>ONZH01030821.1:0-599398 GCA_900303285.1 Rhinella marina | reverse complement strand
ACGTGTTTAAGGTGTTTGTGAGCTACATGAATAGTAACATAGTTTATAAGGCTGAAAAAAATCCCTCTGTCCATCCAGTTCTTCCTGTTTTCCTATAAGTTGATCCAGAGGAAGGCAAAAGACCTCTGTGAGGTAGAAGACAATTTTCCTCACTTTAGGGGAAAAAATTCCTTCCCGACTCCAATCAGACATCAGAATTACTCCCTGGATCAACGACCCATCTCTAGTAACTATAACCTGTAATATTATTACCTCCAGAAATAAATCCAGGCCCCTCCTGATCTCTTATAGTGAACTTACCATCACCACCTCCTCAGGGAGAGAGTTCCATAGTCTTACTGCTCTTACCGTAAAGAATCCTCTTCTATGTTTGTGTACAAACCTTCTTTCCTCCAGACGCAGAGGATGTCCCCTCGTCACAGTCACAGTCCTGGGGATAAATAGATGATGGGAGAGATCTCTGTACTGACCCCTGATATATTTATACATAGTTATTAGATCTCCCCTCAGTCGTCTTTTTTCTAAAGTGAATAACCCTAATTTTGATAATCTTTTCTGGGTCCTGTAGTCCACCCATTCCAGTTATGACTTTAGTTGCCCTCCTCTGAACCCTCTCCAGCTCTGCTATGTCTGCCTTGTTCACAGGAGCCCAGAACTGTACACAGTCCTCCATGTGTGGTCTGACTAGTGATTTGTAAAGTGGCAGGACTATGTTCTCATCACCGCCATCTATGCCTCTTTTGATGCAACCCATTATCTTATTGGCCTTGGCAGCAGCTGTCTGACACTGGTTTCTGCAGCTTAGTTTGCTGTTCACTAAAATTCCTAGGTCCTTTTCCATGTCAGAGTTACCCCAATGTTTTACCATTTAGTATGTACTGGTGACTTGCATTATTCCTTCCCATATGCATAACCTTACATTTGTCAGTGTTAAACCTCATCTGCCACTTCTCTGCCCAAGTCTCCAATCTATCTAGATCCATCTGTAGCAGTGCACTGTCCTCTGTAGTATATATACAGTATACTGTCCTCTGTAGTATATATACAGTATACTGTCCTCAGTGTGTCCTCTGTAGTAGTAGATTTATACAGTAGTATATATACAGTATACTCTCCTCTGTAGTATATATACAGTATTACTGTCCTCTGTAGTATATATACAGTGTACTGTCCTCTGTAGTATATATACAGTATACTGTCCTCTGTAGTATATATATATACTGTCCTCAGTATACTGTCCTCTGTAGTATATATACAGTGTACTGTCCTCTGTGTATCAGTGTACTCTGTAGTATAATATATACAGTATACTGTCCTCTGTAGTATATATACAGTGTACTGTCCTCTGTAGTATATATACAGTATACTCTCCTCTGTAGTATATATACAGTATACTCTCCTCTGTAGTATATATACAGTATACTGTCCTCTGTAGTATATATACAGTGTACTGTCCTCTGTAGTATATATACAGTATACTCTCCTCTGTAGTATATACACAATATACTGTCCTCTTCTATTTTAATTACTTTACACAGTTTAGTGTCATCTGCAAAAATTGATATTTTCTGTGCAAGCCTTCTACAAGATCATTAATAAATATATTGAAGAGAATAGGGCCCAATACTGACCCCCGTGTATAATATAATTTATCTGACTCAGGATCAGTACAGGGTAAGTAATGTAATGTATATACACAGTGACTGCACCAGCAGAATAGTGAGTGCAGCTCTGGAGTATAATACAGGATGTAACTCAGGATCAGTACAGGATAAGTAATGTATGTACACAGTGACTCCACGAGCGAAATAGTGAGTGCAGCTCTGAAGTATAATAAAGGATTTAACTCAGGATCAGTATAGGATAAGTAATGTAATGTATGTACACAGTGACTCCACCAGCAGAATAGTGAGTGCAGCTCTGGAGTTTAATACAGGAAATAACTCAGGATCAGTACAGGATAAGTAATGTAATGTGTGTATACAGTGACTCCACCAGCAGAATAGTGAGTGCAGCTCTGGAGTATAATACAGGATGTAACTCAGGATCAGTACAGTTTAAGTAATGTATGTACACAGTGACTGCACCAGCAGAATAGTGAGTGCAGCTCTGGAGTATAATACAGGATGTAACTCGGGATCGGTACAGGATAAGTAATATATGTACACAGTGACTCCACCAGCAGAATAGTGAGTGCAGCTCTGGAGTATAATACAGGATGTAACTCATGATCAGTACAGGATAAGTAATGTATGTACACAGTGACTGCACCAGCAGAATAGTGAGTGCAGCTCTGGAGTATAGTACAGGATGTAACTCAGGATCAGTACAGGATAAGTAATGTATGTACACAGTGACTGCACCAGCAGAATAGTGAGTGCAGCTCTGGAGTATAATACAGGATGTAACTCAGGATCAGTACAGGATAAGTAATGTAATGTATGTACACAGTGACTCCACCAGCAGAATAGTGAGTGCAGCTCTGGAGTATAATACGGATTATAACTCAGGATCAGTACAGGATAAGTAATGTATGTACACAGTGACTGCACCAGCAGAATAGTGAGTGCAGCTCTGGAGTATAATACAGGATCTAACTCAGGATCAGTACAGGATAAGTAATGTATGTACACAGTGGCTGCACCAGCAGAATAGTGAGTGCAGCTCTGGAGTATAATACAGGATGTAACTCAGGATCAGTACAGGATAAGTAATGTATGTACACAGTGGCTGCACCAGCAGAATAGTGAGTGCAGCTCTGGAGTATAATACAGGATGTAACTCAGGATCAGTACAGGATAAGTAATGTATGTACACAGTGACTGCACCAGCAGAATAGTGAGTGCAGCTCTGGAGTATAATACAGGATGTAACTCATGATCAGTACAGGATAAGTAATGTATATACACAGTGACTGCACCAGCAGAATAGTGAGTGCAGCTCTGGAGTATAGTACAGGATGTAACTCAGGATCAGTACAGGATAAGTAATGTATGTACACAGTGACTGCACCACCAGCAGAATAGTGAGTGCAGCTCTGGGGTATAATACAGGATGTAACTCAGGATCAGTACAGGATAAGTAATGTATGTACACAGTGACTGCACCAGCAGAATAGTGAGTGCAGCTCTGGAGTATAGTACAGGATGTAACTCAGGATCAGTACAGGATAAGTAATGTATGTACACAGTGACTGCACCAGCAGAATAGTGAGTGCAGCTCTGGAGTATAATACAGGATGTAATTCAGGGATCAGTAGAGGATAAGTAATGTATGTACACAGAGACTGCACCAGCAGAATAGTGAATGCAGCTCTGGAGTATAATACAGGATGTAACTCAGGATCAGTAGAGGATAAGTAATGTATGTACACAGTGACTGCACCAGCAGAATAGTGAGTGCAGCTCTGGAGTATAATGAGTATAATACAGGATTTAACTCAGGATCAGTACAGGATAAGTAATGTATATACACAGTGACTGCACCAGCAGAATAGTGAGTGCAGCTCTGGAGTATAATACAGGATGTAACTCAGGATCAGTACAGGATAAGCAATTTGATATTTTTAGAATGTTACTTAGATTTTTGTGTAGATAACAGTAATTACATAGTTTTATATATAGACTTCACAGTGAAGATTTATGTTATATTTGAGGAAATTACCTGTATACCAGACATATGTCAGTTTTTTTAATCCCCCCTTTACAAGCGTTAGTATCAGTAAGATAAAACATGACCTGAAGATCGCTGCACGTCAGTATGTGACATCTCTAGACTCTGTGCTCTGATCAGTGGTGCCCCTCAAGGCAGCCCCTGATCTCTCTTCAGAACATATGCATGAAACTTTCCGCCTGTAGTCTTTTTTTTTTTTTTCTTTGTCTCAAAAATGTAGATTTGGGACATTTGGTGACTATGGGGTGAGAAGGGAAAATTTTACATGAAGTGCTCAGGGCTATTACATTGATTGCACCTGCTTAAGCGCTCCTCATCATCACTGTATAATGTAATCATCACCTCACCGCCAGGCAGCGGCTTAAGATGCGTACAGCCCATGTAACCGATCCGCGCAGTAAAACCGCTCCACGTACTTGTCCCACGCTGTGTAATGTGAGACGGTGCTGGAAGCCATGTTTATGGAGAGGTGATAAGCTTTAGCGGCTTAGTGCTCTGCACAGACGGAGTTTACAAGGTGCTGAGCCCCGGACTGAGGTTGTGCCTTACCAGAGACTGGCGCGTTTCATGCACTTATTGATACAATCTTATTATTGTTTGTATAAACTGCCTTATAAACTATGATGGAGTCCTCCTTGCTGATGGTGTCCCTGGACTGAGCCCCAGACTGTGGTTGTGCATTACCAGAGACTGGCGCATTTCATGCACTTATTGATGCAATCTTATAATTGTTTGTATACATTGTATAAACTGCCTTAGACATAGTGATGTGATCCAGCTTGCTGATGGTGTCCCCCAGACTGAGGTTGTGCATTACAGAGTCTGACACGTTTCATGTGCTTATTGATACAATCTTATTATTGTTTTTGTACATTGTAATAACTGCCTTAGCAATGGTGATGGGATCTAGCTTGCTGATGGTGTCCCCGGACTGAGCCCCAGACTGTGGTTGTGCATTACCAGAGACTAGCGTGTTTCATGCACTTATTGATATAATCTTGTACAATGTATAAACTGCCTTATAAACAGTGCAACCTTGCTAATGGTGTCCCTGGACTGAGGTTGTGCATTACAGAGACTGACAAGTTTTATTTATACAAACTTATTATTGTTTGTATACATTGTATAAACTGCCTTATAAATGGTGATGGAGTCCTCCTTGCTGATAGTATCCCTGGACTGAGCCCCAGACTGGGGTTTTATATTACCAGATACTGGCTTGTTTCATGCACTTATTGATACAATCTTATTATTGTTTGTATACGTTGTATATAAACCGCCTTAGAAATGGTGATGGAATCCACCTTGCTGATGGTGTCCCCCCTGGACTGAGTCTGTGTCTTACCAGAGACCGGCGTGTTTCATGCACTTATTGATACAATCCTATCATTGTTGTATGCATTGAATAAACTGCATTAGAAACGGTGATGGAGTCCCCAAAGTCTGGCCGGAGGCTGATCTTTTCCCACTTGTGGCTTTTTTCGACTTTCACCTTTCTTGTAACTGATCAACAGATTTGTGTTAATGAATTCATACGATTTACATATTGCACCTGACCCTGAACTCCACGCTGCCCCATACAATGACCACATTTATCATTATCTCTGATATATATTTTCAAAGGGGCCCTCTGCTTTTCAGCAAACAAATGATAAAAAAGTTTTCTAAAGATGAAAGTCTTCCAATTTTCCAAAATACTTTCCGTATCCAAACAGTTATTAGATCTCTGCTTGCTGTTCAGTAGGAACTTTTATTGTTTACTTCTAGTGGATAATAATCCATCCTGGTTTTGTGATGGACTCAAAAGTGCATAACTGACAGCAAGCAGAGATGTATCTTAGAAAATTTTTCATTACAAAATATGAAGCCATTTATTTCCTGAAGCTGGAATACACCTCTAACTTGATATTTGTGGTAGTTAGTGGACAACACTTTAAGAACACGATCCTGCTCTAAAAATTGGATATTTATAAAAATTAACCATTAAAGGGATTTTCTGATACTTTTATATTGATGACCTGTGCTCAGAATATGGCCCAATGGGAGCATGGACATGTTGAGCCGTTGCTGGGGGGGAACCTGGTGCTCTGGAAACGATATATCGACGACATTCTGTTCGTCTGGAGAGGCACCCATATGGAGCTAGAAATATTTCTGGACAATATCAATCAGAATGATAATAACCTTAAATTTACATACAGTATTAGCAAGGAAAGAGTAGAGTTCTTAGATTTGTCCATTTCAGCAGAAGATAACAAACTCTCTTGCAAATCATATAATAAGGAAATCAGTAAGAATAGCTTTATTTTACATTCGAGTTGTCATTTACCGAACTGGTTACTTAATATACCTATGGGACAGTTCAGGCGCCTAAAAAGAAACTGCACCAAACCCCAAGATTATGAAACAGAAGCTATAAAATGGAAAAAATGTTCTTAGAGAAAAAATACCCAATACAAATTATAAAAGAAGCTAGAGATAAAGTCATTATGATGGACAGAAATATGTTTTTTTGAACAAAACATAAAACAGAATGGGGATATAAAAAATGAGGATAAGACAAGAATAATCCTACCATTCAATGTGGAATATAAAAGGGTGGAAAAAATAATAAAGAAGAATTGGCATTTCTTACAACAGGATAAAACTATAGGCCCCTACATCCCTATGAAACCAACATTTACATATACTAGAGCCACAAATTTATCACTTAAGGTGGCCCCCACTATAAAAAATGAAAAAGGGAAATATAACTCCATTCAAAAATGGTGTGGTCTACAAGGTTTTTTCCGTTGTGGGAAATGCATCTGTTGTAAGAGCACAGCATTTCCAAAAAGAACAACAGAAGTAATTTCAACGGGATCCAAATATAAACACAAGATAAATGAGTTCCTATCCTGTAGTACCACAAATGTAATTTATGTAATAGAATGTGGGTGTAAACGACAATACATAGGCCGTACTAAGAGAATGTTAAAAAATCAGAATTGCTGAACATATTACAAACATCAGAATAAATATGAGAAACACTCATTATCAAGACATTTCAGAGATATTCATGGGAGCAATCCAAACAGTATGAAATTTGCAGCTTTAGAAACAGTAGAACCACATTGGCGTGGAGGAGAACATGTAAGAAAGATGTCTAGACAGGAGACCAAAAGGATCTTCGAGTTTAATAGTATGATCCCAGTAGGTTTGAATTCAGAATTCGAATTATTTGGCTTCCTTGATTGAGGGTGATATGTATATTTCCATCTAAGAAGACGGGATGATGGTCATTGTGGATGGTACCTGGGTGGCCTTCCCCCGACGGGACATCGGTGACACGATGATATATGCGTGCTCCGGTTTCCTCTTGGAGGAAGACCACCCATATACACCCTCGGATCATCACTTATCCCCAGAATCCCTGTGTACTCATTTAGAATTGTTAAGTATGTGATCTGTATTAATATAGCCCTATTTTCTTTTAGTTATGACTGTGTTTGTACAATAATTGTGTGTCCAATACAAAACTATTTTATATATTGGAAAAACGAAATGTTGGAATATTTCCCCATATGATAATGCAAATTACAGATAAAAAACGCAATACCAGTAAATTATCGCATTGCAAACGCACTAAAACCGCAAGAAGATAAACAAATGTTTTTAAGCATATATTTGAAACAAGATGAATAAAAGGACAATATGATCAGTGATGAAGAGTCAAGATACATTTTCAGATTTAGATAAGAACACATGTGCCCCAAACAAGGGGATGTTGTGGATCTATGCCGATTTAAAATTAATGTGGACAATCCGGTCCGGGATTTGAGATTAATGAGGTCAGTGTTATAAAGGGGGAGCGGAGGGATGTCCAGTTCTAAAGCCACTGAGGAAGAGACAAGAGCGTCTCGAAACGCGTCTGGCCGTCATAACGGGACACCCCCTCTGCGATTTACACTGACCATTAAGATCTAGCTGTACAGCGAAGTTTCTCTATGTAAAAACATCCCGCAAGTGCAAATATCGTCATTCCAGTCACGTGACTGTACGATCACGTGGGACGCCGGCAGGAGAGGATCGCGAAAATTAAGAGGAACTCACCGCATGGTGAATGGACGCTGATCCACTGTATGAATACATCTATAATCGGCTAACATTGCCGTACAACTTACAGTGAGTACTCTACTACAAATATTATATAGGAAGATACCTCCGTGGGACGCCACGGTAGGTGCCGTTGTACCTATTCATCTTGAGGTTTTTATCCAAGGTTTTCAGTTACTATAGTGCATATGCACATGAAGTGATTTCCTTACATTATCCATCTATTCATCATTTACTTGTATTGGGCTGATACGATTGCCTGACTATACAGGTGTGGACTTCACATCAAATGTTGGAGAAACGCCGCCAATTATACTAATATTGGACATTGGAGGAATATTTAATATTTTGTCTTCTATGGTTGCATATATTTTACATTTTTATTAAATATAAGTTTTAGATATCTATTGTCTCTAAGACTTTCTCACTTTATCCGGATAAGGTGTGCCTATTCTATTCACTAAATACCTATTTGTACTCTCTAGACCTGATAGGCTGGTCTAAGAATAGAGCACCCAGCCATATCAATCTTAAAGTGAGCACCAGACACATATAGATTTACATATTGCACCTGACCCTGAACTCCACGCTGCCCCATACAATGACCACATTTATCATTATCTCTGATATATATTTTCAAAGGGGCCCTCTGCTTTTCAGCAAACAAATGATAAAAAAGTTTTCTAAAGATGAAAGTCTTCCAATTTTCCAAAATACTTTCCGTATCCAAACAGTTATTAGATCTCTGCTTGCTGTTCAGTAGGAACTTTTATTGTTTACTTCTAGTGGATAATAATCCATCCTGGTTTTGTGATGGACTCAAAAGTGCATAACTGACAGCAAGCAGAGATGTATCTTAGAAAATTTTTCATTACAAAATATGAAGCCATTTATTTCCTGAAGCTGGAATACACCTCTAACTTGATATTTGTGGTAGTTAGTGGACAACACTTTAAGAACACGATCCTGCTCTAAAAATTGGATATTTATAAAAATTAACCATTAAAGGGATTTTCTGATACTTTTATATTGATGACCTGTGCTCAGAATATGCCATAAATATTATAACTGGTGGGAGTCTGACATTCCACATCCTCATAAATCAGATGTTCTGCTGTGGCACCAGGACTATATAATAGTAAAATCCTGGGGTTCTCCGGGCTACACATATTGATGACCTATCATCGGGTAGGAGTCCGAGACTCGGCACCCTCCACCGATCAGCTGTTTTGGGCTTCCGCGGCACCGGTACAGAGCAGAAGCAGAAGACTCTGTACAGTGAGTAGTTTTCTGTAGCTCAGCAGCTCAGCTACTAGTGACTTGAATGGGAGTTGAGCTGCAGTACCCCAGCACTGCCACTACACAGGGTATGGCGCTGCATGCTTTCTGCTCCATACAGGTTGTGGCTCTGCTGCAGCCAGAAAAACAGCTGACTGTGGGGGTGTTTGGTGTCGGATGCCTACCAATCTGATAATGATAACTAGCGTTGAGCGAATCTAAACCAATTTGTTTGAAAACATCGATTACAATTAGGGATGAGCAAATCAACCTCGGATGAAACACTTCAAATAAAACTTCAGTTCAATACTGTACAGAGCACTGGGCTCAGATGAGCCGAAGTTATAACTTCGGCAAAGTAGTACCAATTGGAACCGAACCCGAGTTTGGGAAATTTTTTATACAGTACAAATTAATTTATGAAGTTATTACACGAAGTCTCACAAGACTTCGCGAAGTAATAACTTCGGCTCATCTGAGCCCAAACATTCTAATACTGTACAGAGCGCTCGCTCCAGACAGTATTGAACCGGCGTTTTATGCAAATCGACTTCGGATGTTTAATCGGAAGTCAATTCGTTCATCCCTACTTACAATATATCCTCCGTAGTGTGTTAAAAAGTATGGGCTCCGCTGAGGCCTTGAAAATCTTGCTGCGAATCTCACAAGACTCGCTTTGTCTCGCGTCTATGATGGTACACTTCGCTTATATGCATAAATGAATGTTTTCAAAATCCAAAGCTGAACTCGTCTTCGTTAATGAGATTTTGAAACAGAAATTGATACCATTTCTATGCACAATAGTTGAAGTGTAACATCATGGATGCAAGACAAAGCGAGTCTTACGATATTTGCGGCAAGATTTTCAAGGCTTCAGCTGAGCCCATACATTTTAGCGTGCTACGGGGGACATATTGTAAACAAAGTTTTCAAAGGAATCAAATGATTCGCTCAAGCCTAACGATAACCTACCTGGATAGATCATCAATATCGTAGCACAGAGAACTTCTTTTAACCACCTAACTGTTTTGCCCGAGTCCAGCTTGGGCAGTGAGAAAAGTAGCTAACTGTTCTGCTGGAGCTGGGCTAAGGCAGAAAGTGGAGGAGGGAGGGCTGCTTTAGCTGCTGATATCTCCTCAATGGTAGCAGCTAGAAACATTACAGGCTTTTATACAAGACCAGTCGGGAATAATCGCGGGTAAAATTTGTTTTTACTTTCACTTTCAGCAGTATTTACTGCATCCCGATTTCTATCAGTGATATCTTCCCCTATACTGAACGTATTGCTGTCATGCTGGTAATGTTTGAAAGCTTGGAATGTCAGCAAACAATACAAAGCCCATATATCTCGCTGGTACCAAACCTGAGATATGGGCAGATAAAGTAGCCCCCACCCCTCCCTGTCAGTGTGGAGGAGAATAAGGGAGCAGCTGCAGGGCTGACAGGCTGCAGGAGGAAAGGAAAAAAAACAGTAAAAACATATAAAAATGTGACATTATCATCAATGTAGTGACCCACATAATAAAATTATATTATTTTTACCACACAGTGAATGCTGTAAATAAATTCCACAAAATAATGTAAAGATTTCTATTTTTTTATATTTCCCCATAAAAATAAAATAATAAAAGTTATTTAATACACTATATATACACCCCAAAATGGTCCCTAAAAAAACTAATCCCGCAAAATAAAAAAATTTTGAAGAAAAAAATTAAAACGTTAAAGGGGTTCTCCAAGTTAAATTTATTGATGACATATCCTCAGGATATCAGCTGATCGGCGGGGTGCTGGGTGTACAGAAGGTCCCCCGCCGATCAGCTGTTTGAAGAGGAGGCACGCGCCGTACCAGTGTTGCCTCCTCTTCACTGTTTACATGCTGGCTGTAACATGTGTGGCGGTGTAATTACACCCAAGCTGCCCCCTTCATTTCAATGGGAAGGATCGCTCCCATACAAGTAATTACACCTACTCACCACTACCCCCGTTACGGCCAGCATGTAAACAGTGAAGAGGAGGCAGCGCTGGTACGGCGCACGCCTCCTCTTCAAACAGCTAATCGGCGGGGGTGCCGGGTGTCGGACCCCCGCCGATCTGATATTGATGACCTATCCTGAGGATAGGTAATCAATAACCCCTTTAAGACTGCTAGAACACAAAGAGGAAGAATATTATTGGTTCTTAAAGGGAGTCTGTCACCTCATTTTCACCTATATAACTAACAGCAGTGCCCCACAGAAGATTGCATACACATCCCAGATATACCTGTGTGCACTGTGTGTCTGTATTCCATGTCCAGAAAAAGCACTTTTATTCTGCAGGAAAACAGCTCCCAAGTGCCCGGCTGAAAATGAAACTAAAAACAGCTTTCTCTCCCGACTCGATTTCTAACAGCGATATCTTCATATATACTGGATATAATACTGTCAGTATCATTTAAAATCTTGGAATGCCAGCTTTCAAAGAAGGTCAGAACCATTTTTCTATCTGCTACCAATCCCAAGATATGAGCAGCTAAAGCAGCCCTCCCCTCTTCAGTCTGGTTTGCTTTGGACACTTACAGCAGAGCTGGGCACTTCGGAGCTGTTTTCCAGCAGAATAAAAGTGCTTTTCCTGAACATGTAATACAGACACAGAGTGCACACAGGTATGTCTGGGATGTGTCTGCAATCTTCTGTGGGGCAGTGCTGTTAGTTATAAAGGTGAAAATGAGGTGACAGACTCCCTTTAAAGAGGTTTTCTCATCATAGACAATGGGGGCATATCGCTAGGATATGCCCCCATTGTCTTATAGGGTTCTGCTGCCCTCCATTCATTTTCTATGGGGCCGGCGAAAACAGCCAAGAAGTGAATGGGAGTGGTGGCCGATCATGCGCGGTGCACTCCTATTCACTTCTATAGGGAGCCGGCTTGGTGGTGGCCGGACCGGAGTCCTCCAGCCACCACCTTGCGGGGCTCCATTCTCGATATAGGTGCGGGTCCCACCACCAGGACCTAGCGATATGCCCCCATTGTCTATAATGAGACAACCCCATAAAGGCTAAAATTAATGATGTCACTAAGGGGTTAAAATGCAATAGTATCCCCTGAGTTGTGCGCCAACAAGATTTACTGTAGACATACATTAAAAAACTACAATAAAAAATGACGTTTTTAGGACGGTTTTTCCAATTTTACGTGACTGTTAAGAGGTTAAGGTTCTGTTCATACATTTGTCGCCTATTTTTTCCCAAAAGGGAGAAGAAAATGTACACAGGAGACCATCTCATACCAAATGAACTGCTGGGACCTCACGTATGGATGCTGATTGGACCTAATACATATACATCCTGAAGCATATACTAGGACTAATATATAACGCTTTTCTCCCTATTATTATAATACCGCTATATTAAATTGGTCAGTCTATAACCCCCCTTCTAAATCCATGAATTTCCTTACAAAACAACAAAGTCATATGGTGAATCTGAATTTCTTTCAATGCAAGCGGTGTCTTTTTTTAAAGTATACAAATGGAATAACATTGCAGCATCCACAATAGGCTCCGGGATCATGAAGGTGGCCGCTGTGCTCCCAGTGTGCTGCCTGGATTCAGAGAAGCTTTCTTCCACACTCTCTCTGTGGCCACAAAGCATCAGCACAGTCTGTGCAGTCGCAGAAGAATTTCTAATTGAGAAACACTAAGCGCTTACATCAATGCACAGCTTTCCCGTTGAATTCAGGACTAAGAAGCCTCAATTATCTGCTAAAAGGGCACCCAGTAACTCCGGCATGCCTGCCTTCCTCTTACATCTAGCACCAAAGTCTACAGCCTCATGAATTTAAAGGATCTTCTGACATTTAGAAGAAATAAGACTTACAATTATGAGGGTCGCTGTGACAATTCAAACTTCTGGTTACCAAGTTTGACATCTGCATCACCCCTATGGTCAGCCATTGAAGTCACCTACCTACCTCAGTGCCCAGCTCCTGGACCCCAACAATGTCAGAAATCCCACATCAGAACATGTCACATATGTAGATAAATTCATGGATCGCGCATCCACATTAACCAATGATCTAGTGATGTTATGGAAAATGTAGGGACATGAGAGTTTGATAAAAATGTAGAAGAACAATTGTCAACTTCATGGTGACTTCTTTAAAGGGGTATTCCGGTTACCATAAATATAACTTATGTTTTATACTATTTCATCAACAATAATTATCTAATATAATGACAATTTCACATATTTAGCGTTCAGTAGTTATAAAAGTAGTTTTCTTCCTCTGCTACCGACTGTGTTTCCTCATAAATTACCATGGCATCAACCTGTAGTTCTGAGCCTTTGTAAGGTCGAGCATGCTCAGTGTGTTGCTATCAATTCTCTAGCTAAATGTCACTGTGCTGCTGATTACTGAGTAGAGGGGGCGTGACCGGACTGTATATCAGGCAGCCAATCAATAAACATCAACACTCACAGCAGGAAAGCTAGGGATTGTAGTTCTGTGAGGGAAGATCAGGTGCCATGATACTCTCAGTGTGTTGCAGGCTCACACAGGAGCTAGACAAATGGATTACAAGGTAAAATGAAGCTCTAGTTATATGTATAGGTATGGGTTCTGGTTCGGTCACAGCTTGCAGCCTTAATGCAGTTTTTCAAAAATGAAGTTACTTTACCGGGATATCCCTTTAAGTGGGTTCCTACATTATTGGGTACAACACCAAGTGTGACCATAAAGCAGCAGTGCGTGAACAGATCACAAATGCACGGCTTTCTTCCAAGAACTTGGGTCTTCTTCCTCCACAGATGTCCCTGAGGTGTAAGATGGATCCTCCAGATCAGACATAATCCAGTACATTCCAATACTGGTTTCAATTTCTAGCGGCAACAATTTCCACCAGTTCCTTTAAAGGGGTTGTCCAAGTTATGGAAAAAAAAATATAGCTCTGTAAATCTGATGGGCAGCAATATATAACTAAGTTCAGCAAGTTTTAGGCAAAAAAAATCTATATTTCCTCATTTCCCTGGTTCTCTTCTGGCCTTTGTTTGCATGCAGTAATAACAATCTCTGCCCCTCCCCCCTCCCCTGCAAAGGCAGTGAATATAAGTGCTGTGAGTACATGTCTGCCTGCTGGGATACTCAGCAGCATGTTGTTTGTGTAGGACTACAAGTCCCAGCTGTACAATTCCTCTGTAGCTCCTTGCCCAGCATTTGTCTCCTCTTACTGCTGCAGCTACTATTTGTTGTAAAGTCTTGAGCCCTCAGTGTGTTCTGACTGAAGGGGTTAATGTTTTATCTGAAGGAATCCAGGGAGAGAGCAGATAGCAGGAGCCCGGCAAAGAAAGGGGGCGTGGCCAGTGACGTCTCGTGTACAGACTGTTATCTGAACTCTGAGGCTTGTGAACGAAACATCACAGACCAGGGAGATAAGCTGACATCACAGGTCATGTGACCCTCAGTCAACTCTGAGAAACCAGCAGCTTTAGAAGCACAAAGTATATAGGAAAGTTGTTATACCTGACAAGTTAGAAACATATAAAGAACAAAAAAATAACTCGGACAACCCCTTTAACCTCTCTTACTCGAGAGAAAACCAAATGGTGAAGATCCACCAATTCATCTAACTCAGAAAACATACACCTATACGGGTGTGTTAGATATATATATATATATACATAAATCCAAACCAATCACAAAGAAACACTAACACGTTGACCACATTAAAAACAATAATTTTATTATAACCGCATGTAAAAATGTATAATAGAAATCACATAAAAATAACACTACATAACAGTGGTAGGGAAGCACACAAGAGACAGGACAAGACTGGAGGAATCCTACATAGTCATAATATATAGTCAGGGACTCGGGCACTGCAGCGCGGTGTCAGATGTGGGTGTCAGATGAGGGGGCACGGCCTAGCAACGCATCTGACACCGCGCTGCAGTGCCCGAGCCCCTGACTGCGGCACTGGAGCTCGGACAGGCAAGTTGGTGACAACAACAAATTATTCCACCGGCCACTTCTTTAACGTGAAACCCTTTTTTGCCCTCCGCGGCGGTCAGTCCCCGGAAAGCGCCACTCCCCCGTGCTTCGCCCCCTCCGCGAGGCTGTCTGTGGGGGTGGTGGACAGTACTGGTCTGTATTTCCTCTTTATTTATTACTATTCATTACCACTTGCATTGAGCATATTCTTGTGTTGATATTACCTTGGTTTGTATGTTACAATTGTATTGAGATGGTATATATGCAGTATCAGGTCTATTGATTGTTGCACTATGCACTTTATATTGTGACCTGGACATTCTATATCTCATTTACATCCCAATGTCATCAACACAATGATCTATATTATGACTATGTAGGTTTTCTCCGGTCTTGACCTGTCTCTTTTGTGCTTCCCTACCACTGTTATGTAGTGTTATTTTTATGTGATTTCTATTATACATTTTTTACATGCGGTTATAATAAAATTATTGTTTTTAATTGTGGCCAACGTGTTAGTGTTTCTTTGTGATTGGTTTGGATTAACTCTTAACTTCTGGCTACAGTTGCCTGTGATTTTGTCTCCCTTCCATCACAGCTCTGCTGTTTGTACCTCTAGATTTCCGACCACTAACCTACTCCTGACTTAGCCTTGCCTGCCAATTTGACTCCTGATGTGACTTCCTAGGGTTGACCATGTCTGGTATTGGACAGTTTATTTCTAGCCCTGGCTCTGACATTTATTCTCTGGTTCTCACCTGTCCTGTTTGACTTCTCTTTCCCCTTTAGTTTAGGTCCCGAGTAGAGATGAGCGAACATGGTCGTAACGAGCACTGTAGTGCTCGGCTCCCCTGCGCTCGCATGGGCGCAGGCATCCAGGTCCGTCGGGTGAGGAGGACAGATCCGGATGCCTGCGCCCATGCGAGCGCAGGGGAGCCGAGCGCTAGAGTGCTCGTTACAAGCACGTTCGTTCATCTCTAGTCCCGAGCACTTATCCAGGTTAGGGACCATCAACCAGTTGGGGGCTGCCATTTAGGGCAGATCGTCCAAGTGGGGACAGTGGTGTTGGTGGAATTTAGGACTGCAGTGTTCGCTACCTTACGTGACATTTATTTTTTATTAACTTCATGTCCATATACACTTCATCATATTAAAAATTATTTAAAATAAACTTAAAATCTCTTAAACATAACAACGTCCTCTCAGCCAATTAGTGTTCTGTCTCTGGACTTTTAAAAATCATGTGACAGAGCCACCCAATGGGATTTGGGATTCCCTATCTGCCCACATCATTGCTTACATGACTCTTTATAAGCCATTTAAAAAAATTAATGTGACAAAACTACCCTAACTATAAGATTTAAACAGAAGCGATCCCTCGGCTTAATTACATTTTAGAAAATATCAGTAGTTTTTTCCAAAACTGTTCATTCATGCTAAACACGGTTTGAGGTCCATATTCTATCCTCTCGGCTGTAATGTGTCTAATCAATATATCCATTTTACCTCCTTCTAATTGTGTAATCGGGTCTCCTCCTCTCCATTTATTCTTAACCAGTTAAAGTCCTAAAAATCTGAGCACCTTTGGATTTTTATTATGACACTTCTTGAAATGGGACAAGACTCTATGACTGAGATTCATCAAAACTGGTGTAAAGGAAAACTGGCTTAGTTGCCCGTAGCAACCAATCTGATTCCACCTTTCATGTTTCAGAGCTCCTTTGGAAAATGAAAGGTGGAATCTGACTGGTTTCTAGGCCAGTTTTCCTTTACACCAGTTTTAAAAAATCCCCCCCCCCGTGTTTCTAAACCTTTTTTTAACACTGATAATACGTTCCTGAACTCCATCTGCTCACAAGAAATATCTCCTTTAGGCACATGACCGTCTCCATTTTGAAAACCATGGTTCTGCAAAATATGGATGCGGTCCGCATGCAGTCTGCAATTTTTTATTTGCAGACCCATTGATTTCATTGAGTCCGTATTTAGCATACATATTCTAGCTTTTTGCAGAACAGACTTACGAATGTTGAAAGGATCTGTGTGCTTTCTGCATCCACATGTCAATTGGGCAAAAAGAATGTTTTACACTTGGCTGCAAAATGCAGACCATGGCCCCATTGAAGTCAATGGACCTGCAAAAAAATGCAGACAATATTCATATTTTGCAGATATACAATTTGTAGACCGCAAAATCCATGCGGTCGTGTGCATGAGGCCTTAATCTTAAATGAAGCCCCTCGACTCCTAGCTATGACACTGTCAATTCATCCAGTGCAAAAACCACACCATGTGAACGCACTGCCATGCAGTTTTGTCTCATTTTTTCTTAGACAACTACATTTTATTTTATTCTTCAAAATTTTGGCCTTAGAGAATATAGTGTTTGGCTTATCCAATAATCCTGTCACAATCACTGGATCTTTTTAAAAAATAGACCGAACTGTGAACTATATTGTGTGATAAATGCATATCTATGTTTTTGGCCTTATCTCAGCTTCTCTTCCTACTTCCTCCATGCATTTTTCCAGTTCTTCTCTTTAAGGGCTCATTCAGATGGCCGTATAACGTCCACAAAAATACGGATCCGTTTCAGTTGGACAGTTCAGCATGTCCGCAAAAAAACGGATTGCATCCCGTATTTTTGCGGACCCATAGACTTCAATGGGGCCATGATTTTCACTGACAAGTATAGGACATATTTCATTTGTTTTGCGGAGCCATGGAATGGAAGAAAAGGGCCCATAGAAATGGACAGCATACGTCCGTCTGAATGAGCCCTTATACCCATTTTCTAAAAACTCTTCTATTAAAGGGAGTCTTTCACCAATATAACTAAGAGCACTGCCCCACAGAAGATTGCAGACACATCCCAGACATACCTGTGTGCACTGTGTATCTGTATTACATGTTCAGGAAAAGCACTTTTATTCTGCAGGAAAACAGCTCCCAAGTGCCCAGCTCTGCTGCTGCAAGTGCCCAAAGCTAACCAGACTGAAGAGGGGAGGGCTGCTTTAGCTGCTCATATCTTGGGATTGGTAGCAGATAGAAAAATGGTTCTGACCTTCTTTGAAAGCTGGCATTCCAAGCTTTCAAATGATATTGACAGTATTATATCCAGTATATATGAAGATATCACTGTTAGAAATCGAGTCTGGAGAGAAAGCTGTTTTTACTTTCATTTTCAGCTGGGCACTTGGGAGCTGTTTTCCTGCAGAATAAAAGTGCTTTTCCTGGACATGTAATACAGACACACAGTGCACACAGATATGTCTGGGATGTGACATGTAATACAGACACACAGTGCACACAGGTATGTCTGGGACGTGTCTACAATCTTCTGTGGGGCAGTGCTGTTAGTTATATAGGTGAAAAACACGTGAAAGACTCCCTATAACAATGACCCCTGTTCTCAATAATGTTCTCCAATTCTTGAGGAGTCACTGTAATTGGCTGTTCAGTATATCTTTAATTCATGGGGCGTGGCGACAGCTGGATGGGTCTATATATGAATTTTTGTCTGCAGTTAAAAAATGTTTTTATCTGTATTTTTCTTTCCTCATCATCTCTAAGTTCAAAAAATTCAGTGATTGCTGGCTGACAGTTGGCAAAAACATCAAGTTCTAATCATTTTTATTTCTATTTTTAATAAATTCCCACAAATCAAATTCTATAGGCAATCATTTAATAAACACCTACATAAAAAAACCCTGGCTATTACCTATATCTAATAAGGGTTGTCTGCGTTCTTTCTCGCCTGCAGTCCTCTGAAGGCTCCATCTTACACTCTGGGGCAGTGGCGTACATAGAGAAGTAAGGGCCACATAGCAAGGATCAAACCAGGCCCCCCGAACAGGACAGAAGGGTTTCTGCATAAACCCTTTTCAATGACCCTGGGGCCATTTTTCCACTGCTTCATTTGCTAAAAGTTGTTCCTTTAGAGGGTAGAGTCCTGACTAAGTTTTCACCACCAGTAGAAGAGGAGATAATCCCAACTACGACTGGGCCCCCTCTTGCCCTGGGCCCCACAGCAGTCGCATGGTCTGCCACTATGGTAGTTACCCCCCTGCTCCGGGGACATCTGTGGAGGAAGAAGATCCAAGCTCTTGGAAGAATGCAGCTCGGATCTACCTGTTTGTTCAAAGTCTGCGTGAAGAGTACCTACTCCATAACGATCTTGGCACTTGCAGGGTATACACTAAAGCAAGGATGATTTACAGTACTTCGTACTTTATGTACTATAGATCACAAAAGATCGCCTTTCCATGTGGTCTCAGACAACATTGTTAAAAAATCAGCATGGGTTTTTAAGGCTCCTGACATTAATTCTCACACCCCCACCGATCAGCTGATCCCTGCAGCCTACGAGCTGGATTCTGCAGTTCAGCTCCCATTGAAGTGAATGTAACCCAGCACGACCACTACAATGTGAAGGGTTTTCTGCTCCTTTCACAAAGCTAGTCCCAGCATCGGGTGCTACAAGGAACACCTGATCGGTGGGGGTGTGGGTGTCAGACGCTCACTGAATGGATATTAATGACCTATCCTGAGGACAAGTCATCAAGACCAGGAGCCTGATAAACCTCTCTACTAGAACACTTGTGAAGGCATTGTCTTGTTTGCACATTACATTGGAGGGGCTCCCAACATGGGGTCATACTGAACTGCAGGGAAATGGGCTTGTAACGCCTCCCGGGGGTCCCAGGCGGCGCACGCATACTTACCGCTGCGGCCGGCATTCTCGCTCTTTGCTGCCGTGATGTTTGTTGCTTGGTCAGTGTGAAGTCTTGTTCTCTTGCCCTGGGCTCCAGGTGCTGCATTTTATTAGGTGGGCTCCTTAATTGGTTCCTCCCCTTTCCTCCTGTCTATAACTATATAAGTCCTCCCTGGACACTTACTCCTTGCCTGAGCGTTATAAGTCATCCTGACTTGCGAAGGTTCCCGTATTGCCTTAGTCCTGCTGTAGTGTGAACACCGCTCTAGTCCTGCTATAGAGTGAACACTGTCTTGGCCTGCTGAAGTGTGAACACTGCTCTAGTCCTGCTGAAGTGTGAACACTGCTCTAGTCCTGCTGAAGTGTGAACACTGCTCTAGTCCAGCTGAAGTGTGAACACCGCTCTAGTCCTGCTGTTGTTTGAACACTACTATCCAGTACCTGGCTTCCGTTCCTGGCTCCTGTTCGTGGTTCCTGTTCCGGATTCCCGCCCCTGGCTGATCCTCTCCGGTCTGCTTCCAGTGCATTGCTGACTCCAGTCATCTTTCCACATCTCCTCCCTTGGTGTGTGTCTGTCCTACGTATCTGTCTCTCTGGTGTTTTGCACCTTAGTACTCTGTCCGTCTGGCCAGCTGTCACGAGTATTGTCTCACCCCAAGAGGTAGCGACCTGGTGTACCTCCTCGGGAAAGCCTATCCCCACCATCAGGGGTACTGTGAAGAACGGGAGGTACACTTAGACAACGCCCTTAGGGGAAGACATTCTCGTGACACAGTGGATCCACATCCACTGATCTTGACAGTACGCTCAGGCCATGGATCCCGCTGGTCACCCCAAGCCTGCTGTATCAGATCTATTAAGTGAGATGAGATGTCAAAGTCAGCGCCAGGATGTTTTAATGCAATTCATGCAAAATATTTCTGCCCGCCTAGACGCCATTTCTCCTCCAGTAATAGCTGCACCACAAGTCTCAGCAACTCCTCCAGCTTCCGCGCCTGTGACCCCGGATCAGAGTGCTTCCGGAATTCATCTGCCGCTGCCGCCTCGTTATGGCGGGGATTCCAAGTCCTGCAGAGGCTTCCTTAACCAGTGCCTCATACACTTTGAGCTGCATGGACACAAGTTTCCATCTGAACGGGCAAAGATAGCTTTAATTGTGTCCCTGCTATCTGGTGAGGCCCTGGCATGGGCAAATCCTATCTGGGAGCGTGGTGGCCCAGAGACTACAAGTCTGCAGGCGTTTCTGGCTACCTTCCGGATGGTTTTTGAGGAGCCAGGCCGCACTTCATCTGCTGCCTCTGCTTTGCTGCGTCTACGCCAGGGTTCCATGACTGTGGGCCAGTATGCAATTCAGTTCCGGACACTGGCCGCTGAACTAGCATGGAATGATGAGGCTCAGCTAGCAGTTTTCTGGGAAGGTCTTTCAGGGCGGATTAAAGATGAGCTAGCTGGTCGTGACCGTCCATCTACCTTGAATGATCTGGTCACTTTAGCTACCAGAATTGATCTGCGTTTCAGGGAGCATTCCAGGGAGGACTTGCGTAGCAAAAGAGCACCTCGCCTTGCGCCTTCCTTCCAGAGGCCGATCCAGCCTCCAGTTTCTGCTTCCTCGGAGGAGGCTATGCAAGTGGAACATCTCCGATTGTCGGATCAGGAGCGACAACGCTGCAGAGCTGAGAACTTGTGCCTCTATTGTGCTGGCAAGACCCATTTTGCCCGGAATTGTCCGCTGAAACCGGGAAACTCCAAAGTCTAGGACATGTTGGAGAGGTGGTTCTAGACGCGGAGAAGTCCTCTCCTAAGCTTTCAATTCCTGTGATCCTCTCTCATGAGAGAACCAGCGTCACTGTGTCTGCCTTCCTGGATTCGGGCTCCGCTGGTAACTTTATCCTGCAAGATCTTGTCAGTCAGTACCGGCTTCCAACCTCCCGGCTGTCGAGACCTCTATCTGTTGCGTCGGTAAACGGAATGCCACTACCTGAGCCAGTGCAGTTTGTTACGATGCCCCTTAGACTGCAAGTTGGGGTTTTGCACTCTGAGGAGATCGTCTTCTACGTCCTGCCAGCTTCCATGAATCCAGTCATTCTTGGTCTTCCCTGGCTTCGCCAGCATTCTCCAACCCTGGACTGGCACTCTGGTGAAATCCTCCGGTGGGGACCCTCTTGCCTCTCCACCTGCCTGTCTGAAGTCTGGCCCACTCCTCCGCCTCCACCGACGGGGGATCTATCAGGACTGCCATCAAAGTATGCCAGTTTTGCTGATGTATTTAGTAAAAAGGAGGCTGAAACACTGCCATCCCACCGATCCTATGATTGCCCAATTGACCTTCTACCAGGAACTACTCTCCCTCGTGGTCGAGTTTATCCACTCTCGCTTCCTGAGACCCAGGCGATGTCAGTCTACATCAAGGAGAATCTTGAGAGGGGATTTATCCGCAAGTCCACTTCGCCAGCTGGTGCAGGATTCTTCTTCGTCCAGAAGAAGGATGGATCTTTAAGACCTTGCATAGACTATCGGGGCCTTAATCAGATCACCGTCAAGAATAAGTATCCATTGCCATTGATCCCAGAACTCTTTGACAGAATTCGTGGAGCAAAGATCTTCTCCAAACTAGACCTGCGAGGGGCATATAATCTTGTCCGCATCCAAAAAGGAGATGAATGGAAGACCACTTTTAACACATGGGACGGTCATTACGAATATCTCGTCATGCCTTTTGGACTATGTAATGCCCCAGCGGTCTTTCAGGAGTTTGTCAATGATGTTTTCCGGGACCTGCTTAATGTCTGTGTTGTGATCTACTTGGACGATATTCTCAGCTTTTCTCCTGATCTGACCTCACATCGGAGACATGTCCGTCTTGTCCTGCGACTGCTCAGAGAGAACCGGCTATATGCGAAACTGGAGAAGTGCATTTTTGAGAAAAACTTTCTGCCGTTCCTTGGATTCGTTGTCTCTGATACCGGTCTGAAAATGGATCCAGAAAAACTTAAAGCAGTGTTGAACTGGCCATGCCCCCAGGGTGTCCGAGCAATTCAGAGATTCTTGGGATTCGCCAACTTCTACCGCCAGTTCATTCATAGTTTCTCTTCTCACCGCCCCGATCTCTGCCCTGACCAAAAAGGGAGTGAACGCAAAAGTATGGACCCTGGAGGCAGAGGCGGCTTTCACCGAGTTAAAACAGGCTTTTACCTCTGCTCCTGTTCTTCATCATCCGGATGTCGCCAAGCAATTTTTCCTAGAGGTGGATGCCTCTTCCATTGGAGCTAGAGCAGTCCTATTGCAGAAGAACTCCAGAGGCAAGATGATTACCTGCGGTTTCTTCTCTAAACTCTTTTCTTCTGCTGAGAGGAACTATTCTATAGGGGACAGGGAACTCTTGGCCATTAAGTTGGCCTTGGAAGAATGGCGACATTTGCTGGAAGGTACACAACATCCTGTGGTGATTTACATGGACCACAAGAACCTGGTCTACCTCCAAACTGCACAACGCCTAAATCCTCGTCAAGCTAGATGGGCACTGTTCTTTTCTCGTTTCAACTTTGAGCTACACTTTCGCCCTGCTGAGAAGAATACCAAAGCAGATGCTCTTTCCCGGTCATTTGATTCTTCTGATCAGCAAGAGGAACCCCAGTATATTATTGATCCCGCTTGTCTGATTTCCGTGGCTCCCGTCCAGATTAAAGACATTCCTCCTGGGAAGATATTTGTACCAGTCTCCAAAAGGAGGCGTATTTTAGCTTGGGGTCATGACTCCAAACTTGCTGGTCACCCAGGGGTTCGTAAAACCATCCAGCTTCTCTCACGGCATTACTGGTGGCCTAACCTCTCTCAAGAGGTGGAGGAATACGTCTCCACCTGTACCATCTGTGCTCAAAACAAATCCCCCAGGTCCAAACCATCTGGTCTGCTGTTACCCCTTTCCATTCCAGATGCCCCTTGGCAACACATTGGTATGGACTTTGTTACCGATTTACCACTGTCTTCTGGTTGCACCGTCATTTGGGTAGTTGTGGATCGCTTTTCTAAGATGGCCCATTTCATTCCTCTGTCTGGACTGCCCTCTGCCACCAAACTTGCCAGTCTCTTCGTGGAGCACATCTTCTGCCTACCTGGCCTACCTTTACACATTGTCTCCGACCATGGAGTTCAGTTCACTTCCAGGTTCTGGAGAGCTCTCTGCCAACTTCTAGAAGTGGAGTTGGATTTCTCGTCCGGATACCATCCCCAGACAAATGGACAAGTGGAACGAGTTAACCAGATACTGGAGAACTACCTTCGTCATTTTGTCTCTGCCCGACAAGACAATTGGGCCCAGCTGCTACCTTGGGCAGAGTTTTCTTACAATAACCACACCAGTGAATCCTCAGGCTCTTCACCATTCTTCATTGTCTATGGGTGCCATCCACGAATTCCTCTTCCTGTTACCGCTCCTTCTGGGGTACCAGCTGCAGATTCCTCTTTCAGGGACTTTTTAAAAATATGGCGCCAAGCCAAGGACTGCATCTCCAAGGCGGTGACTCGTATGAAGAAATATGCGGATCGGAGGCGCAAGAAGCTTCCACAATTTTCCATAGGTGAAAAGGTCTGGTTATCTTCAAAAAATATCCGGTTAAGGGTTCCAAGCTACAAGTTGGCACCTCGGTTCCTGGGACCATTCGAGGTGCTGAAAAGGATCAATGATGTCACCTATAAACTCCGCCTGCCTCCTAGTCTGCGTGTATCCAATTCTTTCCATGTGTCCCTGCTCAAGCCTTTGGTCCTGAACCGCTATTCCCGCAGTGTTTCTACCCCAGATCCTGTCACTGTAGATCCTGAGCCAGAATATGAGGTGAGGGACATTTTGGACATGAAGAGGCGTGGGAGGAAGACATACTATCTTGTGGATTGGAAAGGCTTTGGTCCTGAAGAGAGGTCCTGGGAACCTGAGGACAACATCAATGCCCCTACTCTACTCAAAAAGTTTCTTGCCGGCCTCAGGAGGAGGGGGAGTAGAGGGGGGGGGTACTGTAACGCCTCCCGGGGGTCCCAGGCGGCACACGCGTACTTACCGCTGCAGCCGGCGTTCTCGCTCTTTGCTGCAGTGATGTTTGTTGCTTGGTCAGTGTGAAGTCTTGTTCTCTTGCCCTGGGCTCCAGGTGCTGCATTGTATTAGGTGAGCTCCTTAATTGGCTCCTCCCCTTTCCTCCTGTCTGTAACTATATAAGTCCTCCCTGGACACTTACTCCTTGCCTGAGCGTTATAAGTCATCCTGACTTGCGAAGGTTCCCGTATTGCCTTAGTCCTGCTGTAGTGTGAACACCGCTCTAGTCCTGCTATAGAGTGAACACTGTCTTGGCCTGCTGAAGTGTGAACACTGCTCTAGTCCAGCTGAAGTGTGAACACCGCTCTAGTCCTGCTGTTGTTTGAACACTACTATCCAGTACCTGGCTTCCGTTCCTGGCTCCTGTTCGTGGTTCCTGTTCCTGATTCCCACCCCTGGCTGATCCTCTCCGGTCTGCTTCCAGTGCATTGCTGACTCCAGTCATCTTTCCACATCTCCTCCCTTGGTGTGTGTCTGTCCTGCGTATCTGTCTCTCTGGTGTTTTGCACCTTAGTACTCTGTCCGTCTGGCCAGCTGTCACGAGTATTGTCTCACCCCAAGAGGTAGCGACCTGGTGTACCTCCTCGGGAAAGCCTATCCCCACCATCAGGGGTACTGTGAAGAACGGGAGGTACACTTAGACAACGCCCTTAGGGGGAAGACATTCTCGTGATACAGTGGATCCACATCCACTGATCTTGACAGGGCTGCTTGTACAATATACAGCTCACACAGCTTTAAATCAGAATTCCTTAGTAGAACACTTCAGAAGGGTTGGAGATAAGTCCTTTACGAAGGACCCAAGTTGAATAATTTTTATGTCCAATAGAACAATAAGGAGCCTTAGTCACGATGATCATTACATGAGATGGTACATGATTAGAGCATCAAAGCCTACTGATGAGGTCCAACCACTAGGACCTCCTCTGATCACTAGAGTGAAGTGGAAGTAACTATAGGAAGGTGCTCGCTGCTCAACGTTCTCAGGAGGCTGCGTGATTGGCCCATAATAGTCAAGGACCATCCATTGTGCAATTATGCAAAAGTGCCATAATATAATAGACCTGTCTATCTACAAGACACCTATCATGTCAGCCCCATAGCCCCCTGAAACCAGACCATCTAAACTAACCAGGAACTGGTGCCATGACAGTGCCAGGCTTGCTAGAGAGTAAATGATTGTGTGCAGTTATCCAGCAATGTGCCAGAGGTGACCATGAGGGCGCTGTGTGTATGTGGCACCAGCACCTCCATCCCAAGCAATTTACAGAAGTTGGACTGAAACAAGAAGTGTTTGGAGTCCTGTGAAGTCCTGTGGAGGAGAAGCAAACTTGTGGATGGGCATCAGACCAGTGCACCAGAACTCAGGCTCATAATGTGCCCTGAGCTGTCATATGGAAGAGAAATGGACGAGATGTCACATTACTGGCTCATGGGACCTTAAGCAGTCCCCGCAGCACTGGAATGGGGTGTAGGTGAATAGGTAAGTGGCTTTTTATCTTTATACTAAGCACTTTTAGGGACATAAATAAAATTGCTTTCATTGGTCAGACAACCCCCTAGCAGCTGTCTATCTATAGTATCTATCTATTATCTATCTATTTCATATCTATATCCATCTATCTATAGTATATATATATCTATTTATCTAGAGTATCTATCTATAGTTTCTAACTATCTATAGTATGTATCTATTTATAGTATCTGTCTATAGTATCTGTTATATCTATCAATATTATCTATCAATCTATAGTATCTATCATCTATCTATAGTATCTGTCTATGTATAGTATCTATCTATCAAATCTATGTATAGTATCTATCTATAATATCTATCTATAGTATCTATTTATCTATCCATCTATCTATAACATCTATCAAATCTATCTATAGTATCTATCTATCCATCTGCCCCATCTCTCCCAGCTGTAAACCCTGCATTCTTCTCCCTCCAGACATCTGCATTGTACGGGACCCGATTACTGTATGTTCTTCATGAACCTACAGAATCTGATTTTCTGTCAAGTCCACAGAGATGAAGTAGAGCTTGTGGGGTAAGTTTACCTGCCGTTCTATGTAACTTGAGAACACATGGTGCCTTCAGAACAGACTACAAACTCCGCTCTGCTGGCTGACAGTGTCAGTGCTCCCCGGTGTCTGTCTGGCCCGGGCTGTGTGACACTACACCCTGTGTGTAGACGAACCTCGCAGCTAATGGCTTATTCAGCAGCCTGACCTGTGATCGATGATCCGGGCTGCGCACTGGAGGCAGCCGCCGAGCACACCGCCAGCAGCCGGGGACCGGGACTGAGTCATCACCGAGGGGAGGGGACTGATCCCGGCGGCAGAGCCAGGGACACGTGGGGGGCAGCCAGGGAGGGGGTGTCGGTGCTTCTCCCCTGCACCATGCCTGACAGGAGACACAGGAGCTCTGCGAGCCTCACCCGGTGACTACCGCTGCTGGCGGGACGGGAGGTGAGGACAGGCACCGCCACCTGCCTGTGGTCGGGGCGGCCGCACGCAGCATCGGATAGTCTGCACCAGGACCTAGCGAGGACTACGCTCTGCTGATACTTTGTGGCTACTTTCCGTCAGGCACGCTAGGGGTTAACCCTCCATGCAGCTCCATCTGTAGGATCTCATTGGGTCTAGCACTTGTTTTTGGACTCTGCAACTGAACAGCACTCCAGGCATTGCACTCCACAGCCGCGGTGAGTACTGGCGGCCACTTACCCACCTCCCAGCCTGTCATAACCCTGTTCCTGCATTGCAGAACTGTGTGTGTTTGTGGGGTAGATGCAGGGTTAAATTGCCAGGTGTGAGGGGTTCTCCTTAAAACTACGGGAGTGACTGACTGTATTTGGAACCCATAGGAGTTTTTATTATAGGGGGATTAATCCTGGCAGCCCTATGGGCTTGTCCAGCTGCTGGGGCTATGGGCAAAGTTGTGCCTGCCTATACCATAGACATGCTGGCCATTGTCTGCAGCATTGGTATTGTCACCCCCAACTCACATGGCACCCCCTTTGTACAGACCACAAGCATGGCATCCTAGTAAATCTCAGTGCAGCTCTGGAGTGGCCAGCAGTTGCTTAATGCAGCATTTAGGGGCCAGATGTAACAGCCTGCCAGCCCCAGAGACTTTTTTTTCTCCCCCTCTTTATTTTGCATAATGCTGTTGTCTATCTCATTCGCTATAGTGGGCTGGCGAGGGATTATTTATGACTATACAGAGTGCAGGGTTGGTTATATTTAGCCTGGCATTAGAATTTACAATGCTAATTGTAACCTGGGTGTGTATTGTAGGGATGCTGTATAATCAGCCTCTCCAATCCTAGAGCAGGGATCCCATGAAGTGTCTGCTGCCCGCTGCTTCGAGTCTCTGCATCCACTATAGCAGGTAATGCCAGTTACTGGACCTTCTGCATGCTTCTCCTTGTGCCCATTGCTGCTGATGACATTGACTGTGGCACCGTCAAAGACGCAGAACGCTCTGATTGAACTTAACGACGTGTGATGTTTGCTTTTTCCGCCCCACTTTCATGTCCTGAGATATAAAGTGATATTTTGGGGGTGCGGGAGTCCGTCTCAGGGCACTGTCTGGCTGCTCGGCAGCACTGGGATGGACTGGATTGCTTCTCGTCTCCATGTTCCTGTAATGTAAAGTTGCTGTAATTAGAGGGGTTCTTCTATTAAGAATTTTCGGGGTGGAATATCTTTTCCTTTACTTTTTAGAAAAAAAAAAAAAGTTTGGTGGAAATGTACAGTAATGATGTAACCGCATGGCTGGCTGTTCTATTCTTAACCCATTCTGCAAGCACCAGGTGTAGCGGATGCCCGCACGCTTTACTTCACTGAGTTACATGCTACATGGAGCGCCATTGTTTTTCTAATTAGCATTGGTGAGCTAATCTGCCTATTAAGGCAGATTTGTAGCATCGCTGGGTTAGATTTTGTCTTTCGGCTTCAGAGGTGTCCATGTGCGGATACTTTACATTGTTTAGATAGAGGGGAGGTCTTTTGTTTATACCTAGAGGAGGCTTATGTCATCCAAAGTATCCAAAACGGGTCCAGATGGATTGTAATCAGGATTCTCTGGAAAAAGGAGCTGCGTAAGAAAGGCACGTGGAGGGTCCTCAGAGTTATTGAATGGTTGTTCAATTTTAAAATGCTAAAAGTAGACAAAAGGATTGGGAATTTAGGGACCAAATGGTCAAGGTAGGAGTTTTCGGAAGGATTGTCTAAGGTGTATTCACATACGGCAGATTTGTTGCAGAAACTTGTGCAATGGCTTCATTCATCTGAGTGGGGTTACAGAAGTCCATGTGCTGCCCATGAAGTACCAGTAACCCCAAACAGATGTCGTAGGGAACAGAGTTTCCGTTGCAGAAATTTCTTTGACATCTGTCACATGTTACAGATCTATCTATCTATCTATCTATCTATCTATCTATCTATCTATCTATCCAACTATGTTATCTATTTACATTGTCTATTTTTTAATATCTATATTATCTATCTATCTCTATTTATCTACAGTTTCTATATCTATAGTATCTATCTATCTATCTATCTATCTATCTATCTATCTAAATAAAAAATAGGAACAAGGCAGCACTCCGGACTTGGTGAAAAAGAAACGTGGATCCTTTATTATACCCAAATGCTATTCCCCTCTTCTATCTATCTATCTATCTATCTATCTATCTATCTATCTATCTATCTATCTATCTATCTATATCTATCTATCTATCTATCTATCTATCTATCTATCTATCTATCTATCTCATATCTATCTATCTCATATATCTATGTTATCAATCTATCATCCCGGATTAACTGGTGACATGGCCAGCAAATTGAGCAGAGAGTCACACAAGGTTTAATACTGTAATGTGTAATACTTGTTGGGTAAAAGAATACACGTTACTGTATTTGTATCCGGAATGGGTGAATTGGTTGAGTTTTCAGTGACGATGGATTTGGGTGCGTTTGGTGATAATAAATTAAATTGCAGCATGCAATGCCAGTCTGCAGCACCAAAAGATATTAGGGGAAATTTATCATGAGGGGAATTTTTAAAGTCAGTTTACAGGAGTCTGCTTTGCTGTAATTTGCGCCAAATTTATCAAATATTGGACAGTGTTTCATAAAGTTTAAGGGTTCATGGTACAGATGTAGAAAATCTATATGAAATCCGCACCAAAATTGCACCAAACTTGTATTTTGTGCTTCTTTTATGCAGTTTCCATTGCAGATTTTCTGCTTATGTTAACAACCCCATTGAAGTCTGTGGGGAAAACTCTTCTACAGAAGCAATTGACATGAAAATTCTCACAGCAGGTCAATTACCGTGCTTATAAAAAAAGTAATATTTGGTGAGATGTGGCAAATCTCATTCACTTTGCTGGTACTGTATTGCACTGCGTTTTTTCCATGTGCAAATCCATGTGGAAAACACATGCGTAATCCACAATGTGTGTTGGTACTAAGACTACCTATGCATGGGTGCGAGTTTCCAAACAGGACTTCCTGCGGATTTTCGTGCAGATATATCTGCATTTCCGCACCAGATCCGCTCCAAAATCCACATGTCTTAAGCTTCATTTACTTGTCCGTGTCCGAAGTTAAATCCGTGAAAAGGTGGTCAGTGAGGCCTTCGTGAAGGATTTGTGTTGGGTCCTTGGGTCCATTTTTTGCTGTCCGTGTGTCATCCGTGTTTCACTAACACTGAACAGCTGAAAAGTAAGTTTCAAAGTATCTCTTCCTAATGATCCGTGTTTCATCTGAGGTTTTCACTGACCCATAGACTATAATGGAAGTGATAGATCCGTGAACACGGAAAAAATAGAGCATACATCCGTGTTAACAACACAGACCCACAGACCGTGCTAAAACACTGATGTGTGAATACTCACATTAAAATGAACGGGGACGCGGAGAACACGTACAGCTCAAGTATGTGGAACACTGACGTGTCAATTATGCTTTACTTGCAGATTTTCATTGGGTTTTGCCCCGATCTCCACACTAAAAATCCGCAGAAACAATTGACATGATGTGGTTTTAAAAATTCCACATGGCAGGTCAATTTTTGCATGAAAAATATGAGGAAAGTGTACATGATATTTGTCAACTCTCATGCACTTTGCTGGTACTGTATTACGCTTTGGTTTTTCCGCATGAAAATCCGCTCAGAAAACCTGATGTAATCTGCATCGTACGCAGTTACCCTAAGGCCACCTGCATACGGGTGCAGGTGAACGCACATAAGATCTGTACAAATCTCTGTGGATTTAAGTGCATTTCTGCAGCATATCCGCACCAATTTTTGGTGTGGTTTGATGCGGTTTTGCTGCAGATCTCGCCCTTTTATTGAAAAGGGTGAAATCTGCAGCTAAAACTGCCAACATAATGGACATGCTGCAAATTTTGAAATCCGCACTGAATAAATCTGTAAAGTGTACATGAGATTTGTGTAATCTCATACACTTTGCTGCTACTGTAATACGCTGTGGTTTTTCTGCACAGGAATCTGCACAGAAAAACCGCACATATTCTGCAATGTGTGCAGATGGCCTAACCCTGCTATTACTGCACTTTCTATGCCAAGCTTTTACTAGGGTAAGATTTGCTGCGACATTTTAAAAGTCTCAGTTGATCAATCTGACCATGCACACTATACTGTTGTCAGCTGAACCCTCCGAGAAACTACTGCTAGGGAGACTCGTCCCCATCCCCACCTACCATTGGCTGTGCTCCTCCCGACACCGATGTTTTCATCCGTGTGTAGGGAGAAGCAGCGGCAGTGCAGGAACCAGGGGTAAGTATATTCCATGTGGGGGCCCGGCATATGTGGCGACATTTTATACTGTTGGATAACACCTTTAATCAGTTTGATACGCTTAGTATGGGCACTTTACAAAACTAAAGTGAATTTAAAGATGGAAAATGTCACAAAACTGTGAAAATAAACTCAAAAAGTTGCAACTTTTTGCAACTTTGACTCCAGAATTCCAGAGTGCAGGGGTTGTTAAATTTCCCTCATTGCCTTGTGTTCACACAGCAGTGGCTTCCAGAATACAAAGTATTATTTTACCCCTTTATAAAACACAGACCACAACTTCAGTACGCAGCCCAGTTACGGGCACCAGTCCATAAAAATGACATCATTGAACTGGAGAGAGGGTAATGAAGGACAACCAAATGAATACAATCTCAGTTATGAAAACTAAATGTGTAATGTTGGGGTGTCTATTATATAATATGTATAATATTGTATGTGTGTATATATATATATATATATATATATATATATATCTCAATGCAAATAAACAATTGTTTCCATTGACCCAACAGAGAAAGTGCTTACAATGAAAGGAAGTGTGATTTTGTCACAAAGTTCAAACCACAAAATTATGGCGCATGCTCCCTGACAGTTCTCTCCTTGAGAAAGTGTGGGGTAACTTCAAGATGTCTTCCATGTAAAACACAATATACAAGGTTCCTGGTATTAATATTTGTTGTTGATCCAGGCATCTGTCCCTTTGCAGCAAGGGTCAATAAGGATGGATTTGCGCTTGGTACATAGTAGGGTTGTCACAATACCAAAATTTTGATTCGGTTTCGATACCATAAAAAAGTATTGCGAAACTCGATACTATTCGATACCACGCAAAAAAAAAAATAAAAACACCAAAAAAAGCCGCGAATTGTGCGTTTTTTATTTATTTTTTCTGTTACGGCGTTCACCGCATAGGAGATATTTTTTAATATTTTAAATACCCAGTCTCAATACCTCAGAGCAGCGCGCTCCATGTTCTCTGATACTAGGCTGCGCAGTAGCACAGCCTAGTATCGGTAACGGGCAAATCCCGGTATTGTATCGATACCGGGACAAAAGTATCGACTGGGTATTGAGGCAGACCACTCAGCTGCTATTGGGCCCTGGGGAAGGGGCGTCCGCAGTACAGGATAGGCCCCATCTCCTAATTACCTTCTACATAGGCTCCCATCCATTTTCAGTCTAAAATTCATATCCTCAGTGAAAAAAGCTAAAGGACCTTTGATGATAGCAAGGGAACTGCACAGAGAATAGTGTAGTTCCCAGGTTAGAACAGTGCATCTGCCAGGACCTGTGATGACTTCATCTTCAGCATCACAGGTCCTGCACGATCTAGAAAAGGAACTGCACCAAGAATGGTGTGGTTCTCAGGTTTGAAAGGTGCATCTTCCAGGACCTGTGATAACATCATCACAGGTCCTTCAACCCCTAACAACAAGGATTAGAAGTGCACGACAATGTGCTCTGCATTGATCCATTGAGACTGGAATGGAGTGGTAAGAGGAGGTATAAATTACACCTCGTACACCTTTGTATATACTATATATCTATAACCATTGCATGTACTGTATTATATGTATATATGTTTATTATATATGCAGTGTATGTATATATATATATATATATATATATATATATATATATATATAATTATATACAGCAGTGTACTGATATGTCAGGTAGGAAGTACAATAGATGTAGTGTGTACAGATATATAGTATATACAGCAATGTACTGATATGTGAGGTACGAGGTATAATAGATGCAGTGGACACAGGTATGTAGTATACCCAGCAGTGTACTGATATGTGAGGTATGAGATATAATAAATGTGGTGTGTACAGATATATAATATACACAGCAGTGTACTAATATGTGAGGTATGAGCTGTAATTTAAACCTCATACCTCACATATCAGTACACTGCTGAATATACTATCCCTGAACCCACTGCATCTGTTATACCTCTTTTGTGTGCCAGGGCTGTTTTGTAATCCCAGTCTGGACCTAATAGCATACAATATAACACGCAGCACCAAGCACAGTCCATGGAGCAAAGGTCTGGAATGGGTAGCGGGATGTGCTGTAAACGGGGCATGGGGCCCCAATTTGCTATGGGGCCCAGTGATTTCTATGCATGCCCCTGGTGCCAGTACTTGCAGAAGAACAACATTTTTAATATGTCATATACATATAACAAAGAATCAAAAACAAAAATGAAACCCACTGTAATAAGCTGAAAAAAATGAATCCAATGGAATTTATGCCATTGAGATCAATGGGATCCATCAACAAATCAGTTTTCTCCAGATGACATTGAAGAAAAGTAAGGGAGGACTGTAATCTGAATCAGCTCTACTTTGGCATTTAATAGGAATTGTGCATTACATTCTGGTCAGTGTCGGCTTTGCGCCATTTTCTTGTGGTTCTTCTAAGGGCTCATGCACACAATTGTATTTTGGGTCCGCATCCAATCTGCATTTTTCGCGTATATCGCCCACAGACTTATTCATTTCTGCAAAAAATGCAGACAGCCCTCGGATAAGGTCTCATCCACATGACTGTATATTTGGTCCATGTTCGATCTGCATTTTTTTAGCAGATCGCACATGGACCCATTCGTTTCTACGGGTCCGCAAAAAAACAGACAGCACACGGATTCTGCGCAGTAGCATTCTGCCTCGCAAATAATGATGTGCTGGGACTTCTCCAAAGCAGAACGTCTCCAGTTTATTTCAATGGGGGGTGTAAATTTGCACCATAATCCAAGCATTAAAAATCTGCAACAAAATGGCTACCGAAATCCATACCTGCGTATTTTCTGGCGGATATTTCCACCACGTGTGAAGCCACCCTATGGAAATGTAGACATGTGATGAATTTCAAGTACTAAGTTTTTTAATGCTATTTGTGTACTTGGATATTGTCATTCTGGAACTGTTCTCTGGACCTTAGGGCATGTGCTCCCCTGAGACCTCTCTGCCTATGACCCTGGTGTCTGTTGCCTATAGCTGTGCATCTGAAAAAGACATAAGAATCCGGATTACACAGAGAACAGTTAACCTTTTGTGCTCCACACGCATGCCAAGCACGTTCTGATTTCTAAGATCTTTGGTGACCCATAATGCATTTCTGTGCAAGGTGTTCCGTTTCCCTGTGGCAGCAAATGGGGTCCCCATCCATCACCATGGCTCCTCTTCTCCCAAGGGGACAACCTCTCCCAGCTGGGTCGGTAGTTATAGAGCGAGGCAAAGTGGTGTCGCTTAGCATTGCTGATCCCATTTGTTCTGCGCTAAGAAGAATGTCCTGTCACAAGAAGCTCTTCCCTTTGGCCTCAGAGAGTGATAAGGAAGGTGGTGGGGGGGGGATGTAGCCTTTTTTTTGGACTATTTAAAACTCATTTATTGTGCACGCTGAAATCCTGGAGTGCCTCACTCCATAGGAAGGACGGGACCAGGAAAGCAGGCTTTGTGTGTGTGTTACGGGGCGTGCAGACAGTAAGTGATTACCTCGCCCGTGCTGAGGAGTCTGCAACCTATGACACGACATCTTCTATCAGTAATATTTTACGCTTTGGCAGCCTGGCCTGGGCAAGCGCACTGTCTGTTAGCCACCAGAGAGAGAGGGTGCCAGGTGTGGAGTGCAGAGGGACGTGATCTCATTAGATATTCCAGTGCAACTGAGGCCAAAAACTCTGACTGTCAGCCAGGAAAAGCAAAGTGAGGTTTGTTTTCTCCAGTCCATGCTCAACGATGATGTCGCCATACACTGTGACACTTACTGATATCACCCAACCATGAAATAGCTGCTGCCTGGGTGTTGGAATAGAGCCACCTGACCCGCTTCTCATGACACAGGGTCTCCTCTGAATGAAGCCTTGATTTATATGGTGGTCTTGCTATCACGCCAATCTGTCCGCAATGCGAAAAAAGAAAAACGGATCCGTCCCCCATTGACTTTCAGTAGAGTTCATTACGGATCTGTCTTGGCTATTTTAAAGATAATACAACCAGATCCATTTAGAACGGATGCAGACGGTTGTATTATTGTGACGGAAGCGTTTCTGCTGATCCATGACAGATCTAGCAAAAACAGTGGTGTGAAAGTAGCCTAAGGGCTCATGCACACGAACGTGTGCAGTCAGTGCCTGTGCTGTGGACCGTAATTTGCGGTCCAAAATGCACGGGCACTGACAGTAGGGCCGCCGGATTCGGATCACGGACCATTTGAATGGGGTCCACGATCCGCATCCGACAGTCCGCACCGCAAAAAAGTAGTGCTTGCGCTACTCTTTTACAGTGCGGAGGCACGGCCAGAAACACCACGGAAGCACACTGTAGTGCTTCCGTGGTGTTCCGATCCGTGCCTCTGCTCCGCATCTCCCGGATTGCGGACTCATTGAAGTGAATAGGTCCGCGATCTGTGATGCGGGCTGCACATGGCCGGTGCCCGTGTATTGCGGACCCGGCGTATGTGGGCCGCAATACGAATACGGGCCGGCACCGGTTGTGTGCATGAGCCCTAAAGGGGATGTTCACCTCTCGTTTTTGCTGTACGTCAGACTGATACGTTTGTAAACAGAAAAAAAAGTACAGAAACGTATGGCTTGATGTATCCATAGACTATAATTGAGCAAACGGAGTCAAAAGTATGTTTTTTTTCAGCAGGACAGAATAACTACAGAATACTGCTCTTTTCTGTCCTGCAAATAAAACAAATAGAAATGTATTTTTTTTTTACATTGCAGTGAATGGGAGATGGATGAAAACTTAAAGAGGTTGTCTCACTTCAGCACTTCAGTGGCATTTATCACGTAGAGAAAGTTAATACAGGGCACTTACTAATGTATTGTGATTGTCCATATTGCTTCCTGGGTTCATTTTTCCATCACATTATACACTGCTTGTTTCCAGGGATTACGACCACCCTGTAATCCAGCAGCTGTGGTCATGTTTGCATACTGTAGGAAAAAGTGTGCAAGCACGACCACCCTAGCTGGATTGCAGGGTGGTTGTAACAATGGAAACAAGCGGTGTATAATGTGATGGAAAAATGAATCCAGCCAGTGAAGGAGTCAATATGGATAATAACAATACATTAGTAAGTGCCTTGTCTTAACTTTCTCTACATGATAGATGTTATTTTCTGAAGTGAGACAAGCCCTTTAACCCTTTCGCTGCGATGGGTAAACATGGCATCCGCTCACACGTGCAGTGGGTGCCATGGCTGGTGGATCTCCGCTGTTTCAGACCTGTGGCTAATGACCGGGAATGGAAATAATTGCATTTTTTTCCAAATCAACCCCATTTGGAATGTTTTCCCACTTCCCACTACAGTGTATGCCATATTAAATGGTGGCATTAGAAAGCACAACTTGTCCTGCAAAAAATAAGCCCTCATATGGATATGTGAACGGAAAAATAAAAAGTTATGGCTCAAGTAAGATAGGGAAGAAAAATGAAAACACAAAAAAACTCAGGTTAAGACAATACGTTTATCATCCATTAAACGTATCCATTTTTATGCAGATACTTCCTACTTCTTTTGATACACTTCAAATCTTTATTATTATAACACGTATTGAAACGTGCAGTTCTGTCACATGTATACGTTAAAAAAAATAGATAACCACAAAATTGCATACGTTTGTGTGTCCAAACGTATGTGCTAGACGCATAGCAAAAACGAGATGTGAACAGGCACGCAACCGTAAAAACTGCATTTTTTCACGGACAGCACACTGACCCATTCATTTCTATTGGGCAATGCACACATCTGTATCTTGTGTGGATCTGTGTTGATGTTCCGCAAATTACACAACTTGTCCTTATTCTGGTCCATTTTGTGGCTGAGAATAGTCCTTTTTGTCGATAGGAGTGAGAAAAATGCGGAGTGCATGCGCAAGGTATCTGTATTTTGCAGATCCGCTATTTACAGACCAAAATATGCACACGACTGTGTGCATGAAGTCTCACCATAGTAGAATCAATGGCAGCATGGGACAATCTGTGTATGCCATCTGATGGCACGCTGCTGTGACTCAAGAGAAGATGACAGCTTCACCTGATGTAAAGTATGAGGGTCATCTATAAAAGATGTCACTTATCTGCTGTTTTGTCATGAGAGACACAGAGAAGCATCAGCCTTAAGACAGATTTAGGGAAATATTGATTGGTTTATTAAGACTATACCATAGAGGAGACTGTGTATCAACTTTGGGCTGAAGATCCTTGGGCCCATCAGAGGAGACAATTCTGAGGATCCATCCAATATACATACAGGACATGTGAACATGCAAGACATCCATAATATTAAGACCTCACGCACATGACTGTGTGTATTTTGCAGTTTGCAAATTGGGAATCTGCAAAATCCAGATACTGTCCGTGCTGCATCACATTTTTTGCGAAGCCATTAACTCCAATGGGTCCGTGGTCCGCATTTTGCAGCAAAGTATAGGACATATATTATTGTGCGAGAGGAACATATTTCCCTTCCACAAAAACATAGAATGTGTTCATAAAATTTAGACCACAGACCAATTGAAATCAATAGGTCTGTAAATAAAAATGCAGACCGCATCCGTATATTTCAGATCCGTGATTTACAGATATGATTGTGTACATGACGCATTAATCGGATATCAAGTTCAGACACAGACTGGGCAAGTAAAGTGGGCCTCTTTTTATGCAGCTGTAAAACCTATTACGGCTTTTTACAGCACACTTGCCATGCTTTATAAATGTTCATGTTGCATACGCTGGGCCTAGTCTGAAAGTAGCAGCCATTCCCTTTAAGAATATGGGGCATGTCTTGGCACCATTGTCCACGGGGCTTTGCTGTCTATATACATTAAGACCCTCTTATGAACCTGAAGCATTGGTATAACAGGGTGTGCAAACAGTAAGATCGCAATGTCAGCTCAGCTACACCTGTAAGCAGCGCCAATCTCTGTGCATTTGGCTATACTCTGAACATTCAGTCACACTTTTGGAATACGTGAAAGACATATCCCTGCTAATTATATATGGGATCATGCACCCCCCTAGTGTCAATTATTACGGTATTAGAAGTCACCAAGGAGTTCTGTGACCGGAGGCTGCGGGTTACAGTCATTTATATGACACGTGGCCCGGAGGCGACTTCTGACGTCCTTTATAGTTTATAGTAGGGAGTATGTTCTGCCATGTAATACACCCCTCAGCTGCTGTACAACCGCTTTTTGAAGTGAAAATGGGGTTCCCTGAGTGTGTTGATATGAAACACCCTGATTCTTTGTGTCAAGACGTTCTGCAGCAGCTGAGGTGTTTATTGTATGTTCTGCAGGAGCACATACTGCAGAAGAATCTCTACTTAGACTGCATTCACAAGTTCAGTATTTGTAAGCGAAAACTAGGAGCGGGTCTAGAACACAGAAAAGTCATAAATCTTTCCATCATACATTTTCTCTGTAGATTCCACTCCTGATGATGAAAAATACTGACCGTGGGAACATGAACTTAAAGGGTTTTTCTGGGATTCTGATGTATATCCTCTGTATATCCCTAGTCTATCGTTGTATAATTGGCCAGATGTGACATTGCAATGTGATTTTTATACGAATATTATTATGGTTATTGTTTCCATGCACTGTACATTTTCATTGAAAAATATTAAGCACGTTTATGTTGGTGACTTCATGTGAACCACTCAGGCTTGATGTTACGGGTAACTAAGAAGTGCCTGACTTCTGTAAATCCCTTAAAGGGGTTGTCCCATTAGAGGACTTGTACTTGCACTAGCGCTGTCTCCAGCAGGCCCATAAAGTTGAGTGGGGCAACAGCATGTGTGTCTGGCACTCCATTCTCCCCCCCACGGTGATTGCTGGAGGCCCCAATGGACATTCAACGATGAGGCATTTATCCCCTAGCCCCAGTGGACCCTCACCAATGAGGCATTTATCCCCAGCTCCAACAGACCCTCACCAATGAGGCATTTATCCCCTAGTCCCAACAGACCCTCAGCGATGAGGCATTTATCCCCTAGCCCCAACAGACCCTCAGCGATGAGGCATTTATCCCCTAGTCCCAACGGACCCTCAACAATGAGGCTTTTTTCCCCTAGCCCCAACCGACTCTCACCGATGAGGCATTTATCCCCTATCCCTAATGGACTTTCACCAATGAGGCATTTATCACCTATCCCTAATGGACCCTCACCAATGAGGCGTTTATCCCCTATTTTTTGGAAGTTGTCTTAATAGGACAACCACTTTAACTGTGCCTTTAAATTAAAAAACAGCCAAAAAAGGGAACATATTCTTCAGTTAGTGGAAAGAAAGTTGTGTAACATAATGAAATCAGCCCCAGCTGCAGTTCTTTGTGTCTGCCTATCTATGGGCTGCGTGCACCATAGCAGACAAGGAACCTGCCTCATGTAAGCGTCTCAGTTTACTGAGCAGGGAGGGAGCCGGGGACCTGCGGCCCTGAGAAATAACAAGTAATTATGTCTTTTTTTTTTTGGATTGTGTCTCTCTTAAACAGTGTGAAGCTTTAACTTTAAGGAGAGGTCACCTTTGAAAAGGCGAACTCTCCCCTCCCCTCCCCATCTTGTCAGGTCTTCACAGAGCGGCTGAATTTACCCTCCCCATTAGCGGGAATGAATAATTATTTTCTCAATTCGGCTGGTGACGTGCAGTTCAAGGGAGGTTAATTGGTAATAATGGGTTCTGTTCCAAACGAAGAACAGCTTCACAACTCAGCCAAGGACTCTGTCCGAGAGCGGGCGATGAGACCAGCCAGTGGTCATTTGCACAATGGGTTGGGATACACATGCTGGGTTTGCACAAGTCCAGATGTCGGAGTCTGCGGATTAAGTAATCCGTCTGCTGCGGAGAATCTGGGGCAGGACAATTAGCCTTTTAAACATAAATTGAAGCGTTTGTATTGATAACGCTCTTACAGCATAGTTATTTGTGGACCAATTATATGACAAATGCAGCAGTATAAAACAATGGGATTGACATAATAGTGCACTTGAAGCAGAGGTGGAATTTAAAGCTCCTGGGCCCTTAGTGCAAAGTATGCACTTGTGGTATAACTGATGCCTTGTTATGTGGTAGCATGACCTTCAGGCACCTGGACCTGGGTGCTACTACTTCTGTACCCATTAAAGTATGTTTTTAAAATTTATAGAATACATAATATGGAAAATAAAGTATACAGCGTGAGGAGTCTTACAGGCCTGGCAATGCTCCTCTGGAATTCTGGGAAGAAGGTATGCAAGTGAGCTCTGCCTCTGATGCCACCAAATGTAAGGCAGCTATCCTATAAGTCAGTGTTTGACCTTTTCAGAGGCCTTGAGACATGACTTGGATAATAAGTAAGCCAGCATCTCATCTGGACAGCTGTTTTTTTCGGGGTGATTGCCCCTGGATTTGGGGGGTACTATCTCTCCTTGGGGAGAGTGTGCTTTAATCAACGTGAGAAGACTTATAGGCCATACATGCTCTTCTGGAATTCTTGGATGAAAGGGATGGAAATGAGCTCTTAACAAGCTCTTCCTCTAATGCCATCAGATGTAAGGTAGGGAAGCAGTGCTCAGGCATCACTTGCCTTCAGTCCTAATGGAAGAAGCATGGTTGATTACATCTGTATCTGTACATTGGCTGCAGTACTTTAGCAGCAAGTAATCCACATGCAGTGCAACCCCTTTAGAAGACCATCGCCTTATCCATATACAGTACAGACCAAAAGTTTGGACACACCTTCTCATTCAAAGAGTTTTCTGTATTTTCATGACTATGAAAATTGTAGATTCACACTGAAGGCATCAAAACTATGAATTAACACATATGGAATTATATACTTAACAAAAAAGTGTGAAACAACTGAAAATATGTCTTATATTCTAGGTTCTTCAAAGTAGCCACCTTTTGCTTTGATTACTGCTTTGCACACTCTTGGCATTCTCTTGATGAGCTTCAAGAGGTAGTCACCTGAAATGGTTTTCACTTCACAGGTGTGCCCTGTCAGGTTTAATAAGTGGGATTTCTTGCCTTATAAATGGGGTTGGGACCATGAGTTGTGTTGGGCAGAAGTCAGGTGGATACACAGCTGATAGTCCTACTGAAAAAGACTGTTAGAATTTGTATTATGGCAAGAAAAAAGCAGCTAAGTAAAGAAAAACGAGTGGCCATCATTACTTTAAGAAATGAAGGTCAGTCAGTCCGAAAAATTGGGAAAATTTGAAAGTGTCCCCAAGTGCAGTCGCAAAAACCATCAAGCGCTACAAAGAAACTGGCTCATATGAGGACCGCCCCAGGAAAGGAAGACCAAGAGTTCATCTGAGTCACCAGCCTCAGAAATCGCAGGTTAACAGCAGCTCAGATTAGAGACCAGGTCAATGCCACACAGAGTTCTAGCAGCAGACACATCTCTACAACAACTGTTAAGAGGAGACTGTGTGCAGCAGGCCTTCATGGTAAAATAGCTGCTAGGAAACCGCTGCTAAGGACAGGCAACAAGCAGAAGAGACTTGTTTGGGCTAAAGAACACAAGGAATGACCATTAGACCAGTGGAAATCTGTGCTTTGGTCTGATGAGTCCAAATTTGAGATCTTTGGTTCCAACCACCGTGTCTTTGTGCGACGCAGAAAAGGTGAACGGATGGACTCTACATGCCTGGTTCCCACCGTGAAGCATGGAGGAGGAGGTGTGATGGTGTGGGGGTGCTTTGCTGGTGACACTGTTGGGGATTTATTCAAAATTGAAGGCATACTGAACCATCTTGGCTACCACAGCATCTTGCAGCGGCATGCTATTCCATCCGGTTTGCGTTTAGTTAGAGCATCATTTATTTATCAACCGGACAATGACCCCAAACACACCTCCAGGCTGTGTAAGGGCTATTTGACCAAGAAGGAGAGTGATGGGGTGCTACGCCAGATGACCTGGCCTCCACAGTCACCAGACCTGAACCCAATCGAGATGGTTTGGGGTGAGCTGGACAGCAGAGTGAAGGCAAAAGGGCCAACAAGTGCTAAGCATCTCTGGGAACTCCTTCAAGACTGTTGGAATACCATTTCAGGTGACTACCTCTTGAAGCTCATCAAGAGAATGCCAAGAGTGTGCAAAGCAGTAATCAAAGCAAAAGGTGGCTACTTTGAAGAACCTAGAATATAAGACACATTTTCAGTTGTTTCACACTTTTTTGTTAAGTATATAATTCCACACTGTGGCACTCCATAATTGTCTATGCCTCTTTCTTGGCCGTATGACGTTATATTCATCGCTCACATGGCCTAGGCGCAGCTCGGGGCTAAGCTGAGATGTCAACCACAGCCATTATCCGATGTAAGGCACCGTGCTTGGTAATCTGCAAGGAGGCTGCAGAGCTCACTGGAGTGCTGTGTCCTCCTCAGGGGTGCACCTAACCTTTCTACTGCCTGAGGAAAAAACTGAAACAGTGCCCCCCATGCCAATTTCTTAACCTAACCCCTTTGGCATGATGAAAACGCTCATTGCCCATGGCCCTTCCACTGCCCCCTCTTGCCCCTACCTGGTGCTGCCTGAGGTGATCGCCTCACCTGGCCTCATTGGTGGTGCACCCCTGGTCCTCCTCAAACAACTGATTTGTGGGGGTGCCACGAGTTGGTATAGGTCATCAATATGTCAATCTTGGGGAACCCCTTTAAGAAAACCACCCCTCTAGAAGACCACATTTGCAATTTTGAGTGACTGTCTCCAACTAGATTCACAGTATATGTTTAAAGCAGGGCTGTGGAGTCGGAGTCGTGGAGTCTGAGTCAGTGACCATTTTGGTGGAGTCGGAGTTGGAGTCGGTATAAATTGGACCGACTCCAACTCCTAAATTATATAATAAATTGGTAAATTTAGTTCAGTACAGTATGTGCTGAATATATTTTCATAAGAGTTTGGGAACATGATGAAATGTCCTATAAATGTCTGTTCTATTCCTGAACTAAGGATCTAGACTTTCAGTTGAGATGACTGTGTGCTGCCCTTCATGTAGATGCTCAGAAGTGATACTCCTCCGCTACAGATCAGAGAAAAAAGGCACGGGGAAGGAATGGCTGCACTCATCTCAGAGATACTAGAGAAAACAGGATTAAAGGGGTTTTCTCACTAGTTACAAAGATTAGCTTTCATCATAAAGGGACAGTTAAAAGATGACATTTTCTAAATACAGTGGTCAGTAAATTTTACTTTAGTCATGAACTATAGACAGTTCAGCAGGTCTCTCATTGTACACAGGTTTCTATGGTAATCTGCAGACTATTAAGACTGTTATCTGATTGGCTAAGAGCAGGAGTGACCGCACCCCCACGGAATCATGCGACTGAGCTCTGAGTGATTACCTGCAGTAAGCAAAATGTCTTGTGAGGACTGAGAAGGATGGCTTTACCTGTAATTGTGTTAGAGATCACAACTGCTCTGTCAGAGTAAGTTAAAGAGGACCTTTCACCACTCCTGACATGCCTGTTTTAATAGCTCCATGCATTCCCCACGTACTAACAATTCTGGAACATCTATTCTTATGGCTCTGTGTTGTGTCATTTCTTTATTATTTGCACTAGAAGTTATGAATTGCTATTTGCCTTCAGTAAAGGAACAGAGGGGAGGTAACAAGTTTGGGGTGTGTACCTGCACAGACTGACTCTAGCCAATCAGTGCATGAAGCTATTAAAACAGGCATGTCAGGAGTGGTGAAAGGTCCTCTTTAATATATGCTAATAACTGCTGGAGACCCCAACCCCCCCCCCCCCCCACACACACACAGCCTGATGAAACATAGTAAGTGCAAACTATCTGTCAGCCAGTGAATCAATGTGCTGAGAAAACTCCTTTAAGGCAAGTATTTCTTAGTATATCTAAACTTTCAATAAACTACACATAAATCACTTGTTCAGTGCATGTTCTCTCTGTATGCTTATGTTCCTCTGAGCTCATGTTTGGAGAGGTTAGCTGCTCTCATGGCTTCTATATGCTGCTGATGCAAAACACCTAGGGCCTTATGTATGAAAACTGTCTAGGTGTAAAATTTTCTTTGTTGCCCATAGAAACCAATTAGAGCTCCCCTTTCATTTCATATAGTGCTCTGGAGAAATGAAAGGGAAGCTCTGATTAGTTGCTATGGGCAATAAAGAAAGTCCTTAGACCTAGACAGTTTTCATACATCAGGCCCTTAGTGAGCTGTACCCAGAGAAGCCTGATACTGAAAGTTCAGAGTAAAGATATCAGATTACATATCTGTACTATTGATTTATGCAAAGTTTGTTTAAAGTTATCACTTAAACATGCGCCATTTATGAGGGAGTCGGATTGGGATTGGGAGTCGGAGTCGGAGTCAGTGGAAATTGAGGAGTCGGAGTTGGAGTCGGGGCTTTGGCTCACCGACTCCACAGCCCTGGTTTAAAGAGTATGTATTAGCATACCATAACCATAATGTCTGGTAAGGGTTCCTGGAGATCCTGCCTGTGCCAATGACATGATCTCCACCCAAATAAATCCAAACATCTCCTCTTCCAAGCAGAGAATGATAGTATTGACGAATGAGCAATAGTAGATGTACTACATTTGTGCCAATGGTGTAGATCAGGCATCCCCAAACTGCGGCTCTCCAGATGTTGCAAAACTACAACTCCCAGCATGCCCGGACGGCCTACAGCTATCAGCCCATAGCAGGGCATGGTTGGAGTTGTAGTTTTACAACAGCTGGAGGGCCGTAGTTTGGGGATGCCTGGTGTAGATGATGGTGCAGGTATGAATCCTGGCTCTAGTCAATGAATTCAGGGAATTCTGACGGGGGCCCCATGGTGCTCAAAGACCGACTTTAAGTATTAATGCAAAGTTATTTTTCTCATGAAGAAAGCAAAGTGTCTAATCCCATTCACTTTGCTGGTATTACTGTATTATGCCGTGTTTTTTCCGCATGAAAACCTGCACAGAAAAATCACATGTAATCCACTCCATGTGCAGGCACTGCCTGTTTTTTTTTTTCTTTCTTTTTTTTTACGTTTTTATGGCTTCTTAAAAAAAACACCTTCAAATCCTTGCATTTTTTACAAGCATTTTGTGGGGTGGTGTTTTTTACACTGAACTTCTTTTCATATTTTTTTTCCTATTGAAATGTCTCTGAGAAAACAATGGAACAAATGTCATCCTGAGCATGCTACAGTTCGAAAAAAAATGGCAAAGAAGCAAAAAAATGCCACTACAAAAAACAGCATTTATAGCGTAGTGATTTGTAATGTTCTATTGACCATCATTTAACATCTGGCTGTGGAATTTTTGCTAAAAAAAAAAACAATAATAAAAATATCATTTTTTTTTTTAAATGCAATAAAAATGCTGTCGTCACCATTCCAGGTCATCAAGTTTTTCAATTCATGCCAGTCATTACTGTCTGTTCAGATGTAGCTTGGTTCTGTTACTTGAAAAGCTTGGAGAAAACCATTCTAACCATGTGTGTTCAGGGGACTGAGAAAGGTGAGGGACAACCCCGAATGAGTGGTAATGGAGGCCATATTGATAGTCACAGCCTTCACCAACATGGAGTAGATTACACTAAAATACAGTTTAACAGAATTGTTTGGAATTGCAATAGAGAAATAGACAGATCAAAGACAAGACTTGTACATTTTACTGAAAAATTGTATTTACTGCCCAAACAACTGTGCAGCTAGAAAGTCAAGTAACATAGTAGCGGCCATAGCCTATTTGTACGTATAATTCAAAATTAGTTTTGCTTTTGCAGCAGGGGGAAGTCATTTGTAACTCAGGGGCTTTTTTACAATTCAAAGGGTCCCACTGCAAAATTCTGCAACTGAAAATCAGTTCCATTCATCTGAAGCACATGGATTTCTGGAAGCTACATTCAGTTGAATGGAGTTGATTTGCAATAAAACAAAATCTGCCGCGTGTGAAGGCACCCTAAACTTGTCTGTACTAATGCAAACAACAGAACGTGCAACCAAAGCATGGATTATAGTGTCATACTGTATATGTGGCACAGTAGAACTAGATAGCACAAGGCCATCCTGGTGTTTTTTCCTTGCAACAAGGGACAGCATTTTTACACCTAAGTGGGACTCTTCAGCCTCTGAGCACCATAACAGCTGCCAGAGTATGTGGGCTGCTTTACGGACAGAAGACATTAATAGAAATCAATGGACATATCCCACAAATCTGTGCCCATCTCAAACAGCAGATCGTCAGGGGTCCCAGGTGTCAGAACCCCACCGATCAGATACTGATGACCTATCCTAAGGAACGGTCATCAGTATCAAAATCCCGGAAAACTCCTTTAATACTAGGAGGCATCTCCCCTTGCCGCGGTATAGGCTGCCACTCTGGCATGGTAATGGCCTTATAGATGCTGGATATCCTTTGGTCATTCCGAGCTCTTGGACCAGTACTTCAGCCAAGGTGGTTGTTGGCAGCTGTGCATGGGACATCAGTCACCCCATCCAGTCCCAGACATTCTCAATGGGGGATAAATTTGGTGATTGAGTAGGCCAGGAAGGATTCAGGACATCCTGAAGTACACGTTGTGTAGTGCGGATAGTGTTGGGTGGGCGTTATCTTGTTGGGACACCACATCTAATAAAGTCAAAGAAGGCAGTAGGACTGGTTCCATGATGTCCTGGGCATACTGAAGGATGGTTAATGTTCCCAACATGAATACCAGTTGGGAACTGGCATGGTATCTAATGGTGCAACACACCATGACACTTGCTGTTGGTCCTTCATGTCTCCAGCCCTCCTGCAAACTCTGATGAAGCCATCATTAGTACCAAGGCAGAACCTTCTTTCAATACTGATCAATATTATTCACCTTTCATGCCTCAAATGGTGCACGTCTTCATCTAGCAGGAATAGTGAACTATTCAACAACGTCCACGGTCATGTAAGAGAGAAGGTGAAAAACAGTCCTGTCAGAAAAAAACAACAACAGCAGCAGCGATGCCAGACAAAAACATCAACAGTGATGTCAGACAAAAAAAAAGTCAGTATGTAAAGGAAGGCTCTCAGGAGTTTGATCACTACACGTAACGCCCTCCAGCATTGCCATAGTGTAAAATAGGCTTCTTAACTTCTTGTAGGTGTTCTTTTTCTCCATTTCCAGTATGCACATTGAATCTTCTTTCTCTCAGCTGTATATTTCCACAGCAGGGAAAAAATTTTGAAAACATATTTTTTTTCCTCGTTGCTATTGGCTGATTTTCTGTTTTTCTTTCTCGTGATCGATCAAAGAGCAGTAATTGTGCCTCTTAGCTTATAATGTACTAAAAAAAAGAGGGATTGTGTTGTTTTGTGGGAAGAAGCAGAATGGCAGTGTTTTAGAAAACATATTTCTTTTTGCAAATACATTGTTAATCCAGAACTGATGAGATGTAAATACTACTTAGTAAATGAAATTCTAGCAGCGTACGCCAGTAGTGGAGAAAACCATTTATAGGCTACACAATGAGAGAGGAGCTTTTCCATTTTTCCATTCATTTTCGAAGCAGCAATATCATGAAGCAGCAACAGCATTGTGAGGCACAAAGCACAAAGTGGCTCGCAGAGTTTGATTTTCACGGCTGAAAGTTGTTGGGAATTTATAGGCTGTATTCTCCGTCATGTTGATTGTGTAGATGTCATCTGAAGTCTATGAATACCATTAAATACAGGTTATCAACAGATGAATCCTGCCGCATGCATTATATTCAGTCTCTGCTCCAGAAGTTAGGCAAACAGTCTGAGTTTACCACTTCTGGAGCAGAGAAGCAGAAGGAGGCTTAGCTTGAGCGGCAATTATTGAGATTTATGATCTAAATCCTGTTCTGGGACTGTTGTTTGCAGTTATTGCACATGCTGCCTGATTCCTTTGTGTTTGCTTGTTCTTTGTGCTTGTATTAAATATTTTTGTTTTCTGACCTGGTGTGTTTACCTGACTGCTCTTTGCCTTCTCCTTGTCTGATACTGTATTTGACCTTGGACTGTTTACTGACTGTTCTCTTACCTTTATGTTTCTGTACCTTTTGTCTCTCTTGGTTTTGACTCCGCTTCTTTCTGACATTGCTATAGGTATGTTCCTGACCCCAGCTAGTATGAGAACTCAACCTGACAGAGGCTACCTGGTGATTTCAAGATAGATTCCATACAACCCACAGGGACCACTTAGGGTTAAGTAGTTAGGTTCCTGATAGTGGGATGGCTGTTACCAGGGCTGTTATTCTGCTGTAGTCAGGGCCCTGAGTGATAGGAGTGTTGCAGGGTGAGTTCACCGGCTCGTGTTGAACTTGGTAGCTGGTGCCAAGTCTGACTGTGGGTGTATGGTTTGCTGGGCAGGTTATTTGTGTTGCATCAGTTCTGCTACATAGCAACAGATGAATCCTGCTGCATCTAAAGTATCAACAGGTGAATCCTGCTGCATGTACAGTAACAACAGAAAAGAGAGTATGCAAATAAACTCTTAGCAAGCTCTTCCTCTAATGCCACCAGATGTAAGGCAGCTATCCTATAAGTCAATGTTTGACCTTTTAAACAGGGCTTGAGACATGAGTTGGATAACAATTAAGCCAGCGCCTCATCTGCAGACAGCTGTTTAAGCCAGCAAAGACTACTGGCTTAACTGGGTGAGCGTCCTAGGTCTCCCTCTTAGCAGTCTCATAGGCCAGGCAATGCTCCTCTGGAAGTCTGGAGGCAGAGCTCGCTAACAGCTGATTTGCATACCGACTTCCCAGAATTCCAGAGGAGCATTGCCTGGCCTGTAAGACTCCTTAAACCGATTAAGTGGTCTCCATAAGGAGATATAGTATCCCCCGAATACCAACATAGGCCTCTCACCCAGTTAAGCCTGCTGGATGCATTATACCAACTTGGGTCCCGACTCCCTCCTCTTCTCCACTGCTGACCTGCCACACCTTCTGTGCTAGCAGTTTCAACTGGGCTGTGTCCCTACACACTGACCGTGTCCATTCGTCACTGACCGTTTCACACTGTGTAGGGAAAAATCCTCTTCATAAGGAGTCTGGCACTACCTACTATATATAAAGCATAGTCCCTTGTGCGAAGCTCTGCAGATATACCGATATGCATTGTGCAGTAGCAGTGTGTGGAAGATATTTAAAAAGATCTCAGTCACACGCTGCAGAAAGTGTCCGCACCTGAATTCGAACATAACTTTCCATACGGTTCGGATTTGACATCTGCAACATTTCTCACCCGTTACAAGTCAGTGGGTGAAAAATGGGGAAATCTGCAATGTTGGCCGTACAATTTCTTATAAATTTTGTGGATTATAGCCAGGTCCACTGTGAATTTCCTGGTGCTGAACATCCACATCAGACTTGCTACCTGGAAACTGGAACAGAGCAAATGCAGACCCAAGAATGCAAGTCCGATCAGACTGCTTAATTAAATACTGACCCCCAAACCATCCCCTCTAAATAAATTTAGATACCAGACCCCTTAAATGCAGAGTCAAAGCAGGTCCCCTAATAGATCTAATAAATTCAGACCCTATAAATACAGACCTCTTACGCTTACACAGCAGTTCCTGCTCTGCCTCCTTGCTGCTCTACATTGGCTTGAGGACCTTCATAGGCATGGTCACGTGACCACATGCAGGTCCTGCAGAGCACTGCACAAAGTAGTTTTGCTGTTTTTGCTGCAGGCTACGGCAAAAGCCACAATAAAATCTCAGTATGCAGCGAGCCTTGGGGCCACGCATAAAAACATTTTTGTTGCACCAAAACAACAGTTTGTATCCAGTCTTTGGATAGTTTGGGTAATCGTGAGGTCCTGGGAAACAAAGACCATGGGCAACTGCCAAACCTGCCATATTATAATTCACCATTGTGCTCATAGATGTAACTACTGTATGGCTTTACAGCCATATTCCCAGGAATAGCAAGCTGTTAGATCCATGAGCTAGAGAACATCTCGAAATGATCTGGATAGACGTCAGGCTATTGTATATTTCTGTAAGAATAAGCAAATAAAAGAAAACATATCTCAGCATTTAGGGGGCCCCAGTGGTGCTTATCCACCGTGAAAGATGTTTCATCGAGAGAATCATTACAAGCCCGCAAGTTCCTAGCTCACAAATATGAACTTGTTACTTTCCGCAGCTTCTGGCATTGGCTCTGAAAACCCTTCAACTCATCGCAGACACACAGGAGTCTGGCAGTAGGAAGATTAATATATAAAAGCTGCCTGTCGCCTTTCATTCTGAATGGGAAAGAGGAAGTGTTTCCAGACAAGGAAATCTTTGTGTCATTTCTAGCTTTGCTCTGTACCGTACTGTATAAAGCCATTGTTAACATAGTAACATAGTTTATAAGGCCGAAAAAAAGAAATCTGTCCATCCAGTTCAACCTGTTTTCCTACAAGTTGATCCAGAGGAAGGCAAAAAACCCCTGTGCGGTAGAAGCCAATTTTCCTCACTTTAGGGGAAAAAATTCCTTCCCGACTCCAATCAGGCAATCAGAATAACTCCCTGGATCAACAACAACCCATATCTAGTAACTATAGCCTGTAATATTATTACCCTCCAGAAATACATCCAGGCCCCTCTTGAACTCTTTTAGTGAACTTACCATCACCACCTCCTCAGGCAGAGAGTTCCATAGTCTCACTGCTTTTACCGTAAAGAATCCTCTTCTATTTTTGTGAACAAACCTTCTTTCCTCCAGGCGCAGAGGATGTCCCCTCGTCATGGTCACTGTCCTTGGGATAAAGAGATCATGGGAGAGATCTCTGTACTGACCCCAATTGGGGTGTACACAGGTTTTTTTAAATGAAGGGTCTTGAATCGGTCAATCACACAGGCCATGATATCCTTTGGGTACATTTGCACAGCGGATTGTGATGCTCTTGTTCACTTTGGATGCCATGGACCTGATCGCCCACTGAATGGGGCCAAACCGCAAGTGGACACCCACCGTTGCTTCTAGCGGCATCTGTCCGGACACAGTGTTAGGAAGGGACATGATTGAAACCGCCGTGCTTTGAAGACAATGGGAGGCAGACACTACGCGGCCACTGGCAGAATTTTGATGCCGTATCTACGGCAAAATCGGACGTGTGAATGGGGCCTTATTGTAGCCCCTTCAGTCCAGTCACCCTACTGCCATCAACGCCTTCCTGCTGGAGAGGGTACTCTTAAAACCTGTTGTAGAAATCTAAGGATACTATAATTCAGTATTTCAGAAAATCCACTTAGTCTGTGCAGAACCATATATCACATCTACACCCACAAAGGTTTTTCACTTGTGGTCTTGTACTTCATCTGATGCTTCCTAAAGCTTTCATAACGTACATATCTTCTTCTGGAGCAGCGACTCTTCACAAGCCAAATCAATGGCCTGTCCATGTAATGCATGGAAGTGCCGGGTCCAGGAAAGTGGCAGACATTCTTTGCAGTCAGTCTTCTTTTTGGCTAAAAGATGAGGAACCTGAATGGGAGTATCTACAACTTACCAAACCAAGCAACTCCAGGTAGAAATGGCCAATGGAGAGAACAACAAGAAAATGGCTTTACCTTAAAGGGACACTATCAACATTTTTTAATCATATAATGACAGCCTATATGTGAATTTTTTTTAATGGGTGGATGGTTATTGGATATAATTTTTGAGGTCACTCAATCTAGTCTACTTCCTGTCCTGATTTTTTAACTTCCTCCTTTGGACTTTTAGCATGGCAAACAGCCTCGCTTGACTCTCTCACTCAGACCAGTAATTGCGGCCAGAGAGAGAAGGGGATGAGTGACTCAAATATAGCATTACCCTGATAGGGGCAATACCCTTCTGTGGGCATGTTTATCTAGGTCTATCAAGAGAGCTATAGAGCTGTTATACTGCTACCCTAATTCTACTAACCTACTATTTTACTAACAGATAACAGCTGTAAACTAAACAATGGATTACCTATATTGGGAGTTTTTTTTTCTCACGGTGCGGACTGCAGTATAGTACTGATGTAGTACTACTAAAATGAAAAACTGCAAAAATTTTAGAAAAAATTGTTTGCTGTAAAGTTTGAGTTACAAATACTGCTTTCTGACTGGAGGGTCCCTTTAAGTTCATCTAAAACATACTAGGGCACAATCTGCTCTCAAAAGTGAAAAGGAACTACTAGATGTAGATCCATGGGATGGAAGATTCCACCATGATGACTAGGGTTCTGTTTCATTTTCATTGACACAATGAGCCATAGACAGGAGCTGATCTCCTTGAGTTCTACAGGAGAGTTTTCTTGATATGCTCTGTGACCTGTGCAGCGGTCAGGGGGTAATAGCTAAGCTGTGATATTACCTTATTGTGAATGGTGGATCCAGTGTTAACTATTTATAGGTGATAGCTGTTATGGTAATCCTTGTGATGATAATGCGATGACTGTTGAAAAGTAATCTGTACAGACCAAGACGTGGTGCCAGTTACTAGGATTAGTGGTCAGTGTGAAAACTGCAGAATTTTAGGATGTTTAAATATAGATAGTGACATGGAATATTAACCCTTTCGCGCCCGGAGGTTTTTTCGGTTATGCATTTTCGTTTTGCGCTCCCTGCCTTCAAACAGCCATAACTCTTTTATTTTTCTGTTCACATAGCTGTATGAGGGCTTGTTTTTTGCGGGACAAGTTGTACTTTCCAACGCCACCATTTAATATTGCATACGGTGTAGTGGGAAGCGGGGAAAAAATTCCAAACCAGGTGAAATTGCAAAGAAAACGCTATTCCGCTACAGTTCCACGGGTTTCTTATTTACAGCGTTCGATGTGCATTAAAACGGATCCATTACTTTCATTCTACTGGTCAGTACGAATCCGGCAATACCTAATATGTATAGTTTTTCCTGCGTTTTCATAAAAAGTGATAAAATAATTAGAAATTTGCCCTTTTTTTTTTTTTTTTTCCTTGTCAAATCTTGACCCCTATAACTTTTTGGTATTTATGTATACAGAGCTGTATGGGGGCTCATTTTTTGCGGGACGATCTGAAGTTTTTATTGATACCATTCTGGGGTGTGTATGATTTTTTGATCACTTTTTATTTATTTTTTTTTAGAAAAAAAAGCGACAAAAAACGGCAAATCGCCATTTGGACGCTTTTTTCCGCCACACAATTCACCGTATTGGAATTTTTTTTAAATATTTTAAAAGTACGGGCGTTTTCGGTCACGGTGATACCCATGATGTCTATATTTATTGTTATTTAGGTATTTATTTTTTAATTATACGGAAAGGGGGGTGATTTGAACTTTTATATCTTTTTTATTTTTTATATATTTTTTAACATTTTTTTTTTATTTTTTTTTTACTATTTGAAAGCTCAAATATGGGCTGATATATTCATATGGTGTTTGGCCACAGCGAATGCTTCCGGGTTGAGACGCAACTAGATGCCGTGATCACGTGTGATCACGGCATCTAGACTCCCAGAGACTTGAGAGAAACAGCAGAGACTTGCCGGCCATGACGCCCGCCGCACTTGCGAGCGAGCGCCATGTGTCCGCATCGCCCCAGCGCCGTACATGTACGGCGCTGGGCGCGAAGGGGTTAAATATAACATCACCAAGATATTTTTATATATACAGTGCCTTGCGAAAGTATTCGGCCCCCTGGAACTTTTTAACCTTTTGCCACATTTCGGGCTTCAAACAAAAAGATATAACCTTTAAAATTTTTGGTGAAGACTCAACAAGTGGGTCACAATTGTGAAGTGGAACAAAATTTATTGAATCATTTAAACTTTTTTTGCAATAATAAAACTGAAAAGTGGGGCGTGCAAAATTATTTGGCCCATTTAGTTTCAGTTCAGAAAACTCACTCCAGAAGTTCATTGAGGATCTCTGAATGATCCAATGTTGTCCTAAATGACTGATGAAGATAAATAGAATCCACCTGTGTGTAATCAAGTCTCCGTATAAATGTACCTGCTCTGTGATAGTCTCAGCGTTCTGTTTAAAGCACAGAGAGCATCATAAAGACCAAGGAACACACCAGGCAGGTCCGCTATACTGTCGTGGAGAAGTTTAAAGCCAGATTTGGATACCAAAAGATTTCCCAAGCTTTAAACATCCCAAGGAGCACTGTGCAAGCGATCATATTGAAATGGAAGGAGTAGTAGACAACTGCAAATCTACCAAGACCCGGCCGTCCCTCAAAACTTTCATCTCAAACAAGGAGAAGACTGATCAGAGATGCAGCCAAGAGGCCCATGATCACTCTGGATGAACTGCAGAGATCTACAGCTGAGGTGGGAGAGTCTGTCCATAGGACAACAATCAGTCGAACACCTCACAAATCTGGCCTTTATGGAAGAGTGGCAAGAAGAAAGCCATTTTTCAAAGATATCCATAAAGAGTCTCGTTTACAGTTTGCCACAAGCCACCTGGGAGACACACCAAACATGTGGAAGAAGGTGCTCTGGTCAGATGAAACCAAAATCGAACTTTTTGGAAACAATGCAAAACGATATGTTTGGCGTAAAAGCAGCACAGCTCATCACCCTGAACACACCATCCCCACTGTCAAACATGGTGGTGGCAGCATCATGGTTTGGGCCTGCTTTTCATCAGCAGGGACAGGGAAGATGGTTAAAATTGATGGGAAGATGGATGGAGCCAAATACAGGACCATTCTGGATGAAAACCTGTTGGAGTCTGCAAAAGACCTGAGACTAGGACGGAGATTTATCTTCCAACAAGACAATGATCCCAAACATAGAGCAAAATCTACAATGGAATGGTTCAAAAATAAACGTATTCAGGTCTTAGAATGGCCAAGTCAAAGTCCAGACCTGAATCCAATTGAGAATATGTGGAAAGAGCTGAAAACTGCTGTTCACAAACGCTCTCCATCCAACCTCAAAGAGCTTGAGCTGTTTTGCAAGGAAGAATGGGCAAGAATTTCACTCTCTAGATGTGCAAAACTGATCGAGACATACCCCAAGCGACTTGCAGCTGTAATCGCAGCAAAAGGTGGCGCAACAAAGTATTAATGCAAGGGGGCCGAATAATTTTGCAGTTTTATTATTACAAAAAAAGTTGAAATGATCCAATAAATTTTGCTCCACTTCACAATTGTGACCCACTTGTTGATTCTTTACCAAAAATTATAAATTTTATATCTTTTTGTTTGAAGCCTGAAATGTGGCAAAAGGTTGAAAAGTTCCAGGGGGCCGAATACTTTTGCAAGGAACAGTGATAACTGGGGTGGTGGGGGGGGGTCACTCTGACTTTTATTTTAGGATTGTCCTGAGGACTATATATATAAAAAAAAGAAGCAGCACAAGTCACGATGATAATCCGGGTGCAATCCCTCCAGGTTAAAGAGGACCTTTCATGGGTCCACACACTGCTAAATAAGTAGCAGGTTTTGGAGGGCATGGGCCGGGGAGTTGGGGGTACTTACTATTTCAGCGTCATTTTAAAAATAGGTCATTTTCTGATGACACATTCCTTAAAAATTCTGGTATTTCAGAGTACAACTTCCTTATACACTTCATATTCATTATCGTATACCACCAGAATTCACTCCCCAAAAATCTGTTTTTTTTTTTAAAAAAAAGTTTTTTTTTAAATTACTTTTGTGGTTTTCAGTTCAGCAGGACATATTAGAAGAGTATTAGTGTAGTTCTGACCTGTGTACCTCCAAGCTCTTTAAAAGTAACTTTTTCTTTTATTCCATGGCACTGCTGCGCATTAGAGACGTCGTATTACATATGTAGCTGAGCTCATCCAGTAATAAGTGTCATGTTTGTCACACGCCCTATGCTATGACTTGTGGACATGTGTTCAGGTCTCATCTCCTGTGTGGTCTGTGATCTGATTCTGCAACTTATAGAATTTGACGATGATTGGTATAATCTGATTCCTCGGTATTGATCTGGCCGTGTTTCTTTGTACGGTATATACCTGACCTTGGTTATGTCTAAATGCCTCCTCTTTACCCTGCCTGACCTTGCTGTACTCCTTGTACTATATGATACTGATGAGGGGATCCCACCAAATATCTTGCCCTTCACCACTCCTCCTCCAGCCCTGAAATAGTTGCTTACTGACGTTGCTTGGCATCCTGTGGCCACATGTGGAATAGTTAGGAGACATTTACATGGCGTATTTTCAAGTGGAATTTTGGCCCGGACAGCCACACCAAAATTTTGCCAAAACCCGCCAACAGCTACGTCCTCTTTGCCTCCCATAATCATTGAAGTGACATCAGCCAGTAGCAGATGGGGATGAGCTTCCCTAGCATCGCGGGTGATCAGGAGCAGCGCGAGGAGCCAGGTAAGTAGATTCAGCGTGAGGGGCCCGAGCATATGAGGGGCATTTTTTAGTCTTGGATAACCCAGGCCCATTTTTAGTTTTGCATTTTCATTTTTTCCTCCCCACATTCCAATAGCTATAACTTTTTAAATTTTCCATTCATATAGCTACAGTGGGGAAAAAAGTATTTAGTCAGCCACCAATTGTGCAAGTTCTCCCAATTAAAAAGATGGGAGAGGTCTGTAATTGACATCACAGATAGACCTCAACTATGAGAGACAAAATGAGAAAACAAATCTAGAAAATCACATTGTCTGATTTTTAAAGAATTTATTTGCAAATTATGGTGGAAAATAATAAGTATTTGGTCAATAACAAAAGTTCATCTCAGTACTTTATATATCCTTTGTTGACAATGACAGAGATCAAACGTTTTCTATAAGTCTTCGCAAGGTTGGCACACACTGTTGCTGGTATGTTGGCCCATTCCTCCATGCAGATCTCCTCAAGAGCAGTGATGTTTTGGGGCTGTCGCTGGGCAACACGGACTTTCAACTCCCTCCAAAGGTTTTCTATGGGGTTGAGATTAGGAGACTGGCTAGGCCACTCCAGGACCTTGAAATGCTTCTTACGAAGCCACTCCTTCGTTGCCCTGGCGCTGTGCTTGGGATCATTGTCATGCTGAAAGACCCAGCCACGTTTCATCTTCAATTCCCTTGCTGATGGAAGGAGGTTTGCACTTAAAATCTCACGATACATGGCCCCATTCATTCTTTCATGTACACTGAGTGCACATGTCGTCCTGGTCTCTTTGCAGAGAAACAGCCCCAAAGCATGATGTTGCTACCCCCATGATTCACAGTAGGTATGGTGTTCTTTGGATGCAGCTCAGCATTCACTCTCCTCCAAACACAACGAGTTGTGTTTCTACCAAACAGTTCTACTTTGGTTTCATCTGACCATATGACATTCTCCGAATACTCTTCTGGAACATCCAAATTCTCTCTAGCAAACTTCAGACAGGCCCGGATATGTACTGGCTTAAGTAGGGGGACACGTCTGGCACTGCAGGATCTAAGTCCCTGGCGGCGTAGTGTGTTACTGACGGTAGCCTTTGTTACGTGGGTCCCAGCTTTCTGCAGGTTATTCACTAGGTCCCCCTGTGTGGTTCTGGGATTTTTGCTCACAGTTCTTGTGATTATTTTGACCCCGCGGGGTGAGATCTTGTGTGGAGCCCCAATTGAGGGAGATTATCAGTAGTCTTGTATGTCTTCCATTTTCTAATTATTGCTCCCACAGTTGATTTCTTCACACCAATCTCCTTGCCTATTGCAGATTCAGTCTTTCCAGCCTGGTGCAGGTCTACAATTTTGTTTCTGGTGTCCTTCGACAGCTCATGACCCTCTTCCCATTGAAAAAACTAAAGTTGGATCCAAAATGGCCGACTTCAAAATGGCCACCATGGTGACCACCCATCTTGAAAAGTTTTTCCCCTCCCATATACTAATGTGCTACAAACAGGAAGTTAATATCACCAATCATTCCCATTTTATTTAGGTGTATCCATATATATGACCCACCCTGTACAACCGGATCCATTCAGAATGTATGGGCGGTTGTATTATCAGTAACGGTTGATGATCCATGACAGATCCAGCAAAAACGCTGGTGTGAAACTAACCATATATGTAAAATTCGGAAAAGAGGGTAATTCAAACTTTTAATTTTTTTTTTTTTAAATTTTAATAAAACGAAAGGTGGAATCTGGTCGCTGTGGACAAGTAAACCAGTTCTACTTTACACCAGTTTTGATAAATACCTTTTAAAGTTGAAGAAAATTTAACAAGGTAGAAAATAAAAGATGTAGTTGAGCGCATTTCATGTTGGGGTTAGCTGGGTGAACATATTTCCTGTAGCTCTCAGTCAGTGGTATTATTATAGAGATGAGCTAAGTCCAGCGGAGTACAGAGGTGCGATCCGCAGATACCTCCACAAATAGACACAGCCTGAGGAGAGCGCACACTGTCTGAGTCAAGCACGTCGCTTTGAAGTCCACATTTTGAGCCACTTGTACTGAACCTGTTGAGGGAGCTCTGACAATAAAATCTTATAGTCTTCCTTCTGGGTGGCCCCTTCTGATTTTGGGCCCCAAAGCAGCCGCTTCCCCTGTAGTTACACCCCTAGTCACTGGGTGTATAGCACTTGATGAGTAACAGATATGATGTTAAGGTTTGAAGTTCACTGCTTACGGAAACTAAAGGAATCACAATTAAAATCAACTTCCAGGATCGGGAGGCTTTAGACCATGGAAAATGTATGTAATCATCTCTTCACCAGAAGGGAGAGGAACCTCTGTACTTGACTCATGGAATGAAAGTGTTTAGTAAGACATTGACTTCCATGGCATTCATGTAAATGACATTTCTGTAGGACTACATTTGCATAAGAAGCCTATGAAAAGGAGTATTGTCCATCATGACTCTATTCTGGCTGATTGTAGTGACCCTCCTCCCTGACCTCCCTTCCGCAGTGTTCACAGAATATACATTCATCTATTTCAGACTGTATGTCTAGTCAAGATACTGTTAAAGGGAAGGATTTTTATATTGATGGCCTATCCTCATAGCTTACTGAGTATGGCACCATACATTTTATAGCGGCTGTGCTTGGTATTGCAACTCAGTTCCATTCACTTGAATTGGACTGAGCTGCTCCTAGGGCCATGTGACTGATGTACGGTGACTAGGCTTGAGCGAATTGCGCTTCAGATCATAGATCCGGAGTCGATTTGTTCAAAAACTTCTGTATTAATGCTGTTTCTGTACAACATTAAAATGTAGTACTGTATTTTTCGTCCTATAAGACGCACCTAGGTTTTAGAGGAGTACAATAAGAAAAAAATATTTTTCATTACACCTCCGGTCAGACCATCTATCAGACCTCAGCTCAGACCCCAATGTGAATGCCCCCCAATCAGACCTCAGATAAGAGCCCCATATGGAAACAACATTAACACCAATGTTTTTGAATGAATCGACTTCCGATCTATGATCCAAAGCTCGATTCGCTCAAGGCTAATGGTGACATCGCTGCCCTAGGAAGAGCAGCACAAAATCTTCAAATAGCTAATTCGGGGGGAGGGGAATCTGTCTATAGCAGTGATGCCAAACCTGCGGCCCTCCAGCTGTTGTAAAACTTCAACTCCCACCATGCCCTGCTGTGGGCTGTCCAGGCATGCTGGTAGTTTTACAACAGCTGGAGGGCCGCAGGTTGGGCATCCCTGGTCTATAGGTTAGGTGATAAATGTATGATCTTTGGGGCCCCACCGCAGGGTCTCCACCTTTTTATTAGAAGGGGTCTTGAGCTCCCTGTTCCTCCTCATTACAGGACTGCAATAAGAAGGAGTTGAATAGAGCAGTGGTCACACACATGCACATTAACTCGATTCAGTGTCTTTGGGGCTGACCAAACAGGTCCCCACCTTTCAGCATATGGCTAGAGGATATCTGACCATACTATTCTGTAAAGGATATCCTCCCTCCATATACAGACATCCTGGTGAGCTAGTAGTGATGGTAAGCTTATAACAGGACATTATATAGTGACATATATCTGTGTCAACCTTTTTCAGGTCAATTATACAACATTAAAGGAAACCTGTCACATAGAACATGGTCTCTGAGGTGCATGTTATAGAGCAGGAGGAGCTGAGCAGACTGATATATAGTTTTATAGGAAAAGATTCAGTAAAACTTGTCATTTATACATTTATGTTTCCTGCTCATTCTGGGCTTTGAAGTCCAGGAGGCGGTCCTATCAGTGATTGACAGCTACATCTGTATACACAGTCATAGAGGGAAGACTGTCAGTCACTGATAGCTCCGCCTCCTGGACTTCAAAGCCCAGAATGAGCAGGAATATAAATGTATAAATGACAAGTGTTACTGAATCTTTTCCCATAAAACTATATATCAATCTGCTCAGCTCCTCCTGCTCTATAACATGCTGCCTGCAGATTGCACTGCATTTTCATGGTGACAGGTTCCCTTTAATTATTAGATTAATTATAACCCTCAATGGCATTTACTGTTAGATAAATGTCTAATCCTTTTTTTTAAATGCTCACATAGGACCTGCCGTTAGGACCTCTTAGGATATGGCATTCCATAGTGTGAATGCTCTAACTGTAAAAAAATCCTTTCCTGTATTGATGTCTAAATTGTCTTTGGCACAACAAAGTATTAATGCAAGGGGGCCAAATAATTTTGCACGCCCAAATTTTCAGTTTTATTATTAAAAAAAAGTTTAAATGATCCAATAAATTTCGTTCCACTTCACAATTGTGACCCACTTGTTGTTGATTCTTCACCAAAAATTTAAAATGTTATATCTTTACTACTCTACAGTACAGACCAAAAGTTTGGACACACCTTCTCATTCAAAGAGTTTTCTGTATTTTCATGACTACGAAAAGTGTAGATTCACACTGAAGGCATCAAACTATGAATTAACACATGTGGAATTATATACTTAACAAAAAAGCAAAAAAGTGTGAAACAACTGAAAATATGTCATATATTCTAGGTTCTTCAAAGTAGCCACCTTTTGCTTTGATTACTGCTTTGCACACTCTTGGCATTCTCTTGATGAGCTTCAAGAGGTAGTCACCTGAAATGGTATTCCAACAGTCTTGAAGGAGTTCCCAGAGATGCTTAGCACTTGTTGGCCCTTTTGCCTTCACTCTGCGGTCCAGCTCACCCCAAACCATCTCGATTGGGTTCAGGTCTGGTGACTGTGGAGGCCAGGTCATCTGGCATAGCACCCCATCACTCTCCTTCTTGGTGAAATAGCCCTTACACAGGCTGGAGGTGTGTTTGGGGTCATTGTCCTGTTGATAAATAAATGATGCTCCAACTAAACGCAAAACCGGATGGAATAGCATGCCGCTGCAAGATGCTGTGGTAGCCATGATAGTTCAGTATGCCTTCAATTTTGAATAAATCCCCAACAGTGTCACCAGCAAAGCACCCCCACACCATCACACCTCCTCCTCCATGCTTCACGGTGGGAACTAGGCATGTAGAGTCCATCCGTTCACCTTTTCTGCGTCGCACAAAGACACGGTGGTTGGAACCAAAGATCTCAAATTTGGACTCATCAGACCAAAGCACAGATTTCCACTGGTCTAATGTCCATTCCTTGTGTTCTTTAGCCCAAACAAGTCTCTTCTGCTTGCTGCATGTCCTTAGCAGTGGTTTCCTAGCAGCTATTTTACCATGAAGGCCTGCTGCACACAGTCTCCTCTTAAAGGGTTTCTGTCATCAGAATTTACCATAGTAAACCAAGTGTCATTTGCAATACGCAAATGACCCCTGATGACAGATCTTTTTGTTTTATACTTTTCTGTAAAGTTGTTAGTGAGAAAAGTCCATTTTTAAAATATGCAAATTAGCTCCCCTAGGTGCAGTAGGCGTGAACCCTGCACCTAGAAGCGGCCGTAATGCCTCCTCTTACCCCTCCTCCGTAGCATTGATTGACAGGGCCAGGCAGCCAGCTCTTTTGGCTCCCGGCCCTGTTCGAGTCCGAAATCCCGCGCCTGCGCATTGCGATCAGCAATGCGGGCACATTGAGGAAGCCGGGAGACGGGCGGCTCAACGCGCATGCGCGGATTGCTGATCGCAATGCGCAGGCGCGGGATTTCGGACTTTTCTTTAGCTGCTTTTTTCTTGCCATAATACAAATTCTAACAGTCTATTCAGTAGGACTATCAGCTGTGTATCCCCCTGACTTCTGCCCAACACAACTCATGGTCCCAACCCCATTTATAAGGCAAGAAATCCCACTTATTAAACCTGACAGGGCACACCTGTGAAGTGAAAACCATTTCAGGTGACTACCTCTTGAAGCTCATCAAGAGAATGCCAAGAGTGTGCAAAGCAGTAATCAAAGCAAAAGGTGGCTACTTTGAAGAACCTAGAATATGAGACATATTTTTAGTTGTTTCACACTTTTTTGTTAAGTATATAATTCCACATGTGTTAATTCATAGTTTTGATGCCTTCAGTGTGAATCTACAATTTTCATAGTCATGAAAATACAGAAAACTCTTTGTATGAGAAGGTGTGTCCAAACCTTTGGTCTGTACTGTATATAACAAAAAAAACAGCAGCACAAGTCACGATGATAATCCGGGTGCAATCCCTCCAGGTTAATGAGGACCTTTCATGGGTCCACACACTGCTAAATAATTAGCAGGTTTTGGAGGGCATGGGCCGGGGAGTTGGGGGTACTTACTATTTCTTCAGGGCGCAGCTCCGTTGGCCTGCTGCGCCCCTGTGAAGATCCGGCGCACGCTATGCAAATTCATAGCATTGGAACAAATTCAATCGCAGCGGAGAGCGTCACAGCCAGGGAGGAAACCTTCTCCCTGGCTGTGACGCTCTCCGCTGCGATTGGACAGCGCTACAGCCGGGGAGAAGGAGACGCCCATTGAGAATCCCTGGTGTCACCTCCTCCCTGTACTGATGCTATGAATTTGCATAGCGCGCGCCGTGTGTGGATTTGTGTTCACAATAATGACACACTTGCAACACATGTGCACTGTTGTTACAGTTTGATAATACATTACACTCGATTACTATGTGGTATCATATGGCAGTATGATTTATTTTGCACTCTGTTATTGTATTTTATTTCACTTATGTCCTTGATGTATTCATTATGCTAATTGGTCACATGAGGGTTGTACCCTCCCATTTCACCTATTTATGCTGCACTGTTGCACTAGTCTGTATGCTTGAGAAAGGCCTCATGGAGTAGGCTGAAACGTTGCATTGTGGGAATAAACGTTCCTTGGTTTTTTCACCATTTTGGAGTGCTGCCTCGCTTCTTGGATTTGTGTGTGTATATATATATATATAGCAGCTTATTGTGATTTTGTAGTGAGCTTAGCCAATTAATACACCCTCCTCCATCCTTACTGACAAACCCTGCTGTGCTACATCTGTATTCGGCTAGGCCACACAGTGCATAATGATAACGCTTCATGACAATGACTAACGGCAAGTTCTGTAATGTTTTAGTGACAGTTTTACAATTGTAGTTATGTTTAGGCGGTGGAAATAATCGATCCATGTGATTGAAATGACTGATATGGTATAACGGTATGTACTGTAGAACGGCGGAAGACAGTCCACCATGAACACTCCTAGTATACATGTTTGAACATATTAAAACTAGACACAGTATAGCGTATTGATTCCTGTGCATTAACAGACAGTAACAGTATATTTGCCGTTATCGATGTGCCATGTGTATATTGGATGGTTTTGCATGAGAATCAATGCGCCATTCACACATGGATGATTGCAGTTGTTTAAGACTGGTGAATAACATCATAGTTTGTTTTTTTTTACGTTTTCCTCTTCAGAATTTATTCAGTGTGGTGATGCCATGAGCATAGCCTTCAGATTACTCTTAGCCCACCCTATAAATACTGTTGTGGTAACAAAAAACTGCATGTGGCAAGACCTTTCCCAAGGGTCTTAATTAGATTTTACTATTAAAGTATTTTTTATGTAATTTTTTATGTTACCTACGGTGCTATGCAATAATCATAGGCCACTTTTGTTTCTTTAATTTCCAATCAAAAGGCCACTATTTTTGACAGAAATTATATTTATCAGGAACGTAAAAACCTGAAACACTACAAATGATAAAATACAATCAAGTTACCGCACCCTACTTTCACTTTAACTCTTCTTCCAATCATAAAGCCAATAAATTACCAGCTGATTCCACAACTCCCCTGCATTTTCCCCACTATCCTGATGATTGGTAGGACATTCCTTCTACGCATGGCTAGGGTGAGATCTGCCACTTGGGGGGGGGGAGAGAGTGGGTAGAGGTGGCAAGAAGCTGCGCCGTGGACTCATCTACCCAAATGTTGTTTTACTTTGAGCGCTCATTAGATTATATTATATAGTTATATAGTTTTTATAGCATAGCATTCTTAACATGTAAAGCTAGCTCATTCATAGTTCTTCTAGAAAATTCAGAACGTAGAATAAATAACGTACTTTAATGGCAAAGGTTGGCCTGTGAATTTTGCAGTGCTGTAAATTAAACACATCTGTACTTTCATTGATTTTTGGTGTTTTTCACTCGTATCCAACATCTCGGTAACAATTTTAGTGATTTTTATCCTACATATTAACAGGTATATTATAAATGTCATGTCTTTCATGAACAAAGCGGTTGCCCATCCAATTAGGAAATATGGAGGTCTTCGGCTGAGCTCACATCTGCACTGACTTTTTTGTCAGAAGAACAGAAAACCAGAAAGGATACAAATAGAACTCCTTCCATTTGCCTCTGTTATAACCCTTCAGGGGTGGGGTACTCTTCACCTGCCTCCAGGAGGAAGGGGGACTTTGGCAGAGCCAAAGTGTCAGTAGCAGGGTGGCTGGTGGCTAGGCACACCTGCTGCAGTTGGGAAAACACCAAAGTAGGGCTGAAACGATTACTCGATGTAATCGAGTAATTCGACACAAGAAAATCCTGAATGCACATTTTTTGCATCAAGGATTCGTTTGTGACCACATAGTGGGAGTGAAGCTCTTGCTATTACTAACCACTCCGTGGTTACCTGCCGGCCCTCGCACCGCACTGTATCCTGACACATCGTCAGGACATAATGCACATATGTATGCACTATGACCTGACACTGCGTGACGTCATGTCCACAGTGCAGCGCGCGGTGAAGAAGAAGGAGGAGTGGTAAATATTTTGTTTAACTGGCGCTGGGAACATGGCTAGAAGAGGGAGATGGTGGCACGGGGGGACAAGCTGGGGGCACTTGATGGCACTGGGGGGAACCTGGAGGAAAGCTGGTGGCACTGGGGGGGACCTGGAGGCACCTGATGGCAATGGGGCGCACCTGGAGGCACTGGGGGGGGGCAAGCTGATGGCACTGGGGGGAAATCTGATGGCACTGGGGGGCAAGTTGGAAGCACTGGCACTGGGGGGCAAGCTGGTGGCACTGGAGCCTGATGGAATAGAAGAGCTGATGGCACTGGGGGTAACTGATGGCATATAGGACTGATGGCACGGGGGAAGGGGGGTCTGATGACTTTTTATAAAGGTAAACGTTCTTTTAATTAGTTATTTCTTATTAGACTACTGGATTAATCGTTGGATTAATCAATAGATTACTTGATTACTAAAATAATGGTTTGCTGCAGCCCTACCCCAAAGTAAATACTGTGACACTAAGCACTGGTGAATAGGTAAACACGAGAATGGTCAGTAAACTAAAACCAGAGCCAGAGTCAATAACCAGAGAAACCACTCACCAGATACCTTCAGATCCAGAACCAGGAAAGCAACTGAATAATCAGTAGTGAGTGAGGGAAAACACCAGGTTTAAATATCCCTCCACAGATCACCTGACCCTGCTGAGGTCACACCCAATCTCCAACCTCAGACCAGGGAAGCACAGGTGAGGGCTGAGAGTGTGCAGAGGAAGGAACCTCCCACCACCAAGTCAGGAGACATGACAACAGAAGTTCCCTGGCAACAGCTGACGCTAGTGGTTCCGGCGTCCCGGGACCCCTGACCAGCATCAGGACTGGGAGTGATGCGTGTGCGTAAAGCGCAAAACTTTACTAGCTCCGCCCACCGGAGGCAACACCCCGTCCCTCGTGGCCAGCGAGGGGTGAGGGATGTCCCGCCAGAGAGCCGGAGACCACCTGGGAGAATGAAAAACACGTCTTCCCTTGGTGACATGCTTCCGGTGAGACTGCGTCTGTATCCCTGGCTGCCTGCCTGTAATGTTAAAAAAAACAGCAGAAGGCACCATTCGTCATGGATCTGTTATTATAGTCTGAAAGAAAAGTCCTGCTGACAGTACTTTTTCTTACACCTAAAAGAGTGGAGATGTAATGGAAGGGGACAGTAACTGCATAACTTATGCTCAAAAGCGCCATTAAAGTAAATGGGGATTAAAACGGACAGGATTTTTCTGGGTTTTTTTTCTTCTGAAAGCACAGAATAACTGAAAAGGCGATGCAGAGGTGAACTCGGCCTTAGAGGGGGTTCCTCTGTGTGGACATGCGTATGAAAATAAAAAATAGGATATTCCATATCTGCACTTGAGAAGCATAAAATAGTTGTGTCCAGACAATAAATTAAAGGGCATCTGTCAGCAGATTTGTACCTACGACACTGGCTGACCTGTTACATGTGCACTTGGCAGCTGAAGACATCTGTGTTGGTCCCATGTTCATATGTGCCCGCATTGCTGAGAAAAATGAAAATTTTATATATGCAATTGAGCATGTAGGAGCAACGGGGGCGTTTTCATTACTCCTAGAGGCTCTGCTCTCTCTTCAGCTACTGCACCCATTCCACTTTAATTGACAGGACCAGGCAGTGAAAATATATCATTACACCTGGTGCTGTCAATCAGAGTGGAGAGGATCTGGCAGTTGCATAGAGAGCAGAGCCTCAAGGTGTAATGAAAACGCCCCCATTGCTCCTGGAGGCTCATTTGCATATATTAAAACATAATGCAGGCACATATGAACATGGGACCAACACAGATGTCTTCAGCTGCCAAGTGCACATGTAACAGGTCAGCCAGTGTCATAGATACAAATCTGCTGACAGATGCCCTTTACGGTAACGTGTACCAACTTTTATTGCCATGCACCATAGACATAACAAGTTCATGTACATTAGTGATAGGAAGTTTATTCTGCCAAATTCTGCTCTCTCAAGTGCCTAGGAGGCAGAGCAGAATCTGGCAGAGAACATCATATTCACACTACTCCTGATGAGAAAAGCGCCACAAAAGGTATGTTTGTACTGTTCTCCCCAACTCTTACCTAGTACTGTTAGCACTTTTATGTGGTCAGAACTGCTGACAGACACCTTTTAAGGAGCAATTATATATGGAATTTTTAATTTAGCGACCAGTTAGTGCTTACTGAGTTTAGGCTTCTTTCATGTTAGTGTTAGGCTTGTCCGGCAGGCTGTTTCAGCAGGGGAACAGCCTGCCAGATCTTTACGCTTGCACTTGTGTGCTGCCGGAAGTCACGTGTGCAAGCGTTAGTACGGATCCGGAACAGCCTACCGGACAAGCCTAACACTAATGTGAATGAAGCTTTAGTATAACATTTTCATTACTACTTGATGAGTGTATTTTATCTAGTCTTTTATAGATCTCTATCTTCCACTTTCTCAGTTCACGCAGTACTTTTTCCATATTACCGGTGAAGTTCTTTCTTTTCTAGTTACAGGTGGGAAACATTCTCCCAGGTAGCCAGATCTGTACTACTTTTAATACTTTTAAGCTTTATTGTGTGTCCTCTTGGGATTTCTGAGTGATAGATTTCCTGAGGAGGAAGACCAGGCTTATAAAATATTAGATTGATAATGTTATTGTGAGGTGAAGACATTATTTTATCATTTTTATTATCATTTGGAATCTCAGATAGCTAAACACCCATGTGGTGGTGAAAGATATGACAAGAAAATGTATTTATCCAGAGAGGTGCTTTTTTTTGTGTCTTTGACTCCAATTCATTTTTATATATGGACTGTAAAAACTTTACACTCGTCCACTGACTACAGTTTTGCCTGATCCCTTTGTGCCACGCTTTGGTGCCTCTTGATCCCCATGGGTCAGCAGTCACTAAACGGAGACTACACTCTCCATTTTCTTAGAATTCCCTAAGAACATATTTGAAAATGGGCTTTCTAAATCAGAAAACTGCTTTATGGATGATCGCGCGCGGACCCGCCCGCTCGGCCAACCTGAAATTAGGGGGGACACAATCAGGACTGGAGCCTGGGGGGGGGTGTTAATATATATATATATATATATATATATATATATATATATATAAATATAAATATATATATATATATATATATATATATATACAGTACAGACCAAAAGTTTGGACACACCTTCTCATTCAAAGAGTTTTCTGTATTTTCATGACTATGAAAATTGTAGATTCACACTGAAGGCATCAAAACTATGAATTAACACATGTGGAAATATATACTTAATAAAAAATTGTGAAACAACTGAAAATATGTCTTATATTCTACTCTTTAAAGTAGCCACCTTTTGCTTTGATTACTGCTTTGCACACTCTTGGCATTCTCTTGATGAGCTTCAAGAGGTAGTCACCTGAAATGGTATTCCAACAGTCTTGAAGGAGTTCGCAGAGATGCTTAGCACTTGTTGGCCCTTTTGCCTTCACTCTGCGGTCCAGCTCACCCCAAACCATCTCGATTGGGTTCAGGTCTGGTGTCTGTGGAGGCCAGGTCATCTGGCATAGCACCCCATCACTCTCCTTTTTGGTCAAATAGCCCTTACACAGCCTGGAGGTGTGTTTGGGGTCATTGTCCTGTTGATAAATAAATGATGTTCCAACTAAACGCAAACTGGATGGAATAGCATGCCGCTGCAAGATGCTGTTGTAGCCATGCTGGTTCAGTATGTCTTCAATTTTGAATAAATACCCAACAGTGTCACCAGTAAAGCACCATCACACCTCCTCCTCCATGCTTCACGGGGGGAACCAGGCATGTAGAGTCCATCCGTTCACCTTTTCTGCGTCGCACAAAGACACGGTGGTTGGAACCAAAGATCTCAAATTTGGACTCATCAGACCAAAGCACAGATTTCCACTGGTCTAATGTCCATTCCTTTTATTCTTTAGCCCAAACAAGTCTCTTCTGCTTGTTGCCTGTCCTTAGCAGTGGTTTCCTAGCAGCTATTTTACCATGAAGGCCTGCTGCACACAGTCTCCTCTTAACAGTTGTTGTAGAGATGTGTCTGCTGCTAGAACTCTGTGTGGCATTGACCTGGTCTCTAATCTGAGCTGCTGTTAACCTGCGATTTCTGAGGCTGGTGACTCGGATGAACTTATCCTCCGCAGCAGAGGTGACTCTTGGTCTTCCTTTCCTGGGGCGGTCCTCATGTGAGCCAGTTTCTTTGTAGCTCTTGATGGTTTTTGCGACTGCACTTGGGACACTTTCAAAGTTTTCCCAATTTTTCGGACTGACTGACCTTCATTTCTTAAAGTAATGATGGCCACTCGTTTTTCTTTACTTAGCTGCTTTTTTCTTGCCATAATACAAATTCTAACAGTCTATTCAGTAGGACTATCAGCTGTGTATCCACCTGACTTCTGCCCAACACAACTCATGGTCCAAACCCCATTTATAAGGCAAGAAAACCCACTTATTAAACCTGACAGGGCACACCTGTGAAGTGAAAACCATTTCAGGTGATTACCTCTTGAAGCTCATCAAGAGAATGCCAGGAGTGTGCAAAGCAGTAATCAAAGAAAAGGTGACTACTTTGAAGAACCTAGAATATAAGACATATTTTCAGTTGTTTCACACTTTTTTGTTAAGTATATAATTCCACATGTGTTAATTCATAGTTTTGATGCCTTCAGTGTGAATCTACAATTTTCATAGTCATGAAAATACAGCAAACTCTTTGAATGAGAAGGTGTGTCCAAACTTTTGGTCTGTACTGTGTGTATATATATATATATATATATATATATATACACCTTTTATATATATATATATATATGTGTATATATATATATACACCTTTTAGAAGGTTCTGATCCCTACAGTCACAGAGATCAGAACCTTTCAGCCGCATTAGGATCTTGTGACTGGCTAGTCTGTACAGACCGCACTCATTGGTCCTGGGCTGGTTAGCTGAGACCCCTGGCTGTATGTAACAGCCGGGGTCTCAGCTCTATCACCATGTCTGCAGACATGGTTACAGTTTAATGCCATGACGTGTATACTCATTATGGAGCATTCAGTAGCAGTGCTCCATGACGAGTATACACATCAATTTGCGTGAATGGGTTAAAAGCAACAGAGGGGACTCAATACATAAGTCAACTGACCACAATGTTAAACTTATAGTTTAGCTCTGCGGAAACCTCACTGTACTGTTATACTGACATCAGAAGTTCTCAAAGGCTGATGTTACATGGTATCCAAAATGATCTGTTCCTTTACTAAATTAACTTAACCCTAGCTAATTATTATTAGTAAAGACTAGGTACACCTTTGGGGTCTTTTTTATTATTGCATTGTATTCATTTGAGCTAAAAATCATTTTTAATTTGGTCTTTATTAAAACTTTTGAACCACTGTCTTTGTACAGCCTAGTGTTTTTCTAGTAGCAGAATCTGAATTTTCACTCTGTTTCATCAGACAGCTCAGCTGATGGCTCCTTATCTCTGATCTTTGACCTTATAAACACTGGTTTTAGTTAATTTCTTATCTTACTGATAAGAATGTGGCTTAAGTACCGGCACAAAGTGAAAGTAAGGCCTCTTTTACACTAGCGGCAGCACGGATCCGGCACCTAAAGGGTGCCAACGGATCCGTGCTGCTGCTGATACATGTGTGGAGCCGGAGCAGCGCTCCGGCCCCACACATGTTGACACAGACATTGGGACAGAAATACATGCAAACATACATATACATACACATACATACTTACATACTCCAGCCAGGGACGCCGGCAGCACGTCTTCACGCGCCTCCTGCGCGCAGTGATGACGATTCCCCACAGAGCCCTCTGCTGGGCGCAGTGGGGAAACGTCATAGCTGCGTGCAGGAGGCGCGGTGAAGACATGCTGCCGGCGTCCCTGGCTGGAGTATGTGAGTATATATGTATGTGTGTGTATGTGTGAGTATGTATGTATGTGTATGTATGTATGTATGTATGTATGTATGTATTTCTGTATTTCTGTGTACCCGGATCCGGAATGACCCCCCATTGCAAGTCAATGGAGGACAGATCCGGTTACCATTGTGGTCACACCAAACGGATCCGTCCCCATTGACTTGCATTGGGGGTCATTCCGGATCCGTCTTGGTGCGGATGCCTGGACCGGAGAGAAAACCGCAGCATGCTGCGGTTTGTTCTCCGGTCTGAAGACGGAACGGAATGCTTTCAGGAGCATTCCGTTGTCTTCAGTTCAGTTTTGTCCCCATTGACAATGAATGGGGACAAAACTGAAGCGTTTTTTTCCGGTGTTGAGCCCCTATGACGGAACTCGATACCGGAATTTAAAAACGCTAGTGTGAAAGTAGCCTAAAAAGTACAATTCACACAGCTAGACAAACAGATAATCCTTTGTGACAGATCGGCTCGATATTTTTAATAAAGACCAATCGAAAAAAAGATTTTTAGCCCAAAATGAGTAAATTGCAATTAGGGATGAGCAAATCGACTTCGGGTGAAACATCTAAAGTTGATTTGCATAAAACTTTGGTTCAGTACTGTAAGGAGCGAGTGCTCAGCTCAGTATTAGAATGTGTTGGCTCCGATGAGCCGAAGTTATTACTATGCGAAGTCTTGCGAGACTTCATAAATGATTTTGTACTGTAAAAAAAAACATATCCCGAAGTCGAGTTCGGTTCCAAGTGGTACTGTGAAAAACCCATTTGCTGAACTCGGGTTCAGTTCCAAGTGGTACCTGGAACCGAACCCGGGTTCGGGAAATGTTTTTTTTACTGTACAAATTAATTTATGAAGTTATAACTTCGGCTCTTCGGAGCCAATACATTCTAATACTGTACAGAGCTCCCGCTCTGTACAGTATTGAACTGAAGTTTTCTTTGAATCATCCGAAGTCGATTCGCTTATCCTTCATTGCAGTCATTCAAAAAATTGCCCCCAAAGGTGTACATGGCCTTTAAGTCCATCGTAAATATTGCAGTAGATACATTTCTACGTAACAAATGTATCTAACATTCTTCCACAGGTTTATGAATTTATCTGCACTTTCTAGGGTTGTCACAGATAGCAAAAGTGTAAAAGTTATTTTCCTTCCATCTTCAATAGTAATATAAAAATCAAAGCTGAATTCAGTTCTTTGGCCATTTACATGTTAACTATATTAATTTTGACAACCTTAATATTAAATTATATTACATTACATTGATTCTGTATATTAGCTACACTAATCTCCCAGCTGATGTGGGTGATGTTAATATTCTGCTTCCCCCTTTCTGGATAGTTTAAAATGTTATTTTTGATATTTCAGAAAATAATTTTGTCATTTTAATCTTCACATACTCCTTAGGGCTTTGTTGGCTAATCTCCGGCACTCCAACTGTGGTAAAACTACAACTCCCAAGATGTACACTTACTTGGCTGTTCTCATAACTCCACAGAAATGACTGGAACATGCTGGGAGTCGTAGTTTCAGCACAGCTGGAGTGCCGGAGGTTAGTGTCGGCGGTTAGTCTTCACTGCCCTAGGGCAACCATATAGCTAATATACTGTACTTGAAAATGCCACCATTTCCTGGTGAAGTGATTATGTCATAAGCTGCGTTTGGTTCCACACAATGGCTGCAACCACTTTTCAGATTTCACTTAGCTGGCTTTCATATAACACAGCAAGTCACCCTTGTAGCTGTCCAGAATCTTTTCTATATACAGTTCTAGAGGAGATTACTAAATCTCAAAATTCAGAAGATTTAGGCCACTTTTGACACTTTGCTATTTTAGTCAGTATTGTGAAGATATAACCAGGAGTAGAACGAAAGTACAAAGTAAAATGAAAAGACATATGTCTTCCTTGTTTTGGACCCTCTCTTAGTTTTGGTTTAGAAATACTGATGTAAAATATTGATCAAAATACACAAGTGTGAACGTGGCTTAAAGTTGTTTTTTCAAGGCTTTAAAAAGGACCTTTTACAGGTCCAGACATTATCATATAACTGGCGGGTTGTGTAGGGCATACTGATGGCATGTTACAGCGTCTACTCTTTTCTCTAGGCAACACTCAGTTGTCCCGCTGTGCCCCCCTGTACTGGTTTCCCACCTGGTATGTAAATTCATTCCATCGGTACAGGCAGGAGGCAGCCCTGTTTCTCAAGGGGCCACAGCCAGGGAGAAGGTTACCTTTTTTTTTTCTCCCTGGCTGTGGCGCTCTCCGCTGTGATTGGGGAGATGGAGACGTCCCTTGAGAAACATGGCAGTCTCCTCCTATCTGTACTGATGGTATGTAGTTACATACCAGGTGGGAAACCAGTACGAGGGGCACATAGAGAAACTAGTAAGCGCTGTAACATGCCATCAGTATGCCCTACACAACACCCTAGTTGTATCATATATCAATGTCCGGACCCGTGAAAGGTCCTCTTTAATTTTGATCACCTCTCCATACATTGGGTAGTGGCTGCGCCTGGTAGTGCAATATTTCCACGTTGGGTCACAGCACTCGTCCAAGACAAGGCAAGTGTGGTTGCACGTCTGTGTTCAGGATCCTGCTTCACCTCAGGGTCACCATTTAAGTTATACGTAGAAAATAGACAGCACTCCAATTTGCAATTTAAAGATGAGTGTTTTAATTCTCAGCCGAACATTATGCAGACATTGGTGCAGTGGCAACGTTTCGGGCGTATAATGCCCTTCATCAGGCTATTGTGCATAAAGAAAAATAACAATAAATACTTAATACTAACTAAATCAATCAAGGGTGCTCAAATGTACATAGTCATAATATGCTGAATATCATATCAATTAGATTACATACTATAAAGGCTGCCAATGAATATTATGACATGAAAGAGGTTTATAAGTCGCATCAATTTCCCCAGATTGGGGCAACCCTATTATGTGTTTTCGGAACCGAGGGCCAGTGAGTGCGCCTGGTAGTGCAGCTCTGTCGCATTCATTTGAAGGGGACTGAGGTACAAAAAGGCCATGTCAAAGATGAACGTGAAGTCACAGGCTGAAGAGGCATCAGGACACCACCGTTCTGAGATTGATTACCTCATCCTAAGGTTAGCGCATTAGTATTGAAGTCCTGTATAAGGCAGTACAACTAAAGATTGAACCTTGAGCTGTTTCTCCATCTAGATTTAAAGAATTCAGTTCCCCTTCACTGTTTTGTAGTAAAGATTTTAGACCATTTTAGACTCCCTTAGACCAAACCGTTGAGCTTGTGTTCTGAATTTAAAAAACCCCAGATGGAATCTTTCTTTAATGAAACTTTGCGAAAGCCACCCAGTACTTATGTATCTGTAGCAATTAAATATAAGGCACTTTGCTATGGTTCCTTTTTACATGTGAACGTTGCAGACGTGTCCTAGACCCTAATTACACCTTCCTGAATCTCAAACAAGATTATCCTTGTAAATGTGCCGGGGTTTCAGTCTGAAACAACTGATCCAACAGAAGAACCTTGCAGCCCTGGGGCCTGTGTTCTGGTGGTTAATTGATTCTAGCTAATGATGTTTACTTGGTTTACTTCCATCTCAATCATTTTCTAACTGTGGTTTAACCCTTACACTGCACGAGGAGCAGCCGTGCTATCTACTTTATGCAGACATCCCCTAGAGCCATTTTGCAGGGTGACGGTAATGAGCAACAATAACAATGGCGATGGAGAAAAAATTTCTGTTTCTACAAAGAGCCAAAGATCTTCAGAGTTATAGATGTCGTTGTCAAGCAGATGCTCCGTAACACTGCTTGTCTTTCGCTGCCGAGGTTTTTACTGTGCCGTTAAATGAGTTAGATGTGGCCTCGGAGTTTGTTAAACACAGGGTTTACTGCCAGCATTACTGACCCTTGCGTGTCTGTAACAGTGATATCAGCTATAGTGTGTAATACACTGCTTCTTGAATATAGGAGGAAACAGAGGTTTGAGTTCTGCAGCAGCTAGTAGACTTCATTGGGTTAAAGTCCATTTAACGAGGGTGGTCTTAAAGATGGTTATGATGTGTTCATGACTAAAGTGATTTGTAGATGTCAGGGGAAAGTTTTATCTGTTGCAAACTGACTGCATGCATATAAAAAAGTAATAATATACGACAACAAAAATCTCTATCATAAGAATATCTCCATCACTTATTGCAGTTTGGTGCATGTAAACGTACCCTTGGGTGAGCTGGTCTCTGGATCTTTATGTAGACATTAACCTCTCAGACATGTAATTTAATACAGTGGTCCCTCAAGTTACAATATTAATTGGTTCCAGGACAACCATTGTATGTTGGAACCATTGAGTAATCATTGAGTAAGTTGAGTAATCAGTTCCAAAGCCCCAAAATGTCATCCAAGATAGGAGAAAATTAATATTTGTGAAAAATAAGCAGATAACTAAGACAGATAAAACAAGTCCTTACATATAATAGTCAGGAATAGCTTCTAACTAACAATTAATACAACCATTTTACCAGAGAAGTGACCTTGATTGGTTGGATCTGAGTCTGAGACATTGTATATTGAGTCTGGTTTCAACTTACGATGGGTTGGAAAAGACCATTGTATGTTGAAAATATTGTATCTCGAGGGCATAGTATCCTGAGTAGAGATGAGCAAGTATGCTTGGCCGAGTGTACTCGGGAGCAATTTTCGAGTAGTAGCGTACGCATCTTCTAATCTGTACGCTAATGCGTACGCATCTTGTAATTTGTATGCATTAGCGTACAAATTTATAAGATGCGTACACAGTGTACAGATTATAAGATGCGTATGCATTAGCGTACAGATTATAAAATGCGTACGCTACTACTCGAAAATTGCTCCCGAGTACGCTCGGCCGAGCATGCTCGCTCATCTCTAATCCTGAGGAATCACTGTACTATGAACTGTCACTAGGTCAAGAACACACGATATGATAGAATAACTGAATGGCACAGTTCCTATGAAATATCGGTAGGGCACTTGCTGTTTGTTAGAGCCTCCATAGTCCATGTGGCTGCTTATCTGGAAGTATTGAGTTGATCTACAGTATTCCTCTGGCGTGGCCCACTTGACTGCACATTTCTACTATAATATTATCTTAAAGGGGGATTCTGTGGTGCTTTTATACTGATGGCCCATCCTCAGGATCCGACACCTTGCTACCAAGCAGATCAGCTCTTCTGTAGTAGCTCCGGTGCCAGAAGTCAGCAAGGGAACTACTCAGCTCCATCCATTGTGTCGTGGGCAGAGCTGGTAACTGTAACACTGCTCCCATTGAAGCGAATACTACAGTAACCAGCTCTGTCCACCACACAGTGAATGGAGCTGTGTAGTTCCAGTGTCAGAGCTACTGCAGAACAACTGATTAGTGGGAGTGCAGGGCGTTGGACCCTTGCCAATCAGATATTGACGGCCCATTAGTATAAATGGACCAGAAAATCCCTGATTTTATGGACATTCTTCCAAAATAGTGAACTATTGGCTTTAGAATAACCTTCCATACAAATTAAGAAAGTATTCCAAAATGAGGGTGTACACACTGTGGCCAATTTCTTTTTAGACAGCAGTGGTAGATTAGTTCATTATAGGGTTGTCTTATTAATCAAAGACATGTGCAAAGAACGGCTCCTAACCCCCCAGTGATCAGTTGTTGTCATCAAGAATACCTCAGACTATGACGTCCTTATGCCCTAAAAGCTCATTGGGACAAGGGATGTCTTTATTATACTATTCTAGCCAAAAAGTATGTGCATTTTATATTATCATGATGATCCAGTAAATATTGATGGCATATACAGGGTTGGACTGGCCCACCAAAGTACCAGAGGATCTTCTGGTGGGCCCAGGCTCTGACACAATGCTGGGCCACTGAGGTGTAGCAGAAGATAATTTGAAACTGACCTTAAAACCAATAACCACCTCCTAAAACCAATAATAACCTCCTATTAAACCTTATAGATGTCCTGAATATGCAATGATAAACAATCTCTAAAAGGGAATGTGCATATGAGGGTGGGCCCTTAGAATCAGTTTCTGTGGTGGGCCAAGAAACTTTAGTCCAACTCTGGGCATATATCTGCACCACCATCTGGGCATTTTTTTTTTTTTTTTAGATTGCACGTGTCCCTGGCGGTAAGTCATCACAAGAGGTCTTGTTGCCGAGAACTCCTGCTTTTGATTGCCAGCAGTAGAGGAAATGCAAGAGGAAATGTAGAGGAAAATGCAAGCTTTTATTGAAAACTGTAGGTGTCTTATAGGTGCACTGATTTCACTGAGACATCTGCAGTCTGAGCCGTTCTAGATGTATGTCTAAGGTTTAGCTACTAGAAGGAGTCCGGGACAGTAGGGAGTAGGGCATATTAGCATCAGAAGCAGACCTTTACCAGAGCAATCTTTTAAATTGGGACACCAAGTATCCATCTTGGATTTATTTTTTTTTTGTAAGTGATTTATAAACTTTTTTAAATTTTTTCTTTAGGCAGATGGAAGCAAAGTCTTGAAGGAAGCTTTTTAGGGGTGTCTATAATTGATCTTTCCACAGAGAACCATTGACTGCAGTGCTTTTGAGGCACTGTTATTTATTAACCTCTGTCCAGATGTGGAATGATGGTCTCGGGGACCTAAGAAACCAGACAATTTCCCCCAAGTGTGTCTCCTGCTAATTCTTGTTCGTCACCACTCTGCCTGTTATAAATCTATTGATTCCCTTGTGTTAGTGACAGGACAAGCGTGCAAAGGACAAAGTGTCTTCTGGTGCTGCAATGTCACGCGCCTTCCTGACTGAATTAACCCTCTCCCGCTTTGGGGTGCCGCTGCTGTGAGAACTAGTCTGGGCTTCCTGCTGTACAGTGTGGAATACTAATGAGCACAGCCATGCTATCATCAGATAATATGGATGGTCATGAGGGTCTTTATGCATTTACCAGGTTGGAGCTGATTAGAGGGTAATGAGCAGCTCCCTCAGGATCTTCTAAACAGAAGGAGATGATCAGCCCAAGATTAACAGTCACTAACAGCCCCATAAACCTCTGCCGGCTGCATCCTACGTCTGGGCTGTAATTCTCCGACTGAAGCCCGAAGGGGTCAGGGAAACCTCAAGAGTGATATAATAGCGCACAGCCAGCATGCCTATAAAACGAAATAATATGGTGGATTATATTTATTGGAACAGTTGCACTTTGTCATATGAGCAGTGACTTACCAAGTGGCTGGAAATAAGTCGTTATATAATATTACTACACAAAATAACATTATCAAGTCTCATCTTCACACATTACGTACTTTTATGAGGCTAGACATGCACTGAATACTCACACATTCATAGCTTTATATAATAAGGCATACAGGGCAATATAATTTAGGGGATGTCTCAGATGCCTCGGACTATGTCAAGTGGTTGATCCAATGTTCTTGTTACTTCATATTAAGAAAAATTATAATAAGGACTCATGCACAGGAACATACAGTATTTTTTTTTCTGTTTCCGTGCCATTCTTTTGCGGACCGCATGTGGATCCATTCTTTCATTGGGTCCGCATAAAAAATGGAATTTACTCTGTGTGCATTCTGTTTCAGTATGTCCTCATGGCTGTTACGCAAAAAAATAGAACATGTCCTATTATTGTCTGTGTTACAGACAAGGATAGGACTGTTCTATTGTGGGACAGACGTTCTGTTCCACAAAATGCGGAATGCACACAGCCAGTATCTGTTTTTTTGCGGACCTGCAATTTGTGGATGGCAAAACAGGCAACGGTTGTGTGCATGAGCCCTAACTTGGGAACGGAGCCTCGGACCAACAAAAGAGAAGCAGGGTTTAATCAGGTGAACCACAGCTACGTGTCTATGGAGATGGTTTGAGAGAGTGTTAGCTGGTGACAAATTCTCTTTAAATTTGTCTGATGCAGGGGTGTTGTTTGTATTTTTTCAGTCAGTCTAAGGCACCGTTCATATGCCCATATTTTTTTGCATTTTTCGCATATCGGACGTGGACCCACTCCTTTCAATGGGGCAGCAAAAAATGCGGGCAACCCCACAAAAAAGATAGAACATGTACTGTTCTTGTCCATTTCGCGTTCAAGATTAGACACTGTTACAATGGGTCTGCAAAAAAAAAAAACAGATGCAACATGGATGTCACACAGACATCATCTGTATCTTTTGTGGATCTGCGTTTTGTGGGCCGCAGAATACATAGGGGCTTGTGAATGCACCCTTTGGGGGAAGAAGAGATATAAGATGCCTATTTACAACACAAACGCCACAGGGCTTTATACTAACAAAATTTGATAACACCTTTTGGAACTGGTATAGTTTGTGACCACAAAATGCGCCAAAATCTAAGATTGTGGCCCCTAGAAGGCGCAATGTAGGACCAGACATAAAAATAGTGGAATATTTATTTTCTTTTCTAGTTATATCTAGGTAAAAAGAAAAACAAAGCACAGAAGAAGAGCATCATAGGGAGGAGCATAAGGAACATGAGAACATATCACAGCAAGTAGCGCTCGCCCATAGTGGTTGCGCTCAGAACACAACAACCAGTTGCGCACAATACAGGGCCTTCCTGTTTGCAGGCCGCAAAGGGGACTTGACTGCAGCACCACCTCAAGGGACAACCCGAGACGGAAATAGCAATATCCACTTTATTGTTGTATCTGTTAAGCGTTTCGGAGCAGAAAGTTATGTCTAGCACGTTGCAAATGAAACAAAATTGTGGCACATACATCTCGTATACTGAATTCTCGTATACTGAATTCTCGTATACTGAATACTGAATTCTGGCGCAAATTAAGACACTCTCGAGATTCAGTGAAATTGCTATAAATCTCCACCATGGTGTTCAGAATAAGCTCCATATTTATAAAGCACCGGCTCGACTTTTCCTAACATAGTTAGTCTGATAAAGTGAGCATAGGCATAGCACACCCTTTTTAGGCATAGCACACCCTCTGGTAAAGTGAGCATAGGCATAGCACACCCTTTTTATTAGAAATTCCTCCACTTTTCTACATTGAAGTATGCCGGAAAAGAAGATTATCCCTGTCCATAAACGTGTTACATGCCGTACCGTTAGGGCTCACCTCTTGCACTGTATATGAGTATTAACAGAGCTCTCCTATAAATATCTGAAAATGAATGGCGGTCAGAAATCTTACTGGAGAGGGGCGCAGAGTTGCCAACCGTCCAGAAATTACCGGATAGTCCGTAAAAATAGGCAACTTTTTCCTGTGTCTGTGATTTTTTGGGGGTGGTGGTACCTGTCTAGCTTATTTTGGTGATGATTATCATCATTTTACAGCTCATAGTAAATGCTGGTAATCAATTCTTTTCAGTGTATTGAGCTATAGACATGTACAGTGGGGGGAAAAAAAAGTATTTAGTCAGCCACCAATAGTCCAAGTTCTCCCACTTAAAAAGATGAGAGAGGCCTGTAATTGACATCATAGGTAGACCTCAACTATGTGAGACAAAATGAGAAAACAAATCCAGAAAATCACATTGTCTGATTTTTAAAGAATTTATTTGCAAATTATGGTGGAAATAAGTATTTGGTCAATAAAAAAAGTTCATCTCAATACTTTGTTATATATCCTTTGTTGACAACGACAGAGGTCAAACGTTTTCTGTAAGTCTTTACAAGGTTGGCACACACTGTTGCTGGTATGTTGGCCCATTCCTCCATGCAGATCTCCTCTAGAGAAGTGATGTTTTGGGGCTGTCGCTGGGCAACACAGACTTTCAACTCCCTCCAAAGGTTTTCTATGGGGTTGAGAGCTGGAGACTGGCTAGGCCACTCCAGGACCTTGAAATGCTTCTTAAGAAGCCACTCCTTTGTTGCCCTGGTGGTGTGCTTGGGATCATTGTCATGCTGAAAGACCCGGCCACGTTTCATCTTCATTGCCCTTGCTGATGGAAGGAGGTTTTGTCACAGACATTCCTATGACAGATAACAGGAGGTCTGTCAGATTGGCAACATGTGGTGTAATCTGACATGTTTTGTTGTTGGTTTTTACCACACCCTTTTCAGTCAGGTGTTCCTGGTGTGGTAATTGTCCCTCCCCTATTTATTGCTTCTTCTCCCACTATTCCTTGCAGTTTATAGCTTCAGTGTTGTGGTGGTGAGCAGCAGTTTGGTTTCAGCTGAGATCCTGGAGCCTCAATTTCTTCATTGAAAGCTAAGTTTCCTTTTCCCTCCTGTTGTTTTGTTATTAGGCCTTAGGGAGACTCCTGTTCGTCCTTCCTTTTGGAGGAACAGGTAGACTCATTCCTGTCATTAGTTTCCAGGGTCTTATAGGGTCAGTTCGGTGTTTAGGTTCCTGTGTATGAACTTGCCTACCTTTGAGGTCTGTTCATACTGGTAGATAGACAGGATTTGAGCCAGGGTTTCCTGTAGGAGGTGTCCATCTTCCTTCCTTAGTTTCTATGCCTAATCTCCTTTACCTCCTACGCTTGGTTTGGTCCCCTTCCCCACAACACCTGCCCGTGACATTATAAACCGCAAGGAATAGTGGGAGAAAAAGCAATAAATAGGGGAGGGACAATTACCACACCAGGAACACCCGAGGGAAAAGGGTGTGGTAAAAACCAACAACAAAATGGGAAAACATGTCAGATTACACCACGTGTTGCCAATCTGACAGTACTCCTGTTATCTGTGATAGGAATGTCCGTGACAGGTTTGCACTCAAAATCTCATGATACATGGTCCCATTCATTCTTTCATGTACACGGATCAGTCGTCCTGGTCCCTTTGCAAAGAAACAGCCTCAAAGCATGATGTTGCCACCCCCATGCTTCACAGTAGGTATTGGTGTTCTTTGGATGCAACTCAGCATTCATTCTCCTCCAAACACGAGTTGTGTTTCTACCAAACAGTTCTACTTTGGTTTCATCTGACCATATGACATTCTCATAATCCTCTTGAAACATCCAAATGCTCTCTAGCAAACTTCAGACAGGCCCGGATATGTACTGGCTTAAGCAGGGGGACACGTCTGGCACTGCAGGATCTGAGTCCCTGGTGGCGTAGTATGTTACTGATAGTAGCCTTTGTTATGTTGGTCCCAGCTTTCTGCAGGTCATTCACTAGGTCCCCCCGTCTGGTTCTGGGATTTTTGCTCACAGTTCTTGTGATAATTTTGACCCAACGGGGTGAGATCTTGCGTGGAGCCCCTGATCGAGGGAGATTATCAGTGGTCTTGTATGTCTTCCATTTTCTAATTATTGCTCCCACAGTTGATTTCTTCACACCAATCTGCTTGCCTATTGCAAGATTCAGTCTTCCCAGCCTGGTGCAAGTCTACAATTTTGTTTCTGGTGTCCTTCGACAGCTCTTTGGTCTTCACCATAGTGGAGTTTGGAGTGTGACTGTTTGAGGTTGTGGACAGGTGTCTTTTATACTGATAACAAGTTCAAACAGGTGCCATTACTACAGGTAATGAGGGGAGGACAGAGGAGCCTCTTAAAGATGAAGTTACAGGTCTGTGAGAGCCAGAAATCTTGCTTGTTTGTAGGTGACCAAATACTTATTTTCCACCATAATTTGCAAATAAATTCTTTAAAAATCAGACAATGTGATTTTCTGGATTTGTTTTCTCATTTTGTCTCTCATAGTTGAGATCTACGTATGATGTCAATTACAGGCCTCTCTCATCTTTTTAAGTGGGAGAACTTGCAGAATTGGTGGCTGACTAAATACTGTTTTCCCCACTGTATTACATAAAATCTTTATGATTTATTGCATTCTGGTTGGCAACCTTGGGGGGGGGGAGTACTGAGTTTAACTGTGGGGCCCTATGAAATCTGTGCATGAGATGTACAGCGGGAATGCACTACACGGCATGTATGTGACATTATAGAGAACTACTGGCAGCGTAAACCGCAATCATCCTCGCTTACTGGGTTGACTGTGGTCAGCATCTTTTCCTTGGGTGCTAAAACCACCTCTCCGTCCGGTAAGTACATTTACCGTAAATTGTTCACACTAGCCTTTCTGATAATGACATTATAAAAGGCAGAACAGTATCTGACAACTCGGCATTTCAGCAATGAATATATTGATATTTTGTCCGTGTCATGTCATCGCGCTGCTTGCCAATCCCTAAATGCAATAAAATTGTATCCTAAGCTTGTTCATAGACAAATGCTTATTAATTGCAATCTGTAGCAGTTGTAAGTAAATTGTCAATGACACCCCGAAATTAGGCATTGTATGCCCAGGACATTTGGTGTAGCATCCCGTATTCTGGTGGCTAATAAACCCCTTGTTTTTCATCCATTTCCTAATTGGACGCCTGTTACTGACTCTGCCTTCCAGCCCTAATTACGGGAACACAGGACCCCTGTTTGTAACACGCGAGCCATGTGTCTGTTAGTCTGTTTCTAGTGCTGCGTATCTCTCTTCCCACGTCTCGGCTCTACACCAACCTCATTACATTACCATCCGTGGGGAAACCTATCATGTAATTCTCTTAATTAACATTACATGTCATTAGCAAGCAGCCAGCTTAATCTAATCAAGGGCATAGCAGAGTCTTGAGAGATCAGGAAGAAGAACATATAACATGTTAATTGCGTTATCGATTTGATGGTTTGGAAAATGTCTTCAGCGCTCTCACCTGCTGGCGCGTTTTGGGTGTGTGACAGGAAAAGCCGGCGTGCACTTATAGTTAAACAATGTGAGCAGCGCTAGGACAAGAATGGCTCCACTTGACACGCACGCTTTACTTATTTGTATATTGTGTGTTTGAAATGAGATAGGGCACGGAGCGCAGGGTACCTAGTGGAGGCCCGGACATGACCAAGCTAGGGGGGCAGAGCAGGCCGCAGGGCTATATAGGGTTAATAAAGTCTGGGGTCAGTGATAGGTCAGTGGGGTGAATGGTAGGTGAGGTGGGAAAGTAGAAGGAAGAAGGGGGGTGGCCAGTGGGAGGAGGAGTGGAGAAGTGGGGGGGAAGACAGGACACTCACCGACCAGGCAGCAGATGCAGGACCCGGACCAGCGCGACTCGGCCATGGACGAAGATCTCCTCCTGCAAGGCCTCAGGCGACTGATCGCTTCGAGAGGGCCCGACTGGCTTCAGCAGCAGCTGGGAGGTAGTGGCGGGGCCCCTACATTGCCTCCTTCCCCACGCCGATCCAGAACGCGGCGCTGCGGTCCCCCGCGGTGCCTCAGCCCCTCTTCATCCCCCAAACGGTCGCGCCGCGCTAGGAGCCCCCTTCGGGACCCCCCGGCCCCCGCTGCAGGACGCACTCACTGCCCTGTCAGCGGGTCCAGCCGGGGGAATCCGGTTGCGCAGCGTGGCCGGGAGAGGAGAGTGCAGCGCTCCAGGCGTGCTGCAGCTGCGCCTCCTCTCTCCTCATCCCCATCCAGGACCAGCGCGGCCTCCCCACTTACACATCCGGACGGTGGGGCGGCCCGGCGTACAGGACCGAGACGGACGGCTCGGACTGGATCCACAGCCGTGAATGGAGCCCTGCCTGGGGCAGAAGAGATGCGGGGGACGGCCTCCGGGTTAACCCCTAGCCTGCTGCACAGTCCGGAGGGAGCTGCTTCCACCACCCAAAGAAGACCCAGAGAGCCTTCCCACGCTCCTCCTGTCTACACCTCAAGGCCCAGCAGTCCGGCGCTGATGCGGCCCTGGTGGCTGCGGTGCAGCGTGACACCGGCCCCCAGGTTTCCAGAGGCAACAGTGAAGACGAAGAATCTGCGGTGACCCCGATTCTTGGACCCGGCCAGACGACTGATCCGGTACACGCCCCGAGTCAGTCTGGTAGGTCACAACTCCATTCCCCTCCCTCCCCCCTTCCCTTCCCTCCTGCTATTTTTACAACCTCAATGTCTCCAATTGATCCTGGTGGGGCCCCTGCTGTCCCCCCCCCCTCATGTTTCCACCCCTTCGGTGTTCAGTGTCCCGGCTAATGATGTTTTCTCTCAATTTATGACAGGGGTGCGTAATTTCCTTTCACAGTGGTCCCCTCCACCTTTTCCCATGGCCCCTCAACCAACATTAGCATGGGTAGGTAGCAGTCAGGCGTCCCAGGTAGCCGGTCCGATCCCTAGTCAGGCGTGTCCAGTCGCCCCTACTGCCCCCTCTGCCACAGCCTCGGTTGACGCTGTTGTTAATACGGCCGCTTCAGCGGAGATGGCGCAGCCAGAGGCTCTAGTTGATCCCGTTAGGTTGGGCGATGCGGCGAAAGGAGAAGTATAAGTGTGCTTTGACGGGCCCCTGGGAGCACATTTAAAGCCGGAAGTGAGGGAGAAAATATGGAGGGACGAATACGTTGAAATTTTCTCCCTCTTGCCCCTTGAGAAGTTTAATTTGGTTCGGGTTAAGCTCACGGAATCAAAAAAGGAGGAAGAGGAGAGGAGACGGTACCGTTTGATTCCGCGGACTTTCGCAAATTGGCTTCAGGCATTCGCCATTCTAGCTAGCACCATAGGGGAAAAAGCCCCTCAAAATTGTACCCCCCTTTTCTGTTATCTGGACACCATTGGGGAGGCTTATAGGGTGTATGGAGGCACAGCTTGGCTCCGATATGACGAGCAGTTCCGTCAACGCAAAGCTGTGCGTCCTTCCATCCGTTGGGATCACAAAGACATCAGTCTTTGGATGCGTTTGATGGTGGCAGCTAGGATGCCGTCGCAGCCTTTTCGCTCCGGGGTCGGGGCGTGGACAGTCCGGCCTCCACGGCCTCTCAGCGACCCGGATGCTGCTGGCAGTTCAACGAGGGGCAGTGCCGGTTCCCAGGTACCTGCCGTTTTAAACATGAGTGCTCCCAATGTGGGGGAGCTCATAGCCTGTCCAAGTGCCCCCGGAGATCAAAAAATATAAAATCAGATGCTGGGCACAAGAGGGATGACGCCGGTGAGGGTAGAGGTGATGCTTCCGCATCTCGCAAGGTACCCCCCCGATAGACGGGCGGCCGAGTTTCTAGCGGAGGGCTTCACGCATGGTTTTAAAATACCGTTTTCTCCGGAGGCCCCCATTTTCCGGCCTCTGAATTTAAAATCAGCCCGGTTACACCCCCAGGTGGTTGCAGAAAAACTAGCGAAGGAAGTGGCTTTGGGGATAATGGCTGGCCCGTTTGCCGCCCCCCCCTCTGTCTCACCTTCGAGTCTCCCCATTAGGGGTCGTCCCCAAAAAAGAGCCTAACAAATACAGGCTTATACATCATCTTTCTCACCCTCTGGGTTTTTCTGTTAACGATGGGATAGATGAGGAGCTATGCTCTGTGTCATATGTCTCATTCGATAGGGCCGTGGACTGGGTCCGCCGCCTCGGGCGGGGGACCCTTATGGCCAAGACTGATATCGAGGCTGCCTTCTGGCTGCTACCGGTACATCCCTCTTGCTTTCACCTTCTGGGTTGCGCATGGGATGGAGCATTTTACGTGGATCAGTGTTTACCGATGGGGTGCTCCATTTCATGTGCATACTTTGAGACCTTTGCCACCTTCCTGGAGTGGGTAGTTAGGGAAGAGTCCCAGGCCTCGTCCATACTGCACTACCTGGATGATTTTCTTTGCGTTGGCCCCCCGCAGTCTCCGGTTTGTGCGGTCCTGCTGGCTACTTTGGAGCAGGTGGCACGCCGTTTTGGTGTCCCACTAGCCCCGGGGAAGGCTGAAGGCCCTGCCACGGTTATCAGATTCCTTGGCATTGAAATTGACTCGAGGGCCATGGAATGCAGGTTACCGATGGACAAACTGGGGGATCTCCAGGTTTCCATCGGGTCATTGATGGGTTTGCGCAAGGTTCGCCTCTGCCAGCTTCAGTCACTGCTGGGGAAGTTGAACTTCGCCTGCAGGATTATTCCCATGGGGCGTATATTCTGCAGGTGCATGGCCATGGCCACGGCTGGGATACGGTCCCCTGCTCATTTTGTGCGCTTGACGAGGGAGCATAAAGCGGATCTGGTGGTCTGGAATTCCTTTTTGTCCCGGTACAATGGCAAATCGGTGTGGCAGGAGGCTTGGCGGGATAATGAGGAATTATCGCTGTATACAGATGCAGCCGGCGGCTGTGGTCTAGGTGCCTACTTTCAGGGCCGGTGGATGTTTGGGGAGTGGCCTGACTCTTGGCGGGCGGCAGATCTGTGGAACATGACGCTGTTAGAGCTCTTTCCCATCGTGGCGGCTATTGAGGTATGGGGGGAGTTTTTTCGGAACAAACGGTGGTTCGTTTGTTACGTCACCTAGTGCTGTCTTGTCTGTCCCTGAATGTGTGGCTGTCTGCTCGTCATGTTTCGGGGATACATAACTCACTCGCTGATGCGATTTCTCGCCTACAGTGGGACAGGTTCCCCAGGTTGGCGCCGGAGGCGGAGAAACAAGGGACCCCATGCCCCCAGCATCTATGGGCTCTGGCGTTCGAACAGCCATGAAGTTAATTGGTCGGTCTCTTAGCGCAGGTACCTGGAGGGCTTACCATAAGGTATGGGCTGATTGGATTGGGTTTTGCAGGGATCATGCTCATAACATGGTCGGTCCACCTCCTATTTCCCTGTTGTTACAGTGGTTGGGAATTTTGTTTCAGAGGGGGGTCTCTAGGACTGCCATCAAAAAATCAGTAACAGCCCTGGCCTTTTGTTTTTTTTGGATGGCCAGATGTTACTAAGCAATTTTTAGTTAAACAAGCTTTGCGAGGGGTTGACAGAGCGGGTACGGCTCCTGATCATAGGCGGCCGGTTTCGTTTGCCATGTTGGGTAACATGTTTAGTTCACTCCCGGTGGTTTGTAGAGATGATTATGAGTGTCAGTTATTCAGGGCAGCCTTCTCCCTAGCCTTTTATGGGGCATTTAGAGTGGGGGAGCTGGTCAGCAGTTCAGGGTCGGGGCACGACGGCCTGCAACTAGATCATGTGCACTGCAATGTGGACTCCCTACAGTGTTTTCTCCCGCAGTCTAAAACGGAGCAGGTGGGAAAAGGATTTCATATTACTCTGTTCCCGGTGCCAGGGTCTCCTACTTGCCCGGTACGGAATATCTTGGATTACTTAGCGAGGAGACCTCGGGGGGCTTCTTCTCCATTGTTGGTTCATGCCAATGGACGGTCTCTGTCCCGTTTCCAGTTTCAGGCAGTTTTTAAGAAATTACTGGGAGTGCTGGGCCTTTCTAGTCGGGACTATACACCTCACTCTTTCCGAATCGGTGCGGCTCAGTGGCGGGCCTTCTGGAGAGAGTGGTGATGCAGATTGGCAGGTGGCGGTCAAGGCGTTTTCGTCTTTACGTCCGTCCGTCCATGTTGTGATGTGACTTTCCTACCGCCCCCCCCTCCCTATCACTGTGGTGCTTCTGTGTCCCTTGCCTTCCTGGCTGTTCGCTACCCTGCACGTTTTCCTTTCTTTTATTTAGATATGGTCCCAGCTCTCGTTTGGATTGTGGGGCACTCCTGTGTGTACTGGAGTGCACTCAGGGCCGAAGTACGGCCCAATGGCAGACAGCTGGGTTTTCCTCTGAGTGAGGTCCTGTTACATTGGATCGGGATACGGGGTATGGTATGGAGCGGGCTTCTCCCTCAATTGCACTTCTACTCTAGGTTGGACCGTGTTCCTGACGTGCTGGTAATCCACCTTGGGGGCAACGACCTGGGAGTGCGTTCCTCTAGGGAGTTGATACGTGACATCAAATACGATATTTTGCGCATTGGGTCGTTGTTCCCTGGCGTGGTGCTGGTCTGGTCCGAAATAGTGGCGCGTCAATATTGGCCCCAGGCCCGCTCCATCGATAGCCTTAACAGGGCTAGGAGAAAGGTAAATAAACAGGTGTCTCGTTTTGTAGCCAGGAATGGGGGGGTAGTCGTGAGACATATGGAGTTAGAGTCCCCAAGTAGCGGCCACATGCGAAGGGATGGGGTCCACCTTAATGAAGTGGGCTCTGACATTTGGGGATTGAGAGAGCCTTGCAGGTGTGGCGGAACTCGCATGCATAAGGGATCAAGCATGCTCGTGATGGCGGCAGGTAGGTGTGGCAGGGTGCGCTTCAAGGTGGTGTGATGTAACGGGGGGCCTATGCAGGGATGGCACACCCCTCCACTTAAGGTTCAATGGTGGCTCATGGCAGAATTCTCCAAAGGGCTAGGTCCCGGAGATAGTGGTGAAACGGCAGTAACCCTGACATATTTGTCCGCTCCCGAGTCGGCGCGTTGCGGCTGGGAGACGTGCCTTATGGGACTGCTATACTCGTGCCCTGCTCCACCTATCTAAGGTGATGTTAAGTTATGTTAAGTTATGTTAACATATGTTAATTTATATAGATACGGTTATTTAAATGTCAGACGCCATGCGTCTTTGCACCTTATATGTCATTAATAAATGGCTGTTTGTGGCCGCTTATTCCACTGTTAATGGTCTGGTCTCTAATTATTTGGGTAAAGGGTGTGGGGTGTTTGAGGCCAGAAAGCCCTCAGCTATTCCATGGTCATGTAATTACCGCTGTAGACCTTGGTATACCTTTTCTAGAGGCAGGCTATATCACCATTACAGGATCTCCAAGACTGACTGAACACTAACAAGTCTAAGTACTTGTTGCCACATTTCTTGACTTGGTCTTGACCCCCCTATTCCCTCCTTTGTTACGAGCAGCAATAGTTAATTATACAGATCTTATGTACATTGACTGGATGACTACTACCTACATGTATAGACAATTTTGGTGACTACATATATATTTGTGCCCCCTCCTGGACTGACTGTCTTGGTACCATTTGACCCCATTACTTATTAGTTGATGATTAGACCTTCCATTGCTACGGTCATTCACCGGCCTCTAAACGTTCCCATCCCTTGTTTCTGTATATACAATATAGAGAAATGACTTCTGGACAGACAGGAAAATCCAGGAGCCAACACAAAACCTAGACCCTAAAAGAAGCTGTAGGAAATTATAGTCAAATTTGTGGCCCAATATAGTTCTGAGAACAAAGTTCCTAACAAGTTGACCAGTAACTTGTCACACTCTTTTGGAAAGGAGCAGAAGCTTAAAGATATTTCCAAATATTGTGCTTTTGCATTAGTCTACATGACAGTCATCATATCTGTGACTAAGCTTAAAGGGTTTCTGTCATCAGAATTTAGCAATCTGCGCATGTGCGTTGAGCCGCCGGCCGCCCGGCTCCAGGCTTCCTCAATGCGCCCGCATTGCTGATCGCAATGCGCAGGCGCGAGATTTCGGACTCAAACAGGGCCGGGAGCCGAAAGAGCTGGCTGCCTGGCCCTGTCAATCAACGCTACGGAGGAGGGGTAAGAGGAGGCATTACGGCCGCTACTAGGTGCAGGGTTCACGCCTACTGCACCTAGGGGAGCTAATTACATATTTTAAAAACAGAGTTTTCTCACTAACAACTTTACAGAAAAGTATAAAACAAACTGATCTGTCATCAGGTGTCATTTGCGTATTGCAAATGACACTTGGTTTACTATGGTAAATTCTGATGACAGAAACCCTTTAAAGGGAGTCTGTCACCTCATTTTCACCTATATAACTAACAGCAGTGCCCCACAGAAGATTGCATACACATCCCATACATACCTGTGTGCACTGTGTGTCTGTATTCCATGTCCAGAAAAAGCACTTTTATTCTGCAGGAAAACAGCTCCCAAGTGCCCAGCTGAAAGTGAAACTAAAAACTGCTTTCTCTCCCGACTCGATTACTAACAGCTATATCTTCTGATATACTGGATATAGTGCTGTGATTTTGGTATCATTTTCCAATGATTCCATCTGCTACCATTCCCAAGATATGAGCAGCTAAAGCAGCCCTCCCCTCTTCAGTCTAGTTCGCAGCAGCAGCAGCAGCAGAGCCGGGCACTTGGGAGCTGTTTTCCTGCAGAATAAAAGTGCTTTTCCTGGACATTTAATACAGACACACAGTGCACACAGATATGTCTGGGATGTGTATGCAATCTTCTGTGGGGCGCTGCTGTTAGTTATATAGGTGAAAATGAGGTGACAGACTCCCTTTAAAGTGTAACTGCCGTTCTTTTTTTTATTTGTGTAATGAATAGGGGCAGTGATACTGACCATTTTTGTAATATACTTTTAATAACTTAAGTCGTACATTTCTATGAGAAAAAAATCTCTAAAGTGGCCCATTTTGAGCCTTAGCAACGTCTCCCTGTCTTCTGTTTACATAACAGTGGAGACTTGCTAACACTGACTGTGTTATGTGAATAGAAGACAGGGTTACACTTTAACCTGACAGCTCTTCTGGGGAGGTTAATCACCTGTTGGCCAAGAGTCACAAGCAAAGCTGAAGGTCATACCATGACAGTACATTGTAAAACACCAATCTTATAAAGTCCTTCTGCAGCTTTTAATGACCAGTGAACCCCATACCAGTCTGGAGTCTATGGGTTAAGGTGGTCCTACATTTTCAAAGTGTAACTGTCATGTTTTCATAAAAAAATATTTTAGCATATGTTACTGCTGTTGCAGCATTATGCATAAAACAATCTTTAGTTTCTTCATATTCCACTGTTTTCCTCTACAATATGAGAATTTTCTCAAGATGGCTCCTCTTCCAGTGTCTGAGGCCAAAACTGCATTCCTTTACTTCACATACACACTTGCTATATCCAGCGACTTCCTGCCAGCCAATCAGATTGGATTACTGAGAGACATGCCTCCGCACTCTGAAGCCTAATGCAGGCATGCAGTGTGAAGGACCGCCCCTCTGTCTTTCTATCTTCTTAGATGAGCCATAGCAATGGAAAGGGACAGGAGACATTAATGATAGCTGTCATTATAAGGTAATTACAGATCTTTTGACAATAATTTACAGACTACCTCAAGTATACATGCCTAGCTCTAATAAACTAGCAAATAAAAAAAATGACAGTTACACTATAATAGCTGTCAAATGCTCCATCTGACTTCCCCATACACCTGTATGTGTTCTCAGTGGGGGAAAGTGGAAGTAACCGCTATCAGACATGTGAGAACAAAGGATTAGACATATTGAAAGTCAGCATATCCTTCTTTTCCCCCATCATCTTCTATTGGGGAAGAGTGAGTACACAGCAGTACACACAGTATAGTTGGCCAATCCTATCGAAATCATACCGTTATGTGTTTCGCTACCTTTCTGACTATCCAAATGCATTCTGTGTTTCCATGTTTGGATGTAACATGTATCCTCCACTGTAAATTATCAAAATTTATCAGTATTCCCTCTCGTCGGTATAATGGCTCTCATGCTGACTAAGGTTAATACTGGTTTAATGCGTAAGTGGAATTAGTAAGCGCTCCAAAAAAATGTGGCAAAGGAAGGGTAATTAGTGCAATTATCATTCATTTATCCCATTAGTATGAAAATAAGGCAACTATCAAAAATTCCCCACAATAATGACGCCATTAAATACAGAATCCACAGATGACACACGGATCAATCTGAAAATGACAGCAGTTTTTAATGGAGATTACCTGCGGCTGCACGCTTCAGGGGTCTGGAATTAAATGAATGTCAGATCGTGGAGGTGCCATGTGTACCTGATAGACATCAGCCTGTTCTTCCCCTAGCCGCTGGATTGTGGCGAGATGCAGAACGGTCATTCCCTCATGTTCACCCAGCTTTTCTTATACCGTACTTCCATGTCTTTTTCTATAATCCTATTAACAGAAGGTTAAAGGGTTTCTGTCATCAGAATTTACCATAGTAAACCGAGTGTCATTTGCAATGCGCAAATGACACCTGATGACAGATCTGTTTGTTTTATACTTTTCTGTAAAGTTGTTAGTGAGAAAACTCCGTTTTTAAAATATGTAAATTAGCTCCCCTAGGTGCAGTAGGCGTGAACCCTGCACCTAGTAGCGGCCGTAATTACTCCTCTTACCCCTCCTCCGTAGCGTTGATTGACAGGGCCAGGCAGCCAGCTCTTTCGGCTCCCGGACCTGTTCGAGTCCGAAATCCCGTGCCTGCGCATTGCGATCAGCAATCCGCGCATGCGCGTTGAGCCGCCGGCCGCCCGGCTCCCAGCTTCCTCAATGCGCCCGCATTGCTGATCGCAATGCACAGGCGCGGGATTTCGGACTCGAACAGGTCCGGGAGCCAAAAGAGCTGGCTGCCTGGCCCTGTCAATCAACGCTACGGAGGAGGGGTAAGAGGAGGCATTACAGCCGCTTCTAGGTGCAGGGTTCACGCCTACTGCACCTAGGGGAGCTAATTTACATATTTTAAAAATGAGTTTTCTCACTAACAACTTTACAGAAAAGTATAAAACAAACAGATCTGTCATCAGGTGTCATTTGCACATTGCAAATGACACTCGGTTTACTATGGTAAATTCTGATGACAGAAACCCTTTAAAGAAAAAAACTCCCGATCCATTAAAAAACAGCAAAAATGTTCTTCGAGTGTTTGGCCTCCATTGCTTCCAGTTATAACACACTCTGTTATTGTGGAAAGGTGGATACTTCTATGTTCTTGTATAGATTTAGGCTTCATGCACACGGCCGTGTTTGTATCAATGGATCAGCAAAATACAGATACCTTCTACCTGAATTTTTTCTGCAATACAGGCCAGAATTGGACATGTTCTATAACTTGCTGAACGGCCACACGGATCCATAACAAATACGGATGTGTGCGTAGCCCCATAGTAATGAATGGGTCAGGGTGTTATCTGCAATAAAATTTATATAGGACACAGATGAAAAAAACAATTTCCAAGCAGTCATAGATAGACTTTCCTTACCGGAGCCAAAGATTCAGTCCTTTATCCTGGCCAATCTAAGCCACCCTAGCCTCCTCACCCCAGTAAGCACACGGCCATATTTAAAGGCTTTGGCCCAACCCGTATATTAGTGGCATATTGCTAGGATGCCACCAGTGTCCGATAGGTACGAGTCCCAGAGGTATTAGGTATCTCTAAAATTGGGACCCTCAACATGAACAAGGGCACACTGCGCAAGCGCGCCCACCCTCAATTCACTTCTATAGGAGTGCTGGAAATAGTCGAGTGCCGGCTCAGTTATTTCCAGATCTCCTATAGAGGCTAATGGAGAGGTGGTCACTCTTGTACAGTGCGCTCTCCATTAACGTTTATGGGAGTTCCGTAAATAGCCAAGTGTGCTCGCTCAGCCCTTTTCAGAACTCCCATAGATATGAATGGAGAGCAAGCCGCACATGGGCAGTGCACTCTACTTTGCTTTCGGGGCCCCATTCTAAAGATAGGTGCGGGTCCCACCTCTCTATCAGACATTCGTGGCATATCCTAGCCAACCCCTTTAAGAGCTATATCATACAGACCTGCATATGTTGCAGGTTCCCATCTCATGGCAGAGATAGGAATAGCCGTTGTATGCGGCGACCAATGTTCAGTATTACGGAAACGGCAGAGTGGGCCATTCTATGTTGTTTCTGTAACTCCCATACATGTGAATGGAAGCTGTGGAAACAGTGTCACAGACCCACAGCTGTTTCTGTAAATCTGGACACCTCTTGCCGTGGCAAACCATAGGTATTCCGACCTCAGGCATAAATGCTGAGGGGGTTTAGAGGGGTTTTCTGGGATTGTACTACTGATGACCTATCCTCAGGATAGGTCATCATTATCTGATCGGTGGGGGTCCGACTCCCGGGAACCTGCCGATCAGCTGTTAGAGATCACCCGTGAGCGCTGCGGCCTTCTCTTAGCTTTTCCTAGGCCACTGACGTCACGTTCATCAGTCACGTGGCCTAGGAGTGGCTCAGCCCCATTCAAGTGAATGGGACTGAGCGCGATACCAAGCACAGCCGCTGTACAATGTACGGGGCTGTGCTCGGTGAGCGGGGAGAAGGTAGCAGCGCTCACGGGAGCACCAGTACCTTCTCAAAAAGCTGATAGGCAGAGGTCCTGGGTGTCAGGCCCCCATCGATCAGATACTGATGAGCTATCCTGAGCATAGGTCTTCAGTAGTTAACTCCCGGAAAACCCCTTTAATGCATTTCAGTGAGGCCATCAATAAATCCATGCAAAAAATATGGTGGTATGCAGAGTTTTGAAGAATTTGAAGTATGCTGTGTCAGACTCCACATATCAGACCGTGAAGCATCGTTTTCATGGTGTGTAAACGTGAGGCCTAATAGTTCCTAACATGGTTGTCCCCAACCTTCCTAAGCTCCAGAACGGCTAATCCACTGAACTATGTAATAAAATCCCTTTCCAATATTGCTTGATAACATGGGATCTGTAATGGTTACCACATGGACGACGGCCAACCTTTCCACAAATAACTATAAAAGAAAAAGCTAAATAATAAGAGAATTTGAACAGCTTTTTTCTGTAGCTGTGGAGGACACAATATGGGAATCTACGATAAGGCTCTGTTCATACTAGCATTAGTTCTTTACTGATAGGGCACACTTATCACAATTACGATCTGTCACAAAATTGGGTCCTCACTGGTCTTTCTTGTCCATGGTGACTCGGAGGCCATGAAAAAAGCATGACGTGAGCCTAAAAATATAAAAGTGTCTCAAACTTGACATAAGGACAAATTTTTCTATTAATGAAAACTTGTGAGAAAGAAGAAAGAGCACCTGCAAAAGTAAGATCCTATAAAGTAAGTGCTGAGCATACTATGAAATAGAAGAGTCACGTCTCATGAGACACAGCAATATGGCCATCTCTCCGCAGTACTATAAATACTATATATATTTTTCTGCTTTTGCGAAAAGCAGATTTTTCTTTGAAATGAGAAAATATTATTTTCTTTGTAGCAGCTTTTTTTATGACTTGAGGTGAAATTCTTTTTAAGTGGCCCCCCAGGGAGTCCCTACTAGATGTATAGGATGACATTCTGTGTTTAGATCTCAGACAAACAAAAGGTTAACGCACCGCTAGTTAATAATCCATTTGCGTGGGAATTCTCAGCGGTAAACACAGCTCCCTAGAGCCCAAAGGGGACATAATCCATTAAACGCGTAAGATACTACATGACAATGAAACCATGTCTGATGTACCCGCTGCCCCTATTACACGCAGAGAAGATATTCACAGCAAGCCGACCATGTTTAATATCCCACAGAGTATTGTTCTGCCTGCTGAAGTATTCCCTGAAGACGCCAGTGGCACGCTAGACAAAAGTTTTAGGGGCAGATGAATGGGAACATGGAGCGCCTAATGCAGAGAAGAGCTTGTCTTTTGTCTCCTCCTTGTAAAGAGCACTTAGCTGTAGTCACTTTGAAGGCCCCTGGCAGTGATGGAATAACATCTTGTGTTCTACATCAAGGTGTACGACATCATTAGCTTTGGCAAACAATATTGTGGCATTTGCCACCCTTTATTTTATATCGGCAAGGAGAATTTAGTGCAGAAGGACCCTGACCCCAATTACAATACGGTACTCCATGAGCTTCGGCCCACATGCCCGCAGCCCACAACCTTGAACCAGGACAGCCATGTCCACCTTCCAATGGCGGGCTCCCCAGAAGCTCCAGACTGACTCTAGCCTTCCATGACTGCCCAGTTCAAAAAGGTTCTTCACAGCTAGTGCCTCTCCACGTGCAGGTTCATCATGCCATGTAGCTAGTGCTAAACTTGGGATGTTCCTCCACTGAGCCACTCTTAGCAGATGGCCTGACCAGTCTTTAAATGGGTTATTCCATGACTGATGTTGAAAATGAAAATCAGACATCATAAAGTACATGACTACCTCTTTCTAACAAAGCTTGATCCAGCCCTGTACCTCACATGGATCCAGAGATCTCCCCATTCATTGGCCCAATTGATCTGCTAGACTTATTTAGAGCTGGCAGCTCAGGGGGCATGTCCTTTCTCTGGAGGTGTGTCATTTCTGCCGCAGCTCTCTCCCTATCACAGCCCAGAAGGCAGTTGAAGGATGGAACTGAACATATGCATCCACCTCAGCAAGATGAACAGAAATAAAAGGAAAATACCAAGCAACAGGTGGCGCTATACAGATACATTTTATTGAATAGCACACTACCAATACAAATTTTTTTATTACATTCAATTACAAAAGTATTCATGTCCAGGTGCTGGTTTGAAAACTGTAGAAGATTTTTTTGTGAGGCAACCCCCTTAAAAACCTGATTTCTACTTGTGGAGGTTGGCTCTGGTAGGCAAGTGGTAGCAATGCAGTGAGACAGAGACATGAGACGGTTAAAAAGTCCAAAAACAGTTTTATTCACACTTTCAAAGTAAAACATAAGCAGCCTTAACTCAGGCACAAATAAACACCCTGTGCATCCAGCCAATAACTAATACACAGAACAATCCCTCTCTATACGAGGGCCTGGTTGCTAGACCCATGCTATGGTTCCACTGAACCAGGTGGCACCTTGGTTGGTACACCAACACTGCGTATGCAAGTCCACAGTTAATGCATGCCTCTGACTCTCTCAACATTCTTTCCTGCTTTCCATGTCTGTCTCAGCCAGATCACAGGTTGAGGCAGACAACTCCTGGGTTTCACCACACACAATGCAATCTGCTGGGCGACAGATATTTGTTTTCCCAGACCATTCCCTCGACTCTCTCACATACTGCTCCCCGCCCTCAGTTCAGACCTACAGTGGCAAACTCTTGACACTAAACAATATGTCCGGGACAAAGCATCTGCATTGCTTTGAACTCTCTTGGCTCTGAGGTCCACTGAAAAATTGAAGTTCTGGAGCAACAAAACCGCCTAGTGACCTTGGCACTCCTCTCCTTGGATGTACTCATCCAGGTGAGGCATGAGTGATCAGTCATTATCCGAAACTATCGCCCCATTAGGTAGCACCTCAGGACCTCCAGTGCTCCACTTTATTGCGAGACAAGCCTTTTCAACAATGCTGTAGTTTTTCTTTGCTGGTGTGTTTCCTACTCAGGTAAGTAATGGGGTGTTTCTCTCCTTTCACCTCCTGAGACAGGACAGCTCCCAGCCATACCTCTGATGCATCCGTCTGCATGACAAATTCTCTTTAAGGCCCCTTTCACACGAACGATACGGATTCAGTCCGGATGCATTCAGAGTGCGTTCCAGAAAACTCGCACCAATCCGCACGCAATAGCAGTCAGTTTTGACTGCGATTGCATACGTTCGTTCAGTTTTTTCCGCGCGGGTGCGATGCGTATGGATGCATTTCGCACACGCGTGATAAAAAACTGAATGTTTACAAATAAAATCTCTAAGTAACCATCAGTGTGGATGCAATGCGAATTTCACGCAGACCCATTCACTTCAATGGGGCCAGGGCTGCGTGAAAAACGCAGAATATAGAACATGCTGCGATTTTCACGCAAAGGCGAACTGATGCGTGGAAAAATTCGCCCATGTGAAAAGACCCATTGAAATGAATGGTTCAGGATTCAGTGCGGATGCAATGCGTTCGCTTCACGCATTGCACCCACGTGGAAATCTCGCCCGTGTGAAAGGGGCCTAAAAGTTTGGAGTAATGAGGACAGGAGACCCGCACAATGCCAACTTCAATGCCTGAAAAGCTCTTTGTACTTGGTGATTCCGTCTCACCATGACGGATCTTTTACCCTTCAGAAGGTCCGCCAGAGCAGTGGATACCATGTCAAAGTTGGGTTTGAACCTCCTGTAATACTCAAGTATGCCTAGGAATGCCTTGACCTGCTTGGTGCTCCTAGGTTGCGGCTATCCCTGGATAGCCTTGACCTTGTTAACCTGAGGTTTAATTATGCCTCGACCGATCACATACCCCAAATAGCATGTCTCATCCATCCCCAAAGCACACTTTTTGGGATTGTCAGTTAGACTGGCTACGCTTAGAGAATCCACAATGGCCTGAACCTTGGCCAAGTGACTCTCCCAGTCATTGCTGAAGTTAATATCATCATCCAGATAGGCTGAGGCGCATGTCCTATGAGGTTTTAACACTATATCCGTTGCGGGGCGGGGTGGAGCTCAAACTTTAACACGCGATAGTGATAAAGACCCTAAAGGGCGATGAATACCATTTTTTCTTTAACGCTATCTGTCAGGGTTTTTGCCAGTATCCCTTGGTGAGGTCAAGTTTAGTAAATTACCATGTCCCTCCCAGTCTTTCAATAAGCTTGTCCACCCGAGGCATGGGATAGGTATCAAATTTGGACACTTCGTTCAGTTTCCTAAAGTTGTTGCAGGAGCGCACCATCTGGTTTTGGATTCATAACAATGGGACTGGCTCATATATTTTTGGATTCCTCTACAACACGCAACTGCATCATCTTTTGCACTTCATCTGCAATGGCTTGCAAATGAGCCTCAGGGACTTGGTACAGGCTTGACCGAACTGTCACTTGTGGCTTGATGACAATGTCATGTTTGATCACGGACGTACCGTATATCCGATTCACTTCGATAACACGTTCGTATTCTTTCCCACAAACTCTTTAGCCTCTTGTTATTGTCTTTTAGAGAGGGATCTGATACCTTCACTTGTGCTGCAGCCGCCGCAGGCTTAAATATAGCCTGTAGGAATAGTACAGAAAGCAGATCATCCAGAGGCTTCTCTGTGAACAAACTCTGTGTTCCATGCTTTTAGTAGATTTACATGGTATATCTGCCCAGGCTTTCTCTTACCAGGCTGAAATTTACTTTCTACTGTAAGCACCAGCAAAAGTTCTCGGTCACCGGGTTTAAAGGTCCTTACTCTAGGCCAGGGGTGCACAACCCGCGGGCCGCATGCAGCACCCAGAGCCCTGGTTTGCGGCCCCCGTCCTGCTGGACAGAAACACAGCTGATCGTGTGATCAGCTGTGTTTCTGCCTGAAGCGCCACACAATTGCAGGATTACAGCTCCTGCTCCCGCATTGTAGCAGGACGGTCCCCGGCTGTCAGAGACAGCGGGGGACCCCAGGAGAAGGCAGGAGACGTTTATCAGCGCCGACCAGTTCAGACCCGGCGATCACGTGATTGGTGCAGAGGAGTGTGCAGCCTGCTCTGCTATGCCCCCCTCCTCGCTCAGAAGGCTGGTTTCCCTGTAACTGGGGCTCCTTTGGATGCTCCAGTTACAATGGAAATAGTGCAAAAAAAGGCTATAAGTGACTATAAAAAATTAAAATACAAAATAAATAAAGTACAAATAAAAGAAAAAAATTAAAATGTGCAAAATAAAAAAATCAGTGTCCCCAAAGGTCTTTTTGTAGTAGAAATATATTTTAACAAAATGAGTTAAAAAAAAAGAAAATATAATAAAATACGTACATAAAAGAAAAAAGCCCACACCAACCCAGCAACTAAAACCATTACAATTATCACCCCATGCATGTGAAACTATACATATTTTATAATAAAACGATCCAACACATATAGGGAACTAATTATAAATAATGAGCTATAGTTTGAATAAAAATTACTTTTTAAAAAAAAATTTAGTTTCCCCCTAATAAAACTAAAAAATATATTAAAAAGCCCTGTGTCATGTAATAAAAAACAAAATTTTGGTAGTCCAACAAATAAAAAAGTTATAAGTGTTTGAATCACGTGCGCTAACTCACAAAACAGTGACTGGCCATTAATACCTTTTCAGGCCCCATTAAAGGGTTAACCAATAAGTACTTTCCCGGCTAGTAAGGCCCCATACACACGACCGTGCTTTGTTTTCCAGTCTGCAAAACACGAATACCAGCCATGTATGTTCTGCATTATGCGGAATGGAGTAATGGATGTGGACAGTACACATAGTGCTGTCCACATCTTTTGTGGCCCTATTTAAGTGAATGGGTCTGCATCCGATCCGCAAAAAATGCAGATCAGATGCAGACCAAAACAATTGCCGTGTACATGAGCCCTCAGGGAAAGTGCTTACTGGTTATTGCAGGGCACCTACAGTGTATCTGGGGGTGCAGGAGGCGATAAGAACCAGTGAACGCCTTCCTCTGCAGTAAAGGAAAACGCTTATTTGTGAATAGGAGGCAGGAAGGAAATGTCATCACTTAAAGGGGTTTCCTTTAAATGTTTTTAAACACTTAAAATGTTTTTAACAAGTTCCTGTAGCGTAGCCCCTGAAACAGAAGATTCATACTTTCCTGCTCCATGCTGCTCTCGCTGTCTTCATCTTCTGGTCCTGGAGTACCTCTCCGGCAAATGACTGACTGCTGCCAGTCAATAGCTGGAGCAGGACATGTGACTATGTCCATGGCCAGCCAAATGTAAACAGCTCCGGGACCAGAAGATGGAGACATCGGAAGCGGCAGGGAGCAGGAGAGTATGAAATTTCTGTTTCAGGGCCATGCTGCAGGAACATGTTAAAACGTGTTAATTTTTTACCAGGAAATCTTTACCTTCCTATTACACTGCACGATATTCGGGAAAATTACTGGGAACAAGTCTTCATAGATACACTCATTCCTGATATCTGACTGTATAATCGTGCCGACTCGTTTTTGGCTTTTGTTTTTTTCCTGTAATCAGGAATGTGCGATTATCAATAGAACTGAATAAGTAAGCAAGGAGGAGCACTGATTAACCTTTTTTATTTTGTTTTTGTTTTGCGGCCCCTTGAAATAGAGCAATGTGACAATGCGGCCCCCAAACGCCTGCTCTAGGCGACCTATTTTAAACCTGGCTTTGAGCCTTTTGGGCCTCCTCCCGCATATTATCTTTGACTATAGGCATAACGGCCACCACCCTGTCCTGCATACCTGCAATTTGCTCTGTGACACTTTTGTGGGGAGTGGGTTCTTGTTTCCAGGTTTCTTTAGCGATGTCCAGCAGACACCTGGGATGTTTTCCATAAACTAACTTGAACGGAGAAGATCTGGTGGAAGCTTGAAGTACCTTGTGGATCGCAAAATCAAATATGGCAAGATAACACCCCAGTCTCTCCCAGTTTTGTTAAATCGCTCTACTAGTCCGTCTGTCTGGTGATGGTACACAAACGTGTGCAACTATTTGGTATTAAAGAGCTTACTTAGTTCTTTGGTGACTTTTGACATAAACGGTGTATCCATGAGGATCTCCTTGGGTATACCCACTCAGCAAAGCATGGTGAAAAACTCTTTGGCAATTAACATTGCCGATGTGTGCCACGGTGGGATGGCTGCAGGATGCCGTGTAGCGTAATCCATGACTACCAGGATAAATGCTGATGCCCCATGCGGACTTAACCAAAGGACCTACCAAATCCATGGCAATCCTTATAAAGGGTATCTTGATGATGGGTAAAGGTACCAATGGAGTCCAAAATGTGACATAGGAGCATGTATTTGACACTGTGGACATGATTCATAATACCTCTTTACTTTTATTGGCCCTACCCCCTGGCCAGTAAAAGCGCTGCAGGATGCGATCCAGCTTTTTCTTTGTGTTCAGGTGCCCATCCAGCACATTTATGTGCTAGCTCAACCACTGTATGGCAATAATGCTGGGGTACAATTAATTGTTCACAGACTTCACCCCACACTCAGTCAACCCTATATAACAATTCCAGTTTGGGAAACACCTGTTCAGGGCCTGGGCGCTGTGACACACCATTTCATGACATCAATGTTTTCTCTGGCTCGTACTAGAGTGGGATCCTGGAGTTGCGCAGTACCAAAGTTGGCGCGGGATACCTCCAAATCAGACAACTCCTCACTTTCACCTGCCATTACCTCTAGGGGAAAAACATTGCTAACAACTGCATCTATGTCGGTCATGCTTACAAAAGGAACCCCAGAGTATGGATCACTTTGTTCAGGTTTCAGATCCTTCCTTACCTTTCTGTACCAGTTTGACCCTGACTTTTGTATTCAACTCCACAATGTCCAGAACATCGGGTAGTCTCTACCAATAATGAGGTGATACGGTAGTCTTTTTACCACCCCTACCTCATGTCTTCTCCACAGGGGGTGTTTTTCAGCCAGATCACAGACAAATCCTGGGTTTCACCACACACAATGCAATCTGCTGGGGAACAGATACTAGTTTTACCAGACCGTTCCTTTCACTTTCTCACACCACTCAACCACCATTGTTTCCACCAATCCCTGTCCTACAACCCTCCTACCAATTCATGCCATTCTACCAACTTTTCACACCTTCTCCAGGTAAAAAAAAAAAATAAGTGTCATCTATCCTCCACCCAGATTCTCCAGCAGCCATCAGCCATGCAACCATTGCCATCCCCCTCCCCATTAGGCTCCCTCTGGCCCAGTTGGCCCTTGTCATTTAGTAGGAGAAGGTCAACTACATAAGTGATCCTAAAATAACTGGACTCGAATCGGAGCACATTCACATTCCAAGCGGCCTGCTATTTGATTTACAATCTAAGCCAGGATGGCAGTAGAGGATCAATGACGGGACAGTCAGGACAGAAACCAGGTCTTTGATTGTACACCTAGTCAGTATGGGGTTAAGTGTATTTCACATAAATAGCAATTTCTGCAAATGACGTACATTATGAGAGACGCCCACTCTGCTTCGGAAACAATGACTTGTTAGCATTTGCCAATAAGCAGAACCTTTCAGAGTAACAACCATTGATTTTAGTGTTCTGGTAAATTCATGTATATGAGATGGTTAATGCCATAGTTTCTTTACATCTGTGTTAGAGTTTAGGGTGGCATCATTCCTGCTCTTCAGGGGAACTAGACCCAAATAAAATGTGATATTTTCACTAAATATGCGCAGAATTGACTTCATTGAGCTAGTTACAGCATTTAAGGTCATTTCTTCTTGATGCGTGGGTAATCTGGAATTATGCAATTAATAATTCTCAACCTTATCTTCTCTAATTGTCTGTTTCAATCTCTAAAGGGATTATTAGTATTTTATGGCTTATGTTTTGCTTGTGGTTGCAAATGATTTGTGTCCAAGCAATTTATGATCAAAAAATACCTTAGAAAAATAATATACTGACTGTGAAATTAGTTTGCAACAGGCTCTGGGGACCTCAGGGTTCCACAGTCGAAAATATGGACTCCAACGCTTATCCAGTGATATACAGGGTGGGCCATTAATATGGATACACCTAAATTAAATGGGAATGGTTGGTGATATGAACTTTCTGTTTGTGGCACATTAGTATATGGGAGGGGGGAAACTTTTCAAGATGGGTGGTGACCATGGCGGCCATTTTGAAGTCGGACATTTTGGATCCAACTTTAGTTTTTTCAATGGGAAGAGGGTCATATGACACATCAGACTTATTGAGAATTTCACAAGAAAAACAATGATGTGCTTGGTTTTAAAGTAACTTTATTCTTTCATGAGTTATTTACAAGTTTCTGACCACTTATAAAATGTGTTCAAAGTGCTGCCCATTGTGTTGGATTGCCAATGCAACTCTCTTCTCCCACTCTTCACACACTCTTCACACACTGATAGCAACACCGCAGAAGAAATGCTAGCACCAACTTCCAGTATCCGTAGTTTCAGGTGCTGCACATCTCGTATCTTTACAGCATAGACAATTGCCTTCAGATCACCCCAAAGATAAAAGTCTAAGGGGGTCAGATCGGGAGACCTTGGGGGCCATTAAACTGGCCCACGACGACCAATCCACTTTCCAGGAAACTGTTCTTCTAGGAATGCTCGGACCTGACACCCATAATGTGGCGGTGCACCATCTTGCTGGAAAAACTCAGGGAACGTGCCAGCTTCAGTACATAAAGAGGGAAACACATCATCATGTAGCAGTTGAATGGCCCCCAAGGTCTTTCCATTTTATTTAGGTGTATCCATATAAATGGCCCACCCTGTATATTCCAAGCTTTATTAGTTTAAAAACCATAATGCGTTTGCGGACACAACCCCTTCTTTAGATGAAAGATAAACATACAGTATATAACTGTTATGGTTCCTCCGTGCGGCAGCAGCATCCCATTACCGGGGGACATGGATCAGCTGGGGAGCCCACGCTGACTTCTGGGCCCCCGGGCTAATTATGTGGCACACCAGGGCTCCATAGCATCAGGACACTCAGCTAGCAGATACACCCAGTGTGCAGGGATCCTGGTGTGAGCTGTTTCCTGATCTGTATAAAAGGCAGGCGCCAGTGAATTTCTAGTCATCTGGCTCCCCCTGCTGTTCCCTTGTTGTAATTGAAGACTCCTTTGGCTTAGATTTTCTGGATTGGTATTGTGTATTGTGACTACGTTTTTGGCTTCTGGTGATTTGATTGTATTTGATCTCCTGTTCCGACTATTACAACTATTCTCATAGTGTCTGTTTATTGTTCCTTGTATTTCAGTATAGGGACTACCGCCCAGTTGTGGGGTCACTGCCTACGATGACCCTGCAAGTAGGTAGGGATAGTGGGTCTCGGTCTGTTTGTGTGTGGCAGTCGTCTTATCCTGACAATAGCACTGTTCACCACACTTCAATTTATACACATGAATATATATGTAAATTAACAACCAACTAGTTTTGGCCTCTAGAAATGGGGGGGGGGGATCAGAGATGTTCATAGAAACAATAGTTAAAACCTCTGGGCTGTTTAAAATCATATTGCACTTGATACAGATGGAAACTATCTTTATATGTTGAGAAATATGGATTCAAAATGCATGAAATTGGCAAAAAAGGAAACTGGATGTTCTTCCAAGTTGGACACACCAAAAAGAGGACACTGTGCAGGACATGCGGCCCCTGGCTGCTAGTTGTTGACTTGGTTCTTTTCCATAGATTAAGCTTTATTTCAGTTATCAGGCCCAAATACAGCAAATTCTATAGCTCTTATGATGAATGAACCTGCTAATGCCCAGATGATGTTACCTCAGTTTATTCACCTCAATTCATTCATACCTCAGTTCATTCCTTCATAACTTCCCCAGCATTTCTTCTTGCCTTCTTCCTTTCCTTTCTCACACTTCTAGTCATTCTAGTGATGGTCGTTAATACCTGTCCAGGCGCTTCGGTGTAGGCCTACGTCATAAATAATATTAACCTTTACTGTGGTCAATAAATCTATTGGAAACAATGACTATTGGACAGAACCTTCAAAGAAAGCCACAAATTCTTCCCAACAGCCAAGCAGGCTCCGTTTGTATAGCAAACTCTGAAAATAGGTGTATTGTAGCTATGAGAAGAACCTCCAGTGTTAGAGCAATGTACTGGCAATGTGTGAACATACTATAATATATGTATAAATAATGTATATAGTATAGCAATACTAGGTGGTGGCATGTGCTTTTGGTCTGCCTCTGGATAGAGCTTGTTGTTCAGAAGGATCTGACGCATTGCACTCAGAGTTACCTGTGCTGTTCACAACTTGAGGTGAGCCGGAACCAGCGAGCAAAAACAATCTGATGGACCACAAAGTATGCATCGACGTAGATTATAATGCTGCATACTGGGTTGGCTAGTGGACAATGAATTAAAGATCCATTTGGCATGGAGAGGGAAAAGGAAAGGAGGAGGAGAGCATATTTAGAAGGATGGCCCTATTAGTAGAATGGGACGAATATTCATAGAATGTCAAATGAAAAATGGGGGAATGATGCATGAGAAATAGACATTAAAAATGACTAAGGCAGCAGGTCACATAAAATTACCAAAAAAATTTGAAGGCTAGTAAAAAAAAAACTAGTAAAAATATCTAAAAAGGGAATGAATATAAAAACTCTAAAAAATACAGTATTGTTTGAAATGCTGGATGCATACTAATAATAAAACAGAGACTCAAGAGAATGTTATAACTCACTAGTCAAACACATCTTCAAGGGTTTCATTCAGGCCCTTGGGAGCGAGAGTATTCATGTAAAAAAAATCCAGAACATCTCCAGCTTTTTCAGGATTTCTCATCTATTATGCATCACAGGTGATTATTGCTGTATTGGGGTTATCTGAAAATCAAAAAAATCTGAACTATGACATATCACAGCGTGAAAATTAGTTTGTATTTGTCCTTTACCACATGGCTCTTCTTGCCATGTTCACTATGAATTCTGGTTGTCTTCCATTGGGCTCAGTAATCCCTACTCCTTGAGTATACTTTTCCTCATTTTTATACATTTGTAATTGGATAATATAGAGCCAGTATTCATCCATGGGGCCATTCGTATTTTGCGTATTTGAAAAAAACGAAAGCAGATTACACTACTTTCATCTGTTTAGCAGATTGGGTTTTTGGAGTGTGTCTAAAAATGTATATGATGCATATGTCATCCGTATATAATCTACAAAGTTTTCTGTATTGTATCCGATTGGAAAAGAGTTGCTGCAGAAATCTTGGCAATAAACGTAAAAAAAAAATGAGAATCAGTATTACAATAATGTAATACTGATGTAATGTGACATGCTGAAGACATCCATATTATATTTATGTACATTTTATAAACACTCAGTCTTACGTGTCTGTAATAGATAGCCATAAAATATGGCAAACCCTGATGACCGCCCCTGTGGGAGAGTTAGATCATTGCATCCACAACCACCTTTAGGATGATATGCCAACTTTGAAATGAACTTGTACTAAAGTGTACCTGGTAAGTTTTGACATATCATAATGATATATCAGAGATTTTGGTTGGTTAGGGACTGGTTAAGATCTGGAAAAGAAGAGAAAGAGATGCTCACCTCAGCCCTTTGGCTCTGGTCGGCTTAAGCTGGCCATACACCTGAGATTGTTGTCAGCCATGTGCTCGTTTGGCCGATCGATATCTCTCAGGATTCTCCAGTACATGAACATATATATATTGAATGGGGAGAGGAGAGAAAGGTACCTGAGAACAAAAAGATTTTGCACTCGAAATCCAACATGTCAGATCCTTATCTTGCCCAGCATCAGCAGGTTTGGCCAATACACATCTAGTATATATGGTCAGCTTTATAATGGCTCTCCTTGCAGATCGGTGTATGGATTTATAAACCTTCTATCGATCCATATACCGCTCTGATCTCCCCTCAGTGGAAAGCCAAACAAAGCCAATCATGGAAAAGGCACATCAGCTTCTGCCCCTTCCTTTCACAGATCCATAGGAGTGTCAGCAGCTGGACCCCCACCAGTCAAAACTGTTGACATTCGCTTGTGACATGTTAAAGGTTTAATGAAACTACAGGATTACTTTAACCACCAATATTAAAAAAGTTCCTGTGAAGTTGTGTATGTTTCCATGAATCTGTGTTCCTGTATGTGATGTCTCTGTGATGTCATATTTGGGAGTGTAAGTGTAAGTGCTGCAGAGCTTGAAGTCACAAAAAGTTCCTCTGTCCAGTATGAGGAGACTAGTCACGAATGACTCATTTTATAGATCTTGCATTGAGGGCCAGGAACCTGAAGTTACCTGTATGGTCAACCTCATCTTCTTTCCAAAGTTAACTTGATAGCAGTAAACGGCCATGATCTTGAGCGAACATGCGTCTGATCACTGATTACATTGTAATGAAATACTGGAATGTTGGATGGGAATGATTTTTACGTATAAATCTAGATTGAATGGATTTCTTGCAATATACCAACTAGATATGCCGAAAAAGTCAGATCAGTGGTGGTGTGACTAATCTGAAGAAAAGTGATGTTTCCTTTTCTTTACTCAGTCGAATGGATATATGCTGCCTTGAGCATCGTTTTAGAGGGAAAGGGCTGAAGCACTAAGCCTACATAGCCCCTTCACTCACACTATTGGTGAGGGTACCGCCATTTGCACCACCACCGATCAGAAAGTGATGACCCATCCTAGTTATATGCCATCACTTCATCCTTCAAAGTCAATGAGAGCTGATCTTTAAGGCATCTCTCGTTGATAAGTCTTTGTAGAATGGCCCCTATAAGTGTAAAGCTGAAGCAGTTGTCAGCAACCACTTTTCTGATGACCTTTTTTTTTTCAGGTGTCAGAATGAAGCTTTTCACTGCCGTGAGATGGACTGTCAAGGTGTTCATCTTGTGTCTAGTGCTAGGAACTGCTGTCTTGCTAAATCCAGAGGATCCTAATGTCTGCAGCCACTGGGAAAGGTAACCCTAATGAACTCATTATGATATTGGTATATGTACACAATATCTATCTATCTATCTATCTATCTATCTATCTATCTATCTATCTATCTATCTATCTATCTATATGCAGTACACCAGAACAGGGTTACTGCAAAAGGGTAACTGTTGTAATGTTGTACTACTAAAAGATACATTCGAATTTGCTGTATTTGTACATTTAACGGTATTGTATGGTTCACCCCCTTAGTTTACTAGGAGATGGACCTGAGGTTGCCCCCTAGTTAGAGAGAGTCTGTGCTTAGCTGAGAAAGAGAGAGTGGACCTATGTTTTATATGTTCCTTAGAGCTAGACCCTAGTTTCAGAGAACCATTGTCTCCAGGACTCAGGTTGCCAAGCAAGCTACTGTACTACAATGGTGCTCCAGAGAGAAAAGGAACTAGAAGGTCCAGAATCTACAAGTCTGTGCATTGGAGTTAAATAGCAAGGCGTTGTGCTTGTTTGTGGCAGAGAGACCTTACTGCAGTGAGAGAGAATATTGCTATCATCTCCTTCCAGACTTTGACGTGGTTTGGCCAGCCATACCTTAATTCTATACCCCTCAGCCTGGGAGTTACAGAACATATACCCAGAATCTGCGTGCCTAATGTTTTGCAGAGATACTTTAGAGAGATGGAGGGAAGGAGTACTACAACTGCCATCTTTCCTTCTGTCCATAAGTTGCTTTTGGGAGTAGTTACACTGTGATTTACTTGGAACTGTGCCTTACTGTCATTTGTACTACTACTCCTATTATGCACTTTAGTAAAGAGAGACTTATATATTTACTCCAGGTGGCCTGGTTTACTGCCATATGCCAGCCATCACACCTCCTGACTTGCACCAGAACCAACACTTAACACCAAGAGGACGTCAACTACCACCAGACAAAAGCTTCTAACAGGGTATGCTCCCTCCTGCCATAGAACGTTCCTGGGGGTATCGGTGAAGGATTTCCACTGTGTACAACTATCATTGCTAAAGCGACTTCCACTCTCATCCTCTGCTCCCCATTCGTGGGTTGCTGCAACAGTCTGGCATCACAAACAGGATCCTATCCTCTGGTCGTAATGCAGATTGGCCTGAGTTGTTGTGCTGTGTTCTGTGGAACTACCGGCCGAATTTACAACAAGGTCCATGAGGGCATGTGCCTAGGGTGTCTGGAAGGGGGGCGGCATGTCACAGAGTAAACTAATTATTTATGTTGATTCTTTCACCTTAATGCTGCTTTTCATCTCTACTTATCACTAAAGTTTGTTTATTTTAGCTATCTACTATCTATCTATCTATCTATCTATCTATCTATCTATCATCTCTCTATCCATCTTATGTCTAGCTATCATCTATCTCATATCTATCCGTCTGTCTGTCTTTCCATCTGCCTGTCTATCTCAAGCACACAATGTAGATAACTGGTGTACACGGCGCCTCTTCTGTATAGAATATTCTCTCTTCTTGTAGACTGTAGGTGGCTGCGTTTCCTTTGCTGTTAATAAACAGTTTAATTCACAAACTATAACTTCTTCTCACATAGAAATAAGAACAAAACATGAGCAGATGCCTCGCATTCTGTCACGTAGTGAGTTTTTCTGTTCTTCTCAATACATGGCATTGTGTGTGTTCTGCTTCGCTGTGTGTCTGGTGAGGTCAGAAGACAAGCGGCATATTTTCACACATAAAACCCTGCCAATGACATGCCGTGTGTACCTGCACGAAGCAGGGTTTGTAAAGATTGGGCTAAATGTACCATGCCCTTTTCAACAATTCACATTCCATTTAGCTTTCTTTCTTCGGGTCAGTTAAATAAAACTAGTGGTTGCCAAGGACAAATCACTGGTCTTCTGGTTTGTATGTACTTATTAGAGAGCTGTAAAATATCTGCAGTGTATAGACTGGTATTTCCTGCTGACATTCTGCACAGCAGTCTATAGTCTGCCATTAACCCTATTCTTTACGCTTACCTTACTTTACATTTCAATTCAATAACTTTTAGGAAATTGCTCAAAATTAAATTTCTTCTAAATCCACTACTGAATAAATGGCGTGCCCTCATAACATTTTATGGACATCTTCCTGTATGCTCTTATATTATAGGAATCTAATACAGTATTTCCAATACCTGTGTGCATACATGCATGCTATATCTATACAGTCAGTATACAGGGTGCCAAAGCACCCAAGTAATGTACCATTCACCATGCTATATTATCTGTGTATTTACAAAGCCCATGTACATGCACAAATATAGTCCACCAAGTGTGGCAACCTCCAGTTGGCTTGGTTGCCTCCATGGCTTCTAAAGTCTTCCATGGTGAGCGTGATCCGGGACACCTCTCTGTTCAGTCTCCACCTGCATATGGTAGCTGGCAGGTTCCTCACTTGGCAGATGGGAAGCAGGAACCTCTAATCTCAGAAGGAGGCCTCCTCTCATCAGACATTTATGGCATTTGTTTGTGTGTATACATATGTGTATATCTATATATATATATATATATATATATATATATATATATATATATATATATTTATAAATGTCTTAGGTTGGAATCCCAGTGTCACGGTGCACAAAAAAATTCAGCCCTGTATCTGTGAATAACAAATTTAGTTCTGCTAAATTTAGTTCTGCATATGTACTGACTGTTAATAATGTTTATAATGTAACTTACAGATTTAGGCCCCGGCCATACCCGTGCTGCGGACCGCAAATTGCACTCACTCCACATTCGACGGTCCCCACCATAAAAAAGTAGTGCATGCAGTACTTTTTTTGTGGTACGGAGGCACGGACAGAAACCCCATAGAAGCACTTCGTAGTGCTTCTGTGGGCTTCTGATCCATGCCTCCGTACCGCACCGTAACTCACAGATTGCGGACCCATTCAAGTAAATGGGTCTGCATCTGTGATGCAGTGCGCATGCGGCTGGTGTCCGTATATTACTAACCTGCTGTTTGCCTACGGCCATGTGCATGAGGCCCTACATTGATATACACTTATGCACAAAATTTATTTCAATTACCCAGTGTTACATAGAAGGTGTTTTGCACTGCATGAAATATCAGAATTTGTTCACCATTACAAATTCTCAACTTGTGAGCTACTCATTTCCCGTATTCAGAGCAGAAGCTTAAAGGGGTTTTCTGAGAATTAAGAGAGATAGGTCATCAACATCTGATTGTAGGGGTCTGACTCCCTGCACTAAGCGCTGTATAGCCAGAGGTTTAACCAGTAGGAAGAAGAGATTTTGATCCCGCTGTATAGAGCACTAGTGAGACCTTATCTGGAATGGATTGTCCAGTTCTGGTGACATCACCTACAAGAAGATATATAGATAACATGGAACTGGTGCAAGTGGGCTACAAAAATGCTGGAGGGTCTGAAGTATAAAACATCAGGAGAGACTTATAGAACTTAATCTGTATAACCTTGAGGAAAGAAGAGGAAGGGGGATATGATCAAAAACCTTTAAAGTAGCTCTCCCACATGACCTATCAGTTACTTCTGTATTCAGTCCTATGAGGCTGACATTGAAGCTCCCATAGGAATATATAGAGAAAGTGGCTTTCTATCCACACATGACATGCTGTGTTATTTGGAAAGTCTGAGTCTGATACAGCTGAGTATCAGAAGTGAGGTTATAACTCACAATACAGTCACTGGTAAGAATATTACCTTCACTACAGGTTACATCATGTACCTTTCTAACAAGTCAGAGAATATATATATTTATGGGAGTGCTACTTTTAGTATGTTAAAGGCTCAATGTTAAAGGTATGTTAAGGTTCAGGAAGGAAGTATTTTTAATTTAAAAAAAAGAACAAAGGGATACAATCTGAACGTAGTTGGCGGGAAGATCGGAACCAGTGTCAGAAAATATTATTATTACAAAAGAGAAGTAGAGGCTAAGAACACACTCACATCAGATGTGGTTGGAATATGTACAGTAAGTGAATTTACACATGATAGATAGATGGATAGATAGACAGATGGATAAATAATTTGATTGGTTGATAGACCTAGATTAGTAGACAAATGGATGATAGACAGATATGGATGTAGCAGGGTTAACACACAAACTCTTAACTCATTACATTATCTTGAAACAAAAGCCATTGAAAAGCAATTGACGGTGTTTGCTTAACGCATTTAGTTTAGATAACACGTCTCATAGATTGATATATATAGATAGATCAATAAACAGTTTAATAGATAGATTAGATAAATAAATTAATAGATTAGATAAATAGACTCTTCATTCTCCTTTGTCCTGGTTACACAATATACCGGCTGGTTCAGGACCATGGAGAGCTCATGTTCAGCTTTTTCTACAGAACTGTTTTGCTGTCAGCAGACAAGGTAATACAAATTGTTTATACGCTAATTTCTAATTGCATTGATATTTTTATGATCTAGGAAGGCATCTTTTCACTCAAGTCTTTTTTGATATAAAATATCTATACGTCTGTAATTTCCTGGATCCAAAGCCATTTGTGCCATTGAATTCCTATCACTGATGACAGTGTAAGATTATATAGACCCTATTGACAAGGGGAATGGTGAGGCTCAGTTGTCAAGTTACTGATACATTTACTGGAGGTATAACAGAGCTATGGCACAATTCAGAATTTTAAGAAAAGGCGCTCTAAATGTTTTGCTTAACCCCTCCCTGATGGAGATTTTTTTTTTTTACTCCCTGTCTTCCTAGAACCATAACGTTTGAATTTACATACCCATCTGAGGACTTTTTTTGTAGAACAAGTTGTATTTTGTAATGGTACCATTATTGCATATGATGTGGTGGAAAGCTTGAAAAATTCCAAATGGGATGGAATTGGAAAAAAAACACAATTCTGCCATAGTTTTATGGGATTTGTTTTTATGGTGTTCCCTATACTGTAAAAACCACCTGTTACACCTAATTCTGGGGTCAGTTCAATTGCATTTCAATATTCTGATCCCTAAAACTTCTTTATATTTATGTCTATGAAGCTTTGTGAGGGCTCATTTATTGCAGGACAATCCGTAGTTTTTATTATATAGCATTTAGAGTTGTGTATGACAATTTGATCACATTTTATTAAATTTTGTTTGGAGATGAGGCAACACACAAAAATGTAAATAAGCCATTTAATTTTTTTTCCTTTCACCATATAGGATAAACACTTTTATATTTTAATAGTTCAGGCATTGTGGCAATACCAATTATCTTTATTTTTTGTTTATTTTTATTTGCAACATGGAGAAAGGGGTGATATGATTTTTTTTGTTTTCTTAGATTTTTTCTATACTTTTTTAGATTTATTTTTAGTATGATCGTTTCTGCAAAAGCCTTCAATGATTTACCATTGCACTCTATGAAAGACTCACAATGTTCCTATTAAGCCCTGCCATTGGCAAGTCTTGATTGGAATATCACTATGACAGGCCCTGAAACTGCTATCCCAACTGAACAGCTTCCTAGATCTTGGAGCAGGGAAGCTGTTCGGTCCCCAGGAGCTCAGTAACAAAGGAAAATAGCTGCTGAAACACCATGATCACAATTGACCACTACATCTGAGGGAGTTTGTGATTGGTGTTGTCGCCAATAATGGACTAAAACAGTAGGCACCTGCCTGCTGTGGCTCCCATACTGATATAGAGGGGGCATCATCTTTAAAGATCTGGCATCTGGCTTACATGTACGCCCAAAGTTGGGAAAGGGTTAATGGGAAATATCAACATTTATGAAACGGGTGGTTACAGGTCCTTTGTAAAGGGCTTTCTACCTTGAATACTGAGGCATCAGCATTTGATAAAGCCCAGCAGCCTATTCAGCATATTCCTTCAGAAATAAGCCTATGTCCCTACACTTCTCAAACATGGCCTCTAAATAGATTTGACTTAGGACTACTCTTGAGGGCATTGTCAAGCTGGTTATTCTTTCACACAGTATCTGGATTTTGCCGCAGCACCACCAGGAGTAGTCTTCTTCCAAATGCTGCAGACTCAGGTGGGTCAAAAGACACTTGTGTGTGGCCATAGTCAGGACAGAGTTGTGCTGACATCACAACTGCTCTATTCTAGACATGTTTGAGGTTTCAGCATGCAGACATTGAAAAATCAGAAATTGATGGCATATTCCGGTTCTACATTTTGGTGTTCAGAAACTTTTTTTTTTTTTTGCTAACCACATCTAATTTTGACGTATAAAAGGGGCTCACAGAAGAATGGCAGACTTCTTAGATTTTCCATGTCAACTAAATCACCTATTATATCCATTTATATTTAATGTTGAGTTACTCAAAGTTAATGAAGTGGAATTTGATCTGAATTTCAGGAAAAATTATATTTGCAACAAATTCATACTCGCCTTCTCCATTTGATTGTGGAGAGGCCGTAGCGTCCATCTTGTTTGAAGAAACTGCGCCAATACCCGTGTATGCTGACGCCATGACGTCATCGTACTGGGCGGGTGCCGCTACGTCCCTGCATCCGCCCAGAATGATAACGTGGTGACGTAATCACGTCAATGCGCGTGAGAATTGGCGCGTTTTCTATAATCAAGATGGATGGCTGATGGCCTCTCCACAATGAAATAGATGAGGTGAGTATGTATTTTTAGGTTTTAACCCCTGATTCATCCCCTGATAGGCTGAATTTGGTTCTCAGATGAAGCCTAGGTATTAAACGCAGCATCTGAGGGGTTAAATGACGGAGGGTGACCCGATCGCCATTCCCTGTCATTGTGCCCTCTCATACAATGGAATGAGATTTGTTACAAAGTAATTCGTAACAAATTGAATTTCTTGTCGAAGCAGCCGAATCCAATTTTTGGAAACTTCGCTCATAACTAGTTATATTGTATCGGTTGGTGTAAGTGGAAACGTTATCATTCACAATTTCCTTATCTAGGGATAACAGGTGCCACACTCCAAAGACATACTCATAGGTAACTTACATTGTGAGCTCCATTGGGGACAGTTGGATGCTAATGTCTGTAAAGCGCTGCGGAATATAGTAACGCTATATAGGTGCATAAAATAAATATAAAATAAATAAATATCATTCACCTCTTGCCTGGTATTATTACTGTTCTCAAACCACTCACTAATTGTAAGGCTGTGCTATTACTCCATAATCCTCTACATTCATACAGTTCTGTTCCCTGCGATACCCTGTCAGTGGGGCAAAACTGAACTGAAGGGAACGGAGTGCACCAGAATGAATTCTGTTTTGTTTGGTTGCATCCCCTTCGCGGACAGAATAACGCTGCGAGCAGCGTTTTTTTACGTCCCCATCGCGGTCAGTATAAAGTTGCAAGCAGCTTTTTTTGCATCCCCATCACGGACAGAATAGCGCTGCAAGCAGCATTTTACTGTTCGCGATGTGGTGCGGAGCCGTCATAACTCACAATGTCAGTTAATGGAGACGGATCAGTTTTCTTTTGTGTCAGTTTTGTGTCTCTGACACAAAAGAAAACGGATCCGTCCCCCATTGACTTACAATGATTTTAGAGACTAATCCGTCATGGCTATATAAGACCTAATACAACTGGATCCGTTCATGATGGATGCAGACGGTTGTATTATTATGGCGGAAGCATTTTTGCTGATCTATGACGGATCCAGCAAAAACGCTGGTATAATAGTAGCCTAATACAAATGCATTTTTAATAAGTAGTTTCATAATTGAAGATCTTTCTGGCTATTTGCCATATGGTGTACATTGGTATTATACATCCCCTACACACTACAGAGTCATTTTTCTTATTTTTGTGTCTCGAGTTTTGCTATAGCATGCAACGCTTCACTGTACAGATGTGTCATGTACAGATTTCATTTGCCAACACACTGTAAAGGCAGCAGCTTTTCCATTAGTATTCAATGATAGGTCGATTTACAAAAGTGTTGTGATTGTCAGTATGTAGTTTGGTATTCATAAAGTGTGCTTCTTCAGTTTTTATGGTGCTCGTTTCCATTAACTATAGATTGTTATGAATGGTGATCATATGAATTGAAATTAATTGCAAAGTCATTCCTTGCCATAAAAATTAACTAGCCTTTTAAAACATTCTACATTTATCAATAGTGCCATATGTGTGTACATGAGAAATAACACTTTTTCTGGCCACCACTTGTATCTGCCATTTTTAACAATTTTCCTCTGTGGATAGTGAATGTCTAGTTTACAGTTCTTCTAGATCTGGTAGGTGGAGACTACCTGCTAACCGCTGCACACAGAAAGTAGAGGAGAATCTGCTTCCTAACCTTCTGATATGCACTCATAAGCAGCCCCAGGATCTTGGAGGGAATTGCAGAGAATTACTGACCTGTACGGTTGTAAATAAAGCACTTGTGAAGTTTATCTCTCAGTCCATGTAGTTGCACCAGTCTGCTTGTCTGTGTGTGTCTCATTTAGTTTCTGCTCACTCCTCTTCCCTTCCCTTTACAACCCCTGGCAAAAATTATGGAATCACCAGTCTCTGAGGATGTTCCTTCAGTTGTTTAATTTTGTTGAAAAAAAAAAACAGATCACAGTCATGACAAAAACTAAACGCATTTCAAATGGCAACTTTCTGGCTTTAAGAAATACTAAAAGAAATCAAGAAAAATAATTGTGGTAGCCAGTAACAGTTACATTTTTAGAACAAGCACAGGGAATAAATTATGGAATCACTCAATTCTGAGGAAAAAATTATGGAATCACCCTGCAAATTTTCATTACAAACAATAACACCTGCATCAGATTAAATCTGCTCGTTAGTATCCAGGTAAAAAGGAGTGATCACACCTTGGAGAGCTGTTGTAACAAGTGCACTGACATGAACCATGGCTCCAACACCAGAGATGTCAATTGAAAAAAGGAGAGGATTATCATCACGCAGTGTTGCACAAGATGTTGGTTGTTCACAGTCAGCTGTCTAAAACCTGGACCAAGTACAAACAACATGGGAAGGTGGTTAAAGGCAAGCATACTGGTAGACCAAGGAAGACATCAAAGCGTCAAGACAGAAAACTTAAAGCAATATGCCTTGAAAACTGAAAATGTACAACAAAACAAATGAGGAACAAATGGGAGGAAACTGGAGTCAATGTCTGTGACCGAACTGTAGGAAACCGCCTAAAGGAAATGGGATTTACATACAGAAAAGCTAAAAGAAAGCCATCACTAACACCTAAACAGAAAAAAACAAGGTTACAGTGGGCTAAGGAAAGGCAATCGTGGACTGTGGATGACTGGATGAAAGTCATATTCAGTGATGAATCTCGAATCTGCATTGGGCAAGGTGATGAAGCTAGAACTTTTGATTGGTGCCGTTCCAAAGAGATTTATGCAGACGACTGTCTGAAGAAAACATGCAAATTTCCACTGTCATTGATGATATGGGGCTGCATGTTAGGTAAAAGCACTGGGGAGATGGCTGTCATTACTTCTTCAATAAATGCACAGGTTTACATTGACGTTTTGGACACTTTTCTTATCCCATCTATCGAAAGGATGTTTGGGGATGATGAAATCATTTTTCAAGATGATAATGCATCTTGCCATAGAGCAAAAACTGTGAAAACATTCCTTGAAGAAAGACACATAAGGTCCATGTCATGGCCTGCAAATAGTCCGGATCTCAATCCAATTGAAAATGGTGGTGGAAGTTAAAGAAAATGGTGGTGGAAGTTAAAGAAAATGGTCCATGACAAGGCTCCAACCTGCAAAGCTGATCTGGCAACAGCAATCAGAGAAAGCTGGAGCCAGATTGATGAACAGTACTGTTTGTCACTCATTGAGTCAATGCCTCAGAGACTGCAAGCAGTTATAAAAGCCAGAGGTGGTGCAACAAAGTACTAGTGATGTGTTGAAGTGTTATTTTGTTTGTTTGTTTTTCATGATTCCATAATTTTTTCCTCAGAATTGAGTGATTCCATAATTTATTCCCTGTGCTTGTTCTAAAAATGTAACTGTTACTGGCTACCACAATTAGTTTTCTTGATTTCTTTTAGTATTTCTTAAAGCCAGAAAGTTGCCATTTGAAATGCCTTTAGTTTTTTGTCATGTCTGTGATCTGTTTTTTTTTCAACAAAATTAAACAACTGAAGGAACATCCTCAGAGACTGGTGATAGCATACTTTTTGCCAGGGGATGTAGACTTGCATGGACACGTGTAATATGATCCTCCCGGGAAGCTACCCCCTCCTTGGACGTGTTAAAGGGAGTCTGTCACCTAATTTTCCCCACAGAAGATTGCATACATATCCCAAACATACCTGTGTACACTTTGTGCCTTTATTCCATGTCCCGGAAAAGCACTTTTATTCTGCTGGAAAAAAGCTCCCAAGTGCCCAGCTGAAAATGAAAGTAAACAGCTTTCACTCCTGATTCGATTTCTAACAGCTATATCTCCTGATATCCTGGATATAATGCTATGATTCTGGTCTCATTTGAAAGGTTGGAATGCCGGCTTTCAAACAAGGTCAGGTACATATTTCTAGAGGCTACCAATCCCAAGATATGAGCAACTAAAGCAGCCATCCCCTCTTCAGTCTGGTTTGCTTTGGGCACTTGCAGCAGCAGAGCTGGGCACTTGGGAGCTGTTTTCCAGCAGAATAAAAGTGCTTTTCCTGGACATGGAATAAAGGCAAAAAGTCCACACAGGTATGTCTGGGATGTGTCTGCAATCTACCATGGGACAGTGCTCTTAGTTATATTGGTGAAAAACAGGTGAAAGACTCCCTTTAAGGCATTCAAAGTGAAAAGCAGTGGTGAAGGTGGTGGTGGGGGGTTTATAACATGACAACTAGACGTTTCTCACTGATAAAGATATATAACAAAGTTTTTTGTGGTTGTTTGTACCATTGGTTTATGTAAATTGTCTGGAAAGTTAAATCAACCATTTTTTGGATCTTCATGAACTTCAGGGAGAGATGTTAAGTTGCTGTGTTAAGTTGCTGATGTTAAGTTGCTTGGGAGCCCTGGCTTCAGGGCTCCCAAGAAAGTCCAGCAAGTACCAGGACCATCTTCTAAAGAGGTTTCATTTATGTCTGCATGCACGCATCTGCATGCACAGTGAGGCAAAGGCTTTTGGAGGATGGCCTGCTGTCAAGAAGGGCAGCAAAGAAGCATCTTGTCACCAAGAAAAACATCAAGGACAGACTGACATTGTGCAGGAAGTACAGGGATTAGACTGCAAATTATTTTCTGCCATGAAACCCCCCTGTTTGAATAATACAACCGGCTCATGGATTCAGAACGGATCCGGTTGTATTATGTTGAAAACGAACATACAGGCACCATTGACTTACATGGTTTTTAGTGCCAGATCAGTTCTGGATCAGTTCAGTTTCCCATGCCGCACATAAAAACGCTGCTTGCAGTGGCTTTGTGTCCAGCATGGGAATGCAAAAAATCGGAACGGAATGCATTCTGAAGCACTCCATTCCAGTCAGTTCAGTTTTGTCGATGTTGAAAATGAATGAGGACAAAACTAAACAAATTTCCTCCGGTTTTAAGATTCTCAAAAGCGGAAAACGCATGTTAAAGTAGCCTTAAGAATATCAAAACGTTTTTCAAGAGCAACTTTTACCAACAATCCAGGAACATTTTGATGATGAACAATGCATTTTTACAAGGTAAAAGTGATAACTAACTGGCTTGGTGAGCAAAACAATAACATTTTGGATTCATGGCCAGGAAACTCCCCAGACGTCAATCCGACTGGGAACATGTGGTCACTTTAGTTATTAATGATATCGAGGATGGGATTAATAGCACCATTTTTATTTTTGCAGATGACACTAAGCTATGTAGGACTGTACAGTCTATGGAAGATGTCCATAAAATACAAGCTGACTTGGACACTGAGTGATTGGGAATCAACTTGGCAAATGAGGTTCAATGCGGAGAAATGTAAAGTTATGCATCTTGGTAGTAATAACCTCTGTGCATCATATGTCCTAGGGGATGTAACACTCGGAGAGTCACTTATAGATAAGCATTTGGCTGCTTCTAAGGCCACCAGGATATTGTCATGCATTAAACGAGTCCCGAACTCGCGGGGCAGGGATGTAATATTATCACTTTACAAAGCGTTGGTGCGGCCTCATCTGGAATATGCAGTTCAGTTCTGGGCACCAGTCCATAGAAAGGATGCCCTGGAGCTGGAGAGAGTACAGAGGAGAGCCACTAAATTGATAAGGGGCATGGAGGGTCTTGGTTATGAAGAAAGATTACAAGAATTCAATTTATTTAGTTTTGAGAAGAGATGTCTAAGGGGGACATAATTAACCTATACAAATATATAAATGGGCCATACAAAAAATACAGAGAAAAACTGTTCCATGTAAAATGCCCTCAAAAGACAAGAGGGCACTGCCTCCGACTGGAGAAGAAAAAGTTCAGTCTCCAGAAGTGTCAAGACTTCTTTACTGTAAGAACTGTGAATCTATGGAATAGACTTCCTCAGAACGTGGTCACAGCAGGAACAGTGGACGGTTTTAAAAATGGTTTAGATTAATTCTTAAAAGTAAACAACATTAATGCTTATGAAAATTTGTAGAAATCTGAGTCTCACTTCCTTCTGGGATAAGCGTCCCCACCTATCCCTTGGTTGAACTTGATGGACTTATGTCTTTTTTCAACCGTATTAACTATGTAACTATGTCCTATACTCTGGATAGCTCATCAGTATCTGAATGGTGGGGGTCTAAGGCCCAGGACCCCCGCCAATCCACTGTTTGAGAAGACAATGGAGATTGCATTAGCTCTGCAGCCTTCTTGTAGTTTATTGTAAGCCGCATGATGTCGCGTTCATTAGTCACATGACCTAGGCGCAGCTCAGCCAATGAATGAGGCTGACTTGTATGGCATTGTTTTTGGTGAGCTGAGAGAAGGCAGCGGCCAGTGGCGGATTGGTCATAGACCCTACAATGAATTTTCCCGGTGAGCTAATGCCGGTAGGGCTACTCGAGCCTTCCTCGCTGGCCAGGTATATACTACTGGGGGAACAAAAGGGATCATTATTAGAGGACGTCCAGGAAGCATGCTGAAGGCTTGGTGTTCTGGCCCACATCTCATCTCCGAAAGCCCCTGCTCCATGTTCATATTAAAAAAAAAATTGAGGCGAAGAGAACATGGCCACCACAGAGGGACAGCTTGGGATGACATTCTGCACTATGGTATTACTGACCCTGGCACCTTGTATTGGCCACATCTACTTGTGTTGCCTCACACTTTTGTCAATTTGGACCCATCTTTAACATTGGGGCCACTTTTAGTTTTTTTCCAGGGCCACTTTAGTTTCCCAGTCCATCCCTAGCCACGGTGCTACTGCGGGCACCAATGCCATCTGAAACAGCTGATTGATGGGGGTCCTGGTTGTCAGACCTCACTGGTCAGATACTGATGATCTATCCAGACACGACTGTATTGCTGGTATGATAACATATTTTATTACTATGCTGTGACTCTTCATTCATCTACTCTTTGGATTTTATGTCATTATATGTGCAGTTCCGGTGTAACACATACAAAGTATAGGCCGCTGCATGATGTCATAGGCAGATCTATAATTTTAATTGATGTTTTATAAATTTTTCAAATATTAGAGGGCGCAATGAATGAAATTATTAAGCTGTTGTCATGATCTGCATGTCCTTCTCAGCTCATAATATATTCCAGATTGGTACTTTAGGCTCTCAGCAGTCTGGCTAAAGATGTAAAGGATTGAAAAGGTTAGTAATTTGGAATTCCTATAATTGCCTCCCAGGTGTCAGGCCTGTCCTCCTTTAAATAACCAGTGTAGACGGAGCACCTTCCCTCTTACCAGTAGCTGGAGCCTGTGCTGGCGGTAACATGTGCCATATCCATCTCGGAGAATAGATTGTTTTGTTGGCAGGTGTTCCACTTTTCATTAATCTTTCTCCTTCATTAATTAAAACAGATTTCTCACACAAAAGCTAAGCTGCTTTCTTATGTTCTGGAAATCTCACTTCTTGTATTAGGCTGATGCTTTTATGCTGTTGAGTATAGTACCTACCGTGCCATTGAAATAGCCCATCTGCTTCCCTTAAAGGAGAAATGTCGGTTATGAATAGGCTTACTGCATGCGAGATATCAGAATGTACGCGCTGTAATACCAGCTCACATTCTACGACATTGTCTCCTGCCCTGGTAAGATGCAATTAGCAACCTAACTGCATTCTGCAGGGGCTTTTGATAAGTAATGTATGAGAGCAGGCGCAAAAGTACCAGGTACATATAAATGCAGTGTAAAGCATGGAAGAGAGTCAGAACAGCTGATGAGACAATTGGGATGATTTAAACAGTGTGGGGAGAATTTATCATGTGATTTGCATTGGCTTTCTGCAGTGTGAAGCTGAAAATTTTCAATTTTTTTAGCAAAAATTTTCAAATTGTAATGAATTAGCGCCAGTTTACCCACTTTACAAAGCGGCCTTGGTTAGTTATGTTACCCAGGTGTGCACCAAATTTATCAACCGAAATGAAAAAAAAAAAAACATCTCTGGAGAAGTGTTATTTAGGGATGAGCGAACTTATATTTTCAAATTCGGTGTACAAGGTTCGGGTTATCTAAGAATTCAGTTATGGATTCTGCTACCACAGATCATATGGTCCATGGTAGCGGAATCCATAACCGAATTCTTAGATACCCCGAACCTTGTACGCCAGACTTGAAAGCAGAAGTTCGATCAACACTAGTTATTTGTAAAGAAGTGCCAAATTTTCAAGAGTTCAGCATTTGATAAGTTTGGTGCAAGTTACATCAAGACAGACAGTTGAACTCCTTCGGCCCTGCTGTGAGCGGTCCGCTCTGATTGGACAGCGCTCACAGCAGGGCAGAAGCAACGCCCATTGAGGAACAGGGAGTCTCCTCCTCCCTGTTCCAATGCTTGCTAATTAGCATAAAGCCCGGCAGAAGAACGGGGGGCCCGTGTGAAGCCACCGGGGGACAATTTGAAAAAAAAAACAACGCTGCTGGCATCAGTGGGGGACATAGTGGTACATAGTGCAGTTTCATTTTTTCAAAGTGGTGAAAGGTCCTCTTTAAGCTTAGGTCTCATGCAGCATCCAATTTTTGGTCCATGTCCTTACTTTTTCAATATGTCAATACATAGGGCTATTTTCATCTGCAAATACAGACATTAATAGGACCTGCCCTGTGTAACATTGATGGTATATCCTAACAATATGCCATCAATGCCCCAGATGGGCCAATCCCAAGACTCGTCACGACTTTCTTGTTTTAGCAGTTTTTAAGCTTTATCATTTAATGGTTAGCGCTGGATCTTTGCAGCACTGAGGTCTTAGGTTCAAATCCAACTACAGACAACATAGTGAGTACTCCCGTTTCCTCCCACACACCAAAGACATACTGAGGGGAAATCTAGATTCTAGATTTTTAGTCTAAAAATACATGTTTTATCATCATCTCTGAACCCCCCCCCCCCCATGCTTTTTTATAGTAGTATAAGCCCCCACCAATTCCTGAAGGAAGTTCATACATGTACAGCAGATTATCATCACATCTCAAACATAGTGAACAACATTTTTTTGTATTGGAATTTTTTATGAGAAGTAGATGCTAGGAGCAGACAGCTGAGGCAGTGGAGAAATCAGCAATAAATGATTAAGAAGAAGAGGTAGACCAGACGGACCTCTTGGTCTTTCTCTGTCATCGCTGTTCTATGTCTCTAAGTTTAAATGTATTCATAAAATAATGGCTGAATTGTTTGACAGCAACAATTTCCCAGCAAAAGAAAATGCTTTCATGAAAAAAAAAGATCCCTAGACAAAAACCAAAAGATGCACATACAGTGTTTGGAAAAACCTTCTTCTAGCATAATTAAAAGCTTAGAAGTAAGTTAGTACAAGTTTACAAACACGTACATTTGTCAGGCCGCAAGTGTCTGTATACCAGGGTTTTTTAACAGGAAACTGCAGCAAATACCATAATTGTGCATTTCTGCAAACTTCCTTATTATTCTGTTTTTCCCTTTTGTTTGTCAAACAGGTTGTTAACAACCACTTTCAAAATGAAGCCTCTGCGGCAATCAGCTGTTCTGGTTCCCCCTTCTGCTCCCATTGGCAAACAGTTGACTTTGGCAGAGCAAGCCTTGGCCATCCAGAAATATGTAGTAGGCTATGGCTTGTTGTAGTAAAAGTTAGGCATATAGATAAATGGCCACCCATGTAATAAATAATGGTCCAACTCTACGAAAGCATCTCCTGAGTAAGAACACCCCCACTCTCATGTCTGAATAGGTCATTTGGATAGGGCTTGTTTTCATGAGACAACCTTTGTAAGCAGTGACCTTAAAATCAGGTAGCCTGGTGATCACAACTCTGTGGTTATCCTTTTTGAATGCCACTGAAAGCTGAGGACATCAGAATCTCTAATCTCTGACATTACACAGAAAGCTCAAGCTTGGTTGGTGAAGGTTCAGTATCCTGCATTATGTAAATGTATGCCAAAATGTTGTGAATATCACATTAGTTGAATTGACCCTCTTGCAAAAAGAAAATCTCATTAACGGGGAACGTCTTACCTGGTAATCTACTTTTTTTCATTTTAGCTGCAGAGCTGCCAATTCCCAAGCTTCTCTTCAGTCATCCAAGATGGCCGCACCACTTCTCAAACCTAATGCACAATGTGCATCTGGTAGTCCAAGACATCTCCTGCAGCCCTCAGATTGGCCAGCATGGCTCACATTAACAGTGCTGGCCAATCCAAGAGCAGGGCTGAACAAGTAGAAAGTGTCTTGGGCTACCAATGTGCAGCGTGCATCAGGTAGTCTGAAAAGTGGTGCGTCCATCTTGGATGACAGAAGAGGAGCCCAGAAATTAGTGGATCTGCAGCTGAGAAGACAAAGAGTGTAAGTGTTGTGTTTGTTCCTGAATGAATGGGAATTTTGTATATCTTGAACCAGAGGGTCACTTTTATTATCCAGTTATGCTCTATATTATATCACCATCACCAGGTGTCCAAATCCTTGAGGTATATTTTATAAAATTTGCAAGTGGTTTATTCTGCTTTCAGTCACCAGTATCGGTTGGTCAGTTCAACACCTATGTAGACACTTGACAATGCCCCCCTGTCTACATCATTCCCATATGACAAGTGTAGGGTATGTTTTTTCCAGGTTACCATGGTCTACCCTATCCCAGTTGGCCATGGAATGTACACAGGATTGCCTACTGGTGATGCTCGCTCTGCTTAGTAAGACTTGATGAATCAATGATACATTACTTTGAGATACCATCTACTCCCACTATTGGTGAATGTCTGCATTATTAACATGGAGACCCTGTTGTTATCTGGACATAGTGATACAGTGCCTTGTTCCAGGTGACACAGAGGTGCTCCTTGGTGACTGAAGATATTGTTTATAACCCAGTGGTGCTTTCTCAGTTTCAGATGATCAAGCATTGCTGGCAATTACTGTACCTAGTGATCATGTGGTGGGCTGTAAGTTGCTATAGCGCTGCCTGGAGCCCTTGATGGTCTTGCTGTCTTCTTACATTCCTTAAAACTAAAATTGGAAAACCAAGGACATGCTGTAATGTTGGTTAGGTAGATCAAAAATAACCAGATCAAGTTGATGGGATTACTGTGCAATGCCTCCTGGTCGTTGAAGTGCCAGTTATTGTCACTTCTCGCAAAATGAAGACCGAATCTTTGAACTGAGAGAACTTGGTTTATCACTTCGGCAGATTACTATGCGCATAGGCTGAGATCTCAGCATGGTTTGAAGTTGCATGTTCTAGTGGTTGGGATAATGATGACAAACTGGAATGACATCAAGAGGTGCACAGAGGCAAAACTCTGCATAGACAGATAGTCTAATTAGAAGAATGCACAGCAAGAAGGAAATAGAGGTCTGTCCTCTTTAGTGATGAGTCCCACTTTTGTCTTGGATGCAATGATAGCTAGAGATTGGTCTGGAGACCACATGAGCAATGCCATGAAGACGCCTTAACAAGGGAACATTGGTCTTATTTCAAGGATTATGGTCTGGGGTGGCATAACATACAACAGCCAGACCACGTTAGCCTTCATTTCAGGTACACTCACAACTCTGCTTTACATTGCTTTTGTCATGAAATATGTGGTGCATCCATTTCTCCAAATTGTCCCTGGAGAGGTTTTTTTTTCAGCAGGACAAGACCAGGCCACAAGTTACTAATTCTATCATGAGCAGCCTGCTTGGCCTAAATGTTCTACCATTGCCTGCAGTGTCTCTGAGCTTGTCTCTCATCGAGCACATCTTGGTGGGCAATTGCAAAGGTTGCTGCCAGTAGTGGATCTTGATGATTTGTGCACCCAAATGCATTCAGCATGGCAGAACATTTCTCAGACAAGTATTAATAACCTTATTCATAGCATACCAAGGCGTGCATTTCTGTTTGTGGCACTCATATTGAATAAATTGGATGTTGTGAAGACTTTGTTTTAATTTTTTAGCATTTTTATATCACTAAAGGGGCTATCCAATACTCTTATACTGAAGACCTATCCTCTGGACAAGTCATTAGTATCTGGTAGAGGTGCCTTCTTGCAGCTTAGCCTAGGCCAGTGGTGGCTATCCTATGGCACGTGTGCCAGAGGCGGCACTCAGAGCCCTCTCTGTGGGCACCCACAGCCTGGAAAATAGTGTATCATAGACTTTTCCTGCCATTCACCAGCGCAGGGCACGATATTAATGGCACAGGCAGCACATTGAATGTAGACAGGGTATTATAACTAAATGAAAAAGTACATGGAAAATATACCATATTGATGATCAGGTTGGGGAAAATTAATGTTTCAAAATATGCAAATGAACCTTCCTAGGTGCAGGGGGCGGTAACCCTGCACCTAGTATCGCCGTATCCCCACCTCTAAACCCTCTTCCGTTCAGTTGACTGACAGGGGCAGGCAGCTAGCTCTGTGGGCTGCCGGCCCTGTCCGAGTCCGAAATCCCGCGCCTGCGCAGTGCGAATAACAATCCACGCAGGCACATTGAGAGCCACCGCCGCCCGCCCGGGTCCCGGCTTCCTCAATGCGCGGATTGTTATTCGCACTGCACAGGCGCGGGATTTTGGACTCGGACAGGGCCGGCCGCCCACAGAGCTAGCTGCCTGGCCCTGTCAATCAACTGAACGGAGGAGGGTTTAGAGGTGGGGATACGGCGATACTAGGTGCAGGGTTACCGCCCCCTGCACCTAGGAAGGTTCATTTGTATATTTTGAAACATTAATTTTCCCCAAAACGGCGCAACAGACAGCTAAACAAATAACATATTTGCCATCAGGTGTCATTTGCGCATTGCAAGTGACACAAGGTTTTATAATTGATGACAGAAACCCTTTAAGACATACTCTTAACTGAAACTACAGCTACACTTCAAATGAAGGTTAATATGATTTTATTAAATATGATAATATATACATATAGAGATATAATGTACTTCTTTTGCGCTTATCTATATATAAAGAATAAAGAATATAATACACAATTACATCAACACTTTATCTGGAGTTCTGACCACATCCAGAATGCAGGTACATCATTAGTAACATAGTAACATAGTTTATAAGGCTGAACAAAGACATCTGTCCATCCAGTTCGGCCTGTTTTCCTACAAGTTGATCCAGAGGAAGGCAAAAAAAACCTGTGAGGTAGAAGCCAATTTTCCCTACTTTAGGGAAAAAACTTCCTTCCCGACTCCAATCAGGCAATCAGAATTACTCCCTGGATCAACGACCCATCTCTAGTAACTATAACCTGTAATATTATTATCCTCCAGAAATACATCCAGGCCCCTCTTGAACTCTTTTAGTGAACTTACCATCACCACCTCCTCAGGCAGAGAGTTCCATAGTCTCACTGCTCTTACTGTAAAGAATCCTCTTCTATGTTTGTGTACAAACCTTCTTTCCTTCAGACGCAGAGGATGTCCCCTTGTCACAGTCCTGGGGATAAATAGATGATGGGAGAGATCTCTGTACTGACCCCTGATATATTTATACATAGTTATTAGATCTCCCCTCAGTCGTCTTTTTTCTAAAGTGAATAAGCCTAATTTTGATAATCTTTCTGGGTACTGTAGTACACCCATTCCAGTTATTACTTTAGTTGCCCTCCTCTGAACCCTCTCCAGCTCTGCTATGTCTGCCTTGTTCACAGGAGCCCAGAACTGTACAAAGTACTCCATGTGTGGTCTGACTAGTGATTTGTAAAGTGGCAGGACTATGTTCTGATCACGGGCATCTATGACTCTTTTGATGCAACCCATTATCTTATTGGCCTTGGCAGCAGCTGTCTGACACTGGTTTCTACAGCTTAGTTTGCTGTTCACTAAAATTCCTAGGTCCTTTTCCATGTCAGAGTTACCCAATATTTTACCATTTAGTATGTACTGGTGACTTGCATTATTCCTTCCCATATGCATAACCTTACATTTGTCAGTGTTAAACCTCATCTGCCACTGCTCTGCCCAAGCCTCCAGTCTATCCAGATCCATCTGTAGCAGTGTACTGTCCTCTTCTGTGTTAATTACTTTACACAGTTTAGGGTCATCTGCAAAAATTGATATTTTACTGTGCAAGCCTTCTACAAGATCATTAATAAATATATTGAAGAGAATAGGGCCCAATACTGACCCCTGTGGTACCCCACTAGTGACAGTGACCCAATCTGAATATATGCCGTTAATAACCACCCTCTGTTTTCCATCACTGAGCCAGTTACTTACCCACATACAGACATTTTCTCCCAGGCCAAGCATTCTCATTTTATATACTAACCTTTTATGTGGTACCGTGTCAAATGCTTTGGAGAAGTCCAGATATATGACATCCATTGATTCACTGCGGTCCAGTCTAGAACTTACCTCCTCATAGAAACTGATTAAATTGGTTTGACATGACCGATCCCTCATGAAGCCATGCTGATATGGAGTTATTTGCTTATTTTCATTGAGGTAGCATCTCTTAGAAAACCGTCAAACAGTTTACCCATGACAGATGTTAAACTTACCGGCCTGTAGTTCCCGGGCTCTGTTTTTGGACCCTTTTTTAATATTGGCACCACATTTGCTATGCGCCAATCCTGTGGAACACTCCCTGTCAGTATAAAGTCCTTAAGTATCAGAAATAAGGGTCTGGCGATGACATTACCTAATTCTCTTAGGATACGGGGGTGTATGCCGTCCGGTCCTGGCGATTTGTCTATTTTAATCTTTTTAAGACACAGCTCTACTTCTTCCTGGGTCAGACAGGGCATTTTAATGGGGAATTTACTTTTATATTCTGCATTTCATCTGACAGTTTATTTTCCTCAGTGAATACAGTGGAGAAAAATATATTTAGTAGCTTTGCTTTCTTCTCATCGCTCTCTGCAACTCCCCCCCTCATTACTCTGTAAGGGGCCGACACCTTCAGGTTTATACTTTTTACCATTTATATAATTAAAGAACATTTTAGGGTTAGTTTTACTCTCTTTGGCGATTAATCTCTCGGTCTCTAGTTTGGCTGTTTTTATTTGTCTTTTACATATTCTATTTTTTTCCTTGCTTCCTCGCTCCCCTCCTGTTTTAGTGATTTAAATGCTTTCTGTTTGTCATTTATTGCTTTCTTTACAGTTCTATTTATCCACATTGTTTTTTTCTTGTTCCTTAACCTTTTATTCCCATAAGGTATGTACCTCTCACAATTAGATATTAGGATGCTTTTAAAAATATCAGATTTTGTGGCTGTATTTTTATTTTTGAGGACTTTGTCCCAGTTAGTTAGGCCTATGGCCTCTCTTAGTTGGCTAAATTGTCCTTTTTGAAGTTTGGTATTTTTGTTCCTCCCTGAAGAAACGCTCTCTTGAATGATAGTTGGAAGGTTATTATATTATGGTCACTATTTCCCAGGTGTCCCCCGACCTGCACATCTGTTGTTCTGTCAGGTCTATTGGTTAATACTAAGTCCAGTATGGTCGTCCCTCTAGTCGGGTCCTGAACCAGTTGGGAGAGGTAATTGTCTTTGGTTATTTCCAAGAACCTGTTTCCTTTATACGATATACAGGTTTCAGTTTCCCAGTCTATATCTGGGTAGTTGAAATCCCCCATAATAACGACCTCATTATGTTTTGCCGCCTCGTCTATTTCATTTAGAAGTAGATTTTCTGTGGACTCTGGTATATTAGATGGTTTATAATAAAGTCCTATTAGTATTTTATTATTGTTTTTGGCTCCATTTATTTCTACCCACAGTGACTCCACATGTTCATGTCCCTCACTTATATCTTCCCGGAGTGTGGGCTTTAGACAGGACTTTACATAAAGGCAGACCCCTCCCCCTCTCCAGTTTTGGCGATCCTTTCTAAACAGACTGTAACCCTCTACGTTAACTGCCCAGTCATAGTTATCATCCAGCAATGTCTCAGTTACTCCCACTATGTCATAGTCCTCCTCACACATCATTAATTCCAGTTCACCAGTTTTATTAGTCAGGCTTCTGGCATTAGTGTACATACAGTTAAAAGGTTTATATATATTTTTTACCCCTACACCTTTCATTCTGCACTGTTCTAGTTCTTCCTTCCATTCCTCCCCCAGTTCCATTACCTTGCCCCAGGTCTCTATCTGCACTATCTTCCCCATCTATAATGTAGTTACCCTCCCCCCCAGTCCCTAGTTTAAACACTCCTCCAGCCTTCTAACCATCATTTATTGAGTTAATATGGTCTGACAGCGATACATCAGCAAAAGCAGTCAGTCTTAATACTAAAAAAATACTGTTTTCTACACAACGCAACTCCTACGTAGATGAACTTCTGACTTCTTCCCTGATTGGGTTCAGCTTTATATAGATTAAACAAAGAACTCCACTCCCTAGTGGAATGTAGCCAGGCAGGGGCGGACTGAGAACTTAAAGTGGGCCCTGGAAAAAATACTAAAAGTGGCCCTGTTTTGTAGTCCAAATTGATGGAAGGCGGGGCCAGCAATACCATATTGTGGAACATTATACCACCCCAACAGAGCCAAATACCACAGTGCATCACAAAATACTGCCAGCAGCACAAAATGCATTCCAAAAAACCTCCACTGGCCGGCTGTGAAGAGGGCCCAGGCGGCCCCTTGGGCATCGGCCCACCAAGAAATTTCCCTGTAAGATCTATGGCCAATCCATACCTGTAGCCAGGACATGCACAGTATAAAGGGTCACTGTGTACCTCTTGTTTCATCTGTTGCCATTCCGGCCTCCAGGGTGGCCATTTCCCAGATCTTTAGACAAGGGCACACTGCCCTTCTTTGGAATAGGTCTTCTGGATTCTGGTTCCCACATCATTTAGTAGTGTACACTACACTTCCCAGATCTGCAATGAATCCGAACCATGAAAATATATTCACACAAAGTATAACTCCCTTCCAAAAACAATTCGAAACAAATCTTCAGTTCATTCACAGGCCACGATGACTCCAACTGAAACAAAATGAAGTTTAATATGAACAGATACAAAATGGATTCCAAATGATCTGAAATAACATCTTCACACTTGATCTTCACACTTGACTTTGTGGCACACTGCTTCTGGCTGTTATGGGGTTCCCACCCTGTACATAATGTATCTTCAATAACAGCACCAAGGAGGGTACACAATCAAATTATGTGTTTTTTTATTTATTTCAAATGGCAGTCAGTGTAAACGTTTTCAGCCTATACAGGCCTTCATCAGACACTTTGCCGCAACACTGGTTGGGTAGAAATGAAGGAGAAGTGGGCGCTGTTGAAATTAAGCAAATGGAATGGCGGCTCTCGATTTACTGAATTTCCACAGTGCCCACTTCTCCTTCATTTCTACCCAACCAGCGTTGCGGCAAAGTGTCTGATGAAGGCCTGTATAGGCCGAAAACGTTTACACTGACTGCCACTTGAAATAAATAAAAAAACGCATAATTTGATCATCTACTCTCCTTGGTGCTGTTTTTGAAGATGTGCTTGGTGAGCTGACAGTAGTCCGAGACACTACTGCGAAGGCCGATGCCTTCTCAAACAGTTGATGGGGGTGATCCCGGGTGTTAGACCCACACCCATCAGATAATGATGACCTATCCAGAGAAAAGGTTATCAGTGTAAACGTCTTGTAAAACCCCTTTAACGTGTCCATCGATCATGTGATTTCCATAATTCCACAACTTTTCCTTCTTGGTGTTGCGATTTCAATGTTGAGTACTGTATTTCCTTCCTGCAGTCGATATTTACAATGTAATACAATGTAATTACCATAACTGCCACCACAATATATTTTTATTATAGACTGCAAATACTCCATGTTGTTCAGAGAATATATATGACTTACATACTGCTGTATAACAGAGCGTTAGATGGAAAGAAATGAACTGCATGATTCCCAGGACCCAGTTAAACCTTTCTATCAATAACTTTGGTTTGTTTAAGAGGTTAACCACGTCAAGCATTGAATTCAGGGTATTTCAGACTAAATAAATGGCAATCGTACAGTGGAAGCCAGGAACACTTGTGCTCTTGAAATTGAATGTTGCTTTTCTTGAATAGCCAGTTGACCTTCACATCTCCATGTTAGTCTGTACCTCAGGATCCACTTTGAATTGGGAGCAGAGCGTGCTGAGCTGGTGCAATGCAAGGGTGATGTTTTGTAACTTTTATTCCAATCACAAATGGAAGGTATTGATTTTGGGAAAGCAAAGGCAGAGTGGCAGGCACCCAATCGAGGAGAAACAAAAATAAAATACCAGAATTGATTGGTTCCACTGACCAGGACGACTTTCTTACTAAGCTGGTAATATCTCACACGGCGAAGGGTCAAAGATTAGACTGTGAATAAGGAGGGCCTTTCTTTGCTATCATAAAATATAAAATAACTCGCAGTTCTGAATGTCATCAGTCTCTCCTTGATGCTAAAAGAATGTCAAATATTGTACTACACAGAGAACAAAATGCTCTGAAATCCAGGAAAAGACTTTCAAGAACTAAGATGCGGGGCGGTGGAAGCTAATCCTTGAGTGGGGCAACATCAAAGTGGTCTGTGCAGAGTAGACGCAGTGCGCGGGGAGCATGGGCTGGTTAGGTGGGGGTTGTTTATTGATGAGGTTTTTGTATATCAAAATCCTGAGATGTTAGTCTGTGGGCGGAGGAGGGTTTTTTCTGTGTGCGCCCTGAAGTTCATATGCTTGTTCTTTACTGTTCTTATCTGTAATGGAGGATGCTGCACGTTATGTGACATACATTTATAGGGTAGTGGACTCATATACCAATTATAAAACATCTAAACCTCTGAAGAACAAGGCATGAATGTCAGATTTCCTGCATGGAAAACAAAGGGTCCAGATGACTATCCAAGGGTTATAGAGAATCGTTTCCACCTTTTAGACTCTTTCTACCGTGATGTGCAGTGAACAAGTCTGAGGGAGTGCTATCAGTGCTTCTCACCGAGTGGCTCACATGTTGGGAAGGTTTATTTGGCCATGTTTCTCTTCAGTAAGAAGATAGTCAATGGCCACTATATATACAGTGCCTTGCGAAAGTATTCGGCCCCCTGGAACCTTTTGCCACATTTCAGGCTTCAAACAAAAAGATATAACATTTTAAATTTTTGGTGAAGAATCAACAACAAGTGGGTCACAATTGTGAAGTGGAACAAAATTTATTGGATCATTTAAACTTTTTTTGTAATAATAAAACTGAAAAGTGGGGCTTGCTAAATTATTCGGCCCCCTTCCATTAATACTTTATTGCGCCACCTTTTGTTGCGATTACAGCTGCAAGTCGCTTGGGGTATGTCTCGATCAGTTTTGCACATCTAAGAGACTGAAATTCTTGCCCATTCTTCCTTGCAAAACAGCTTGAGCTCTTTGAGGTTGGATGGAGAGCGTTTGCGAACAGCAGTTTTCAGCTCTTTCCACATATTCTCAATTGGATTCAGGTCTGGACTTTGACTTGGCCATTCTAAGACCTGAATATGTTTATTTTTGATCCATTCCATTGTAGATTTTGCGTTATGTTTGGGATCATTGTCTTGTTGGAAGATAAATCTCCGTCCTAGTCCCGTCCTGGTCTTTTGCAGACTCCAACAGGTTTTCATCCAGAATGGTCCTGTATTTGGCTCCATCCATCTTCCCATCAATTTTAACCATCTTCCCTGTCCCTGCTGATGAAAAGCAGGCCCAAACCATGCTGCCACCACCATGTTTGACAGTGGGGATGGTGTGTTCAGGGTGATGAGCTGTGTTGCTTTTACGCCAAACATATCGTTTTGCATTGTTTCCAAAAAGTTGGATTTTGGTTTCATCTGACCAGAGCACCTTCTTCCACATGTTTGGTGTGTCTCCCAGGTGGCTTGTGGCAAACTGTAAACGAGACTTTTTATGGATATCTTGAGAAATGGCTTTCTTCTTGCCACTCTTCCATAAAGGCCAGATTTGTGAAGTGTTCGACTGATTGTTGTCCTATGGACAGACTCTCCCACCTCAGCTGTAGATCTCTGCAGTTCATCCAGAGTGATCATGGGCCTCTTGGCTGCATCTCTGATCAGTCTTCTTCTTGTTTGAGATGAAAGTTTAGAGGGACGGCCGGGTCTTGGTAGATTTGCAGTGGTCTGATACTCCTTCCATTTCAATATGATCGCTTGCACAGTGCTCCTTGGGATGTTTAAAGCTTGGGAAATCTTTTGGCATCCAAATCCGGCTTTAAACTTCTCCACAACAGTATCACGGACCTGCCTGGTGTGTTCCTTGGTCTTCATGATGCAGAACCCTGAGACTATCACAGAGCAGGTGCACTTATACGGAGACTTAATTACACACAGGTGGATTCTATTTATCTTCATCAGTCATTTAGGACAACATTGGATCATTCAGAGATCCTCAATGAACTTCTGGAGTGAGTTTTCTGAACTGAAAGTAAATGGGCCGAATAATTTTGCACACCCAACTTTTCAGTTTTATTATTACAAAAAAGTTTAAATGATCCAATAAATTTCGTTCCACTATATATATATATTTATTTAAAAAAAAAACACCAAGGAGTTGTTGGAATTGAATGAATGATGTATGATTGTAATGATGATATATGGAAGTGATTACAATATTAGAGAGAAAGGATGTGTTTATTGGGGAAAATGGTGCAATTGAAAGGAGGCTCTAGAACCTGTTGGGTGCCTCTCTAGCCTGGGTACAAGATGAGATTGGGTATGGTTGGGCATGGAGGTAAACAGGTTCCGTATTGCATCGTGCCACATTTACCCCTAGATGTTACAGCTGGGTTTATAGATTCTGCACACTTGTAGATTGCCAAAGTTGGTGTCCCTTCCTTGGCGACTGTTCAGGCCAAGGAAGGGTTGTAATCTGGTGGAGATAATTCTAGGAAACTCTTGCTGTGTGTGGGCGAGCATTATTCTGCTGAAAAATGCCAATTGGAAGCCCTGGTGTAAGAGGCAAAACATGTGGTGGCAGGATGTCCTGCACATATCACTGAGCTGTTAGTGTCCATATTACTACTAGGGGTTACTGACTGTCGTATGCCCCCCTTGCCCCCCCCCAAGATCATCAGCCAGCAGTTGAGGAAGTATGTCGCTCCATAGAAAAGGCATTATTGAAACACTCACCATGAGGCCTCCATACTCAAACCCAATTATCATTATATCCTAAACAGAACCTGGAATTGTTGTGATATGGTTCCAGTCCATAGCCGTCCAGATTTCTCATTTACATTATCACTGGAAATAAAAAAAAAATAAACAATGGCTGGCTGTCAATGGCTGTAATGTGCTCTATGAAACCACAGGCACGGGCAGAGACAGGGGTGTGTTATGAAGGTGCAAAATATGTGTGGATGGTGGATCAAATTATTCTCACTACTAGTGATCTGTCTCAGCTGTCCTGAGGCTGTTCACTGCTTGTGCGTGCCTCAAGTAACCACTGCACTCAACACCTCCTAACAGCTAGGACAGAACAACCTAGATGCTGGGCAGTTTGGGAAAACGACCATTCTGCTTTTCTCAGTCTGGTGATGCACCCCCTCTCAAAGTCTGTCAACTGGGCAAAATGGCTTCTAGTGCATCGGAGATACTTGTCTAGCAGTCAATAATTTTACACTAAGAGGTGCACTATACAAAAGGAGCCTCTGAGAGCCTTAGGGCAGTGGGGAGAAGCACTTTTAGGCCCTCTTATGAGAAGACCAGTCATGTAATATGTTGTGTATATATCTGCCTGAGACATAACTGCATGCTGAGTTTTGCAGCAATCTGACATTTCTATCTGGGTGCATATTATCTCAGACAGGTCTGAACAGCAGTTGAGTCAAAGTGCCAGAAATGGTTGCTCTGCATGCCCCTTCTTCAGTCACTCAGCTAATAGTTATTGGAAGATTACAGTGACATTCACTTGAATATATGGTGGCAGGCGAAACAGCACATATTTTAAGTGTAATTAAGACCATCTTATTTTTGTGAGCATTTCCTTTTTGATGAGATTACAGCATTCTCTATTGCTGATCTACACGAAAATCTTTCCAAGTTTCAAGAAGCCATTAACCTTTCCTCGTCTCCTCTCTTCCAGCTATGCTGTAACAGTGCAGGAATCCTACGCTCACCCTTTTGATCAGATTTATTATACTCGCTGCACAGATATCCTCAACTGGTTCAAATGCACGAGACACAGGTACGTTGTTACAAAGCAGGACCTGCGGGTCACATTGTATTGTACATGTTGGTGGCAAGGCTTGGAGATACACTCTGTTGTACTGGGTGCCCCTTGAACACTGTGGTGTCTACAACATTTTTAAAGCACACTTTACAGGTTCCAGTCCTTGTTGTCTTAGCATCTCGCAGACGTGGAAGATTTGTCGTTTTCACATCAGTATATGTGGTCCCACGCAGGGAAACCTTTGAAGGGAAGTATACTTACCTGCTCCCTGGTGCTCCATGGGATCCTGGCTGTTTTCATTGTACTTCTGGTCCCCTCATGTAAATTTACTGCATGGACATGGTCATTTGCACTGCGGCACCCAAAGACTGACCTCAGCAGTGACATGTCCCCACACAACTTACATGATCCACCACTGGTTTTGGCTTCCAGAACTGCATCCAGAATGACTGACCTCAGCAGTGACATGTCCCCACACAACTTACATGATCCACTCCTGGTTTTGGCTTCCAGAACTGCATCCAGAATGACTGACCTCAGCAGTGACATGTCCCCACACAACATGTCACTACTGGTTCACGAGTTGCTTGGGGACACGTCACTGCTGAGGCCAGTCATTGACTACACGTGTGACGCTGTCCATTCAGGAAGCTTATATGCAATACCAGAGGTGCAGTGAAGACAACTTGGGACCCATGGAGCCAGAACTGAATGGCTGGCTTGGAGCAGGTAAGTATACTTCCCTCCATAGCTTTCCTGACATGTATGTTTTGCAAAATACTTGTATTCTCTATGTGAGGGATGCCAAACCTGTGGCTCTCCAGCTGTTGCAAAACTACTACTCCCAGCATGCTCGGACAGCCTACAGCTATCAGCCTAGAGCAGGCCATGGCGGGAGTTGTAGTTTTACAACAGCTGGAGGGCTGCAGGTTGGGCATCGCTGCTCTATGTAATAACAATTTTGGGCCATATTTTGTGATAATTCTGCGTTGTGCTGTTCCTCCTCCAGAATACTTATAAATAAATTGACTACTGGGCATTACTATTCCCCTTGTCAAAGGTGTAAGCCCCTACAGTCTAAGGGTACGGCCACATGGCCAGGTTTCTGGATGCATTTTTGGAAGCCAAAACCAAAAGTCAATCCGAGAAAGAGGAGAAGTTTCATCTGTCCTTTATACTTACTTGATCCACCCCTGGTTTTGGCTTCCAGAAGTGCATCCAGAAACCTGACTATGTGGCCGTACCCTTACACTGTCAGCACTGAGTGGTCTATTTATTCATAAATTTCAAGGATTGTTGGATGAACGGCACAACGCAGGATTCTAGAGCAGAAGCTCCAGAAATGTCATTCCATGGGGATCATTTACTGAAACTGACGAGAGGTCCTCCATAATGTGTAGTAAGAAAACATCACCCACGCCGTTACTCCACAAGCTTGAAACAATGGCAAAAAGGAGAATGGAACACTTGGAGGTCATTTACTGTGGCCATGTTCTGGTGTAGAAAAGTCTCAAATCTTGTCATGCCATTTTGTGACAAAATTTGAGAGTTTTTAGCTTTTCCAGAAAGTAGGCGGGAGGAGGCTGGTGCATGTTACTTCAGAAATGGCACACAGACAGTAGAAGATGTGACAAATTTATCAGGAGGCGTGTGCTTCTTAATAAATTGGTCTGCTCAATTTTGGTAAAGGACCTCCGTTGTTTCTTTGTTGTTTCCACCTTATTCTGACCTATAATTTGCATGGTACAGTAGAAAACAAAATTTGTCTAGCCTGGAAGCAGTTATCTGGTCTTGGAGAACCCGTGGCTACAGTTTTCATTTCTTAGTTGTCAGGAGACGTTAGTGATGAGTTCTTCTGCTGTAGTCCATTTACAGTACTTCAAGGTGTGACATGCTGTGCATTCACGGATGCTTTTCTGCATACCGCTTTATCACATGTCTATTTACAATGGTGCATGAAAATCTCAGATCAGCAGGGATATGCTTTATTTGCTGTTTTGTAATGCACAAGCATACATTTATACACACAGTATACTGTTATATACTGGTATATGAATGGGGAGTTTGTGAGTCCGCCATTTTTTTCGTACATTCTATAATCTTCACTGTTTTGCTCATGCAGCAGACTCGTGTAATCCTGATTTATCCCGTATTTTGCTCAGGATAAGTTACAAGACAGCCTACCGACGTGGCTTGAGAACCATGTACAGAAGAAGGTCGCAGTGTTGCCCAGGATACTACGAAAGTGGAGATTTCTGTGTCCGTACGTATTGCACTACATCTGTCCATACTTTTCTATGAATTTGTAATGTTGAATTGGAAACCGAATGTTGGCATTCTTCTATATTATTCATAGGATTGTTCTCTGTAGCCTCCCTGCCCTGCCATCCTCCAGTATGTGTATCCCCATACATAACACAGCAAGATGAGAAATATTGCAGTCCTGCATCTGTGTATTGGCCTCACAATCTGCTCTGCGTTTGCTATTACAGTTTTGCAGAGGAATTTTATAGCAGTAAAGGGTTTTTTTTCATATCTTTTTAATTTTCCATAATTTATTGGTTCTATTTACTGTGAATATTATATATATATAGAACCAATTCATATCAGGAGGCCAGTGGCACTTGAGTTGCAGTACGCGGTTTAGTTCAATCATACCTTGTAATGATGTTGGTGTATTATCTCTAATTCCACATCCCCATGGTATACTGGCTGTTTGGTTTTGTTGTGATGACTGAAGAACTGTTCTAGACAGGACGGGGCTGGGACTGAAATTCAGCCCTGGCATTGTAAAAGAGACAGGCCCACTCACTGTGCGGTAAATGAAAAGTCTATATCTGCAAGCTTTAAAAAAGAGAAAAAGGGCAGTGTCATGGAAAAAATCCTTTTTTTTTTTTTTGGACCGTCTTTACAGATGCTTGGTTATAAAATGCTGAACAAAAGACACCCTTATTGCTACTGCTGGGTACAGGGTATAGTGCCCCCAGTATAAAGAATGGTCCCCATAGTGTTCCCCAGTATAAAAAATGTCCCTATAGTGCCCCCAGTATAAATAATGGTGCCCATAGTGTTCCCCAGTATAAAAAATGTCCCTATAGTGCCCCCAGTATAAAAAATGTCCCTATAGTGCCCCCGGTATAAAGAATGGTCCCTATAGTACCCCCAGTGTAAAGAATGGTCTCTATAGTGCCCCCAGTATAAAGAATAGTCTCCATAGTGTCCCCCAGTATAAGAAATGTCCCTATAGTGCCCCCAGTATAAAGAACGGTCCCCATAGTGTTTCCCACTATAAAAAAAGTTCCTATAGTGCCCCCAGTATAAAAATGTTCCTATAGTGCCCCCAGTGTAAAGAATGGCCCCCATAGTGTCCCCTGGTATAAATAAAAAAAATGTCCCTATAGTTCCCCCAGTATAAAGAATGGTCCCCATAGTGTCCCCCAGTATAAGAAATGTCCCTATAGTGCCCCCAGTATAAAGAATGGTCCCCATAGTGTCCCCCAGTATAAGAAATGTCCCTATAGTGCCCCCAGTATAAAGAATGGTCCCCATAGTGTTTCCCACTATAAAAAAATGTTCCTATAGTGTCCCCTGGTATAAATTAAAAAAATGTCCCTATAGTTCCCCCAGTATAAAGAATGGTCCCCATAGTGTCCCCAGTATATAAATTGTCCCTATAGTGCCCCCAGTATAAAAATTGTCCCATAATGTCCCCCCCATAAAAAAATGTGCTTATAGTGCCCCCAGTATAAAGAATGGTCTCCATTGTGTCCCCCGGTATAAAAAATGTCCGTATAGTGCACCCATTGTAAAGAATGGTCGCCATAGTGTCCCCCAGTATAAAAAATGTCCCTATAGTGCCCCCAGTATAAAGAATGCCCCCTCCCAGTGCGCTCAGTATATATAACTCTCCAACATTGTGCCCTTGTTAATTATAGTGCCGAACCCCCCGCCACCTCACCAACCTTTGGTAGTGCCAACCGTTTTTAAAAAATTCCCACCTCATTCATTGAGACAGGTGCACATTTGTCTAAACGGCTGTTAAAAACAGCCCTTTTGATTTCAATGGGATCCATCTGGCCATGAATATGGCCAAAAATAGGACCTTCCATTTCCCTAGACATTTATTGGTTCTGAAAATGGCCGTGTGACCACCTTTACAAACACGCCCATCACACGGCCATTTTTAGCTGTCGTGTGACTGAGCCCTGACTTAGACATATTAATCCCTAGTGTAACACACGAGGCAGTAGCCCCAGTAAAACACACATAGCGATCCCTAGACTCTAGGGACTGATCTGTGTTACAGGACCTGCTGTCTGTGTGTAGGGACTGACCTGTCCAATTTTCTCCAACACTGTGCCTCCAGAAGTGCTCTACATCCTGCTGATCATCCAGCATTTGCCATAATTGCCAGGTGGGCCGCCTGGCCCTTGTTATAGGAGGGTATACAACTCCTTTGTACCACAGTAGTATTCCGAATCAGTATTTTCTTTCCTCAAAAGGATACTCTGGCCGTAAAATGAGAAGCACTGACTGATTCAAGTCAATGAGGGACATTTACTAAGCATATTGCACCATAATTATGGCATGCACCAAAAAGAATGGAGTCTTGATTTGCACCAAATATATGAACAGTTTTCTCCAGAATTTTCACTATAAAGAATGCATCACGCCAGAAATGAGTTATGAGTTATAAATGTCAAAGTGGGCGGGGCTATCAAAATGGCGCATATTACGCCTCATTTATCATCCTCTTATTGGCAGAAATGGCTCAAATTGCGGCAGATAATTAAGCCAGCTTATGTGGTGGTGTTTCGTGTAAAAAGTCTCATTTATGAAAAGAAAATCAACTTGTCGTGGGAGTTTCTGCATACAAAAACAGATGCAACACGGACGTGTGCAAGAGGCCTTTTGGTGACTGATGGGCTGCCCATAGACATTATAGGCATGCCAGTTGATCCTTACGGTTTCTCTCATCTCGTCTAATGACTGTGGGGGCTGGCAAATCCGTATCCATGTATTTTACCTCCGGGAACCTTGTTTGGGCTGGCTGTATTTTTCCTGCCCGTTCCCTTTATTTTGCCATCAGATAAGCTGCCATCGGAGATTTCTCAGGTATCTCATCCAGCCACCATAGAGTTAATATGCACATTTAGCTAAGTTTAAAGCGAGTGTTAATGGAGGTATTGGCCGTTTTAATTGTTGGCTGAAAGCGGGCGATTATCTTCTGTTTATAGCGGGCGCTGAGACCGGTGCCAGGCGCCTCTCTTCTCATAGAATGCCCATTTATTGATTGGGATCTGTATTAGATATTGTGCACGGATGAGCTCGTCCTTAAGAGGGTTTTCATTATGTCCAGATACAGGGATAGGACACATTAGCTGCACATTATAATAGATTGGATGGGTTTACAGTTATGGCCTCTAGAATATGTCGTTATTAAAGGAGTATTCCGAATACTTGTGCTTGCTTGGCCTTTTTGACTTTTTTCTTTTCAAGCACATGGCCACCCCCAACAGCTTTGGATTGGCCAACAGGGGTCCCTCATTCTCACCATGACCCTCTACTATTCTCTAGATCAGGAATGCTCAACCTGCGGCCCTCCAGCTGTTGTAAAACTACAACTCCCACCATGCCCTGCTGGAGGCTGACAGTAGACTGTCCAGAAATGCTGGGATTTGTACTTTTGCAACAGCTGGAAGGCCGCAGGTTGGGCATCCCTGCTCTAGATATTCCATGAATCTCTATAGTCTGAATACCCCTTTAAAGGGGTTGTCTCACTTCATCAAATAGCATTTATTATCTAGAGGAAGTTAATACAAGGCACTTACTAATGTATTGTGATTGTCCATATTGCTTCCTTTGCGGGCTGGATTCATTTTTTCATCACATTATACACTGCTTGTTTCCATGGCTACAACCATTCTGCAATCCATTAGTGGTGGTCGTGCTTGCCCAATATAGGAAAAAGTGCCAACCTCTTTGGCCGTTGGGACCGTGGGAGCGCACATAGGCTGGTGCTTTTTCCTATAGTGTGCAAGCATGACCACCACTAATGGATTGAAGGGTGGTCGTAACCATGGAAACGAGCAGTGTATAACGTGATAGAAAAATGAATCCAGCCATCAAAGGAAGCAATATGGACAATCACAATACATTAGTAAGTGGCTTGTATTGACTTTCTCTACATGATACATGCTATTTACCGAAGTGAGACAACCCCTTTAAGTAAGCCTTAGGCTCCATTCACACGTCCTGTTTTTCTTTCCTGATTCGATCCTGATCTGGATCCATTCATTTCAATGGCGACTGAAAAAATCAGGATCGAATCAGGAAAGAAAAACAGGACGTGTGAATGGAGCCTTATCAGGATAAAGTGGTCTCCAAATAGACCCTTTCCCTACACAATACCACTACTGATGTTCCCAATAAACATAACGGTCAGCAGTCCCTTCTCCATGTAGTTCCTAGACAAATGGGACACCCCTCTTACTGGTTTATACCTAGAGTTAGCCATATATCCCTCTCATGCCCACCACAAGGTGCAGCACTAAGGCCGAAGTTATATTACCGCTCTTATTATTGGACTTACAAAGATCCTCTCATTGTGCAAACTAATAAGCATGAATGTTTAAGCAGCTTAATGCATATTCATGGCCGCATTAATGTATTTTTAGACAGACTCTATAATAAAACTGTTACAGACGTAGCAGCACTCGGGGTGTTAGAGCAGGAGTGCTGAGTTTGTCATTTGGCACAAAGCATTGTCATAACACTGGTTAGTAGCACACATGTTGTCCTTACTGTGAGGTCCTGGGAGTCAGACACCCGCCGATCAGGCATTGATGACCTATCCAGAGGATAGGTCATCAATGTAAATTCCCGGATGACCCCTTTAAAGAGCATGTGTCAGCAGGACCAACCCTTTTATCATGGTTGGGTAAATCCTGCTGATTAAAATGATAGCTGGATGGTGAAAACCCATTTCACAGTCCTAGTGAAAGTAGAGTTTTCTTCCATATGTAAATTATGGCTTCAGTGCACCTCAGCTTCTCCATTTTTACCCCCTCCCCTCTTTGACCATGAATGACAGGGCCAGGCATCTGTGTCCTCTCACCTGGCCCTGTTGTAGTACTGCAGCACCGTGAACCACAGTTTGACCAAATGCTCAGTCCATCTGCTGAACAGATACTTACTGCGCATGCGCCAAAATAGTGGAGCACCGCTCCTGTGCTACTGCGGGGCCAGGCGTCAGGATGCTGATGTCTTGTCCCATCAGTCAAGAAGAGGAGGGTGTGGAAAATGGAGGAGCTGAGGTGCACCAAGGGGGCTAGGTTCCACCCTTCTGTGCACCTAATTTAAATATAGGAAAAAATGCTTTTTTCGCTGGATGGTTTTTCTCCATCCAGGTATGGTTTTAATCAGCAGGATCGACCTTACCAGAGAGTATGTCTGGTTTAATAGGGTTAATCCTGCTGACAGATCATCTTTAAGAAAGGGTTATACAAGATCTTCGCTAAGCTCCTGACAAACCGCCTGAACGCCTTTATGCCCACTCTGATCCACTCGGACCAGGTGGGGTTTGTGCCGGGGAGGGAAGCCAGGGATAACACCCTTAAAACGATGGATATTATCCATCATGCCAAAAAAACGTCAAATACCCCTGATGATCTTGTCTTTAGATGCTGAAAAAGCATTCGACAGGATATCGTGGTCCTCACTGAGGGCAGCCTTACACCACCTAGGTCTGGGCCCATGGGTCACTTCCAAGATACTCTCACTATATACTTCCCCGTCAGCTAGAGTTAAGGTGAATGGCTCGCTGTCTGGCCCCTTTGCCATCCATAACGGTACTCGCCAAGGCTGCCCACTGTCTCCCCTTTTATATGCTCTCGTCATGGAACATCTCCTGGCCAGGATAAGGGATAATCCTGATATCACTGGAATCCAAATTGGTGGGGCGGGAGTATAAATGTGCAGGCCTTTGCAGATGACCTATTGCTGTATGTCACAAACCCCAGAGTGTCCCTTCCATGTCTTCAGAGTGAACTTTCTCGGATTTGGGGCATGGACTAACTTTAAAGTTAATTTGTCTAAATCCCATGCTCTGAATGTGTCTCTTGCCCAGGACTTGCTACGCTCTCTCAAGACCTCGTTCCCCTTTTCTTGGCCCCCGGGAGGATAACCTATCTTGGAGTTAAACTGGGCGGTGACCTATCGCGCTTGTTCCAAGATAACTTTCTACCCCTGATTACGCGCTTTGAGAAGGACCTTGAGTCTTGGCGTCGTGGGGATTTCTCATGGTTTCGGAAGGGTTAGCATACTAAAAATGAATATTTTACCCAAACTCCTTTACCTCCTGCAGACCATCCCCATTCGCATACCGTACTCATTCTGGAATAGGATTCGTAAAATGCCTTCCTGAAATTTGTGTGGTCCCCAGGCAGACCCAGAATTAAATGGGATGTTCTGGTTCGGCCAAAGGATGACGGTGGGGTTGGTCTTCCGGATTGTAAACTCTATTATAAAGCTGCAATGTACTCTCGGCTTCTTGACGCCTGTAGAGAACATTCTCAAAAGCAATTGGTTATTTTAGCCAGAACCCTCTCTCCCATAGCTCTGCAGGTCATTCCTTGGATACAGAGCGTGCCTAGCGTGGCCCGCTCCACGCTGACCTTCACTTTTTCTCAAACCTTTGCAGCCTTGAGGGGGGTGCGCGTGGAGTCCTCCTTGATAGATGTCAAAGGCCCATGACACCAATACTGACCATCCCCATTTTTCCCCCGGTGCTTCTAGCAGGTCATTTTTGAAGGGGACAAAGCTCTCTCCTCTACGTTTCTGTCACGTACTCTCAGGGACTGCACTAAAACCTTTGTCTAATTTGATGGGAACTGCCCCTCTCTCCATTAAGACCCAGTTTGAATATATGCAGCTCAAACACTTCTTCTCAACTTTGCGAAACCTCCCACACACTGGAAAGGGAACTCACGCCCTTTGAAAAGGCCTGCCTTGCTCCATCGGCAATCTTTGGGGATATATCTTTTCTATATGGATTGCTGCTGGAGCGATACTTGGCCCTACCTCTCTCGTTTTGCTCGAAGTGGGAGAGGGACCTGGGTATCTCCCTATCCCCAACTCAGTGGCGTAGATGTTTTCTGTTTACACATAAATCTGTTCTTGCAACGAAAGCGCAGGAAACCAGCTACAAGATACTCACAAGGTGGTACAGGGTTCCCTCACTATTGCATGAGTGGTTTCCTTCGGTGTCGGATAGGTGCTGGCGCTGTGGGTCTGCAGAGGGCACTCTGTTGCATATCTGGTGGCACTGCTCTTGCTTGCGCCCCTTCTGGGACTCGGTTCACTCAGTGATCCTGAAAATCACTGGTTTTCCGATGCCCAATTCCCCAGAGGCCTTCTTTCTATTCCTTTTTGATCTTAATGTCCCTGCCTATAAGAAATCCCTTTTGAAACATCTTGTACAGGCAGCCAAAACCGTAATACCTCGGCACTGGAAATCTTCCACGCCTCCGACCCTGGAGGAGTGGTTTGAGGAAGTCATGTCCTCCCAGAGAATGGAGGAACTAATTGCATATACCCCCCAGAAGTATGCGCTCTTTGTGAGGGCATGGGAACCTTGGAGACCTTTCGGAGTTCGGGCTCCTATCGACACTCCTAGTCTGGGACCCCCGGACCCCTGGAGCGCTCTCCGGTGACCGGGATCATGCTATTCTGTGTCCTGTAGCAGATATGTCCATGTCCAGACCCTTCCCAGACCCTTCCCACTCCCTCCCCTCCCTCTTTGTTCCCCCCTCCCCTTTCCCTCCTGCTCACCTCCCTTGCTAATTCTCCTTTTCTTATATGACCTCAAGTAAGGCTGTCATGTTTGACATACCCATGTTAATATCTGACGAATTTCGCTAGTCAGACTCATTAAGTATTTGATTGTTATACTTTTGCTGTACATACAAATTGTATGGAAAACCAATAAACATTTGAATTTGAAAAAAGAAAGGGTTATAAAGGTTTAGATAAAAAGGTCACTTTCTTCTATAAACAGTGCCACTCCAGTGCACAGGTTGTCGGTGGTATTGCAGCCTTTCACTTCAGTTGAGCCAAGCCACAACCTATGGTCAGGTATAGTATAGCATGGTCAGGTGTAGGTACGTAGAACAAAGCAAACATGTTTTCTAATCTTGGACAACCCATTTAATTTATGGTAAACACATTCATTTTCCATCCATTAAACATTTTGAACAAAATAAACTATATAGAGAGAAAACACTGCAGACGGTATTGAATATTGTGTGGGTGTATGTTTAGTATGTATGAGGAAGATGAGAAACTCATAAGATATTTCTTACTTTGGTAGTGTGAAATTATATTTGAATAAAGCTCAGCGCACTTTTCATAGTCGCTGCATTTAGATATCAATATTTAATAGTGAACATTTCACATTTTCTTATAAAATACTGCATATAAACAAAATAAACCGCTGCTGTAATCTCGTATTATACATACTGCCTGTGTGTAATGCGAGTGGTAGACAAAAAATATGAGCAAAAAGATTCCACCAGTTCAGTACTCAGCATATCAGTATACAGTATATCCAGTACACGTGGAAAAACATAAAAAATATAGACAATACATTCACTTTTTGGGTAAGGGGTTTTCATCGTTGTATATTCTGTACAAAATCTACCCCTTAGGCTACATTCACATACGCATGTTTTGCGGCTCAGATCCGGACCCATTCATTTCTATGGGGCCGCAAAAGATGCGCACAGCACACCGTGTACTGTCCGCATCCGTAGTTCTGTTTTGCGGCTCCGCAAAAAATATAGATCAAGTCCTATTCTTGTCAGCAGCCACAGACAAGAATAGGCATCTCTATGATCCACAAATTGCAGAACGCACATAGGCCGGTATCAGTGTTTTGCGGATCCGCAACATACGGATCCGCAAAACACAACAGTCGTGTGAATGTAGCCTTATACTAGTCTGCGTATATTCTGCTTTCACACAGTGGTCAGTGTTTGGTCAGTGATTTCCATCAGTGATCGTGAGCCAAAACCCAGATTGGAGTCTCCACTGACATAAGGTATAAGGGAAAGATCTGCACCTGCATCTGGTTTTGACTCACAATAAAGCCTCATTCACACCTCCGTGTCTTGCTTAAATCTGTGAAAAGGTGGTGATGCTTCCATGAAGATGTCCATGATGGATCCGTGTTGGGTCCGGTTTTTGCTGTCCATGTGTCATCCGTGTTTCACTGACATTGTACAGCTGAAAAATAATTTTCAGAGCATCTCTTCATAATGATCCATGAAACATGGATGAAACAATGTGAATCCATGTTGCATCTGTGGTTTTCATGGACCCATAGACTATAATGAACATGATGGATCTGTGAACACGGACAAAATAGAGCATGCATCAGTGCTAAAAACACGGATCGTGCTAAAACACTGATGTGGGAATACACACATTAAAATGAATGGGGATGTGGAGAACACGTACAGCGCACGTCCGTGAATCACTGAAGTGTGAATGAAGCTTAAAAAGTAACTAAACTTTTGTATACATTTTTGTTAACATGTCCCTAATGCTCTAATAACAGTTTTTGTAATATACTTTATTATTGCTTTTTGTATTTTTAATAGACTTTTTCCCTCCATAAAGCACACCTTTCACTGTGCTCTCAAAATCGACCTTTCTGTACATTGCAGACTGCACAGCAGTGTATGGGGATGAGGCAGCACTGTGAGTACGGGCAGGTGTGCATATTGCAGCTCCTGCCAGTGCTGCCCGGAGGTTTAAAAGGTGCGCTTTGGGGGGGGGGGTTTATTAAAAATACAAAATACATTAATAAAGTATATTACAAAAACTGTTATTGGAGCACACAAGCGTATTTTGTTTCTGTGTCCATTCAGGTTTTTTTGCAGATACGATGCGACCTATTCATTTCAATGGGTCCGCAAAAATGCGGACAGCACACCGGACATACACAACAGCCAAATGATTATTTGGTGGACAGCTTCCTCACATCTCCTCCATACACATATACATTTAGCTCGGCTGAACATATATGTGTATTCAGTGGTGAGAGTGAAGCAAGCCGCTAACTGGTGGTGGCTTATCTCCGGGGAGAACAAAAGGGGGACAAAACGTAACTGAACAGAACGGAGTGCTCCAAAAAGCATTCTGTTCCGTTCTCATACCGGAGAGCAAACAGTAGCATGCGGATCTGTCATGACCCACAATGCAAGTCAATGGGGATGAATCCGTTTTCTCAGACACAATAGAAAACGTATCCGTTCCCCATTGACTTTCAATAGTGTTCATAACTGATGCAGATGGTTGTATTATCAGTAGCGGAAGAGTTTTTGCTGAACCCTGCCGGATCCAGCAAAAACGCTACTGTGAAAGTAGTATATGGAATTCCTATTGGACCTGTATTACAGAACCATAGGTACTCTGGGGTGCACTTGTATGGCAGTACCTCTTGGGGAATCTGCCTCCATATTACAGCATGATTTTTCCATATTTTTTTCTTTGGATTCATATGGAGTAGGTTTGAAATGAGAGCTCCGTGGAGTCACTATGAGCCCATAAATTTCTCTAGGTACTTTTTATGGGTCGGTTCGCACCTCCATTTCTCTGCTGGCACAGGTGCATGCAATAGTTTTTGTCAAAACCTGGCACTCATGCTGGAAAGCGGCCGGATAACATTATAGTCAATGGGTTCTGGCATTGAATGGCAGTATCCGCCTAGGCTGCACCCGGTGAACTCCGGCAGGTTGTTCTCTGCCAGATCAGTTAAATGGAGGTGTGACCCTTTTGTCAGGAGGGGTGGCATTTACACACTATCAATGCATTATTGTTTATTATTATTATTGTTATTATTATTATTATTGTGCCACTTTCATGGGCACATTTCTGTTTTTATGAATTAGTGGAATTTTTCCTGCAGCCACATATGGGATTGGGATTGCTTAGAAGTTGAATTAGTCTTGATCCGTAGTCTTTACAGTAATTGATGTCATTGAATTTCACTTTCTTTAAGCAAATAACTAAGGTGAGTGTATCCAATTACAGGTTTCTGCTGATTATGATCTCGGTGTTCAGATGTACAGTTCACACTTATGTTAGTCTTTGCTGCAGGGCTGGTTTTGTAGGATTTTATACAATCTCTTAAAGGGGTTGTACCACATTCTACAGAATAGGGGATAACTAGCTGATCTCTGGGGGTTCCACAGGTCATGTTCCCCCGGTCTGATGGATCGGCATTTCGTGCACGTGCACTGCCGCTCCTTTCATTGTCTGTGGGAGCGCTATACTCTGCTATCTCTGGTGCTACATAGAAAATGAATGGAGCTGCAGTGCGCATGCAGGGCCTGCTGCACCATCAGAACTAGGGAACAGGAACCTCGTTCTCATGATTGGTGGGGGTCCCAGATGTCGGACCCTAAGCGATCAGCTAGTTATCCCCTATCCTCCAACTCAAAGACTTGGCACAACCCCTTTAAGGTGTAAGTAAACCTAATGTTCAACTTATTGCTTATATAAAACAAAAGGTAATGAGATTTAACAGGGTCCATATGTGATTTTTAACACTGGTGTCTTCTTATGTGGCCTTTGGGCTAGAGATGGATAGAAAAATAGAAGAACAGATGAACAGATCATAATGGGCATGTATATGAGAGTAATTTGTCCCATGACCAATACATCTGCAAAAATAAAAGCTAAAATAAAAAATGTATTTTGTAATATATATATTAATAACTTTCTTTTATGGCGGCCAATAAAAATATCGCTTGACTTTAATATTGTTTTGGCATTGGTACAGTAGGAGTTAGCTGCCAACAAATCCGTATTGCTACGAAAAATCTTTCAAAAACCCAGATATACGGTCAATATAAAGTTTGCTAGGTTTCAGCTCTTCTCATTAGCGTTTCATCCACTGCAGTTTCAGTCAGGTTTTTTTGACCTTTGGAATAGCGCTGTTAATCTCTACATGAAAAATAATGGAACACTGACGGATCCCACTAAGGATAACGCAGCCCCTCAGAATTCGCCAGCATCCATAAAAGAAAAAAAAAAAGCATGACCGTCATGGCTCGGAGATACATATATTAGGACACCTGCACATTACATCTACAGGAGCTTTTATGGCGTCCCATTCTAAATCCAAAGGCATTAATTTGGAGTTGCCCCTCCACATTTTCTGCTGAAACAACGTCCATTCTTCTGGGAAGGCTTTCTACAAGATTTTGGATTGTATCTGTGGGAATTTTTGCCCTCTCATCCAGAAGAGCATTTGTGAGGTCAGACACAGATGTTGGGTCTGGCTCGCGATCTTCATTCTAGTTCATCCCAATGGTGTTCAATGGGATTGAGGTCAGAGCTCTGTGCGGGCCAGTTAAGTTCTTTCCATACCAAACGTACCCAACCATGCCTTATGGACTTTGCTTTGTAACACTGGAGCACAGTCATGCTGGAACAGAAAATGGTTCCCACAAAGTTGTACAATTGTCCAAAATGTCTTGCTATGCTGAAGGATTAAGATGTCCTTTCACTGGAACTGATGAGTCCTGGCCAACCCCTGAAAAACACCCTCATAGCATTATCCTTCCTCCACCAAATTTGGCACAGTTGGCACAATGCAGTCAGGCAGATAAATGTCTCTTGGCATTCCCCCAACCCAGACTCTTCCATCAGACTGCCAGATAGAGAAGTGTGATTCATCACTCCACAGAACACATTTCCACTGCTCCAGAGTCCACTCCATCTGACACTTGGCATTGTACTTGGGGGATGTAAGGCTTGCATGCAACTGCTTAGCCATGGAAACACATGTCATGAAGCTATCGATACACAGTTTTTGTGCTAATGTTAAAGTCAGAGGCTTTTATACACTATGAGGGGATTTAAGAATTACTCTATACCAAAAAATATAATGCAAAATGTGCTACAATTACATGTAAACTAGATTGCACCAAACTTATCACAAGCCAGCATCGGTATTCACTACAAAAAGAAGGATTCACACCAAAAATTAAGCCATGGCGCAAGTTGCCTATATCCCTCAGCACAGTGTCCCTGCTCTGTAACCTCATGTGGTCTTCACTTCATGGCTGAGTTGCTGTGGTTCCTAACTCTCAATAATACCACTCACAGCTGTTGGTGGAATATCTTGGAGGGAAGAAATTTCATGAACTGACTTGTTGCAGTGGTGGCATCCTATTACAGTACCACGCTCAAATTCAGTGAGCTTTTTAGAATAAGCCATTCTTTCACAAATGTTTGGAAAGGTGGCTAGGGGCTGGCTTTCATACACCTGTGACAATGGGATGGAATAAAACATCTTATTTCAATAATTAAGAGGTGTGTCCAGTGGCATACCTACAATAAAGGCAGGCCACACTACTGCTACAGGAACCGGGAGGGAGTGGGGCTCAGAACCAATCTCCTTCTTTGCTTCTTTCGCTCTCAGGTGAAAAACCTGCATTTTCATGCAGCTACCACTAGGGGGAGCTCAGTGCAAAGATATTATATTAGCTTACATTGCCCTGTATCAATTTCTGTGCACTGAGCTCCCCCTAATGGTAGCTTCTGGCAGCCAGCTTTGTAATATTTGAAGTAAAGCTGAAGAATTTAGCAATGTATTGTCAGCTGTAAATACAATTAGAAATTTACTGTTCAGAATGAGCACTATATTTAAGAACACAGAAGTCGGAAAAGCGGATGAGGCAGCGGGTGACTTTTTTTATTATAATTTTCTAAATGAAAATATCTTCTGCTTAATAAAAAATTGTTTTGCAATGGTGCCCTGTGAGGTCTGTGTATACCCCTGGGTGTTGTACCTACTCTACAAATAGGGGCCTGGATATGATTGTAACCATATCTCAGCAGACAGTGGACCTGGGATGTATTGGTTTGCTACCTATGAACGTCAAGAAGAGTGCTCTCATTCATTGACCGCAAACTAATATCTGGAAACTTGTGAGAAATTGAAACACGAAGGGGGAGATTTAATCATTTAGACATGTGCCTGTAACTTGGCAACAATTATTGGTTGGATTACTTTGCACTGAACATTTGGAGCAAGTTTGGTACATCTTAATGGCTATGTATGCACTTGGGGCAATTTTCTTATTATTGCATTGTACTCATTTTGAGCTAAAAATCATTTTTTCAATCAGACTTTATTAAAAATATGGAACTTTTTTTTCTGTACATAGCTGAGATGCTCTAGCAGAAGCCTCTGCATTTTCTCTCTTTTCTGTCAGTCAGGGAGCTGATGGGCTCCTTATCTCTGCTCTCTGACATTATAAACACTCATTATAGTAGTTCAGTTCTTATCTTCTTAAATAAGTGTTTATGACCTCTTAGCAGTTTAAGCTTTATTAGATGACCAGTGAAAGTACCAGTCCACACAAACAGTTAACCCTTTCTGACAGAACGGGCTCAATATTTTTAATAAAGGCCAATTAAAAAGTGGGGTTTTTTTGTTTTTTGTTTTTTTTTGCCAAAAATTAGTAAAATGCAATCATAAACAAAAAATGCGTCCAAAGGTGTACATAGACTTTAAGCTGTGTGCCAAACCTTCTCCATCCCCCTGTGGAGGAAGATTGAAAAGCAAGAAATACTAAGCATGTACTCTAGTTTTTTGTCAAAAATAAAGCCAGAATTTTACTTAGTAAATCTGACTCAAAGTGTATTGGAAAGTTCTAGAACTTTTCATCTGTAAGCTTTATTAGCCTGAAACTGAAAGGCTATGAACTCCTTCGTGGACATTTTTTTAATGAAGGCATTTTACTCATTTTGGGCTAAAAATCTTTTTTTTTTTTCAATTAATCTTTATTAAAAAATGTTCAGCAGCCTTTGTCATAAATGGTTAACTCTTTGCAGTGAGTTTTCACTGTGAGCATTTATTTGCCAGCTATGTCTATCCCTTGAAGTACTAGCAGCTTATAAACACTTATTTAAGCTATATGTATAGATAATAAATTGAGCTATAATAAGTGTTTATAGGTGTGAACTGAGCTGCCTCACAGGAAACAGTATAAACTCAGAGCCTAGTGCTAGAGAATCTCAAGGCTGTACAAAGAAAGGGGCTGCAAGTTTTAATAAAGACCAGCCATTACAGTGTATACTAATGCTCCTCAAAGTCTCTGCTTGGCAGTTTAGGGTTTCTGCAGACAGGAGTGTTATAGTTCTGTACCACCATAGAGTTGTATGGAGCTGTAAAATGGCACCCATAGCAGTTTATATGGGGGCCATACATTACCTCTTCACGCCCACAACCTCATATGGAGGCATACAAAGATTTTTTATTTCTTTTGCATTGATATGGGGAAAAAAATTGTTTGCTCCTTCAGATTCTGTATTATGGATTCTGTATTATATTCTTACGTAGAACATCAGATAGAGAGAATACGGAATCCATATAAATATGAGTTTATTTTTTACTTCCCGATTTTATCACTATTCTCTATTAATATGTGAGAATGAAGTGTGATATGTAGCATGACATGGTGTACTACAGGTGCATTCTTCACAAGAAGCATTTCCATGCATAGACACATGAAGTGCCTACCACTATCAGACTGCAGATCCTTGGGACCACCAGAAGAAATTATTCTTAGGGCCCACCCTCTGTGTATACAGGACATGTGCAGTTCCACAGTTATTATCAGTGAGATTTAATAAGATATCTTGATCTGCCTCTAGTTACAGACAGCAAGAAAGTATGTGGGTCCCTTGTTATTCGTAGTCAGCAGTATTATACATGCAATGAAATAGACATTAGAAAGCATTGGTGTTTTTCCTCTTGAGATGGGGGTGAGCCCCTTTATCCAGCTGGGCTCTGTACAGCTACACATATCATATATCTAGTCAGCCACCTTTGGGATCCCGTGTTTTTAGGGGTCCATTATTGTGTCCAAGCTTGGGGCCAACAGAGGATCCTCTGGTGGGCCTTTCTGACCTGGGTGCCTATTGCTTCATAACACAGATCCCGTCTCGATACACACGACTTCACTGTGTAGATGGGACCTAATAGTTTACCTTTTTATCATCATCTTAGAAGTATATTGTAATAAACTGCACATACATAAGACTCGAGTATACAAAATGTGGGTCTTGTACATACCATATGTGCATTTTAAGGGGTATTCCAGGACTTTAATATTGGTGATCCTATCCAACTCCTGGCACCCCTGCTAGTCAGGAAATCGAAGGAGCCATAATGGATTGGACCCCTGCCGATCAGCTGTGGTATGCAGAAGCTGGCACAGCTCCATACACTGTGTAGTGGCCGGGAAAATATACTGCAAGCTCAGTCTATTTGGATTACTTGTTCCAGTGTAATGTGGCCCCTTTGAACAGGAGATGGACCTCCCCACAAATCTGGTATTCATGACCTATCCTAAGGATAGATCATTAGTAATAAAGTCTTGGAATGCTCCTTTACCCTTTAATAGCTCCTCATGAACATTTTGCAGCCATATACTGACAATCATGGATTGGATGAAAATCACTACCATGCAATTTCTGCCTAATATAGAAAAATGATAGATCCTATTATCTCTCCTAACTTTTCCTCACACTTCTCAAAAATATGTCCTTTCTTCCTGTATTTTTTGTCACATTATGAGACATTTGCATGTATTCACAACATGGCTGAACTACCCGTTCATTTGCCTTGTTAGCATCACTCTGATTTGCATCTAATCTCTTCTTAAGTCCAGATCTATTTGTATCACACTTGTCATTGAGAAACTGGAGAATGTCTTTGATGGTACATTATTTCTCCAGGGTGAAGTCCCCCTGTTTCACTTGATGTGAGATAGATGAGAAACAATATGGCTTGCAGACAAGCTCACCGTGCACCTGACAAGCTTTTACAATCCTACCTTTGCCTCAGGATGTTTTTCTATTACGAATAATGCAAAATCTCTGAATTGTTAAAGCGATTGGTACACTTGTCATGCTTCTTCCCACAACTGAAGACAGTCAAGTGTAGATCAGAATGCTCAGATTTGGACCTCTAAACTCAACAATCTTAGATTTCAAATTTTTAATTGCTATATTTAGGAATCTCGCATCTGTATTTCTAGACACGTAAGGTGAAAACACGGTCAATTCTCCATGGATTCCCAAAAAAGGGCCTACATCATCTTCCAAAGACACCTCTCTTTAAGAAGGCTATAAATGCTCAGAGAAATGCTGGGAATGTGAGGTTGGGACCAATTTAAAATAAAAAGGCTGGGTTTTTTAAAATTTGCTCTTACAGACCTTTACAGATAACAAACCTCACCCAAATCCTTCTTTTAGAGGGACAGTCTCTACCTTGGTTCCAAGTTCCTCTGTCTCTTTATGCTCCTTATATGTTCCTCTTTTTAACCCAGTAGATTCTTAGGCCCCATTCACAAGACCGTATGAATGGGGCCGTATCTATTCCGCAATATTGCGGAATAGATGCGGCCCCATTCACTTCTATAGGAGCGGGCAGCCGCGGCACGGAGCCAGCTTAAATAGATAAAGCATGTCCTATACTTGTCCGCAACAGCGAACAAGTATAGGCATTTTGAATGGGGCGCCCCGGCCATGTGTTCTGCAGCACCGCGGAACACACGCCGGTGGCAGCCATAGTATTGCGGGCCGCATTATTGAGGACCCGCAATATTACGGCCGTCTGAATGGGCTCTTATTGATACATTTACCAGATTGCTCCAGAAATTTTTTGTCTGGGTCCTACCAGCATATAAGAGATCACATATTTCATGTTTTATGATTCTTTACCATTCACAACTTAAAAGGGTTATCCCACAAAAAAATTCTACATTTTTAAAACCATCACCAGGATCTGAAAACTTTTATGATTGCATGTAAATAAAAATGTAGTACAGCCACTGAGTTATTTATATAATGTATCTGTATAGCTCCACCAAGTATTTGTTCTCTTCATTTCTCCCTCCAACTCATTGAGGTGGTCGCACATGCTCAGTTCCATCCTTCAACTGCCACCAATCTAATTTTCTTTTAGAAGCTGTGACAGTTAAAGGGAGAGAGCTACATTAAAAAGATAAATTGTCTGTGAGTGGCAGAAGTATGTGAACCTTTGCTTTCAATATCTGGTTTTACCCCTTTGTGCTGCAATAATTGCATCTAGACGTTCCCTAGAAATGGTTGGTTAGTCCTGCACATCGACTCGAAGAATTCCAGCCCATTCCTGTGAATGATACAGCACCAATGCCAGCTGTGGGCCAGACAAAAAACTGTTGCATGCAACGTTTTTTGTTTGGCAGAAACACTGCATTTATGCCAGAAAGCAGCCAGATCAACACCGGACCTCATTACAGTCAATGGGATCTGCCGGTGAAGTATAGAATCCAGCAATGCTGGATGGATCCTGCAAAATCTGGCAGGCTGCTCTGTGACGGAACAGCCTACCGGATCTCCTTGACGGAGGACCATTCAATTTAACCCCTTCACATGCTGTTTTACACTGACTCCCCCCACGCAGCTGTTATGACTGTTGGACAGCCCAAAACCCCGTCTTTTCTGAAAATGGACCCAAGAGAGAATAGCTAGACCAGTGGTGGCCAGGAACTTTAGGCACCGTGCTTCCGCTGACGTCACCTGTCTGCATCCGCCTCAAATATCCTCCTCTCCCACTCTCCTTTAAGCTGTGGCCACGGTCCCTCACTACACGCTTGTAATGTTCTGTTCTCTCAGTTTTGATGGCTCACTTCGCCTGCTCAGGTTGGCACAACTGCAAACACTATGGAACCACATCAAAAGCGTTGGTTTGGAGAGGGGTAAAGTTTGATAAAGCTTCTGCTTCCTCTGAGCAGAACCTGTCCCCCTCCCTCCTCTCCAACAAACAGGCCGTGCTACGAGGCCTACATTAGAGACCTTGCTTTGTGCTCGCCTTGTATGAATCAGCTCGCTAGATTCACTCAGTGCTCTGAAAACACAATCAAGATGCTCAGCGGGTTCTTTGTTAGTCTCCCCCTTGAGCTCCATTAAGTGAAGAATTCCCTGTAAACGCGTGTCAGAGGGAGAAAGTGGCTCATTTACTAAATGTAAGGCTGTTTTGTTGGAGGGGAGTGTGCGCTTTTGTGCAGTGCCTGCCTCTAAATCTTGTTTCTCCACAATAGACCCATATAATGCATCCACAGGCAGAGTCTCCCTGCAGTCTCTGAAGTGGCAGACATCCAGCACTAGGAGGGGGGGGATAAAGTGCAGCTCATTCCCTCCTTTCAGATCGCTCGTTTGTGTGGGGAAGGGAACGCTCACAGCTCCCACACACCTGCACTATTCTTACCGCCGCTCACTGAGCCAAACATCGCAACCGTGATAAAAATAGGAAGGGCTGGGGGCTAATGGTAAGCGCGTTGCTCTTTGAAGTGCTTAAAGCATAGTTCATTCTTCAGCGTGTTAATCCTTTAACTTCCAAGGGGTCTGCAATGCAGAGATAGGGTTCAGCATAGCCTGTGGCAGAGCCAGCGGGGCCACTTCTCAGGTCCTCAGGAGCTTAAACAGTTGGTACTTGACCAGTGCAGTATAACTTCTAGACGCGGGGATCGATTATTCTGGATTGTAAACTCTGCAAGGGACATTTCAATGGTGAAAGCCAAAGTTTTCAGTTCAACCACAGATATTCAGTCAGGAAGTCTTCTTCTAAAAGACTTTTTGAGAAATTACTTAATGGCCGTTTAAGGCACTCTCCATAAGAAGATATTATATTCTCCAAATCTTAACCATATGAAATGTTCTGAAAGACCAAAGGAGCATAGATCAGGGTAACCTTTTACAATCTGATGCTGCAAGTACAGCACGTCCCTTGGCCTGCTCAGGGCAATGCCTGTGTTTAATTCAGTCTAATTCCTCTGACTTTCAATTTTCATTGCATTAATTTAAATGGACAATTTGGTATAAATACATGGAAAAGCTGTAGTGAGTGATATAATCACAGTTATTTGGATGAAGATGCACGTACGGGATATTTCTTGCAAATTCAAATGCGTAACAGGGCCCTTCAATGACTTAAAGTGAGTCTGTCACCAAGAAAGTCACTTCTATACCAGGCACAACGTTGTGTAGGGCAAGCTCAGCTGAATGTAGTAATACCTTTCACACTTATCTGGAGAGATCACCAGGTGAGGTCAGTATGCAGGAACCTGGCCCTGTCGATGAAGGAGAGGGAGGGTCTGAAAGAGGAAGCAGAATGAGTAAGGGTGAACAAGGTGACTTGGGCCCCCCCTTGGTGCACTTAAATATTTTTCTCTAGAATGAAATAGCGGTTCACTAAGTGAAAGGTATCATTACATTCGGCTGAGTTAGCCCTACAAGGTCAGTGCATTTTTTGGGGACAGACTCCCATTAATGAGGTATTCCAATTTGAGCAAGGACATGATATTCATTGTGTCATCAAAACTTCTTCCTGATCAAGTGATGGACACACAGGTGTGCGGCTCCTTACAGTGCAGTTATCAGAGCCTTGTATTGGACCAAGCAGTGCAAGTGTGTCCATCGCATGACCAAAGGAGATTTTTTTTAACTTCTTGTAAGTCATAAAGGTTTCTATAGAATGACAGCAAATCAGGAGATCTCTAAGACCATGAGAAATTGAAACAGAAATGATATTTGGCTTTCTTTGGCCAAACCCCTAGTTTGATGTCTCCTAGCACCTAGTTTTCTGAACATCTTCCACATGCTTTTTTTTTCTTTTTTTTTTCAGTTTGGTCTCTCCTGAGTCCAGACCGGTTTTCATCATGTAAACCAATCCCTCTGGTTTGTTACATACTGTATGTACCATAGCACTTCCTGTTGCTGTATACAACCAAACCCATGATGCACTTCTCCCTTCTCTACCATAGCTCCAGCACCGCCCCTAAAAACACCCAGCTAGTTTATAGCTCTTTCCACCTAGCTAGTTACATAGACACTCCCTATCAAGGCCCCTAACAACACACCAGCTAGTTGATAGCTCCTCCCACCAGCAAGTTAAATAGACGCTCCCCTATTACTGCCTCTGACAACTCCCAGCTAGTTTGTATCTCCTCCCACCAGCTAGTTACATACACACTCCCCTATAACTGCCCCTAACCACACCCAGCTAGTTTATAGCTCCCCTCACCCCCTAGTTACATATACAATCCCCATCACAGCATCTAACAACGCTCAGCTATTATAGCTCCTCCAACCCAGCTAGTTACATAGAAACTCCCCATCACTGCCCCGAACAACGCCCAGCTAGTTTATAGCTCCTCCCACCCCGCTAGTTATATAGACATTCCCCTATCAATGTTCCTAACACCCAGCTAGTTTATAGCTCCTCCCACCCACTAGTTATATAGACACTCTCCTATCACTGCCCCTAACACCCAGATAGTTTATAGCTCCTCCCACTAGCTAGTTACATACACACTCCCCTTTCACTGCCACTAACAATGTCCAGCTAGTTTATAGCTCCTCCCACCAGCTAGTTACATAGGCACTCCTCTATCAATGCCCCGCCCATAGACATAAAATGACAGACAATAAGACAGACCTGCATGGACAAGGTCATGTGACCCCAGCCCAGAACAGGAGATTGGAGCAATAAAGGTAATACAAACACATTACAAAATTACAGCAACCTTCATAAATTATTATTTTAAAGGATGTTGATGCAAACTGGAAAACCCCTTAAAGGTGAATAAAAATCTTGAGAAAGTCTTCCCGGATCCCTCTGGCTTCCCCTCTTTTGCATATTTGTAAATTTATCTAAGTCTGGGTTTTATAGATATGTCTAATTGTGGCATTACCTTCAGGCTCAGTTTTGGACTCCGCTCAGGTCCAAATTAGATATTCTAGTGAGAAGAACCAATTTATTTAGTAGCATAAAGCCATTTGACAAAGCCCTTAGTAGATGGACTTCTGATCTCCACTGTGATGAGTGCTAGAGATTTATTGATCCAGAAAGTATAGTACACCCAGCTAGGTTAGGATTGATGGTTATTCCCAATTTACATTGATTTTTGCTTTCAGTGCCAGGGGTACTTTGGTCTGAGGGGCTTCTTTTTCAGCACACCCATTTTGGGTTCTCAGATTTGCCTCGTAGGCCAGATTCATATCACTGGTTAGTTTTCTGTTCTTCCGATCCGTCAGAAGAACAGAAAAATAAACCAAAAATTGCATTGTGCATTTTAAGCATCCGTTATGCTCAGTTAAGCACATTGCGCATCCGTTTTAGCCATTTCCGTCTAAAATCTGTTACTTTACACGGCAATAAAGGTCCTGCATGTATGCTATATGAAATGTACAGTGCAAATGGCTAGGACTTTGTCTCTCTGGATAGTAAAGCCAGCCATCACAACAGCTACCACCAGAAATTATCACAGTCCATGAGGAAAGGGGCTGACAATGTAATTTTTACTAAGATTTACTAGCTGGAGGGGGCACTGGTTATGTGTTTCTGTGAATGATGCGAATTCTGCTGTAATTCTTAAATATGGATGTGTGGGCTGATATCTGTATTGTAGCTGTCGTGTTATTGTTTATGTGCTTTTTATATTCTGTTGTATAGAAAATTGCAAAAATACGACCTTTAAGAAAAAGCTTTCTTTGGCCTTTAAAATGCAGTATAACATAAGATATAAAAGCGGGATTTATAAATAAGATATAAAAGAGTTTTATAAATAAAGGGATTTTACACCCTTCACATTTAGGCCTTATGCGCACAACCATATATATTTTTGTCCCGCAAGACGTGGATCCACAAAATACAAATGATTTCCATGTTGGATCCATTGTTATTTTTTTGTTTTTTTCTGACCCGTTGACTTGATGTGGTACGTGATCTGCATTTTGCAAGTACAAGACATGTTCTAACCTTTGCGGAATGGACACATGGATGCAGAAAGCACAGACGTCACCATATTTCCCGGATCCGATTTTTGCAGACTGCAAAATACATACAGTCATGTGCATGAGGCCTTATGTAGACTGGGTTCACATCTTCATTAGACATTCCACTTTTTCTGTTCTATCATAGGAGCAGAGAAACATCACACGGAGCCTAACTCATTTTTTGTTTAGCAAGTATAATGCCATCTGCAACAGAGCCCCCAGTGCGGGTGTGAAGAGCAATTCTGGCAAATATGAGTAGATTGGTGCACATTTGGCCTGACGGCATGTGAAGTTTCCAGAGATTCCAGTAGACATCTAAACGGTGAAACCATTGTAGGTCCATCACCCGATTTGACAGGTCCATGTGAGCTCCAGGTAGAGTGTCAACAACTTCAAATAAATGATATAACCTAATGAGGTTAAGCGAAGGTCTGCATGTCTAGTGAGAACATATGAAGGAGTTTAAGAAGTGAGGAGTTGATTGGCACCACAATGGCCGGTATTCATTAAAGGGAAAATGTCAGCAGTTTTGCCCACAACGGTAAGTAGGGGCTTGGAAAGAGTGCAGGAGAAAAATACCATTTCATAATATTTTATCATCAGGAGTAGTGTGAAGATGAACTTTTATTCTACCGGTCTCTGCTCGTACAAGTGTCCAGCAGGGGGAGCTTCACTGTGTAGTGCTCTCTGCATTGAGCTGCTTCACAGCTCCTCCTCTCAGGTCTAAGTGTCAGCTGTAGCATCCAACTAGAGGACAACTACAGCCATCTCTCAGAGCACAGGTGAAGGTCTGTGATGCAGATCAATGCAGAGAGAACTTTACAGTGAAGCTCTACCTTAGGCAGCAGAATCTGGCAGAATGAAAGTTCATCTTCACACTACTCCTGATGATAAAATATTATGAAATGGTATTTTTCTCCTGCACTCTTTCCAAGCTCCTACTTACCGTTGTGGGCAAAACTGTATATTCACCCTACTGCTGATAAATGTTCCAAAAAGGTATGTTTATACTGCTTTCCCCAGCCCCTGCCTAATGCTATCAACAGTTTAGCATGGTCAAAACTGCTGAAAGACTCCCTTGTAAGATGGCCATACCCTTAAATTGTATGATCAGCTTAACACCGTCTTCAAATGATGCAGGAAGATAATGCCACTCATCATGTTACATGTTGACAGTTTCCATCACCACTTTGAAACATTGAAATTTGGTCAATGAATACCTGATACTTCACATGGGATCTTCAAATGTTAAATGGTTTGTCTCATGATAAACCTCCTGGCCAAAACCAGAGAGCTGCTATTGAAGAACATCTAACTCTAGCTGGACCATCCATGTACAACATGGACAGCCATTCTTTTCCGAATATGCGACCACATTTTGACCACTACAGGGGAAATGTATGGTGAAAAGCTGCTTCTTAAGCCAGACCCGTGGTAATCATTGATAACAGTATGACCACCAGGTTAGCATACGCTGGGGGACCTGCTAAGCAAGGGGTCCCATCTCCATTCAAAGATGATGTCCATTTATAGATTACTAGGGATATTGAAAGAAACAGGAGGTTAAGAAATGATCAGCATCTTGAAGACAAAAATAACCTTAATTTTTATGTAATGAATTCACTTGTTGCTGAAGATGGTCTTGTGGGAGAGGGGTCTATTACTATTTGGCTATAAACCCAGTGGTTATGTCACGGGGGAGACAAGGGAAGGTGTGCCCTGTACTTGAAACCCCCCTTCTTTCCCTACCTACTTGCCTCAAACGGCCCTAGGCGGCCGCGGACAACCACGAAGACGTTCCCTATACTGGGTAAGTGCAGAGGGAGGGAAAGGGAACACAGGGAGAGACAAAACACAGACGGAACAAACACAAAGATAGAGTAGTCAGCAAGCCGGGTCAAACACAGGAGATAGCGTAAATACCAGGGGTCAAGAGAAGAGAGGTCCAAGTCCAAGTCCAAAGTCAGAGTCCAAATAGCAAATCCAAAACACAAGGTCGCACAAGCACTGATCAAAGGTATAAACTAATCACAGGCAATGAGTAAGGCAGTTGCCATCTTTAAATAGCCCGCCCAGGATCATGTGATGTGGCCAGCATCACATGACCTGTGGCGGAGCAAGCTGTCAAAACAATATGTAAAGTAGCCATGTGGTGTGATCAGCACCACATGGCTAAACCCAAACAGAGAATTAACACATGAAGTGCTGGCTGACAAGACCCCAGCACTTCAATTCCCTATTGCTCATCTCTAGGGGGGCGGAGAGGTCCGGCGATGTCGTGCAGAGGGAGCGCGATGCCGACCTCGCGTGACAGTACCCCCTCCTTCACGAGGGGCCACCGGACCCTTACCAGCGGGAGCAGGCTTATCGGGATGCTGCAGATGGAACTTTCGGATGAGCGAGTCTGCATGCATCCTGGTCAACGGTACCCAAGACCTGTCCTCAGGACCGAACCCCTTCCAATGTACGAGGTACTGGAAGGAATTCCGGACCCTTCTCACATCCACAATTCTGGCAATCTCATGCTCCATTTGTCCTGCTACCTCAACCGGAGGCGGAGACTGTTCCTCAGGACCAACGGGAGCAACATAACGTTTGAGCAAAGACACATGAAAACATTATGAACACGAAGGGAGTCGGGTAAACATAACCTAAATGAAACCGGATTGATCACCTTGGTGATCCTGTAAGGACCAATGAAGCGAGGTGCAAACTTGTAGGATGGTACCCTCATGTTGAGATTTTTAGTCGATAGCCATACCTTATCCCCAACCTTAAAATTCACACCCTTAGAACGTTTTCTATCAGCCTTAGCTTTTGAACTCCTTGGGCCTTTTCCAGGTTCGACTGAACCTGTGCCCAAACTGTGCACAGTTCTTGAGAAAAATCATTGACCTCTGGGACAACCGACGCAGATGGGGAAAAGGAGCTAAAGCGTGGATGAAAACCCATATTGCAGAAAAACGGTGACATCCCAGAGGATGAATTAACACGATTATTAATTGCAAACTCAGCCAGAGACAGGAATCTGGCCCACACATGCTGGTTATCAGAAACATAACATCTGAGATATTGCTCAACTGATTGGTTAAGACGTTCAGTCTGACCATTGGTCTCCGGATGAAAGGCTGATGAAAAGGACAAAGAGATACCAATCTTATTACAGAACGTTCTCCAGAACCTAGACACAAACTGTACTCCCCTATCAGAAACGATATTCTCAGGAACACCATGCAGTTTGACAATATTATCAATGAACACGGACGCCAAGACCTTCGCAGAGGGTAATTTACACAAAGGAATAAAATGACACATTTTGCTGAATCTGTCAACCACCACAAATATCACGGTTTTACCCTCAGAGCACGGCAAATCCGTGATAAAGTCCATGGACAGATGTGACCAAGGTCTGCTAGGTATGGGTAAAGGATGTAACTCACCCATAGGTCGTGTCTTGGAATTCTTGGACCTGGCACAAGTGTTACACGCCGTTACAAAAGCCTGAACATCTCTGGAGATTGACGGCCACCAAATACTGCCTAGAGACCAACTCCTTGGTGCATTGATGCCAGGATGTCCACACAAAACAGAATTATGGCACTCACCCAGCAGTCGCAACCGCAAATGAGCCGGCACAAACAATTTGTCATTGGGGGTACCAGTGGGAGCAAGATGTTGTCCTGCCGAGATTTCAGAAGCGAGGTCAGATGAGGTAGCGGCCACGATGATATCAGCTGGCAGGATGGGCTCAGGAGGGACGTCAGGAGGCTGATACGCCTGGAAACTTCGGGATAAGGCATCGGCCTTAACGTTCTTGCTCCCGGGTCTGAAGGTAACACAAAAATCAAAACGAGTAAAGAACAAAGCCCACCTCGCCTGTCTAGGATTCAATCGCTTAGCCGATTCTAAAAACATTAAATTCTTATGATCCGTGAGGACCGTAATGCGGTGAACTGCCCCTTCTAAAAAATGACGCCATTCCTCAAATGCCCACTTGATTGCAAGTAACTCCCTATTACCAATGTCATAATTCCTCTCGGCAGGAGAGAACTTGCGGGAGAAGAAGGCGCATGGCATAAGATTAGTTAAGGTGGAAGACCCCTGGGACAGTACTGCCCCCACACCATCTTCAGATGCATCCACCTCAACTACAAAAGGCTTACTTTGATCAGGCTGGACCAACACAGGAGCATTAATAAAACACTGTTTTAACCTTTCAAAGGCCTCAATAGCTGCAGGGGGCCAATTGACCAGATCAGCCCCCTTGCGAGTCAAATCCGTAATGGGTTTGGCTACCACTGAAAAATTTTTGACAAATTTACGATAAAAATTAGCAAACCCCAGAAATCGCTGGAGCGCCTTCAAAGAGGAAGGTCGCACCCAATCCACAATGGCCTGTACTTTAACTGGGTCCATTTTGAAAGAAAAAGGGGTGAGAATGTATCCCAAAAAGGCCACTTCCTGAACACCAAAGGTACACTTCTCCCTTTAACGAACAACTTGTTTTCACGCAACACCTCCAGCACTTGCCTAGTGTGAGATACGTGACTTTCCCAGTCTGCAGAAAAAATCAGGATGTCATCAATATAGACAATTACAAATTTCCCAATAAATGGTCTAAAAATGTCATTGACAAAGTTTTGGAAAATTGCCGGAGCGTTACTTAACCCAAAGGCATTACCAAGTACTCATAATGACCTTCCGGGGTATTAAAAGCAGTTTTCCATTCGTCCCCCTCACGAATCCTGATTAGGTTGTATGCCCCCTTCAAATCCAGCTTGGTGAACCAACAGGCCCCCTGGACCTGATTCAGCAAGTCAGGAATAAGGGGCAACGGGTATCTGTTTTTAACAGTGATTTTATTGAGCTCCCTGTAATCGATACAGGGCCTCAATCCTCCATCCTTTTTACCAACAAAGAAAAAACCTGCCCCCATGGGAGAAACTGAAGGCCGGATGTGACCCTTGGCCAAACTCTCTTTGAGATAATCCCTCATGGACTGACGTTCAGGAGTAGAGAGATTATAAATGCGACCTTTGGGATATTTGGATCCCTCAATAAGGTTGATGGCGCAATCATATTGCCGGTGAGGAGGGAGGAACTCAGTCTCGGACATGGAAAAAACGTCCGAAAAAATCGCCGATATACTTGGGCAAGGAAAGAGACTCAGTGGTACCTCCAAACAGCAATACTGATTTACAACATTTGTCACAATTCATTCCCCATTTTTCCAATTCACCTACCGACCAGTTGATCACAGGGTTGTGGTCCTGTAACCATGGCAGACCTAAAACAAAGTCGGTAGGTAAATCCTTTAATACAAGGAAGGAACAAGTCTCGGTATGGGTAATTCCTACAGTTAATACAACCTCAGGAGTACAAAACTCCACTCTCCCATTATTCAATGGAGTGGAATCCAGTGCGATAATTTCAATCACCTCCCTTAAAGGAACTAGCGGAATCCCCACAGATTGTATAAAATCAAAATCAATAAAATTAATGGCAGAACCAGAATCAACAAAAGCCTTACCGGACCCCCTGAGTTGGTTGTACGCAATGGAGATAGGTAATAATACTTTCCTCCTTACCACCGCTGGGGTTACCTTACTTCCGGCAGAAAGCTCTCTAGAGGGCAGAAGTTTCGGGCATTGCTGGAGCCAGTGGTTCGTCTCACCGCAGTAGAAACAGGTTCCATTCAAGCGTCTCTGATCTCTCAAAGTTCCTCCCCACTGTATGGACTCCTCCGGGACCCTGGTAGAAGGTGGACTCAGAAGAGGGGGTTCAGGCAGGACGACAACCTGAGGAATATCTGAACGTTCTCTCCGTCTCTCCCTCACTCGACGATCCAGTTTAATGGCTAGTGTCATGGCTGCCTCTAGGGTGTCAGGAGTAGGGTAACTGACAAGTAAGTCCTTAAGATGGTCAGACAGCCCCACCCTAAACTGGCTTCTCAAAGCAGGGTCATTCCATCCAGAGGAAACACACCACTTTCTAAACTCAGCACAGTAATCCTCTACTGGACGGTTACCCTGCCGAATGTCTCTGAGCTGAGTCTCAGCTACAGAAGTCAAGTCAGGCTCCTCATATAATAGGCCTAAGGCCTGAAAAAGTGCTTCCACAGACTGCAAGCTTGGGGAGTCAGGCGGTAAAGAAAAGGCCCATTCCTGCGGATCACCTTGCAGCAAGGAAATAATTATTCCTACCCGCTGCTGCTCGGCACCCGAGGAGTGAGGACGTAAACGAAAATACAATTTTACGCTCTCCTTAAAGGAACGGAAAGTTTTCCGGTTCCCCAAAAACCGATCCGGCAATTTAACATGAGGTTCCACAATGGGGTTAGATGTGGAGGGAGCCGCTACTAGTGCAGGTTGTAGCTGCTTCTGATGTAGGAGCCTCTCGGCCAGGTCCTGGATCATCTGCGCCATAACCTGAACCTGGTCCGTGAGCACCCGCAATTGCTCCATATGATACGGCCTGTGATTCTGTCACGGGGGAGACAAGGGAAGGTGTGCCCTGTACTTGAAACCCCCCTTCTTTCCCTACCTACTTGCCTCAAACGGCCCTAGGCGGCCGCGGACAACCACGAAGACGTTCCCTATACTGGGTAAGTGCAGAGGGAGGGAAAGGGAACACAGGGAGAGACAAAACACAGACGGAACAAACACAAAGATAGAGTAGTCAGCAAGCCGGGTCAAACACAGGAGATAGCGTAAATACCAGGGGTCAAGAGAAGAGAGGTCCAAGTCCAAAGTCAGAGTCCAAATAGCAAATCCAAAACACAAGGTCGCACAAGCACTGATCAAAGGTATAAACTAATCACAGGCAATGAGTAAGGCAGTTGCCATCTTTAAGTAGCCCGCCCAGGATCATGTGATGTGGCCAGCATCACATGACCTGAGGCGGAGCAAGCTGTCAAAACAATATGTAAAGTAGCCATGTGGTGTGATCAGCACCACATGGCTAAACCCAAACAGAGAATTAACACATGAAGTGCTAGCTGACAAGACCAGCACTTCAATTCCCTATTGCTCATCTCTAGGGGGGCGGAGAGGTCCGGCGATGTCGTGCAGAGGGAGCGTGACGCCGACCTCGCGTGACAGGTTACATACAGCTGATCGGGTCAGCTATTATAAGTCTTATGTAAGTCTTCATGAGACAACTCTTTTAATGATCCAAGCTTCTTCTTGATGGTTTTCAGAGATTTTCCCTATACTTCAGTAAAAGCAAAAACAGTATGAAAAACATATTGCAAATATGGTGGATTCTATTTCTACTAACTATATCACTAATGCTAATGAAATTTGAGATTCACTTTCATTCCTAGTCAGTACAAAGAAGAACTCCGGCTGTTGGTGCCCCCACAATATATTGGAATGCCATACGTACAAGCACCTTGACACTTTTGTACTCTTTGGAGTCATGCCATTGTTTGATGAGCTTGGTTCATAAATCTTCCTTGAGATATGCCTGGAGAGTCGCTATTTATTGTACAATGCAGGAAAGGGAGAAAATCATTTACTTTCTTTCCAATCCGATATACCTGCCCTGAATTAGCTTCAGCTATTTAAATGAGCCTTTGCCGTACTGAAGCTGTGGAATATTTGCAGAGGTCGGCGGAGGTTGACTCTCTCTGCAGTAACCGTAAGTCTGCAAGTCTTCGGGGTGACTGTAATCGTCCGCAATGGTTATATTTGGGCAAGTTTTTGTACACTTAACCAAGTTCAGCAGCAAAGACCTCTATGATCATGCCCTCCAATGTATCACCTAAGAATGCCTGCTTTATGTTGTGTAGGTATTCTATGCTTCCTGTATAATATTTCATGTCAATTTCTCAGTGGGGTGCTTAAAGGAGTTATCCCAAGACTAATGTAAAAAATGAAAATCAGACATCATATAGTATATGACAGTACCTTTCTAACAAGGCTAGAACCAGCCTATACCTCACATGGATCCAGAGATCTCCCCATTCATTGCTCTGCTAGATTTATATCAAGCTGACAGATCAAGTGGAGTGTCTTTTCTGCTGCAGCTAAGGAGGCGTGTCTCAGCTCTCCCTATCACAGCTCAGGGGGCATGTCTCAGCTCTCCCTATCACAGCTCAAAAGGCATGTCTCATCTTTCCCTATCACAGCTCAGGAGGCAGCTGATGGATGAAACTGAGCATGTGCGGCCTCCTCACTGAGCAGGACAAAGAAATAAAAAAACAAACAGCAGGTGACGCTATACAGATAAATTTTATTTAATAACTCAGTGGCTATACTAAATTTTTAGTTACATGCAATTACAAAAGTATTCAGATCCAGATGCTTGCTTCAAAACTGTAGAATATTTTTCATGGGACAGCCCCTTTAAGGAATGTTTCCAGTCGGACTTTACCTGTTCAGATCAAGGGTTTATTGGGTTACAAAAGTGATAACTACTTTTATGAGCTTAGTATAGTTGTCCCTTCCCTTTTCTTGCCTTTGTCATCTAATATGAAGGTTATTTGCCCGATCATCTCCCCATGTAAACATGCCTTGGGTCAGCCAACAAACAAGGAAATTCTTGTTTTTTTCCTTAATGGCATCTTTTCTTGGCAGCACAATGCCCAGTGTAAGCAGGCATTTGCTGCCAACCTTATTGAAAGTCTGTGACCGAACGATAGTTCCATGTAAATGGAGCTGAATGAGGGCAGTCAACACGCTATATGTCAATTGGCATTTTACCCCTGTAAAAGGATCCTAAGGTTCTGTTATTTGCTTGTCATCAGAGGTTCCAGTATTTCAGTGGCAAGATTAATGCATTCTGCAGGCTTATTCTCGCTGACAAAAATACTGCAAGCCAACAGGAACTCTTATCAAACTGATATGAGGTCAGGAGATCAGAGCTAAGGCTTCACATGAGGGCTGACAGAGCTGAGAAGTGAGACTGATTTTTTAACTCTTGTATCAAAAACGGCTGAACATTTTTAATGAAAATCGATTGAAAAAATAATTTAATCATTTTAAAAAATAATGTAATCATTTTAAAAAAATGGCCCAAAAGTGTCCATAGCCTTTAAGGGGTTGGCCCATCTGGGACACTGATAACATATTGCTAGGATATGCCGTCAGTGTCAGATAGGTGCGGGTCCCTATCTAGAGAATAGGGCCCCTGAAATGAAGGAGAGCATATGCTGCATGCTTTCCATTCATCATTATGAGAGTTCCGAAAATAGCCGAGTGTGGTCAACTATTTTCAGAAGTCCCATAGCGGTAGATGGAGAACGCACAGCACAAGCGTGGCCACCTCACTATTCACCGCTATAAGACTGCTGGAAGTAGCTGAACCAGAGCTGGGCTATTTTTGAAACTTCCGTGTACAAAGTGTGACCACACATACACACCTACTCTGTTCACTATAGGACATGATACCCACACCTGTCTGACATTAATGGCTTCTCCTGGATATGGATATGCCGTCAATGTACCGGATGGGAATACCCCTTTAAGTCAAGTGTATTTTGAAAGATTTGTTAATTGTTATGACAGAGACCAAACTAGAATGATGACTACAAAAAAATAATTATTAAAAAGGAATTCTTGGAAACAACAGCCTAGGTCCATACAGGGTGGGCCATTTATATGGATACACCTAAATAAAATGGGAATGGTTGGTGATATCAACTTCCTGTTCGTGGGACATTAGTATGTAAAAGGGGGGAAACTTTTCAAGATGGGTGGTGACCATGGTGGCCATTTTGAATCCAACTTTAGTTTTTTCAATGGGAAGAGGGTCATGTGACACATCAAACTTATTGAGAATTTCCTTGGGGGCCGTTCAACTGCTACACGATGATGTGTTTCCCTCTTTATGCACTGAAGCTGGCACGTTCCCTGAGTTTTTCCAGCAAGATGGTGCACCACCATATTATGGGTGTCAGGTCCAAGCATTCCTAGAAGAACAGTTTCCTGGAAAGTGGCTTGGTAGTCGTGGGCCAGTTGAATGGCCCCCAAGGTCTCCCGATCTGACCCCCTTAGACTTTTATCTTTGGGGTCATCTGAAGGCAATTGTCTATGCTGTGAAGATACGAGATGTGCAGCACCTGAAACTATGGATACTGGAAGCCTGTGCTAGCATTTCTTCTGTGGTGTTGCTATCAGTGTGTGAAGAGTGGGAGAAGAGGGTTACGTTAAAACCAAGCACACCATTGTTTTTCTTGTGAAATTCTCAATAAGTTTGATGTGTCACATGACCCATTCATTGTTATTTACTACTTTTTCACAATACTAGCATTTCTCATGCCAAAATAATTGTTTTTATGTTGTTGTATACCAAGGGTCAGAATTTATTCATTTTTACACCAATGTAGCCATGTTCAGGCTTTTTTTTTGCAAGGCGAGACATTGTTTCATTGGTACTATTTTGGGATACATGGGATTTAATAATTAACTTTTTTTGGGGGGGGACAGGGATAGGAACAATTCCGGTATCTTTTGCGTTTTTAATTTTTTTACATTGTTCATGTGGTGGTATAAATAAGTTTATCTTTATTGTACAGGGTGTGGCAAATACATCACAATACCATAGATGCATGCGGACTGTGTTTTTGTTTTGTTTTTTACCACTTATACAAAATAAAACCACTTTTTATGGGAAAAACTTGTTTATTTTTTTTTTTTTATTATACGTATACCGGTAAATACACTTTATTAACCTTTTCTTCTTTTTATTTTTGACTCTCACTAGCAGACATGGCTTTTATACCACAGCATTAAAGACCACACAGCAGTAAAGCCTATCACTGCAACAGTAACAGGCAGTCTATTAGGCCCCGTCTGTAACACAGCCTAATTCCCATACAGTCATGGCAGGCCTATTGCTATGGCCATGCTTCGGGGGGCTGATGGTGATACTCTGTGTAACTACGTAGATGCCTTGCTTGCTATTGACTGTGGCATCTAGGGAGTTAAGTGGCCCGCATCGGAGTTAACTGTAATAGCAGGAGCAGTGCTGGGCTCCCGTTATGATCTGACGCAGTCGAAAACACTCTGTTCAGTATCTTCCACCTGTACCAGGATTAATAGCAGAGACTGAATAGACCCACACATACTGTGCTGATACAGCACTCCATGAGAAAAAATATTGATATGATAATTTTTTAGAAATCAATATTGTCTGGGTGAATTCACTGGGTTAAGTTGAATAGTTGCCCAGCCTTAGGGCCCATTCACACGACCGTGTGAACGGGTCCGCATCGACTCCGCAATTTTGCAGAATAGATGCAGCCCCATTCACTTCAATGAGAGCGTGCAGCCGCAGCACGTGCTGCGGCTCCGCACAAAAAAATAGAACATGCCCTATTTCAAGAATAGGCATTTTGAACGGGGTGCCCGGCCGTGTGTTCTGCAAATTGCGGAAACACCCCGGGCGGCATCTGTGGTATTGCGGATCAGCATTTTTGCACATCCGCAATACCACAGCCGCCTGAATGCGGCCTTACCTGTACTTTAGGAGGTCTTCAGCATCCCTGAGTAATATCTTGATAAACTCTTCATTAATTTTTATGGACAAATTGGAAAACCATAATGAATGATGAAGATTATAACTAATACATGTCTATAGCTCAATATACTGATAATAACATTTACTGTGAGCTTAAATGCTGAGAATTGCCACGAAAATAATCTAGTCAAGGACAACCAGCCTCCACGGGAAAAAGGCGCCCATTTTTATGGATCGTCCAGCAATTTCTGGACGGTTGGTAACCCTGCCAAGTGGGGATCAAGGGAGCCGGATATTGCGTATGGCTGTCTAAGTCCTCCTGAATGATGTGAGGCTGCCACAGCTGTGTTCCTATGGAGACCCTGCCTGTGGCAGGGCTCTATAGGAACATGGGGAAATTCTCATAGACTCCATTGCTAATCCATTGGAGTGTATGAGAGAAGCAATCTAATGATTGCATGTTCAAGTTTTCATGGGAACTTTTAAAAAGTGTAAAAAAAAAATGAATAAAAAGGTTTTTAAAAAAATATAAAAACCTGATTAAAAATCTATAAAAATTCAAATCACTCCCCTTTCCCCAAAATCAAAAGACAAGCAACAAAAGAATAAAAATCATGAGCAGCACAGCATGCAAAAACACCTGTTCTATTAAAATATACAAATCTTTATCCTGTATGGCAAACAGCAAAATGGAAAAAAAATCAAAATGGTCTATCTGCCAATTTTTGATTGCCTCACCTCCCCCCAAAATTTTAATAAAAAGTAATTAAAAAGTCATACACACCCCAAAATGGTATCAATCAAAAGTACATATCGTCTCACAAAAAATGAGCCCTTACACAGCTCTGTACAAAATAAAGTTATAGAGTATAATAATATTACAGGTTATAGTTACTAGAGAGGGGTCGTCGATCCAGGGAGTAATTCTGATTGCCTGATTGGAGTCGGGAAGGAATTTTTCCCCTAAAGTGAGGAAAATTGGCTTCTACCTCACAGGTTTTTTTTGCCTTCCTCTGGATCAACTTGCAGGATAACAGGCCGAACTGGATGGACAGATGTCTTTTTTCAGCCTTATAAACTATGTTACTATGTTAGGTCAGAATATGGTGATGAAAAGAAAGAATTGTTTTTTTCAAGGTTTTTAGTTTTCCCCAGTATTAATATACAAGAAAAAGTATAGAAATGTGGTATCACTGTAATCATACTGACCTGAAGAATGAAGGCAACAGGTCAGTTTCACGGCATAGGGAACGCCATAAAACCAAAACCTATAAAACTGTGGTGGAATTGTGTTTTTTTCCAATTCCAACTCTTTTGGAATTTTTATTTCTAGCTTCCCACTACATTGTATACCATTAGAAATTGCAACTACTGCTATGTGAACAGAAAAATAAAAAAGTTATGGCCCCAGAAAGCCAGGGAGTGGAAAAACAAAAAAACAAACCCTGATGTAATTCTGTACCCTATAGTTCAATAGAACTGTGCCTTGTGGACTATGGCACACACGACACTGTAACAACATTGTGGTTTACTGGCAATTGCAGTACGAGTCTGGAGAATATAAAGGAGAGTGGAAGCAATAAAGGACATGACAAAGAGTCTGCAGTCAGGACCATGGGCAGGACTATTGCCCACTAATATATCTCTGCCAATAGGGCTGGCGCCAGGTCTTTGTGGCTCTGGGAAAGTGTACTATACTGTACATGACTAAAAGTCGGGCGTATTCATTAGGTGGTGTCTTGGACGGCACTGTAAAAATCATTGTATATATGGCATTGTGCATTTATTATTATTCCAAATGGCACCCGTAGGTTCTAGATTCTGGCTGATCTACCAGTATATTATATAATGAACATGCGTCTGTGCAAAGTTGTGCAAAGGTTTTTAATAAAAGCACAATAATAGTATAGGAGCAGCAGCATTTTAGTTTGACAGATTTATTGATCATTTGTAAAAAGAGAAATAAATACATTTCAATGCTTTTCTTTTACGTTTCTTTTAATTGCCTGAAGGACATTTGAAGAAGGGTTTTTTTGGGTGCCATGCTGGGAGATGGACATTTGCATTAGACAGACAGGCACCTGCATTAGCAGATGCGAAACTACTTGGCTTTTTTAAAATCATATTTAAAAATTGAATTGCATTATAATTTTTTTTATATTTGTACCCTAAAAATTGCAGTCATATTTAGCCTGATCAGTGTTGGAGGGGAAGGGTGCACTGGTCAAGAAACTTAAAGGGTTTCTGTCATCAGGTTTCACCATATTAAACCGGATGACATTTGCAATGTGCAAATGTCACCTGAGGTCTAATATGGTACTATTTTCAAGATCTGTTTCCCTGTTTTTGTCAAAAATAAACTTTTGTAATATGCAAATTAACCTTACTAGGTGCAGGGGGCGGTAACCCCACCATCATGAAGGCGTCATTGCCGATGATTGACAGGGCCAGGCAGCTCGCTCTATCTGCTGCTGGCCCTGTCAGCTCTGCAAATCCCGCGCCTGTGCCGTGTGTCCTTCATTCGGCGCACCCGCAGTGAGTGCAGCTGGCTGCCGGGCTCCCGGCTTCCTCACCGATGACGTCACACTACACCTGGAAGAGAAGGCGGCGCAGGCGCAGTGAGGAAGCCGGGAGCCCGGCCGCCAGCTGCACTCACTGCGCCTGCGCCGAATGAAGGACGCACGGCGCAGGCGCGGGATTTGCAGCGCTGACAGGGCCAGCAGCAGATAGAGCGAGCTGCCTGGCCCTGTCAATCATCGGCGATGACGCCTTCATGAAGGTGGGGAAAATGGCGCCACTAGGTGCAGGGAGGGTTACTGCCCCCTGCACCTAGTAAGGTTAATTTGCATATTACAAAAGTTTATTTTTAACAAAAACAGGGAAACAGATCTTGAAAATATTACCATATGGCACATTGCGAATGTCATCCGGTTTAATATGGTGAAACCTGATGACAGAAACCCTTTAAATGTAGATATTTTAGACTCCGGAATCGGAGCCACCACTAGGCTTCCCTTCACCAAGGGCAAAGGTTCAGTTAACGGCCTTCACCCTGTATCTAAATACCCTGGTCCATGCTCTTTTTGACCCCCCCCCCAACTATGCCCCTGCCAGCTTTTTGATGCCATTTGTATAATTGCTGCACAGCGTCCTACGTCTAAACTACTGCTACTGATTGAAATCATCCACTAGTAAGACCTAGGTAATAAATCATACCGCTCAGTATGGACAGTGTTGCTGCCTATGTGTTCCAATGTAAATCTCAAATCCTCTAATGCAATTTCCAGTATAGAACCAACATTTACCGCTCGAGTGTTTAACCTCCCCCCGTTCATGCTCTACACGACCCTTCCTGATGTCGTGAAGGCCTAAAGTTTGTTATTCACGACCCTACACAAAGATATGTACGTGCTCCTGTGTGTTGTACTATACAACATCCTTTTATAGATGTCCGTTTACAGGGTAAATATGTGGATGAGATGAAGTGGGAAGCTCATTATTCCTATTATGTGTGAGGAGGACTTTTTACATTACAGTTTAAGTGCTCTTCAGCCATACTATAAGCACAACAGCCCATAGTATAAGTCAGGGGGATCCATTAAGATGCATTCAAATATCTTACAAAATCGATTTGCAGTGATTCTAGTGCGAACAGAGCCTCGAAGAAAGCAACGATCATAAGGACATAAACATGTTATTGGGCAACGATTCCCTTTAGTCTCTGAACTACTAAACTGCTTTACTTGGGGTTTTTTATTGACAGATGGAAAATTCTAAAACTTGTGGCTTAAAGGGCATCATATAATACACAACAATACCTTTCTTGTTCAATAATTTTTATTAAGTTTTTCCACAAGTGTATTAAACATACAAAAGTTAATTTATACATGACAAATGTGGAAAAACTCAACAATACCTTTCTAACATAGCTAGAACCAGCCCTGTACCGCACATGGAACCAGGGATCTCCACATTCACAGCTCCAATTGCTCTGCTAGATTGTCTTCAGCTTGGCAGCTCAGGGGACATGTCCTTTCTGCTGCAGCTCTATCTCTCTCTGTAAGTGCCACAGCTTCTAACAGAACATATGGCCGGTGGAAGTTAAAGATTTAAACTGAGCATGTTTGACTAGCTCATTGAGATAGACAAAATATAGAAAAGAACAAACAGCAGGTGGTGCTATACAGATATATTTTATTGAATAGCTCACTGGCTATAGGAATTTGTTAATGACGTGAAACTACAAAAGTATTCAGATCCAGATGCTGGATTTGAAAAATGTACAATATGCTTCATGACACAACCCCTTTAACACGCAATGTAATTCCTGCACTTTAATGCATTATTAGAATAATTTTGTGCAGCCACATTTAGGATCCAAAAATATGACTTAAAGGCTATGTACAGCATTGAGGGCAATTTTTATTATTATAGCACTGTACTCATTTTGAGCCCAAAATCATTTTTTTAAATTGGTCTTTATTAACAGTTTTGTACAGCTGTCTTGCACCATGAGCCTTGAGTTTCCGTAGTAGCTGGAACTGAACTTTCACTCTGTACTGTCTGGCAGCTCATCTCATGGCTCCTTATCTGTGATCTCTAACCTTATAAACAATCATTATAGCTCAATTCCTATCTTACTGATAAGAATGTGGCTTAAATAAGTGTTTATGACCTTTTAGTAATTTAGAGATAAGGTTTATTAGGATACTTTCACATCTCCAGCACCAATTCCCTGCTGGAACAACCTTCCGAAATTCTTCAGATTTGGCACTGGCAGATGCAACCGGAATTCCCGATTAGTGGGTGTACCCCATCCATACCAAAACTATAAAAGGCCTAATTTACATGTCAGTGTTTTGGTCAGTGATTTCCATCAGTGATTAAAGCCAGGTTCTATTCAGATCTTTTCCATTAGGCCTCATCCACACAACCATATTTTGAGTCAGCGTCCGATCCACATATTTTGCAGATCGCACACAGACCAATTCATTTCGATGGACCTGCAAAAAATGGACAATGCACAAATTTTATCTGTGTGCTGTCCGCATCTATGTGTTCATGCTGGCATGCCTACACATTATAGTACATGTCCTATTCTTGTCAGTTTTGGGACTGAGGAAAGTGTGACTTGCACATGGAAGGTGTCCGAATAGGATAGGTTTATACAGGCTAAGTGGATAAATAAATATATTTACTAAGTGTGATTAAATATAACACAACATAGACAAATCACATACAGAATAACAAAAAGTAAATAATTATCACATGGCCGACAGCCCAGGGTGTACAGGAGATAGAGGAAATCAGTACTTACATCCTACCTAGAATGGAGTCTTCAATGGAGTGCCACCTAATTGTTGCTCAATGGAGTGCCACCTAATTGTTGTTGCAAACCAGTTATACCTTTCAGCTCCTCTTCCTCTTCCACTCAGGAATGTGGTCTTATCACCACAATGGGGGATGGGTACTAACTATCTCTAACCCACTACATTACATGGAAGACTTTATTACACAGAATATTATAGATAATATAAAAGAGACAGAAATAATCAGCCCCAGGAATGCCACAGACCCATCCAGGACCACTCATTTTTGGGCAGGGCTTACATAATCAGTACATTGACCCAGGACAGCCTGATTTTGCCAGGATTGTCTCTGACAATAAGGTACAGTCCCTGCTAATTTGGGACTGTTGGCATCCAATATCGTAATCAGTATTTTCTCCCATTACAGATGTACTTATGGATGTGTAATACGAATCAATTTTTCTAAGGTTAGCATAGTAGAGCATGGTGCCTATTCAAAAATACAGAATACATATAGAAATATGATTGTATAGGAGTGTGGATATGTGAAAACTATTGTCTCTACATTCAGGACTTATTCTATGTCGGAAAATAATATGGATTGTGAATATACTGGTGTGAATGAGGCTTTAACAAACAAAATTAGAGCAGCAGTCCTATTTAACTAGACATACTATGGAACCCAATGAAGTGTAATGTACTTCAAACTTTCAAATTCATGTCACTTCATGCGCGTTGTTTTCTTCTGTTTCATATACAGAGTTGCTTTTAAAATTCTCCAGGTGGTGGCCGGACCCGATGAAACCCCCCAAAGTATTTCTAAAATGACTGACAGTTTCATCTAGGTTAATTGTAGACTATTGTGAGTTGGTGGTATTGTGTTTGTCAGTATGGTCATCTGCTACGTCATGTAAGATGACATGGATGTGGTGAATTTTATGTTTATTTAGTATTTTTATTTCTGTTGCATTTGCTTAGGTTTACTGTTCTAACATCTGTCTTTTCTTTACAGCTCTCTGCACGGAGGAATGTGTCCACGGAAGGTGCGTGTCACCAGATACGTGTCACTGTGAGCCAGGATGGGGGGGTGCTGACTGCTCCAGTGGTGAGTTCTCAATTATACATAATACTGTCATCTATACCATCTATAATAAAGAATAGTGTCATCTAGATGTGCAGGCTGGTGACAGCAGGGTACTTCAGGGAACTGTAAGTCCATGTTTAGATGTCACAGAAAGCTGTCACTCGCTGCATAGCAATAGGTGAAATCTGCTGCAACATCCAGAGAAAATCCAAAAATAGAGGAGAACTGGTTCTCATAAAATGGGGCTAATTTGTGACCTGCTGTGGTTTCCGTGTGGAACCTGTGCCAGCAATGGACATGTCGCTTTTTTTAAATTTAATAAACTATGGTGCAAATTTCCCATTGAAAATGGGTCTTGGTGTAAAATATGAGAAAAATGCCGTGTCCACATATACTTAGCGTGTAAGTACATCAACTGTTTTGTGGTGTGTCCCTCACACATAATTGAGGTAAAAATGCAGCATTTTTGTATTTAATTTGTCCAGAATTGCAACAGTAAAATGCTATGCCATTCAATTGCACCTGTAGCTCAAAGTGTAAAAATCTTCCTTCAAAAATTCTGTAAGTAAACCCAGCCATAATGTGCTGAACTGATTATATTGGTGGATGCAGCTTTCTAATTCTTCCTGCTGGTTTAGGACACATTGTCAAGGTCAAAATTTGGCATGGGGGAAGGGGGAGCAGTGCTGTTTAAATTTTGGCCTCAAGCACCATGAAGGTTATGTACTTCCCTGGCCACAAAGCACCAAGGGAAGGGGGGCCCCAAGCTGAACTCTTACACCAGGGCCCATAGGCCTTTAGCTACGCCCCTGTATGTAATGTCTGATGCCTGAATCAATATTGCTCTGCCCCTGTGTGATTTCATATATGGTAACATTTTGTTTCGCTCCTCGCCAAATTTCAATGAAAGCTTAGTGAGTGATGGCTTAGTTGAAAGCACAAATTATATGCTGTATTCTTTTTTTGTCTTTGTAGTGTTGCCTTGTGTGATGTGTTCTCTATAGATCATCCTACTGCTTTATGTATCTGTCCTAATTTTTCCGTCACGCATTATAATCCTTTTCAGCAGTGTTTTATTCTCAGTATGAGGTGTTGGATATAGTTATTGACTGGCAGCGCTGATGTAAACACTGAACTATTAAAAAGCTATTTTTGATACTGATGACCTATCCTCAGATTGGTGAGGGTCTAACACCTGGCACTCCACGATCAGTTGTTTTTTGTTCAGTTGTGTACTGCATGTATCAGTTGCAATACCCGGCACTGCCACTACACAGTGTAGTGAGCAATCTGCTTATAGTACTGCCCACAGTATAGTGCCTGAAACAGCTGATTGGTGTGGTTGCCGGGTCTCGGACTGACCACCGATCTAATATTGGTGTACTATCTGGAGGATAGGCCATCAGCATCAAAGAGCTGGAATACCTCTTTAAATGGGTTGTCCAGGTTATTTTTATTGATGAACTATTGTCAGAATAGGACATCAATATCAGGGGGTCCAACACTCAGCAATCAGCTGGTTGAAGAGAAGGCGCACGCCATCCAGCACTGCCTTCTCTTCATTGTATACCTGCTTGCCATCGTAACAACAGCGCTGAACAGGTTTAACTACAAGAAACGGTCCCATTTAATTCTATGGGACAGCTTGTTCCTATTCAGGTGTATAGGAATGAGTCATCCCATTGACGTGAAGGGGACTGCTTAGGTGTAGTTACACCTTCTCAGTGCTGCGGTTGTGATGATGAGCAGGTAAACAATGAAGAAAAGGCAACGCTGGCATGGCGCGCGTCTTCTCTTCAACCAGCTGATCAGTGGGGGTGATACTGATGACCTATCCTGAGGAACTGGACAACCCCTTTAAAGATAGGCCTGTTTAACATGTATTTTGAAGTGCTTATCTGTGACTGCAGAATGCCTTTCCATGAGAACCATCAGTCAGTCTATAGGATAAAATCTGCGCAGCACAATCTACATCAAATTCCCCAGGTATGAAATGTGAACGTCAGAATCACCACGGATTTGTATGAATAAACAGTGTGTCAGATTTCCCTGAAGAGCCTGGCGGTGGGGTGATAAAGCTCACCTCTTTTTGCCCAGTTTGGAATACTATGTCAAGAGTTGAACTTTGATTGGTAGCTTGCATAGTTCCTAATTTAAAAGGAGCTTATCCTCATAAAATACCTACATTTCTCCTCATTTTCCTGCTTTGTACATCCATGGTCCTGATAACCTTTACCATTACGCTTTCTTGAAGATGGTGGAGGCTCCAAATTGGTGTAGACAGTATATCCAGGGTCACATCACTGTAAGAGCAATTACCAAGGACCCCTGCCATTTAGGAGCCTCTACCATCACCTACTCTTTTTTGATCAGATAATTTTTATTAAACAACTTTTTGAAAAAGAAAAAAAAAAGTGATACAAATAATAAATCTTGTATACAAGGCATAGAAGATATATAGATAAATTGTACAAGATCTCCTTCCAATCATTCCCTCCCCCAGAGAGACAACTGACAGGAGAACAGGACCAAAGCCCTCTAAAGAGCGCTTTTCAAACTTCTCCATCCCACCAGAGGTGTCTATCTACCAGATAACTATCAGCTACCATCACCTACTCTTGGATCAGAGATGGATGCTGGATAGTGGAGGCTCCTAAATGGTGGAGGTAATTGTTCCTGCAGTAATGTGACCCTGGAAATACTGTATAGATCTTCTTGAGAAGGAAAAAAGCTCTTTCAGTATCATTTTTTTAATTGTTTTTAAATTTTTTAGGAACTGTATATAATGAACTGTATATATGATTTCAGCACACAGCAGTGCACTCTGATCCTGCCGGCAACCTTCAAGTTTTTATTATAGCCCAGTGTTGCCAAATTATCAGAAAGTGTATAGAGCCTGCATACTCTGTGTTTTCCAATAACCTCCCCAAAAGCATAGGGCGGACGGGAACACCGCTGTCTAATTCTCCTGATCTCGTGAGTACAAAGTAAAAAAAGGATCGTAGAAGAAAAGACTTTTTCTCCTGTACTGAATATGCAGCTTTTTCAAGTAATTAGGAATATTAAAAGCAATGACTGTGATCGAGATAGAAACATTATTCATTCCTTTATATTTCCTCGCTAGGCAGGCGGCCAACATATTTCATTTATGAGTTTTCATCTGCAATGAAAAAAAAAAAAAGAAAGAAAGAGAAAGAAAGAAAGGAAGGATAGCAGAGGGCGAGGAGCCAATTACTAAATGAAATACGTTCCTGTTTAACTCTAATAAATGACACTCTAACTGTTCTCATTTTGGAGTGCCCCCAGAGTGACAGCTCATTTCATTTATTTGGATTTAACCCCACTGTAACTGAGACAGATATTAGCACGGAAGCCAACAATATAGTTGCAGTTTTGCGCTGCCCTCCCTCACCCAGCTGCCATTTTGGCACTTGATTCGTAGGATTTCAGACGGTATTCATCCTCATTCAGCTTTAGCATTTTGCTTATAGCAGGCATTTTACGTTTCTTCTGTAGACGTCTTTGCCAGTAGACTTTTTTTTTTTTTTTTTCACCGACGGCTTCATCTTAAAGGGTTTCTGTCACCAGTGTTGGGCATATAAAACAGGATGACATTTGCAATGTGCAAATGTCACCTGATGCCCAAACTGGTGAACATTTTTTTACTGGTGCCCCCGTTTTTGAAATAAATCAACTTTTGTGGTATGCAAATGAAGCTTACTAGGTGCAAGGGGCGGTTACCTCGCACCTAGTAAGCTCCGTTTGCCCACCCGCGGTCACGCCTACCTTCACTTGATTGACAGGGCCAGGCAGCTCGCTCTAGCTGCTCCTGGCCCTGTCCGTGCTGAAAATCCCGCGCCTGCGCCGTTCGGACTTCATTCGGCGCAGGCGCAGTGAGTGCCGATTGCTGCCGGGCTCCCGGCTTCCTCACTGCGCCTGCGCCGATGACGTCACAGAACACCCAGAAGAGAAGGCGGCGCAGGCGCAGTGAGGAAGCCGGGAGCCCGGCAGCAAATCGGCACTCACTGCGCCTGCGCCGAATGAAGTCCGAACGGCGCAGGCGCGGGATTTTCAGCACGGACAGGGCCAGGAGCAGCTAGAGCGAGCTGCCTGGCCCTGTCAATCAAGTGAAGGTAGGCGTGACCGCGGGTGGGCAAACGGAGCTTACTAGGTGCGAGGTAACCGCCCCTTGCACCTAGTAAGCTTCATTTGCATACCACAAAAGTTGATTTATTTCAAAAACGGGGGCACCAGTAAAAAAATGTTCACCAGTTTGGGCATCAGGTGACATTTGCACATTGCAAATGTCATCCTGTTTTATATGCCCAACACTGGTGACAGAAACCCTTTAACAGCTGTCAGGCTGGTTGGCAATGGCTTGATGAATTTATGAAGGCCTCTTCTAGAAATTTATTACGTCACCAAGTGAATTACAGGTGACATCCTGGATTGATGATAAGAAAAAAGGCAGTATTGGGTATGAGACTATACAATTCATTAAGAAAGAAAAAAAAGCATGATGGTGGGCATAGATAGATGTGGATGTAGTGTCTCTTGGAGTCTCCATTCTTTGTCTTAGAGGAGGGTGATTTGTCGGCAATGAGTAATACTCATCAGAAATTGATCTCAAACATTGAAGTTCAAGAACATATTCATGATGTGTGTGTGTGTGTGTGTGTGAGGGGGGGGGGGTGGTCACTATCTAATTTCTCCTATTTCCGGCACACTAAGGCAAATAACCTGCCTATCAGTATGTTTTTTAGAGTTTGGGAAGAAAGTCACACAAGCAAAATGAGAACATACAAAAACCCATGTTGCATTTGGTGATCTTCAAACCCAAGTTGCCAGTGATGCAAGGCAATGGTGCTAACTCCTGAGCCACCGTAGAGCCTAGTCCCTAGTTGTTATGGACTGTTTTACACCACTCACTTAAAGGGAACCTGTCAGCTCTGAAACACCCTCCAAACTAGAGTAAGCGGTGTATAATGTAAGTGATGGCGAGTCTGGTTATGTAATTTTTATCTTCATACTCGCTTGCATTCTGATGTTGTGCTCCCACAAACCAGCAGTAAAATGCACTCAGTGGACTCCAGTGCTCACTCACATAATGGAGAGGACTCAAAGAAGAGTCCAGTGAGTGCATTTTACTGCCGGTTTGTGGGAGCACAGTGTCAGAATGGAAGGAGTATGAAGATAAAACTTACATAATCGGATTCAGCACCACTTACACTATACACAGCTTACTCTAGTTCAGGGGGTGTTTCGGGGCTGACCGGTTCCCTTTAAGTTTGAAAATTAGATGGGAAGGTGGATGTGATTAGCCTGATTTAAAATGGCCACCAGCATCCTGTCCTAGAACAGGAATACTCCACTTGCAGAGCTGCCTAAGGAGGTGAGGGCACAGGGTCTCACTACACATTATGCTGCTCAACAATGGATGGTAATGATGTGATCCTGCCTAGTATGGGTATATACAAGTGCCGGAGTGTATTCTGTAGTGAGGCCCTGTCCCCTCAACCCTCTAGGCAGCTCTGTAAGTGGAGGCAACCAGTCCATTCTAGGACATGTTCTTTGCGACCATTTTAAATGATTCTCAGTGAACCCCTATAAGCCAGACTGAAGAACTGAGACTTTTTAAAAAGGTCACAAAAAATGTCGCAATCCTAGTCCAGTAAAGGGATGTAGAAAGTAGAGTAACATCTCAAGACACTTTGAGGGGTTGTCCAGGCTACACATATTGATAGGACATCAATATCAGATTGGTAAGGATTCGACAGCCCAAAGTCCCACCAATCAGCAGTTTTGGGCAGTTGCTGGTGAATGAAACCATACAGAGTATGGAGCTGGAAGCGCTGCGTCATAGCCATGCTGGGGTACTGCAGCTCATTTCCCATGGCCTTGGGAGCTGAATTCACTTGACAGGGAGCTGAGCTGCAGTACCGCATCTCTGGAAGCTGCACATTCTAAGGAGTCCTCCATATACAGTACTTCCAGGTGGTGGATCCTTACCAATCTGATGTATATGAGTTGACCTATCATGAGGATAAGTCATCAATATCTAAGTCCTGGAAACCCCTTTAAAAATGCACAAGATTCTTCAAACATTGTGTGACATTTTTTTTTTTAATTCAGATCGTTTTTATTAAACATGAACAGAGGATACAGAAAATAAAGACATAAAAATTATCAAGAGTCTGTGTCTGACATCAATTGTACAGCATCCCAACAGAATCCCACCCCCCGACAAACCCCCCCCCCCCCTGCACACTTCAGCACAAACAATATCAGACCGTTTTATCCAACAGTACCGATTGTAGCTAACCAATTACCCCATAGTTTGTCAAATTATGGGGACATCCTCTCGGAACAGCTTCCAAAATGTCCTCCCATTGCTCTTTCATATTTCTCCCAATAGTCTCCTCTCCCAGCCTTTTCACTTCTAAGATAATAGGATGGGGACTCAAAATAAACATTGCATGACATTTGATAAATTGGCGCAAATTAAGACAACGCTGGACTCCTGCAAAACATTCTCCTAAATGATAAAATCCTAATAAAAGTGTTCAATTCTCCTGCAGGAGACATTAAGAGGTCTGGGTTGGGGTTGACGGACCCATACCAATTGATATTGATGGGCCTATCCTGAAGATAGGTTATGAATAATCAAACCATCCTCCTTGGACATCCCCCCTAAAAATTTGTGACTGGTTTAATACGAAATAGTAATAATGCTCTGGTGCCTAAACAAAATCCCAAAAGTCCTGGACGACGCATTTGTGTTTCTGTGGTGTGTAATGTAATATATGTATGTATGTAATATATATATAGATATATATATTATATATATATATATATATATATATATATTTATACCAGTACAGACCAAAAGTTTGGACACACCTTTTCATTCAAAGAGTTTTCTGTATTTTCATGACTATGAAAATTGTAGATTCACACTGAAGGCATCAAAACTATGAATTAACACATGTGGAATTATATACTTAACAAAAAAGTGTGAAACAACTGAAAATATGTCTTATATTCTAGGTTCTTCAAAGTAGCCAACTTTTGCTTTGATTACTGCTTTGCACACTCTTGGCATTCTCTTGATGAGCTTCAAGAGGTAGTCACCTGAAATGGTATTCCAACAGTCTTGAAGGAGTTCCCAGAGATGCTTAGCACTTGTTGTCCCTTTTGCCTTCACTCTGCGGTCCAGCTCACCCCAAACCATCTGGATTGGGTTCAGGTCTGGTGACTGTGGAGGCCAGGTCATCTGGCGTAGCACCCCATCACTCTCCTTCTTGGTCAAATAGCCCTTACACAGCCTGGAGGTGTGTTTGTCCTGTTGATAAATAATAAATAAATGATGGACCAACTAAACGCAAACCGGATGGAATAGCATGCCCCTGCAAGATGCTGTGTTAGCCATGCTGGTTCAGTATGCCTTCAATTTTGAATAAATCCCCAAAAGGGTCACCAGCAAAGCACCCCCACACCATCACACCTCCTCCTCCATGCTTCACGGTGGGAACCAGGCATGTAGAGTCCATCCGTTCACCTTTTCTGCATCGCACAAAGACACGGTGGTTGGAACCAAAGATCTCAAATTTGGACTCATCAGACCAAAGCACAGATTTCCACTGGTCTAATGTCCATTCCTTGTGTTCTTTAGCCCAAACAAGTCTCTTCTGCTTGTTGCCTGTCCTTAGCAGTGGTTTCCTAGCAGCTATTTTACCATGAAGGCCTGCTGCACACAGTCTCCTCTTAACAGTTGTTGTAGAGATGTGTCTGCTGCTAGAACTCTGTGTGGCATTGACCTGGTCTCTAATCTGAGCTGCTGTTAACCTGCGATTTCTGAGGCTGGTGACTCGGATGAACTTATCCTCCGCAGCAGAGGTGACTCTTGGTCTTCCTTTCCTGGGGCGGTCCTCATGTCAGCCAGTTTCTTTGTAGCGCTTGATGGTTTTTGCAACTGCACTTGGGGACACTTTCAAAGTTTTCCCAATTTTTCGGACTGACTGACCTTCATTTCTTAAAGTAATGATGGCCACTCGTTTTTCTTTACTTAGCTGCTTTTTTCTTGCCATAATACAAATTCTAACAGTCTATTCAGTAGTGTATCCACCTGACTTCTGCCCAACACAGCTCATGGTCCCAACCCCATTTATAAGGCAAGAAATCCCACTTATTAAACCTGACAGGGCACACCTGTGAAGTGAAAACCATTTCAGGTGACTACCTCTTGAAGCCCATCAAGAGAATGCCAAGAGTGTGCAAAGCAGTAATCAAAGCAAAAGGTGGCTACTTTGAAGAACCTAGAATATAAGACATATTTTCAGTTGTTTCACACTTTTTTGTTAAGTATATAATTCCACATGTGTTAATTCATAGTTTTTATGCCATAGTCATGAAAATACAGAAAACTCTTTGAATGAGAAGGTGTGTCCAAACTTTTGGTCTGTACTGTATATATATATATATATATATATGTGTGTGTGTGTGTGTATATATATGTATATATATATAAAAGTATGAGAATATATATATATGAGTATGTGTATATATGTGTGTATATATATATTATATATATATATATATATATAATGTGTGTATATATATATTTTTTTTTTAAAGGTCCCATTTGGTAATATGTAGATCAATATGTAGCAGAAAATCAGACATGCCTATACTCCATAATTCCCCCTGTGTTCAGAGATTTGGCTCCAGGGGGTGGGAGAATAGTTTGTTCATAAATAAAAGCTTGATTAGTATGCAGATCTCATTGGACGTGTATTCTACATCTGTGCCTGTGTAAACATTCCCCCTGTAGCCCAGGTCCCCGGGAGCTGCAGCCAGGACAAGGTGGAGAATTTTATGCAGAGAGCCTATTATGAAATGTGAACACGTCTATTACATATTCCCAGCGAACCCCATTATCTTCTAATGGTGGCGAGGGGATTAGAGAAGGTAATGGCAGTGCGCACAGAGGACCTCAACTCCCACTGGGTATTTCTGGCACACATCGGGTCCCCAACCTCTGAAGCTAGCACCCTCTGAAAATTAATTAGCATTACAAGCAGGGAACCTGTTCAAACGCCGGGAATCCTGGGAGAGATGCTCTGATGCTCTTTATGAGTTGTTCTGAGGGTTTGGAATGAAATCTGTTATTTGTTCCTGTAAACTATTTCTTTTCTATTTGGGTCACAGACCTGAGATGAATCATCCTGATATTGTAGAAATTGGGGTTATTTCGTTGACCAGTCTCTAAAATATGTTTGGGTTTATGTTTATTTAATGCCTTAATCTCTCCATCAATAATTTTATAAAGAGAAGCACAACGGCTTTGATCTTCTCTCTTGTCATTTCCAGCACTAAGAAGAAATACTTTCTTTAATATCGCAGCATCCAAGTTTTGCAATTTTCTCAACAACTGTAAAAATTGTATACGTTCTTTGCCCTTTAGAGCTGCAGTCAAAAGCAGTGTAAAAATCATGATATTCTGAAATACAGGAGATTACTAAGCCATGCAGCATACCCCAGAATGAAGCAGGGCACGTAACATAAAGCTGAGCTAAATGAATCTAGCAGAGGAATGAATGAAGAGAATTTTTTACTTGCATATATAAATATAACATTACTGGAAAAGTAATAAAATATATATTGTTAAAGGAGTTTTCTGGTTTGCATCAGTGTCCTTTAAAATTACCGTATCATTTATGAAAGTAGCTGTAATTTTGTAATGTATTTCTTTTACCTTTATTGCTCCTTTCTCCCGTTCAGAGCTGTGGTCACATGTCCATGCAGCTGTTTATTTCCTGTGACATTATGTCCGTGCAGGGGCAGTGATAGGGGAGTGTTTATGTAACTAGCTGGTGGGAGGAGCTATAAACTCGCTGGGTGTTGTTAGGGGCAGTGATAGGGCAGTGTCTATGTAACTAGCTGGTGGAAGGAGCTATAAACTAACTGGGTGTTAGGGGCAGTGATAGGGGAGTGTCTATGTAACTAGTGGGGTGGGAGGAGCTATAAGCTAGCTGGGTGTTGTTAGGTGCAGTAATAGGGGAGTGTCTATGTAACTAGCTGGTTGGAGGAGCTATAAACTAGCTGGGGGTTGTTAGGGGCAGTGATAGGGGACTGTCTATGTAACTAGCTGGTGGGAGGAGCTATAAACTAGCTGAACGTTTTTAGGGGCAATGATAGGCGAGTATGTAACTAGCGGGGTGGGAGGAGCTATAAACTAGCTGGATGTTGTTAGGGGCGGTTCTGGAGCTGTGGCAGAGAAGGAGAAATGCATCATCGGTTTGGTTGGAGACAGCAACAGGAAATGCTACATACAGGATAGAAACAAACCAGAGTGATTCAGGATTGCCCAAATAAAAAAAAAATTAGTAGATTCCAAATAAAAAAAAAATAAAAATAAATCATTTGCAAGGTGTGCATGAGGTAAGCGACTACATGAGCATATCTGTAGAAAATGATAGGAATCCTGGCAAACCTCTTTAAATTCCCTGAATGCAGTTGTAATCCAGGAAGCAAATTTGCCTAGGTAACAACTTCACGTCCCCATATAGACCCTTATTTTGAGAAGGTTCAGTGTCAAGCCCCTAGAAGCACCCAAACTTGCTGATCAGATATGGTGAGTGTTAGAAAGGTAATGCAATGGTCTGCAGAAGGGGGAGTTCAGTGTCCCAGACCGAACTCCAACAATGAAAGTGTCTCCTAGTATGTAATTGGCAGAATGTTTCCTGCCTGTGCTGCCCCTCCGTTTAGCAGACCAAGGGCAGAGACTCTGCTCCAGTTTCATGGCTGCAACTGCGCAGGCATCACTGCTAGCCTCTGCCCTTGTTCCTCTAATCGGTGCGGTGGTGCAGGCAGCAAATTGGCATGGCCGGGCTAAATGTCCAGCCTTGTCAATCTAGTGGCAGGTGAAGAAGCCCAGCTAATGAGATGAATCAATTTTAACAAGACATTTTGATCCACACTGATGTTATAAGATAGAAATCTCTTGAAAGATATCATTGATGGAGAGATTAATGCCATAACAGTATTTGAGCAGCACTGTCTAGTATTGGTTGGTGCATGTTGCCCGATGGGCTAGTCCCTCACTACAGTCAGTATTCCAGTGCAAATCTGGGAACGGCACACAGAAGCCGAAGAAGGCAAAACGTGGTATGTTGGATTAAATAAGTCTTTCCCCTATAACTTCTGCTTCTGTTGTGCACTTTCGCCAGCCATTGGACCTTGGACTAGTGTTTAATGTCAACTATATGTTTATGATTCTTGTGCCAAGTTTTTGTAGCGCAATGACCTCCCTGGTGCCACCAGTGTACAATAATGTCTAAAACTGACAACAGCTGATGAGCCACATGCATGAAAGCTACTGTTTGGGCAAGACTTGTGTACATCATGAAATTTGGACTAAATGGCTCATGTTCTTCTAATTAAGCTACATCTGTTTATTCTGAAGATCCTCCTAAAGAATTATCCCACAAATTTAAAACTTTTTTTTTTTTTTAACTCATGTTATCTAAAAGTTTTTCTTCCCTTTCTGTGGGTGGGAGGCAGCTCATCAAAGACCTGCATCGCCCATGATGGATTTCAGTTAGCTCTTGTTACCACCACCCCCACCTTGCATAGAAAATAGTCCCTTACATGTAGCCCCAGAGATACATAGGATATGTAATGCCCCCACGCTTTCCGTCTTCACTGTTTAGAGAGATATAACTATATATTTCTAGGAACTTAGAAGCAGGGATACATAGTAACATAGTTTATAAGGCCTCAAAAAGACATCTGTACATCCAGTTTGGCCTGTTATCCTGCAAGTTGATCCAGAGGAAGGCAAAAAACCCCTGTGAGGTAGAAGCCAATTTTCCCCACTTTAGGGGGAAAAAATTCCTTCCCAACTCCAATCAGGCAATCAGAATAACTCCCTGGATCAACGGTAGCATTGGTGACATGTATTAAAGTGGTTTCCCCTGTATCTGTTTCTGAGAAAGATGGGATTAAGCACCAAACCTAGGTGGCTGGGCTCATGAAAACAGCTGACCAGCCTAGAACTATGCTGTTTCTATAACTCCCATTTTAGTGCTACCCTATAAGATACCCTTATTCCATAACTTCAGGACACTTATAGGAGGAGCGTCAGGTCTTTTGACACCAGGAGGGCAGCTCCATTGCTGGCACTTAATAAATTAATTTATGAGCAGCCAGTACCAGAGCACATTGGGCCTTTATAATGACAACAAAATAGGTTTTGTGACCTCTTTGCAATAGAGGATGAATGAATGAAAGGTGTCTGGGCTATTTGACCATGAGATCACTATGCCAACAATGAAGTAAGTGATCGGGGAAGCTACTGAACATGTCAGTCCACCACTGAATGCAGCAGAAGGTGGACCAGAAGATAGACAGTAGGGGGCGCTACCAGAAAGGAAAATGTAATGTACGTAAAAGAACTTACAATATCTTTATTGCAATAATACATGATTTGAAATGTTCTATTCTTTGCATAGCGTTACTTTTCGTGGCATAACCCCTTTAAAAAATTGATTGCTAGTCTCGTCATGTCATCTGTAACCCCAATGTCACCTAAAAAAAAATACATTTCCCGACAATCCCTGCCGCATGTCAGTCCTAATAACGTCTTCTTCAAAGCCAATGTCTCCTATCAGTGAAAGAGTTAAGTAAAGTCTTATGAGAAGGGTATATTTCGGCAGACATAGCCACTTGTCTCCCTGACGCCAGACACCCCCCCTCCTGTGTCGTTATCTGTCCCTATGTATTTCTGAATAATTTCATTTCTCATCCAGCGAGCAAAAAGCCGCTGCCCAGGATCCGGCCTTGTTTGTTTCCCTCTAATTAGTTGCATTAATCAGAATATATTTGCCTAACACGTGGAGGGAGGAGCATTGCTGTCTGTCTGCTCGGCTCGTATTACAGTTACCCAAATGATGCGTGAGGCCACTGCTTCTTAAATGAATGGATGTAATACTGCTGAGTGCCTCCATATGCTGAGTGTACTTATAATCAGCTCGTCACATCTAATAATAACACTGAAGCATCTAACCGCCAGAATATGGATCATTCCTGCATTCACATAATGATTATTCTGCAGCTTGCAGCCCTACAGCATCACTTCATTTTCATATACTTAACATTATATCTTACTTATACAGCATCGGATACTTTTGGGAATCGGGGAACTGTATATTGGCATAACACAGAATTCCCAGAAGCCTGAATTAACGGTTTGACTAAATATTACTAATTTACTTGCGATTTATATTATTTTGTCCAAAAAGTATCTAGAAAAGGCAGTGATCTGGTTTTGGCTACCCCTGTTTACTTGAACGGTACCCAGCCCCAGGGGAAGTAGCCAACCACACAATTCCATCAGAAATTGGTATTTTTTTTTAAAGCAGTTATCTCAGAGAGGTAGAAGTTCTCATTGGAAAGGGTTTATCTACAATGTAATCCTCATTAGAATATTAGGAGTAAGATTGGAATTCTTGAAGGCCTAACTGTGCAGGCAAATGTCAGGAACAAACAATTAATTCCCAATAATCCCCTGATTATCAGAGGAGATGAGAGCTGCATTTACATGCAGCAATCAAATATCTCCCCTGCATGGAAATGAGCGATCACTTGTATACAGGACAATCTATTATTTTGGTGGCCGCATCAATGATGCTTTTACCAGATCAATAAGTGTTTGTTTATCTGTGATTCTCAACACCTTTTCACTGGCCAATTATTGGGACCAATACTTCATAAAAGGGGTCCTAACAGGATGCCATGTCTGGTATTCTCTTGAAAGGCCTAGATAAATATGCAAGCAGAGAAGCAATGCATATAATGTGAGGAGCTGTGACCATCCCACACTACTAGCATAGCACACTCTTCTCTGGTCTGACCGAGAGCGTTAAGTGAGAATGTCTGCCGTGCTAAAAGTTCAGACAAGGAAGAAATTAAAGATGTAAGATAGTATACATGGAGTGACATCAAATATATCCAGAAAACCATCCACCATTTAAAAAAAACATAGAATATTCACATATGACCATGTAATAAACATTTTTTGATGGACCATTACACACTGTGCTTTGAAATCAATGGGACATATGTATGATGTAGGGATGAGACAGGCCTTGTAGGGGAAGAACTGCAAAAGAGTCCTATAAGGCAGACACCTTTATGGACTATCCAGAGGAAAAAAACATCCTCCTGAGATGATCTCGGCATCAAGCCAACATGTTTCTATCAGACATGGTCTTGCTCAGCCGTGCGTAAAGCCATGTTTGGTGGAAACATGTCAGCTTGATGCTGTGGTTATCTCAGGAGGATATTTCAACCATGTTTTAATAAAGGTGTACTTTTATGCATGCTGGATATTTCCTTTATTCCTTTAGATATTTTTCACATAAAAATACGGACATCCGTGCTGTGCAACATCAATGTTATGTCTTAGCAGGGGAGTAGTTATAGGGGAAGCGGCTGCTTTGGGGCCCGAACTTAGAAGGGGCCTACCTAGAAGGAGGACTAAATGATTTGTTTGTCTGGGCCACCTCAACAGTATTAGGCTACTTTCACATTAGCGGTAGCCTTCTCCAGCAGGCTGTTCACCGGCCGGATCTGTGCTGCCAATAAAGCACTATATGGGGGTGGGCTGGAGTTCTGGCCACAGCACGGCAAACATGCCGAGAGGCAGGCAGAGTAAAACTATGACTAGAAGTTACTTGGGGGTAGGCCATTCAAAAATTAGCTGGGGAGCCCAGTCATTTTCTAGTAACACCACTACATCTTAGTAAGCTGGCCAGTTCTCTGTACATTTTCACCTTTATTGGCTTTTTCCATATCTCCCATAGTGTGTACTGGAGAAATCTGTCTTCGTGTAGCCCTCTGTATAGAATCCGGTGGGAAAACAGCCACATTGAATCACCGAACAGGGTCATGAGACCCCACTCTCAACAAAGGCTATGATGCCTTGGACACCATTCACTAATTTATACCATATCCTTGAGAAGTGTAAATGTGACTACCCCTTTAAGGGGCAAGAGTAGAGACTTTTCTCATGGTAGAAGGAAGGCCGTAACTAAGAACGAATAGTTTTGATAGACGTTTCTTTACTTCTTTACAGTCTCTCAATACAGATTTGTGATTTTAGTTCAAACAAGAACCATTAGGTTCCTGTAACTCTTTCCCTAGAGCTCACAATCTAAAATACAGATAAGTCATTCATGTTAAAATGAATATCGATGTAAACTGTTGAGTAGCCATGCATACCCTCAAAACAAGAGTCCGGATGTCCTTAGCTTTTTCTTATGACTGTAATGAGCCTATCTGTAATCTTTTCCCGTCATAATTACATTTTCGCTATACTTGGTTTATCTGTGAATGTCAAGCTCCTTCACAATAAGACAGGAACCTTGAATACATGATGTGAAGTATCTCATCAAATGACTGGTATTAGCAGCCGTTCAGAGGCTGAATACTTGAGCTCTTACAGTAGGGAGTGTGTATCTTATACTTTCTGAAGCTTCTAATATAACGTTTGATTATGCACTAGAAGAAGACTGCTTCAGATCCATTTTGTTGGAAAATGAAGAGAACATTGTGAACAGTTTTAACAGGTTTCTGAATACCCAACCAGGCACCAGGCCATGGAGAGCTAATATATTAGGGAATTGTACCCTTTCTTCTTGGTGGAGCTGGGTTATGACAGCCTGTGTCTACACCTGTAAGCTAGGACCACATAGTGTGGTACTGGTAAGGTACGACAACCACAACATTTCAGAAATGTTGTGCAGCCATCGGTCATTGTGTAGTCCTAGTCTGATAGGCAGGGTGATGGCTGTAAACCATGGCTTGAATTCTGCTGACTGATTCGCAGGGTCACTGTTGTTAATTTTCCTGCCATGACTCTACTAGTACCAGCACTCATTACTGAGGACATTGGCTGAAGGTGGAATAAATTAAATAGCTGAGGGTCATATTGACTCTTTAAATGGGTGTTGCAGTTTCCTTCAACATCCTTTAAAATAATCATTTATGAAAGTAGCTGTAATTTTGTAATGTGTTTCTTTTACCTTTATTGCTTTTTTCTCCCGTTCTCGGCTGTGGTCACATGACTCTGTCCATGCAGCTCTTTATTATTTCATGTGATTGGAAGTCCATGGGTGCGTCAACGCAGCAACAGAGGCAGTGATAGGGGAGTGTATATGTAACTAGCGGGGTGGGAGGAGCTATAAACTAGCTGGGTGTTGTTAGGGGTAGTGATAGGGGAGTGTCTGTATAACCAGGGGCGGTCTTGGGCACCACGCATCCTATGCATTTGCATAGGGCCCCCGACGTCCAAGGGGGCCCCCACGCTCCGCTCTTGTGCCGATGCCCAAGACCGCCCGCCCAGCTGTCACTTACTGCATTTGTCTGCCGGTGGCTGCGCGCACCGCACCCGCTCACTCTCAAGTCCACAAGTGTAGCAGGAAGCTGGCGCAGCCGCAGAGAGGCCGGTCCGCACAGCAAAACACAAACGCTGCGCGTCAGTGTCCCAGGCTCCAGCACGTGTCCCAGCCCAGCCAATAGAGAGCTGGGAGTCTGGGACACGCCATAGGCCTTGGACAACCTTCACCCCCCCCTCCAGTGAGTGATGGTTAGCAGCACGTGCCCCAGCTCAGCCAATGAAGAGCTGGGACGTGCTGCTGACGTAATTTTAGTAATTTAGTTCATTGTTTAACAGTGAGTTAATTGTTAATTGTTTGACAGTATTTTATTGTTAAAAAAGTCTTTGATGTGTGTGTGTGGGGGCGTGTCATTGGGGGGGCGTGTCATCAGAGGGCGTGTCATCAGATGCGTGACGCGTCATGGGGGGGGCCCCGGACATAACTTCGCTTAGGGCCCCAGAAATGCCAAGACCGCCCCTGTGTATAACTAGCTGGTGGGAGGAGCTATAAACTAGCTGGTTAGTGATAGGGGCAGGGATAGGGGCATCTATGTAACTAGCGGGTTGGGAGGAGCTATATACTAGCTGTGTGTTGTTAGGGGCAGTGATAGGGGAGTGTCTATAACTAGCAGGGTGGGAGGAGCTATAAACTAGCTGGGCATTGTTAGGGAGCGGTTCTGGAGCTGTGGCAGAGAACGGAGAAGAGCATCATGGGTTTGGTTAGATACAGCAACAGGAAGTGCTACATACAGGATGGAAGAAGACCAGAGGGCTTTGTTTACATGGGGAAACGGGTCAGAAGAGTCCAAACTGAAAAAGAAAACACATGGAAGATCTTCATGAGATAAGTAACAACATAAGAATATCTGTTAAGCACTGTAGTAATCCTGGCAAATCTTTTTAATGCCTTCTCCTTAAAGGGGTATACTTATTGTAGACTATAGAGTATGCAAGAAATGGCAGATCTACAGGATATGGAATAAATGTATGATAGATGCTGGTCCCACCTCTGGGATCCACACCTGTGTATAGAACTGTTCCGAAAAAATTCTCTCTCATCCATATGAGACATAACAGAGATACAGTAAAGACCTCATGAAAATAAACATAATTGGTATAGTCACAACCAAAAATGTCCAAAATTTCTAGATCATCATGCCATCCCCAAAAAATTGGATAAAAAGTGTTGGATCTCAGAATGTCAAAGTTATTTTAATTTTTGACAGCTTCTTTGGAAAATGAAACGTGGAATTGGTTGCTATGGGCAACTAAGATAGTTCTACTTTATTCCAGTTTATAAATTACCCCAATAGTGCATCCGGGTGGTCAGGCCCTGGTTGGGTCATCTGTCCCAAGACTTTATGTTCACTCCTGCCGTCTGTCTCTATTGAACATGCTCCAAATTCAGAAACTTACCTAGTCTACTGTCTCCCCATCCACTGTGCTTCCAGGACAATATATTGGTGCTTGCACAGTATTACATGTGCTCTATGTGACTTACTGTGCATGCGCCTATATATCTTCATGGATAGAGAGACAATGTAAGTTTTTAGTGCACATCCCCTGGTTCTTGGCATCTGAGCATGCCAAGTTTTGGATAGGATGGTGCTCCCTCCCCAGGCTGCAGTGCATGTCCATGGGAAATCTGGTTATTCATGACCAAACTGCATTGGTATTGAAAGTTGGAAAGCGTACAGGTGCACTTTTGCGATGTATGTGTAATGCAATATTATTGATATGACTATTGCCAACAAATGCAATGGATGCAGCAGCCAGAAGCCCATGTTCTGGAGATAGGTGCATGTCCCAGAGGTCTATCAGACATTTATGGCTTCTCCTGTGGATTTGCCTATCAATATCTACAATGGGAATGCCTCTTTAACAACTCCCTCTAACTGTTTTCCATTGCCCAGTGATATAAAACACTTCCTATAATCTCCCTTTTACTATCTAACTTGTTGTATAGCTTTTTAATACCTTGGTGCGATTGCTTCCATCGCCCCATATAACCCTCTGTGCCGTGTTGCTTGTTTCCTCGTGCTGGTGACAGCTACATGACACAGTGGCACAGGGTACCGAGATGAGGAATGTGAACAAAGCTGTAATAAATTGTCGTCTGCTCCTGTACTCTCTCTCTGAAGCTTGGGGTGAAATAAATTCACAAAATCTATTTCCCTGTGATGGCCAGCGGCCGACCAGTCCAGTAAATAAGAATTATAGCGCCAGGATGGCATCACTTATGGTTGGCTAAAAAAATGAAGACAAACATGTCTTCACAGGAGATATAAATCTGTTGGTCAGAGAGGGGTAGGGCTGCCAGAGATAATAGGAGTATTTATACCAAGTTTTAATTCTGCTGAATGTTGCATTGATATGCAGGGCAGAATCCCTGGGGAATACACTACGGAGCGGTGCTCTGCCTCCCTCCACATTGTAGTCACTGTATAACAGAATACATTTTTAATAGCACAAAAGGCCAATACAGAACAGCGGGAAGGGAACGTCCTACAATCTAAACTTGTGTATTCATCTTTTCTGACGGTAACATTACACAAAGATAAACCTAAAACAAAATTCTCTTTTATTAACCGCTTGGGCTTCCCATCTTCACATGTTCTTTTCAGTTTTCTGTTCCATCATAAGAACAGAAAACCAAACCTAACAGCAGTCAAATCAAATCTGTTATGTTATAAAGAGCGATGATGGCTGGAGGAGTCCATTGACCTTAATGGGGTCCTTCGGGGTTCCGTTACAGTTTCTGTAAACTTTGCCAGGAAAAACAGTGTGGAGACAGATGGAGTGGAGTTAAGTCACTTAGGCCACTTTCTTTCTTGTGTTGTTAATTCCGGTATTGAGATCCGGCTGAGGATCTTAGTACCGGAATTAAACGGATCCGTTTTGATTTTGCACATCAGGATGCATCCGTTTTGTTAAGATACGGTTGTGTGAAATCAAACGGAAAAAAAACGAATCCTAAATACATTGAAAGTCAATGGGTGACAGATCCGTTATTTTAGACTCCTTGCAGCGGTTTTGTGTCCAATCACAAAATGGGATGCTGGTGGAACGGAAGACATCCTGATGCATCCTGAACGGATCTCTTTCCATTCAGAATGCATGAGGACTAAACAGTAATATTTTTTTCCGGTATTGAAATCTTCTGCCGGACCTCAATACTGTAAAATGGCAACGCAAGTGTGAAAGTAGCCTAAGGACAGAACTTTTGCCCCCTAACTCTGAGTATATTCCTATGTGATGCAGCTTTAGGCCTAATGCACATGACGTATCCATTTTGCAGTCAACAAACTGCGAATTCGCAAAACGCGGATACCGACCTTGTGCGTCCCCCATTTTCCCATTCTGCACTATTGTAAAAATGCCTATTCTTGGCCACAATGGGACATGTTCTGTCTTTTTTTACGGGACGGTGGAACAGACATACGGATGCGGCCTGTACACAGTGCGGCCCTATTAAAGTGAATGGGTCTGCATCTAAGGTACAAAAAATGGGGATCGGATATGAACCGGAAATATGGTTGTGTAATTGGGGCCTCACTCTGCACACCTGTCTCCTGCTTGTGATCGGTTGCTCTCTCTGAACTCTTACAAGGAGGAGTTGGAGAGCAGAGTGAAGCAGCATCTCAAAGAAACTGATACACTGGTAATTCTACACACAACACTCACAGATAACAGACAGGCAATTTGTATCCTTCAGCAGCATTTTAGGCATGGAGGGCATTGACAGATGATAATACAGTCCTTTATAGGAAGTCAGCCACACGGGAGAGACTGAGCTCTTGTCTACACAGGAGAACGAGCTCTGGACTGGTTCTCAAATTGGGATTACATGACACAGATGCCCATAATGAGCGCGTTTAAAATGTATGGATGCAACTGAGCTAGGATGAAACAAATTCCTCAGGGTGCTTTCATTCACAGTCACCCTTCTATGTTGATTGTACCGGTACTACTGTAATGACAGCAGGTTAAGTGTACTGCGCTGGGTACACTGTCAGCACCGTACATTTACAGCACAGAGTGTCAAGAGGTTTAAAGTGTAACTCCTGTGAGGAACACTGGCCACATAGTCAGCAAAAGTAAAATCTACCATTTTTGTAATATATCTTCATTGACATTTCTGCTGTTGTCATTTATTTATCTGAATTAATTTACTTGACATAGTATATGCTAAAAGTCTCCTGTTGCCTGCTGGTTAGCTGCTGTTGATGGTTCTTTTTTTGGTTTTATTTCTCTTCTAATTATGGCTGGTGTGAATACACAAGATAGCTCAACGCAACCTAAATATGAGCACCTGATTCTTGTTAACACATGGACGTCTAAATAGTCTTATTTCCAAATGAATCATCAGTGGTGGCTTTGGATTTTCAAGCATTAATGAACTGAAATATAGAATAATTACCCTGCTAATGAGCCGATCAGACCCACAGCTTATTAACAGCAGGGAGCCATTATGCACTAACAGTACTAAAGTGAAACACACCATACTATACCAATACCATAGCAGACCTGTCAGCGGAAACTTGCTGGTTCTTTTTAGCAATAGGGCATTTTTTTAAAATACTGCATGAATGAACTGAAAAATAACAAAAGAACAAAAATGTTAATAAAGGTGTATTATCAAGATGGTGATGAAGATGAAAGCTCTCAGGCCTGCTTCACAGAGTTTTTAAATGTTAAACTCCTCCCATAAGTTTCAAGTATTCATAGCATTTCTACAAGTGTTTTGGTGACAATTGTTTTCATTTATTTTTTTGTTATCTTTCATGAATTTTTTCTGTCTTTTTTGAGACCATACCCAAAACGTTCTATGTGTTAAAACACCACAAGGAAAAAAAGCCACAAACCAAAATGCTTTGTAGTGTGTTTTATAGTTCACTATTGATTTTTAATACAGACTGGCCCACAAAAAGTAGCCCGCCTCCAATATCTAAAAATCAAAATGCCTAATAGTAAATCAGTCTTAGTTGTCCGTAGCAACCAATCAGAGCTCGGCTTTCAGTTCTTACAGGGCTCTGAAAAATGAAAGGTGAGCTATCATTGGTTGCTATGGACAACAAAGACAGATTTACTAGTAGGCAGTTTGATTTGGAGATATTGGAGGCAGGCCACTTTGTCGTGGGCCACCCTGTATAATATCTGGGTGCAGAAATTTTGGACACGCCAAAAGAGCTTAAAATGTAGTTTTTGTGGCATTTTTCCTCACTGAAATGTGCCTGGTGCTTCTTCAGAGTCAGTGATAAATAGAATTCATTTCGTGCGTGAATCATCAGAGATTTATCAAAACTGGTGTAAAGGAAAACTGGCTTAATTGCCCATGGCAACCAATCAGATTCCACCGTTTATTTTCCAGAGGAGTTCTGAAAAATGAAAGGTGAAATCTGATTGTTTGCTATGGGCAACTAAGCCAGTTCTACTTTTCACTACTTTTGATAAATCTCCCCCAGTGAAACATGTAGGTATGAAATGAGCAATTTGGGTTTAGCAGAACGACAGTGGATCAGTGAATACGGATCTCCTTGTACTGCTGACATGCAGAATGAAATACACTCACAGACTCAGGCTTGTAAATAACCTTTAGCATCCTTGAGTACACAAGCATGGCTGCACTTTGTTGCTCCTTTGGCTGCAATATGTTCCAATCTGTAGACCTCAATGTTTCTCAGACGGGACTTGAAAGATGGCTCATTGATTCTTATGAACACTGCAAAGGCCTGGACGACTAGAGCAATTCTACTGAATCCAGAATAGAACAGAACATGGACATATCTTGTACTCGCTTTCAGTAGAACCAGGATTAAGGTTATTGTGCCCTTCTGTCCTGCAAGATATCGGGAGTTCAAGCAAGCATGTTGTAGTGTCCCATGTGGCATGTAGCCTCTTAAGGGCTCCTGCACACAAACGTAATTTTTTCTGGATCCATTCCATTTTTTTGTGGCCCATATGCAGAACCATTCACATCAATAAGGCCGCAAAAAAACGGGAATGACTTTGTGTGCACTGCATGTCCGTTCTGCAAAAAGATAGAACATGTCCTTTTATCGCCCGCATTATGGACAAGGATAGGACTGTTCTATTAGGAGCCAGCCGTTTCTTTCTGCAAAATGCTGAATGCACGTGGCCAGTATGCGTGTTTTGCATACCGCAAAACATCCAACGGTCTTGTGCATGAGCCATAAATCACCAAAAATTTTCACTTAGGCCCTGTTATCTATAGGCCACACCGTGCATATTTGTGGATTTTCATGTGGAAAATGTACAGTGTAAAACAGTACCATCCTAGAAGATGAGCTTTTCAAAATGTTCCTGCAGTGCAGATTCTGAAATAAGGGTACGGCCACACAGTCAGGTTTCGCGATGCAGTCTTGGAAGCCAAAATCAGGAGTGGATCATAAAAGGCGTGAAAATGTAAAGGACAGATAAGATTTCTCCTCTTTCTTGAATTCACTTCTGATCTTGGTTTCTAAAACTGCATCAGGAAACCTTAACGTATGGCTGTACCCTTGGGGGCTGTTCACACAGAATTTTGGAGAGGAGAGCCATGCCGAAATTTCGCCAAAAACCTGCTGGCAGCCATCCATTCATTTCAGTGGGGGGCAGCACTGAAGATTGCGGAGTGGAAGTTTAAAGCCACTGCTGCATTGAGAGCAGACTTATCCTGCCTCGGCCTGGATGCATCTTTAAGCCAGCATTCTGCAATTGTTTCATTGAAATGGATGGGGGCCAGAAACCAGCAAGAAACCACACGGCAGCCGGCAAAATTTGCACTGTCCGCGCAAAAATTCCACTGAAAAACAAGGCTCATTCACACAGCCGTTGCTCTCCTGTTCCGTGCATTGCAGTCCCCAATGCACGGACAACATGTGGATTCTGCAGACTGACCCATTCAACTTGAATGGGTCCGGGATCCGTCCGCACCGCAAAAAAATAGAACGTGTTTTCATGTTGAATTGAATGAGTCTGCATGGGTGATGCGTTGAGCACACGGCTGGTGTCCACATATTGCGGACGCGCCGTTTACAAGCCGCGATACGGGCACGGCCAAGCAACAGTCGCATGATCTTGGGCGAATCTGCATGAAAATCCACAACAAATTCTGCAAGTAACACATGCAGATTTGGCGCAGAAATGCAGTGAAAACCGCACAAAAAAATTTGCAAGGAAAATAAGCTACACCGTGCAAGATGCTTTCTCTCCATACAGATTTCAGGTGGCTGGCCCCTGCTGTTTTACTAATACAGATACAATATTACAGGACTACTACCGGTAAATTCAAGATTAACGTCTAAAGTTTGGATAACTTGTTTGGTCTTCTGTTCCTCCTCCTTCACTGTCTGTAAGAAACACGCTCAGCATGATATCTAGACTTTAATGAGTCACCTCCTCCTGTCTTTGAAGTAGATCTAGATGTAATGTTTTATTTATCCGCCATGCTGACTGATAGAAGTATACGTGGGGCTTTATTTAAAGGCGAGAGGAGAAGGCATGGCCTGCGTATCGCTCCCAGAGGTGAGAGGCAGTTAAGGAGTTAATGTCATAGGACGAACATCTTGTATTTTCTGCTTAACTGAATGCTGTCATTGTCGCACCCAGACAGAACCATATTCCAGAAATCCGCCTTACCCTTGGGGTTTCCAACCTTTCCCCTTCCTGGAGGAAGATGAGGGCTGAGTGGGTGTTAAGTCCTTAATTAGAAGCCATTATCTTTAGTGGTGACATTGCGGGGATGTCAGATCTCCTCACTCATATCGGTTACAGCCTCAGTGATGTCCTGTAATGGTCTTCTCTGGTGGTTTTACATAGCAATTTAACGTAAGTGGATAAGTTGTTTGACAAATGGACTTAAAGTGTTAACTCTGTGGAGAGCAGGGCCTAGCTCTGTGGCTGTTTTCTTTGGACATCACACCATGGTGATCAACAGAATTTTTCTTCTTTCGTGACAATTTATCACGGACAGCCAATATTTTTTACGGCCAAATTAGAAAACCATAATAAATTATGAAGGTTTATCAGTAATCCATGTTTACAGCTTAATATATTGATAACAACTCATTACCAGCTATAATATGATGATAATTGCCACCAAAATTATCTAGTCATGTACCACCAGCCCTAAAAATAATCACAGAAACATCTATTTTTTTAACCACCTAACTGTTTTGCCCGAGTCCAGCTCAGGCAGTATGAAAAGTACCTAACTGGAGGGGGGAGGGCTGCTTTAAATGGTGATATCTCCTCAATGGTCGCACCTAAAAACATGCATTTTGTCTGAAAGCTGCCAGTCCAGGCTTTCATACAAGACCAAACACAAAATTCATAGATGAAACCAAAGCGATATGAAAGCCGATTTTGGAGATACCACAATACTTATCAAATCAAAAACTATTTAGCTGGACTCCTAAAATACAGTTTATTATACATACATTAAAATATCCCAAAAGAAACAAAAATAAGGGGTTGTTTTATCACCTTTCATCTTTTTTACCTATGTACCCTTTCTGGCCTTAGGGTTATTTAGGGTTTATAGGTTAGGTACGGGGACAGGGTATCCCTACCATCTGGGGATATCCATGGGCAAAGGGCCTACCTTAGGACATTCTAGGGTTAGTCCTAGGTTTACTAAGTTATTTTTGTTTCTTTTGGGATATTTTTTTTTTAAACACATTTTATTTAAATTTTTTTTGTTGAAAGACATAACAATGGTTACAAGTAGACATCTCGTCCAAACGCAGTTGGACCACTAGTTGCATACAATAAATAAAGCAGTGTCAGTCGCTCAAGTTGTACATATTACCCAAACATAAACATCTTCACCTACGACATGTGTGGAGTCAACGTTTATCTCCTACATTAGCTCAGAGATATCATCACAAAATGAGACCCAGAAGTTAAAAATGAGAGAAAGAAAGCCAATCTGTTGTCAACAGGACCCCGGAGCCTTGTAAGTCAATGCCCCCAAGGTCCCCTTTAGTTGTTGTGTGAGGTACCATTTAGTGTACTGAAATGGTTCCATCAGGGACTGGATCTCCCCATCTGTAAAAACCTTTAGTATATAGGGTTTCCATTTGAGGAAAAATTTTGAGGTGAGGGCTTCTTTTTGTCTGACTGTTGTTAGGCGATCTAAACTCAATAAGTTATGCAGTTGCCCTTTGAAAGAGGCCTCATCCGGAACCATTGGGGAGAGCCAGTTCTGTAAGATGGCTCTCTTTGCCACCATCAGGATCACATGTAGTAACGGGGGTATTTTCTTGCAATGTATCGACGGCTGCAAATCATCTCTAGATATAGACTGAAATATGACCACCAGAGGGTCTTTTTCAAGCATAAACCCCCATAAGGAATGAATGAACTTTCAACACACGGTCCCAATAGTCAACAATCTGGGGACATGTCCAAATACCATGCCACATATCCGTCTTAGGTGACTGACATTTAGGACAAGCCCTCAGTCGGCTCGGAAACTGGGTCGTAGTAGGGATGTTGAAGCCGAATATAGCCTTATGCATGATCTTAAAGTGAGATTCCCTCCAATGTTCCAAGACCACGTGCTTCCTAATCTGTTCCCAGCCCTGTAAAATGCGCTCAATGACATCGGGATCCTGTATGAGTTTAGACCAATGGGAGAGTAAAGATGAGGCGGGATAGACATCAAATTGTCCCTGAGCGCATTGTACAAAGTGGAGATAGAATGCCTGTAACCCGGTCTATTGATGATGTTATCAAAAGAGGTCTGGTTCATCACCACCTCCACTTTCCTCAACCTTTTCTTACAGAAAGAGGATAGTTGTTGATATTGAAAAAATGAACTGTTAGGTAACTTATATAGGTTAACAAGTTCCTTATATGAATACCATTTCTTTTGGTCCGGATCTATGAGCTGGAGGGGTGTGGTTATCCCCTTCTCTTTCCAGAGAAGGAAGGAATGAGGGTCTTGCCTGGAGGGAAATCAGGATGTCCCCAGAATGGCATGTATTTGGATAACAAAAAGGGGAGATGGAACCGCTTTTTAACCTCTTTCCAAGTTGCTATGGTATCCCTCAATAGCACCGAGAGTTTCACCGACCTGGGCAAGCAAGCTCTTTCAGTGTGCAATAAGGATACCAAGTTCCACGGTGTCGCCAGACTGGCATCCAGCGGAAGACAGGAATAAAAGGAGGTGAAATGTAGCCAGTCCAATACATGTCTCATTAGACACGCTATGTTATAACCTCTTATATTTGGGAAGTTTATGCCCCCCACCCATTTGGTATGCATCAGCTTGTGGAGCGAAATCCGTGGTTTTTTTACCAGCCCATATAAAGTGCGTGAAAGCCCTATGTATATCTTGGATATCCTTATGTTTTAATAGAATCGGGATAGTTTGTAGCGGGTATAATAATCTTGCAAAGGAAACCATTTTTCTTAGATGACATCGCCCCAAAAAAGATAAGGGAAGATTTTTCCATCTAATCAATTCCTGTTTGATCTTGTGGAATAGTGGGGGGTAGTTTAAGGTATATATGCTGGTAGGTGTCTTCCCTATTTTAATGCCCAAGTAAGTGATGTGAGAATTAGAAGGTTTGAGACCATACCCAGGGATTCCCAAAAGGAAGGGCTTATACATTTCCCCAATTCAAGTATCTCGCTCTTCCCTGGATTAATGCGTTATCCAGAGAGTAGTTCAAACTGCGCAATAAATTGCAGTGTTTTCTGCAAATCCTTTTGGGGATCGCTGAAATATAGCAAGACGTCATCAGCAAACAATGTTATTTTGATCTCTTGAGAACCCACCTTGATCCCTCTATACAGGGAAGACATTTCCAGATACCTAGCTAAGGGTTCTATGGCTATATTAAACAGCAAGGGGGACAGAGGACAGCCTTTTCTTGTACCTTTAGCTAGCGGAAAAGGAGCGGACAAGAAACCTGGAGTATGAATTCTGGCCTTCGGAGAAGTATATAAAGCTGCTAAAAGTGTCCGGAAAGCCCCGTGAGCCCCAACCAGGGCCACTTGACATTGTCAAATGCCTTTTCGGCATCAAGGGCTATTATTGTTGGGTGTTCTCCAGCTACCGTGTTCAGGTGCGTTCTGTCTAGGACCACTAGTACCTTCCGGATATTAGTGACCGCTGCCCTTTGCCTGACAAAGCCTACTTGTGCTATACCAATCAGAGCGGGAAGAAAGTGTGCCAAGCGATCAGCCATAATCTTAGAGAGCAACTTCACATCTTGGTCTATCAGTGATATTGGTCGGTAAGACTGTGGGTCCTGCGCGTCCTTCCCTGGCTTAGGTAGTAGTTTAATGTATGCCACCTTGGAAGCTTCTGGTAATTTTCCCATGGTTAGGATAATATAGTATTCATTCAAGAGGGGGGTAAACTCCCCTGGGTACCCATCCGGGCCCGGGGCCTTGGAATTGTGTAAGTTATTGATGGCCAACTTAATTTCGTAGTCAGTGATGGGTTTATTTAATTCTGTTAAGTCATCCTGGGAAATGGACGGTAGGGAAATGTCACTCAATAAAGCGGTGCCATCCTGGGATGAGGGATCCGTGGTATATAAAGTGGCGTAGTAGTTCTGCAGAATATCATTCATTTGACGGGGGTCTGATGTGGGTCGCCCCAGCGCAGACCTCAAAGATTGGATGTGGGTTGGTTGATATCTGCCTTTGGCCAGTCTCGCCATCAACTTCCCTGATTTATTACCAAAGCGAAGTAACTTTTCTTCCATAGAGGTGCTATAAAAGCGTTCCTTTCTCTCCATCCAGAGGTCAAAAGTATGTTTGGCCGCCACCCACCTATCTTTCATTTCAAGGGTAGGATTCTGGAGGAATGAGGTATATGCTGCACGTAAAGATGAACTAGCCTCTTCGTATTTAATAACTGAGGTACGTTTGATGGAATTGATATAAGAGATCAAACGCCCTCTGAGAACTACCTTTGCCGTCGCCCACATCAGAGCCGGGTCCTTTTTATGTAGAGCATTTCCGCCTCAAACTCTAACCACCATCCTCTCACCAGATCTCTTAAGGAGTCATCCTCCGCCATATATGTCGGGAAGCGCCACAAAATGTCAGTGCCCTTAGGGACAAGCTCTAGGACATCCAGGGAAATAGGGGTATGGTCAGAAATCACCAGATCATGGATATTAGAATCCAGTGTTCTGGTTGTCAATGATGTGTGAGAAAGAAGATAATCTATGCGTGACCAGCTATTGTGCGCATGAGAGAAATGGGTGAACTCCCTGTCATTTGAATGTGAGACCCGCCATGCGTCTTGCAGACCACAGGAGTCCATTAACGGAGGCAATCGCTTATCCCTGTGTCTTACATGCATTTTAGGATTTATGGAGCTTTTCCTGTCTTCCGCTGGTAACACCACCGTGTTCATGTCCCCCCCCCACAATCTTATGCTGGACATCATCAGTCAGGATCAAAGCTTCCAACGCCCGAAAGAAAACAGCATTCTCTCCGTTCGGACCATAAATGTTATAGACACTCCAGTTCTCTCCGCCCTTTTGGAATCTTAGGCGCGTCCATCTACCTTCATGAAGGTCAGTGTAGACGTCAATAACCGAGAAAGAGAATTGCTTATGCGTCAAAATTATAGTGCCCCCTTAGTGATGATGTGCAGGGGCCCCAAATATTTGTCCTACCCATTGCTTGCCCAGGCGGTGAAAATCCGTAGCATCCAGGTGGGTCTCCTGCAGCAGTGCTATATCAGGACGGAGTGTCTTAAGGTGTCTAAGAACCATGGACCTTTTCTCCGGTGAGCGCAAACCTTTCACGTTCCAGGATATTATTCTCATCACATGAAAAGAGAAAAAGAAGAATCATTAGTAGCTGCCAAAAATACAGTACACCTTAGAGAATCTCCAATTATGGACATCAAAAGGGCCTTAGCCTGCGTATCTTCCCCCCTTTCAGCCCCCCTCTCTGGCCTAAAGAGACAATGACATCCCAGCCCAAGCCTAGAGACAGTCGACTCCACACGTCAGATGCAACAGTAGCATAACTGGAGAAAATCCCCAAACCCAATGAAACATTGTCCCTAATGGACCAATAAACACTAACCCCTATCACCTCTAGTGGTAGTCCATAGAGCTTGGTCATTCACCACCTTGACCACCATCTTGTTATGGTTATTGACTTCCTTTTTTCTGAGGAAAAGATAAACTCAACTAAGGCTAGGCTCCCTCCCTCCCATTTCCGAAGCTCATAACGAGCAGATAATAACACATAGAAAATCTAAAGAAATATAGCCGATAACCCTCCTCTGTCCGCACTAGTAACTCAGCCATTACGGAACTCGGCAGTCACATGTCTACTCTTCTTGGCTTGTCGGTATCTCGAAGGCGATGTAGTAAGAGATGAAGCCTGAGATGGCACAGGTGATATTTGCGAGCGCCGCACAGAATCCGGCTTGATTGGAGAAATTGACAGGTTCCGTCTTGGCGAATCCGGACCCCCCCGAGGATGGCGAGGTAGGTGGATCATTGGTCAGGAAACGTGCATAGGCCTTCTCCGCTTCTTCCGATGCCGTGAATGTGCGCACGGTGCCTTCAGGTGAAAAAACCTTTAAGATCACTGGGTATAGCAATTGGAATCTGATTTTTCTGCGATTCAGAGCTGTACAGACTGCACTGAATTTGCGTGACTTCCACCGAAAAGTCCTCAAACAGCAAAACCTTTGCTCCTCTAAATTCCAGCGGCTTCCTCCGACGTCTAAAAGCCTGTAGTACATCTTGTTTATCATTATAGTCCAAAAAACGCATAATGATTTGTCTAGGAGTCCCTCTCTGAGGGCGTCTGTCATTCTTGAGTTTTGGTGACACAGTAAGTGTAGGATCCGGGCCTATTCTGTGCACCATTTCAATGCGGCAGCAATGGCTTAGGCCTAGGGCTGCTGGAAGATCTTCCTCACATAATTGCTGCAGGTCCGCTGGCTTGACTGACTCAGGTATGCCCACCATGAGGAGGTTGTTTCTCCTGGACCTATTTTCCAAGTCGTCCAGCTTTGTTGAGACCCGATGATACTCCTCCTTTAGGGTGTCAAGCTGGGTGGAGAAGGTAAGGGCTCCCTCTTCCACTACATTGATGTGATGCTCGGCCTCATCCAATCTGGCCTTATTAGTAGAAACCTCCGTTTGCAGGCGGGAGAGGGAGGCTTGCAATACTGATTCCAATGTCTTTTGGATATCCGGAGCCAAATGTCTCGCCACATCAATGGCCAGTTGGCGATAATCCAGGCCCCCCCGCACCCGGTTCACCTGTGGGCGCTGACGGGACATTCCCGGGCTGTGGAGTCACATCCATCTGCAGTGCACAGCAAGGGGGAGATGCCATGCGATCCGGCGCCATCTTGTACGCTGGGGCCGACTCAGTAAGAGGTTCAATCGCAGCTTGTTTTTGAGAGCTACGCAGCAAATATCGCTCCATATGGCATGAAAGGGGCAGGAGGGTACTTGCCAGGCAGTTTTTGACCCCAGATAGAGACGGGTGAGTGAGATATCTGTGCAGGTATGAGCTCTGGGAGCGGGAGCGGCGCCTCACGCGTCTCTACATCTCAGCGCCGGAACCGGAAGCCCTGGGATATTTTAATGTATATCTAATAAACTGTATTTTAGGAGTCCAGCTAAATTGTTTTTGATTTCATACAAGACCAAATGGCAGCTAAAGTCCAAGTAACAGAGGAGAAATCACTGTTAGAAATCAAGTCGGGAATAATCGCTAATAAAACCTGTTTTTACTTTCATTTTCAGCTGCATTCACAGCATCCTAAATTCTATCAGTAATATCTTTCTCTGTCCTGAACATATTGCTGTAATTTTGGTATTGTCTGAAAGCTTTGAATGTCTGCTTTCAAACAAGATCAGTTGCATGTTTCTAGCTGCTACCATTCAGGAGGTAGCATCATCTAAAGCAGCCCTCCCCCCTCCAGTTTGCTACTTTTCCCACGGCTGGAGCTGGACTCTGGCAAAACAGTTAGGGAATTAACGGACAAAGAAAAAAAGTCAACGATTTTTACAGACTGTCCAGAAATTTCTGGACGGTTGGCAACCCTTCACCACACGTGGTTTGGAAAGGGTGTCATGAGGCTGCTGCGCAAGTCATCCTGCCAGAATAAGTGAGCCATCATCTCAATGAAGACTGACCTGTGTCAGCAGCCCTGAGTTACAGCTTCCTGCAGTCTTGCAGTCTTTTGCAGTCTTGCCGCTGTTGTCACTTCATACTGCTTATGGTTTTGGTATGAGATATCAAGGAAGTTCTTGATTTTCGTGATTCTCACTGAACCACAACTGCATGTTAATCTATAATCATATATTATTATTGCGTATGCTCCCCCCTAAAGCTCGAGCGATATGAAACTCCTCCGAATTCAGTATGTGAAAAACTGATGATTTTCCACCCCTTTTGAATCTTTTGTGATTGCATTCATTTTGTCCGTTTTTTCCCCATCTGTGTGTCATCAGATATTCATGTCAGAGGAGATAATTGAAGAATGCCCACTCAGTCTCCTAACATCATCAGTGCCAAACGGACTGAACACAGATGGCTTCCATGTGCGCTCAGTTTTTTTTTTCACTGAAGCATTGACCTGAATGGAATAGTCCGCGGTGAAAAACAGACTAAGGCTACTTTCACACTAGCGTTAGCACGGATCCGGCACCTAAAGGGTGCCGACGGATCCGTGCTAACGCTATACATGTGTGGAGCCGGAGCAGCGCTCCGGCCCCACACATGACACACATTAAAACAACACACAGACTACATACAAACAAACATACAGACATACATACAAACATACAGACATACATACATACTCACATACTCCAGGGACGCCGCAGAACGTCTTCACGCGCCTCCTGCGCGCAGTGATGACGATTCCCCACAGCGCCCTCTGCTGGGCGCAGTGGGGAAACGTCATCGCAGCGTGCAGGAGGCGCGTGAAGACCTGCTGCCGGCGTCCCGGGAGTATGTGAGTATGTATGTATGTCTGTATGTTTGTATGTATGTCTGTATGTTTGTTTGTATGTAGTCTGTGTGTATGTATGCCGGATCGGAATGACCCCCCATTGGAAATCAATGGAGGACAGATCCGGATTACTGGTGTGTCCACCAAACGGATCCGTCCCCATTGACTTCCATTGGGGGTCATTCCGGATCCGTCTTGGTGCGGATGCCTGGACCGAAGAGCAAACCGCAGCATGCTGCGGTTTGTTCTCCGGTCTGAAGACGGAACGGAATGCTTTCAGGAGCATTCCGTTGTCTTCAGTTCAGTTTTGTCCCCATTGACAATGAATGGGGACAAAACTGAAGCGTTTTATTCCGGTATTGAGCCCCTTTCACGGAACTCAATACCGGAATTTAAAAACGCTAGTGTGAAAGTAGCCTAAGGCCTTATTCACACGTCAGTGTTTTGGTCAGGGATTTCCATCAGTGATTGTGAGCCAAAACCAGGTGCGGCTCTAAACACAGAACAGGAGCAGATCTTTCCCTTATACCTTATGACCGTGGAGTCTCCAATCATGGTTTTGGCTCACAATCACTGAAGGAAATCACTGACCAAAATACTGTCATGTAAATAAGGCCTAAATAGAACACGCTGTGATTTTTTTTTTTTTCTGAATGCACAGATGGTCAGTGAAAAAAACTACTGTGTATGTGACTGGTGTACGTTTAGAGTGCTGTCTGTTATAAACTTTTTTTTTGTCTAGTTTTTGTTTATTCATTTTTTAAAATATCTTTAAACATTTTTATTTAAAGGGCATCTGTCAGCAGATTTGTACCTATGACACTGGCTGACCTGTTACATGTGCGCTTGGCAGCTAAAGACATCTGTGTTGGTCACATGTTCATATGTGCCCGCATTGCTGAGAAAAATGAAATTTTAATATATGCAAATGCGCCTGTAGGTGCAAGGTGGCATTGCCATTACAACTATAGGCTCTGCTCTCTCTGCAACTGCCGCACCCTTTCCATTTTGATTGACAGGGCCATATTTGATTATGTTTATACTGCCTGGCCCTATCAGAGTGGGCACAGTAGAGAGAGCAGAGCCTCTAGGTGTAATGGTAACTCCCCCGTTGCTCCTAGAGGGTAATTTGCATATATTAAAAAATGTATTTTTCTCAGTAATGAGGACACATATTAACATGGGACCAACACAGATGTCTTCAGCTGCCAAGTGCCCATGTAACAGGTCAGCCAGAGTCAGTGGCGTAAATACAACTGACCGGGCCCCACAGCAAATTTTAGACGGGGGCCCCCCCTCAGCAACTTTTTCACAACTCCCAACTCACGCATCCCCCACTCCTGTGGCTGGTAAAAACTGTTCTCTCAGACGAGGCCCAGCAGCCGCTCCGTCCGTTTTCTACACGTATATAATGTCATTGTATAATACTGTTGAGGGGGGCCTGACAATAAAATCTTTTAGTATTCCTCCTAAGGGGGCCCCTTGTGAGTCTGGGCCCCAAAGCAGCCGCTTCCCCTATTGCTACGCCCCTGGCCAGAGTCATAGGTACAAATCTGCTGACAGATGTCCTTTAAACTTTTCATTCCTTTTTACTTGAACTTCTAAGAGTTTGCTAATATAATATACTTCAAAACATCTGTATTGCAGTGTATTTTGCCAGTGTAATGCTGACATGCATCCTATTAGGATCCTAATCGAAAGGTTTTCCGAGAACTTTATACTGATACCTAGTGTTGAGCGATGTGAGCTTTGGATGCTTCATCGAAGTCGCTTCGTTCAAAACTTCGGAATAATACTGTACGGAGATACGTCTCCGTACAGTATTAGAATGTGTGGGCTCTGATGAGCTGAATTAAGTTATTCACGAAGTCGCGCATAAGACTTCATTGAATAACTTCGGTAGTTGATTTTTAAAGTGGAAAACCACTTTAAAACTTGAATCCGAACTCAGCTTTGGTTCCGACTGGTACCAGTGGAAGCCTCTATCTTTTTGCTGCAGAATCTAATGGGTCAGATCTTCCTGTTAGAGCGGGTTGACGGCTGTATAGTAGTGGCCCGGGCACAGCCTATATGGAGTCCTTCTATGACATAGCTGAAGTAAATCATGAACAACCAGTGCAGTCTTTACACCTTCACATCTTTTGGGTATGTTCACACGTGGCAGATCTCATTCTAAACATGTTGTATATGTATACATTGTTTCAGCATCATGTGTATGGATTACTGAATGACCAATTCAGATGAATGGAACAGGAACAGAGAATTCTGCAACCAATCTGCAGCATGTGAATATTCCCCAATGTATACTGGATTTGTAACAAAATACATTATACCTATAATGCAAGTCCGTGACATGGGGTCTTGTATTGTTTCGTGTATGCTGGAGCCTTCTCATTTAGTCATAAATCTAGATCAGGAAAAAAAGGGAGCAGTTTCCTGATTTTCATACTTGAGGCTCCTTCTATTTATGGCTCCAGTATTCTTCATCAAGTACATGCAGAGAATTGTTAATGCTGATTAGAATGTATAATGTGCCGGTGTTAGGTTATCCTGATAATCCACTTAGTATATGCTATGCTGGTTTATATAGAATATATCGTTTTATTAAACAATGCATAAACCAATGATATCTCTTGGGCCCCTGATTAGTTGTCTGTCCCTTCTGCGGGATCTCCTATTCTGTTTAGGCTACTTTCAAACTAGCGTTTTTGCTGGATCCGGCAGGGTTCAGCAAAAACGCTTCCGTTACTGATAATACAACCGTGTGCATCCATTATGAACAGATCCGGTTGTATTATCTTTAACATACCCAAGACAAATCTGTCATGAACTCCTTTGAAAGTCAATGGGGGACGGATCCATTTTCTATTGTGTCAGAATAAACTGATCCGTCCCCATTGACTTGCATTGTGGGTCATGACAGATCCACAGCATGCAGTTTGCTCTCTGGTATGAAAACGCAACCAAGCGGAACGGATTGCGTTTTGGAGCACTCTGTTCTGTTCAGTTACTTTTTGTCCCCATTGACAATGAATGGGGACAAAACGGAAGCGTTTTTCTGGTATTGAGACCCTATGACGGATCTCAATACTGGAAAATATAAACGTTAGTGTTAAAATAGCCTTATTTGTAGCTACATGGTTGTTGCCAGAGAACAGGAGAACTAACAGTTGGGTCTCATGCCCAAGACGTGATCCATGGTTTACCGTTCTCTAATATGAAAACCTATGATACCCATCTGCTGTCCATATTATACCTCTGTGTGCCTTTGATTTTGTAAAGACGCACATGATGGATCTTCTGAAAGCCAGACAAATTGGCCAGGAAAATGTTCCATGGCATACCATCTTTCAGAGGAATTCTCTTATAGAAACTTTGATTCTAGGAGAGAAGGCATCATAGGGCAGCATACCAGGTCTGTAATATACTGGGCACCCAGATTTACCTAAGCATGAGCCCTAAAGGTGGGAAACATTTCAAATCCCTAAATGGACACATGAAAGAATAGGCTTAAAGACCTTCAAGGACTGGAGATCTTCAAGGACTTTAGAATATTAACTGGTCCTCCCTTGGAGTGTTGACAGAAACTTGTCTTGCCTCCATACCGAGTGGACCACAGAGCCAACTATGCATATGTATAGAGGAGAACATGACAATGGGTGTCAACCCAACATCTGGAAGTGTATGGCCAACATTGGACACAAGGCTAATGAGGTTGTAAACTGTAGCCTAATCCATGGTGAGAAATCTGTGTAGAGTCAGTAGGGCAGGACAGATGCAAAAAAAAAATCTGCCATTGTCCCTGGAACACTGGATCCCAGGTGGGTTACAGATACTTGCTGTTTCTCTGTGGGAAATGACTCCTGTAATTAATGAGAATCCCATTCATTTCAGATGATTGTTAGATAATTACAGCTGGATGTTGCCCAAACCGTGTCTGAGCTCAGGGAGGCTTTCAATTGTTGCATCCTCACAATCAAGATATAATCAGCTCTGTGACTTCTTGTCAGAGTCTTGTCTCGTCACTGTCATCGAGACATCAAGGACTAATGAGTGGTAATTATTATTATTATCTGCATCAGTCACATACATGGTGAGGCTGTTTTCTTGCCTCCCAGCGTTTTGATTTGTTTTTGAGATCTGTATCTATCTCTGGTTGAGGTTACAGCTCGGTAAGGACACAGTGTGGCAATGATATTGTATTTAAGGACCGGTTTAGTGTTTGAGGGTTACAAGAACATGCAACTTAATAGTTTGATCATGATTAGATGAATGGTATCCAGTCCATCACTGAAATGAGGCGATGTGATTTTTGTACTCTCCGGTTCTTATCTGGGCTCTTCTGTCACACTGAGACCAATATTGTTTATCTGTGACCAAATGTGACCTATAAGAACTGAATGTTATTTAATAGAAATCTCTTGTTTGTCCCCATCAGTCAGGTAGACGTTGTATTCAAGAGAGGAGTTACGTATCTCTGTACTTGGGCGGTGGGCTTGTTACATTATATCAACGTGTAGATTAACACAGGCAGATTTATCATGAGACGTTTACTACACAGATACATTGCATCGAAGCCCCAGCTGTCAGCAAGACTACATCCAGACTGGTTTTCAGCCTCTGAATGCACGACTGGAAAGGCATGGAATTCTTTATTAAAAATTTACCCCTTTAAGGTTCTGTTGGTCCAGTGCCACCAATCCAATGGTCCCCATAAGGTCTCTGTAGACTTTACTTGCCCTCTAACCATGTGACCGCCACAGCCAATCAATGGCCTCAGCGATCTAGTGTTGTACAAATGCTGTGATTGACTGCAACAGCAGTGGCTTTTTTTCATTTTATTTTAAAGAATTCCCTTATTTTTGAAAAAAAAAAAATTATAACATGGACATCACATATGAAGCCGTTAAATGTCTGTCACAGTGTCGTACTGCGTAGCAATAGGTTTGTAACAATATCACTTTCTAAAATGTCACCCTCAGCATTAAAATTTAGGACTAGCCAGTTCTAGCAGCTTTCAGCACATGCAAAGCCGGTGTACCACACTTTACTGTGCCCGTGTCACTGGAGCTGGCTTGCAAGCTAGTTCTGCATGACCAGGACCGAATGCATGACTAAGGTAGCATGCAATAATTTATAACTTTATTACGCCCTTTATGCTGAAAGTGATATTTGCACAAACCCATTAACATCCTGGACAATGTTATGCCAGTGGTTTGTAATAGCCGATTCCCATTAACTTTAAGGAAATTGGAGAAATGGAACAGAGAAAGCAATCAATGCTTTAGGAAATGCGCAGAATTTGGGCTCTGAAACGCACACAGTAGCGGTTGGGATGACATTTATCGCCAGGTATAGCACTGCATTGTGTCCGTCGACCCCATATACATTGAATGGAGTGGCATGGGGTCCACTCTGTTCAAACTAAACTCCTCATCCAATGAGGAAGTATGGGGCTTGTGCCCCCATGTTCTAGTGATTGGTTTGGGTCCTAGCAGTGGGGTCCACGTCGCTAAATTTTTATTATGATCTTTTTTTTTTTATAGATAGAAGTGCATCTCAATAAGTTAGAATGTCATCAAAAAGTTATTTTTTTCAGTAATAAAATTCAAAAAGTGAAACACATATATTATATTGAGTCATTACAAACAGAGTGAACTTTTTCAAGTGTTTATTTCTGTTAATGTTGATGATTATGGCTTACAGCCAAGGAAAACCCAAAAGTCATTATCTCAGAAAATTAGAATATTATATTAGACCAACTGTAATTTTTTTTTTAACACAGAAATGTTGGCCAAATGAAAAGTATGTCCTGTAAATGCACTCAATACTTGGTTGTGGCTCCTTTTGCATCAATGACTGCATCAATGCGGCGTGGCATGGAGGTGATCAGCCTGAGGCACTGCAGAGGTGTTATTGAAGCCCAGGTTGCTTTAACCCCCTAGTGACGAGTGACTATGTACGTCATGATGTGGTGGTAGTTACCGCATCATGACGTACACAGTACGTCATGAGCTCCAAGTGTCACTGCAAGTACACTTGCGGTGACACTTGCTTGTAAACTGGTGTCATGGACAGCAGAGCTGTCGATGTACCCAGCAGGGGACCAATCACAGAGGTCCCTGCCTTAGAACCCCTGCGATTGGTCAGTCAGATTTAACTGACCAATCGCAGAGTGCAGCGCAGCACCGTTGTCCTTGAGGACATCGGGGCTGCGCTGCTATGTTTTAATTTTACAGGATGGCCGAGCGGACATCCTGTACTGCAGTGTACTGCAGTGTATTATATAGACATCAGATCCACTGGATCTTCAAGAACCAAGCGGGTCTGAGTAAAAAAAGTGTTAAAAAAAAAGCATAAAAAAAATGAAAAACGTAAAAAAAAAATCATTTTTTTCAATATACACACATTTATAATTGAGTAAAAGTAAATAAAATAATAAAATACACCAACTTACTCTACAAAAATCTCACATGACCTAACCCCTCAGATGAACACCGTAAAAAAATAAAATAAAAACTAAAAAGCCATTTTTTGTCACCTTACATCACAAAAAGCGTAATACCAAGCGATCAAAAAGGCGTATGCCCCCCAAAATAGTACCAATCTAACCGTCATCTCATCCCGCAAAAAAGTAGCCCCTACATGAGACAATTGCCCAAAAAATATAAAAACTACAGCTCTCAAACTAGAGATACTAAAACATGATTTTTTTGGTTTCAAAAATGATATTATTGTGTAAAACTTAAATAAATAAAAAAGTATACATGTTAGGTATCGCCACGTCCATAACAACCTGCTCTACAAAAATCTCACATGACCTAACTCTTCAGGTGAACGCAGTAAAAATGAATAAATAAAAGCTGTGCCAAAATTGCCAATTTTTGGGTCACCTTGCCCCAAAAAGTGTAATAATGAATAATCAAAAAATCATGTGTATCCAAAAATGGTACCAATAAAAATTTCAACTCTTCCTGCAAAAAATTAGCCGCTACACAAGACAACCGGCAGAAAAATAAAAAATATGGCCAATATGGCGTTCAGAATATGGAGACACAAAAACATTTTTTCTCAAAAATGCTTTATTATGTAAAACTGAAACAAACAAAGAAAGTAGACATATTTGATATCATTGTGTCCGTAACAACCTGCTCTATTAAAATACCACATGATCTAACCTGTCAGATGAACATGATAAAAAACAAAAAAATAAATACAGTGCCAAAACATCCATTCTTCGGTTACCTTGCCTCCCAAAAAAAATAATATAGAGCGATTAAAAATCATATGTACCCCAAAATAGTACCAATAAAACTGTCATCTTATCCCATAGTTTCCAAAATGGGGTCACTTTTTGATTGTTTGTACTATAGGGTGCATCTGGGGGGCTTCAAATGGGACATGGTGTCTAAAAACCAGTCCAGCAAAATCTGCCTTCCAAAAACCATACGGCGCTCCTTTCCTTCTGCGCCCCCTGCCATGCGTCCATACAGCAGTTTACCACTACATGTGGGGTGTTTCTGTAAACCTCAGAATCAGGGTAATAAATATTTGAGTTTTGTTTGGCTGTTAACCTTAGATGTGTTAAAGAAAAAGTGGACTAAAATGGAAAATCTGCCAAAAAAGTGAAATTTAGAAATTTCATCTTCATTTTCCTTTTAATTCTTGTGGAATACCTAAAGGGTTAACAACGTTTATAAAATCAGTGTTAAGTAACTTGAGGGGTGTAGTTTCCAAAATGGGATCATTTATGGGGGGGGGGGGGGGGGGTTCTACTATGTAAGCCCCACAAAGTGACTTCAGACCTGAACTGGTCCTTAAAAAGTGGGTTTTTGGAAATTGCCTTCTAATGTCCCAAAAAAATAAAATTACATTTACAAAATTATGCAAACATAAAGTCGACATATGGGGAATGTTAAATAATAAATATTTTATGAGGTATCACTTTCAATTTTAAAAGCAGAGAAATTGAAATTTTGAAAATTGTGAATAGGAAGTTGGGATTTTTTCATAAATAAAGGTGACATATATTGACTCAAATTTATGACTGTCATGAAGTACAATGTGTCACAAGAAAACAATCTCAGAATGGCTTGGATAAGTAAAAGTGTTCTAAAGTTATTACCACATAGAGTCATACATGTCAGATTTTCAAAAATAAGCCTGGTCACGAACGTGCAAAATGGTCCGGTCATTAAGGGGATAATAGCAGCCTTCAGCTCGTCTGCATTGTTGGGTCTGGTGTCTCTTATAGATTCTCTATGGGGTTAAGGTCAGGCGAGTTTGCTGGCCAATCAAGCACAGTGATACTGTGGTTATTAAACCAGGTATTGGTCCTTTAGGCAGTGTAGACAGGTGCCAAGTCCTGCTGGAAAATAAAAATTCCATCTTGTTGGCAGAGGGAAGCATGAAGTGCTCTAAAATTTCCTGGTAGATGGCTGCACTGACTTTGGTCTTGATAAAACACAGTGGACCTACACCAGCAGATGACATGGCTCCCCAAACCATCACTGATTGTGGAAACTTCACACTAGACCTCAAGCAGCTTGGATTGAGGGCCTCTCCACTCTTCCTCCAGACTCTGGGACCTTGATTTCCAAATGAAATGCAAAATTTACTTTCATCTGAGAACAACACCTTTGACCACTGAGAACAGTCCAGTTCTTTTTCTCCTTGGCCCAGGTAAGATGCTTCTGGCGTTGTCTATTTGTCATGAGTGGCTTGACACATGGAATGCGACACTTGTAGCCCATGTCCTAAATACATCTGTGTGTGGTGGCTCTTGAAGCACTGACTCCAGCAGCAGTCCACTCCTTGTGAATCTCCCCCAAATTTAAGAAAGGCCTTTTCTTAACAATCCTATCAAGGCTGCGGTTCTCCCTGTTGCTTGTGCACCTTTTTCTACCACCCTTTTTCCTTCCACTCAACTTTCCATTAATATTCTTTGATACAGCACTCTGTGAACAGCCAGCTTCTTTAGCAATGACCTTTTGTGGCTTACTCTCCTTGTAGGAATGTGTCAATGACAGCCTTCTGGACATCTGTCAGCATGATTGTGTCACCTACTGAACCAGACTAAGGGACCTTTTTAAAGGCTTGGAAAGCCTAAAGGCTGTGTTTTCGGTTAATTATTCTAATTTTCTGAGATAATGAATTTTTGGTTTTCCTTGGCTGTAAGCCATAATCATCAACATTAACATAAATAAACACTTGAACAAGTTCACTCTGTTTGTAAAGACTCTATATAAAATATGTGTTTCACTTTTTTAACCCCTTAATGACCGGGCCATTTTGCACCTTCGTGACCAGACTGATTTTTGCTAATCTGACATGTGTCAGTTTATGTGGTAATAACTTTAGAACGCTTTTACTTATCCAGGCCATTCTGAGATTGTTTTCTCGTCACATATTGTGCTTCACGACAGTAGTAAATTTGTGGCAAAATATTTCATTTTTATTTATAAAAAAATAGCAAATTTACAAAAAATTTGGAAAAATTAGCAAATTTCCAAATTTCAATTTCTCTACTTTCAAAATAAATAGTAATACCTCCAAAAATAGTTATTATTTTACATTCCCCATATGTCTACTTTATGTTGGCATCATTTTCTAAATGTCATTTTACTTTTTTAGGACGTTAGAGGGCTTAGAAGTTTAGAAGCCATTTTTCAAATTTTCACCAAATTTTCCAAAACCATTTTTTTAAGCACCAGTTCAGATGTAAAGTGATTTTGAGTGGCTTACATAATGAAACCCCCCATAAATGACCCCATTTTAGAAACTACACCCCTCAAATTATAAAAAACTGCTGTTACAAACTTTGTTAACCCTTGAGGTGTTCCACAAGAATTAAAGGAAAATGGAGGTGAAATTTCAAAATTTCACTTTTTTTGGTAGATTATTCATGTTAATAATTTTTTTCTTGCAACACAGCAAGGGTTAACAGCAAACTAAACCTCAATATATATTGCTCTGATTCTGCAGTTTACAGAAATACCCCATATGTGGTGGTAAACGTTTCTATGGGTTTGTGGCAGTGGTCAGAAGGGAAGGAGCGCCATACGGATTTTGGAGGCAGATTTTGCTAAAATAGTTTGTAGGCACCATTTTGTAATTGAGAGACCCTGACGTACCCCTACAGTGGAAACCCTCAAAAAGTGACCCCATTTTGGAAACTACACCCTTCAACGAATATATTAAGGGGGGTACTGGCCACTTTGACTCCCTAAGCGTTTTACGGAATTTGGAAACACTTGGCTATGAAAATGAAAAGTTTCATTTCTTCCAATAAAATGTTGCTATAGCCTCAATTTTTTTTTATTTGGATAAGGGGTAACAGGAGAAAAGCACCCCATAATATGTTACCCATTTTCTCCTGAATACGGCAACACCCCATATGTGGTGGTAAACTGCTGTGGGGGCACATGGCAGGACTCAGAACAGAAGGAGTGCCATATGGATTTTACAACACAGATTTTGATGGATTGGTTTGCGGGAGCCATTGATTTTTATTTTTTTGAGCTATTGTCTTATGTAGGGGCTCATTTTTTGCAGGATGAGGTGAGGTTTTCATTGGTACCATTTTGGGGTAAATACGCCTTTTTGATCGCTTGGTATTACTCTTTTTGTGAGTCAAGGTGAAAAAAATAGCTGTTTTGGCATAGTTTTTTTTAGCATTTTTTTTACAGCATTCACCTGAGGGGGCAAGTCATGTGATATTTTTATAGAGCAGGTTTTTTACCGAACGCGGCGATACCCAATATGGTCTAACATTTTTATTTTTGGAAAGGTTTTACAAATTAGATGCCATTTCGTGAACAGAATAAAATCTTTTTTTTGTTGCTATTTTCTGAGAGCCATATTTTTTTTATTTTTCAGGCGATTGCTTAGTTTAGGGTTCTCATTTTTGCAGGACAAGATTCGTTTGATTGGCTACCATTTTGGGGGTACATACCCTTTTTGATCGCCTGCTATTACACTTTTAGTAAGGGAAGGGTGACCAAAAATGTCTGTTTTTGGCACATTTTTTTTTTTTTACTGCGTTCATCTGGCGGGGTGGGAGATCCGTGATATGTTTTATAGAGCCGGTCGATACGGACGCGGCGATACCTAATATGTATACCTTTCTTTTTTCACCTTTTTTTAACCATTTTTTAACTTTTTTTTTGAAAATGGCTTATTTTTTTTTAACTTTTTATTATTATTATTAATTTATTTTTACTTATTTTTTAACTTTTCATTTTCCACTTTATTTAACTTTTGGGGGTCTGATCCCCTTTACAATGCATTACAATACTTTTGTATTGTAATGCATTGGCTGTAAGTGTATTACTCAGTGTAATACACTTACAGCCTGCTTCCTGTGCGATCCAGGGGGCTGGATCGCACAGGAACGCAGGGATAGCAGCCACGATGCCATCCTGAATAGCGGCGGACCATGCCGCACGCCTCATGTGCCGCGGTCAGCGCTGACCGCGGCACATGAAGGGTTAATGCGCCGGCATCGGTGTTTTCACCGATACTGCCGCATTCAGCAGGGGTCCGGCTATTGGGCACAGCCGGACCCCCGTCGCTCGTCCGTCCTGGGGCTCCCTGACACCCCTTTTCTGCAGCGCCGTCTTTAGACTGGGGACTCGCAGACTGGGGTCGCATCGTGTTAATTGAATTACTGCAAAAAACCTTTTTGATGATATTATAATTTATTGAGATGCACTTGTATTACCACACAGATGCAGTCAAAGTTAAAACCAAAAAGCTTGTCTATTGTCTTCTGATCATTCAAGCAGCAATGAAGCTGTAAGTGTTCTTGTCCCTTGACCAAGGGGCCATCCTGAGGTTTTATACTCAGGTTTGATCATCAAGTTAGTCAGCCTACAGATCGGTTCAGTTTGTACAGATGTATAGAAATGAGTGGCAGAACAATAACATGAGGAGGGATAACAAGCAGCTTTAGAGCGATGGTTGTGTAGTCCTCCAAACGTGTACAAAAGCCCAAGGAGAAGAAACATGTTGATAGCTTTCATACAAGTGTTAGATCAGCCTCTTCTCCATTCTCATGGCTCATGGATCCATTGTCAAGTCACCTTGAAACCCAAGCGACAGCTAGAAGCTTTGAGCGGTTGTATTGTGTATCAATGTCTATACGGTTACAAGGTCTAGACCTTGATTGCTATATACTGTAGTAGATGGAAAATGCAAAGGTTGTCACCAGTGGCGTAACTACAACTGACCGGGCCCCACAGCAAATTTTAGAACGGGCTCCCCCCCTCAGCAACTTCTTCGCAACCCCAAACTCACGCATCCGCCACTCCTGTGGCTGGTCAAAACTGTTCTCTCAGACGAGGCCCGGCAGCCGCTCCGTCCGTTTCCTACACGTATATACTGTATATAATGTCATTGTATAATATTATTGAGGGGGCCCTGACAATAAAATCTTTTAGTATTCCTCCTGAGGGGTCCCTTGTGAGTCTGGGCCCCAAAGCAGCCACTTCCCCTGCTTCCCCTATAGCTACGCCCCTGGTTGTCACCAAAAGGGTGCAATTATGGTATGAGGAAATGTTGGACCTGCAGCAGAAATACAATGAATAACTTGGAATTTGAGGTATATTTTGGGCGTATTTAATGTTTATAGGAAAATGTAATGCGTTACTGATTATTTAACTAAAAATCTGTGTTCTTTTAAGACAGCCCGGGATGTATTTACACCACTAACCTATATTCTGTTTCCCTCTGCTCGTTTTGTGCTTATGGTCCATGTCCATATTTATGGTCTTTTCTCATCCTCACTCATTCAAGCACGCGTAGTCCTAGGCCTGCTCGCGCATAGCTCTGTCCCCTGTCTACGTCCCAGCACACCTTTCTATTCTTCTCCCAACTCCCTGTGACAGTGACAGGACTCGGAAAGAGTCGAGAGGCTGCAGCAAGTCAATTTGTAGCGACAGTTAATCCATCTTCTGCCAGTAAGTCTGAGAGGGGGGAGCACGCCCTGGTTGGGGCTGAACACCTTGTGCATACACAAGTAGCAGAGCCTTAGGTATTTTTAGAAAGTCCCTAACCTTGTTTTATCCGTTTGAGTGACGCAGGACCTGGGATAGGACATTGGGTAAGTGATGAATTGCACCCTGTGGAATCTTTCATGCACAATGGAACCCTTTATTACAAGTAATATTCAAATATCTTTCCATTTGGAGTCTAATGAAGACAAAGCTTTATGAATTAAACGTGTTGGAAAGACTGCTCTGTTGCCCCTTACCGTGGTAGCTCCTCTCTGGAGAGGTCAAGAAGACACATATGTTAAGTGATTCATACACTGTGACGTTTAATCTTTCGCACTTCATGCACAACTTTTATACTATTTTCTGACCAGTTCCTCATTTATTGCGTTTTTAGCCTTCTCTTTATTTGTCTTATCTAATCCCAAGTGTTGGTGCTTGGATACCATATGCAATACCAGCTAAATCTTATAAATCCAACCAGTGGAGCATGACTACGAACACAATCTTATTACTTCATAACCTGTTGGAAGCTCTCTAGGTGCATTAATGATTGCTTGGTATCGTGGAAAGTGTTTATTATCTCCCTCTATTACAGACCAGATCTTGCTTGATCCCCAGGTCATGCCTTAAGGTCGATTTACATGGGCAGATTATCGGGAACGAACATTCCTGCGAACGCTCATTCCCTATAATCTTCCCGTCTAAATGTGCCGCCAGTCATCCGGCACTCGTTCATCGGGTGAATGCACCTTAGTCCTCACCAGCCTATGGCTGTCTACTTCAAGGTGTTTAAGACACTCTACCCTATAGAAAGATGTCTGATCAATGGTGTTTATGCTTTGCCAGTTCCCTACGAAAGTGCACTGTATGCAATCTGTTTTTCTGTGTCTGACCTCTGCTTGCTTGATTTGTTACCTTTTGCTGCCTGATCTGACCTCTTCCTGAGTCTCATATTGACTTTGTACTGTTTGCCTTGACCTTTGGCCTGATAACTGGATTGCTTGTACACTGCCCATCCTGACCTCAGCCTGTCCCTATGGTTTTGCCTGATCTCTTGGTGCTCCACATCGGTATCTCTTGACCCGTGGGTCATGAGCAACTGAACATATAATACTCCAAGAGATAGCAGCCTGGTGGTTTCCCAGCATCCAAGTGCAGATCCCTATATAGTTAAAGGGTGAAGAGAAGGTAGGCACGTAGATAGTGCCCATAGGAGTAACAGGAGGTATTATGTGAGCAACATAAAGACTGAGAAGAAAAAGGCTTTTTCATTTCATTATTGCAGAAATGAACACCTTCCTCCTTTCAGTGCCCAAGTCCATACATGGCCTCTACCTCATAGGTGTCCTGTACATTACAAAGACTGTGCAGCAGATCTGAGTGCCGCTGCAGTTTGTACACCTTGCAGCAGTGCTCAGTAGTGGTCACCATAGGGAAGGAGGAATTGATTCATTTTTACATAGAATTGAAAAATCCGCTTCTATCTGTCTATCCCCATTAAAGGCATGGCCTGCACGTTGAGCCTCCATTTATCTGTTTTTTCTCAAGATCAATGAAATGGAAAAGCACCTCCAGCAAGAAATGAAAACTTGATTGTGCTTTTCAATGCTTTTATGCAATAACTGTCTGCAGTATTTGAACTCATGCACATGGCCATATCACATCTCCCTGGAGGACCCATAAATATATATATGTATATATATAGAGAGAGAGAGAGAGAGAGAGAGAGGGATAATGACGGCCTGAAGTACTCTAATGTGAGATCAAGAAAGACTTTCCGCAAGCTCTTATAATCCCAGGTGATGGTCCTCTTGATTTTTCCAGCTTTCAGTTTCTGACACACACCTGCTTATTGTAGTTTCCCATCCGACTACTTGTACAGAGATGTGCCTGACTGAGACGCCATTGCAGGGTACTATATAGTATTTAGAAATTCTTGCATCTCTTATATATACGAAAGTAAACTGCAACTTGACTCTTTAGTAGTTGTGAAGCTACCAGTTTCAATGTGCCATGTCATGGCAGGACATGAGTAGAGTCCAGCCCTATCCTATTCCCCCAGGTGTCCCCTCAACATCCCATTGAGACCTTGGCAGATAACTTGTTCTGTTTGGGTGCATGTACAGTTCTCCCTGTTGTCCCCTCAACATAACATTGAGACCTTGAAAGAGAACTTGTTCTGTTTGGATGCAGGTACAGTTCAATACTACCTGCATTTTCACAGGTCACTCGGGGTGTCTCATGGCTTGCAGAGTGTCACTGTGTATGGCAATACTCTTCGGCAAGCACTGTGTAAGTGGGCACTTTTTGATTAGTAATGTTTTTTGAAGCATCCTCTGACTCTGTAAAGTGGCACTTTATGGCTTGTGTTGTATATGGGGGCACTGTCTAGTAGGCACTAGGTATGAGGATAATCTCTTCCTGCTTTTGTATATATGGGCACTGCCTATCTGCGCCTATCTAAAGGGCACTCATTGACCTTACTTTGTAGGGCTCGCTCTACTTGACTCCACAAAATACCGATACCGGCTGTGTGGATCCCGCAATTTCTGCAGGCCCCATTGTCAAAATGCCTATTCTTGTCCTCCAAACAGTTTTTTTTGCGGGACGTGTATGCGGATATATGGATTTTTTGCGGCCATATTGAAATGAAGTCCAGTCCAAAAAAAAATGCGGATCAGATGCAGAAAAAATGGGGCCTAAAGGGCACTGTGCATAGTGAGCATTTTTTGCTCAGTGGATTGGTGTAGACACATTTGCATGTGTATTGTGCTAGCAAAGTTTGGGGATTTGTGTTGCTACTGAGGGTTGTGATGTGCAGCAGCAAGGTTACCAAGGATGGCTTACTTCTTGTATTAAGAACTGGGTTTTATTCCAGTCCAAAAACATGCTGATTAGTTAATTAGATTTCTTTGAAATTTGGCTTAGTGTTTTTGTTTAAGGTAAATTAGATTGTGAGCCCCATTGGGGACTGATGTGATGATGATAATCTCTGTACAATATTGTAGAACCTGTAAGTGCTTCATAAGCAATGAGAAATATATAATATACAGTCGTGTGTGTATATATACATATATATATATATATATATATATATATATATATAATATACAGTATATAGTGTATCACATGGTGGGAAAGGTGGGAACAAAATTGCCCATGGATCGCTTAGACTGTACAACTTAACGGAGGCTCTAGTACAGTGAAAGCTAACATCCAGCACTCCAACTGTGGTGAAACTATGACTCCCAGCATGCTCCATTCTTTTCTATGGAGTTCTAAGAACAGCCAAGCAAGTGTGCATCTAGGGAATTGTAGTTTTACCACAACTGGAGTGTCGGAGGTTAATCGTCACAGCTCTAGTACCTTGTTGGGCCACCACTAGCCTGGATACAAGATGAGATACGTTTGGGCATGGTAGCATACAGGTTCCATATGATATTCAGCGACACATTTTCCTACAGATGTTACAGCTGGGCCTGTAGATCCTGCAGAATCATAGATTTCTAAAACTGCCGTTCCCAGCTGGTCCCATAAATGCTTACTTGGAGATAAATCTGGTGACTGGGCAGGCTGAGAAGTGTTGCAATCTGGCAGAGACGTTCCTGGGAAACCCTTGCCACTTTTGTGCAAGCATTATGGGCTGCATCCGTTCCACAAATTTGCAGAATAGGTGCGAACCCATTCATTTTCAATGGGGCTGCAAAAGATGCGGACAGCACACTATGTGCTGTCCGCATCCGCACTTACGTTCCGTGGCCCCGCAAAAAAAATAGAACATGTCATATTCTTGTCCTGAGCCACGGACAAGAAAAGGCATTTCTATTATATAGCCAGCCATGTGCGGTCCGCAAAACACTTGCGGACGTGTGAATGTACCGTTATCCTGCAGACGAAAGCCAGTTGGAAGTCCTGCCATGAGAGAAAACACATGTGGCCGCAGGATGTCCTGCACATATTGCTGAGCTTTTAGTGTCCCTTGCATCACTAACATAGGTGTTTATGTGATGGCTCCCCATATCATCACACTAGCATTTGGGGCAGTGTGTCACTCCACAGCAAAGGCAATATTTAAGCGCTCACCACCAGACTTCCATATTAGAACCTGACTATCGTTGGATCCCAAACAGAACCAAATTTCCTCCCGGTAACTGCCTGGACCTGGTCTGGGCAGAAACGGGGATGTGTAATAAAGGTGCCACCTGTGTCTGTATGGTGGACAACAAAACTGTGGGAGCTGTTCGTGCTTATTGGTGGATCAAACAATTCTGTGTACTGGTGGTATATTTGGGCCGTCCAGAGCCTGTTTGCCATGTGTGCATGCCCTCATGTAACTACTGTTCCCAACACCTCCTAACAGTTAGGTCAGAATGGCCTAGCTCAGGGGCGTAGCTATAGTGGAAGCAGGGGAAGCCTGCTGCTTAGAGGCCCAAACTCACAAGGGGCCCACCCAGGAGGAGAACTAAAAGATTTTATTGTCAGGACCCCCTCAACAGTATTATTCTGACAATCTGACATTTCAATCTGGATTTTTAATTGATTGTAATATTCTAGCACCACTCCTCTTTAGTGGTAAGTGAAAACTGTGGGCACTGTATAAAAGCATGTCATCAGAATATGGCACTCTTGAAACTTTGGGACTATATGGACTCTGCATTATCTGGGCACTATATGAGCAGTGTGAAACTCCAGGCAGTGTTGGACTGGGGTGCCTAGGGCCCACCAGTAAAATCCATTCTGGGGGCCTAATGATCAGCTACATAGAAATACTACCTGCTCACACAAATGATTCATTATAGGATCCCTACAGCAACTTTGAGAAGCCGGGTTCGTATAGAGTGGATATTTACTGGCTAGAATCTGTACGTATAAGTCATCTCAGTCACCTGATGCATCTATAATAATAAGCTAGGTAGCCTTTTAAACAATTATCTCAGCTTTTTATATGGACGCACAGGCTGGTTGAGTTGCTGTACAATGCCTGTCCGTATCTAGTGCAGTCAGTCTTGTGTAACTGGTGGGCACTGGAGACCCACACTTGGTCATGGACCCACTCTTACTCAGGGGGATTCACCTCTTCCCCTGTGGGCTAGTCTGAGCCTGACACACACGGGTGGTGTTACAGGGGTTGTACAGACTGGGTTACAAATACCTGGCAGCTCTCCTCCAGAAATAGTCCCACTCCTGTGAATGGTATCACAGCTCAGTCCCAGTTACATTAGTGGAGTTGAGCCACAATACCAGGCAAAACCCATTTTCAGCTGCATTGCTGTTTCTGGATTAAAGCAGCCAGGTTTTCTAAAAACTGGGCACTACCTTTTAGATGGTGCCATAAGAAATATAGATATATATTCGTGCATGGAGTACCTTCCAAATTCATGCATGTCATAATTGAACTCTGTTATCCATGTTAGATAATTGTTGGCGAACACGCTGATTATGGCAGAACCACCTGACCATCTTACTGTATATGTTTGGGAGCTTCCCAACAGCAGATGTCAGGGGAGATAAAGTTGGACTGCTCCTGCCCTAACCTTTCTGCCCTCTTTCTGTTCAGGACACATGGACGCACAGCTGAACCAACTCAGCATGTATTTGTAGGAGGAGATCAGTGGTGCAACTATAAATAATCGGGCCCCACATCAAATTTTTGAAAGGGGCCCTATCAACTTCTTCACAGCACCCTCCTCCTGTGCAACCCTCACCACTGTGGATGGTCAAGATTAGTGTTGAGTGAACTTGTGTTTCAAATTCAATGCACAAGGTCCGGGTTTGTGTTATCTATGAATTCCATTATGTATTCCGCTACCATGGACCATAAGTTATGGTCTGTGATAACGGATTTCCATAATGGAAATTCTTAGATAACCCAAACCTTGTACACTGAACTTGAAACACAAGTTTGCTCATCCCTAGTCAAGATCACTCTCTCAGACCTGGCCCGGCAGCCCCTCCATCCTTTTCCTACACGTATATGCTGTATGTCATTGTATGTACCGTCATTGAATAATACTGTTGAGGGGGCCCGGACAATAAAATCTCTTAGTCCTCCTCTGGGTCGATTCAGGGCCCCATGGCAGCCACTTCCCCTGTTTCCAATATAGCTACGTCCCTGGAGGAGATGGAATGGATAGCGAATAACAGCTATCTAATGTGTTTGGTCAGCTATATACTTCTTTCATGTAATTTACTGTAAATCTTTAATACAAGTGCATCTCAATAGATTAGAATATCATCCAAAAGTTTTTTTTTTCAGTAATTTAATTCAAAAAGGGAAACCCATATAGTATATAGAGTCATTACAAACAGTGAACTTTTTCAAATGTTTATTTCTATTAATGTTGATGATTATGGCTTACAGCCAAGGAAAACCCAAAATTCATTACCACGCTCCGCGCTCTTCTCTCTTCCCTGCCGGCACGCACTATGACCTGACGCTGCGGCGTCAGGTCATAGTGCGTGCCGGCAGGGAAGAGAGAGGAGCGCGGAGCGTTGGACCGGACGGCAGCGGCAGCGCAGAACAGGTACGGTAAGTATGGTCTTTATCAGTGGCTGGGTGGGCTGATCTGAGGTCTGATAGGGGCACAAGACGCTAATCTGAGGTCTGATGGGGGCACATTCTGCTGATCTGAGGTCTGATGGGGGCATGATATGAGGTCTGATGGGGGCATGATATGAGGTCTGATGGGGGCACATTCTGCTGATGTGAGGTCTTATGGGGGCACATTCTGCTGATTTGAGGTATGATGGGGGCACATTCTGCTGATCTGAGGTCTGATGGGGGCACATTCTGCTGATCTGAGGTCTGATGGGGGCACATTCTGCTGATCTGAGGTCTGATGGGGGCACATTCTGCTGATCTGAGGTCTGATGGGGCACATTCTGATCTCAGAAAATTAGAATATTATATTAGACCAACTGTAATTTTTTTTAAACACAGAAATGTTGACCAAATGAAAAGTATGTCCAGTAAATGCACTCAATACTTGGTTGGGGCTACTTTTGTATCAATGAGGCGTGGAATGGAGGCGATCAGCCTGTGGCACTACAGAGGTGTTATGAAAGCCCAGGTTGCTTTGATAGTAGCCTTCAGCTCGTCTGCATTGTTGTGTCTCTTATAGATTCTCTATGGGGTTAAGGTCAGGCGAGTTTGATGGCCGATCAAGCACAGTGATACTGTGGTTATTAAACCAGGTATTGGTACTTTTGGCAGTGTGGACAGGTGCCAAGTCCTGCTGGAAAATAAAAATTCCATCTCCGAAAAGCTTGTCGGCAGAGGGAAGCATAAAGTGCTCTAAAATTTCCTGGTAGACGGCTGCACTGACTTTGGTCTTGATAAAACACAGTGGACCTACACCAGCAGATGACATGGCTCCCCAAACCATCACTGATTGTGGAAATTTCACACTAGACCTCAAGCAGCTTGAATTGAGGGCCTCTCCAATCTTCCTCCAGACTCTGGGACCTTGATTTGCAAATGAAATGCAAAATTTACTTTCATCTGAGAACACCTTTGACCATTGAGCAACCATCCAGTTCTTGTTCTCCTTGGCCCAGGTAAGATGCTTCTGGGGTTGTCTATTGGTCATGAGTGGCTTGACACATGGAATGAGATGCTTGTAGTCCTGCATACGTCTGTGTGTGGTGGCTCTTGAAGCACTGACTCCAGCAGCAGTCCACTCCTTGTGAATCTCCCCCAAATTTAAGAAAGGCCTTTTCTTAACAATCCTATCAAGGCTGCGGTTCTCCCTGTTGCTTGTGCACTTTTTTCTACCACCCATTTTCCTTCCACTCAACTTTCCATTAGTATGCTTAGATATAGCACACTGTGAACAGCCAGCTTCTTTAGCAATGACCTTTTGTGGCTTACTCTCCTTGTAGGAGTGTGTCAATGACAGCCTTCTGGACATCTGTCAGCATGATTGTGTCACCTACTGAACCAGACTAAGGGACCTTTTTAAAGGCTTTGGAAAGCCTTTGCAGTGTTTTCGGTTAATTATTGTAATTTTCTGAGATAATGAATTTTGGGTTTTCCTTGGCTGTAAGCCATAATCATCAACATTAACATAAATAAACACTTGAAAAAGTTCACTCCATTTGTAATGACTATATAATATATGGGTTTCACTGTTTGAACTGAATTACTGAAAAAAAAAAAAAAACTTTTTTGATGAGATTCTAATTTATTGAGATGCACTTGTACATTCCCAGAATGTTGTTTTGCCCAGTTCTTGGAAATTTGTTTTAAACTTTGCTCATATCTTCCAGTGAAAAGGGAATGTGCATGAGAAACCAGTTGATAATTTAGAAGTCAATGTTTTTACCTTTTTGCTGCCATCCACTTTGGAATTGCGTTCTGCTTACATCAGCTCAGAGCAATTACTTCCGATCTCTTCCCGTTTCGAGATAATAGAATTTGTCAGGCAGCTCGGACTACGATTACTTTTGACACCGTTGTGAGAACTCATGTCTAAAAAATACTGCTGCAAAACAGGGGTTGTTCATAGTAACCAATCCGATCATGTATTTTATCCAGGAAGGATGAAAAAGTACAATCAGTCGCAGTTTTGTCTGCACTGGAACCGAAAATCTTAGTGCCTCTAGTAACTAGTAGACATTAAAAATATCTTAAGACTGCGGCCCAGAAGATGTTATTTTTATATACATGAAAGAGAACAAAAACCATTCAGATATTTGCACATTATCTCATAATCAATTGGAGGGAGTAAATTTAATCACAAATATCAATTCTGGTGGCGTGTTGTGAAGGACGCGTACATAGCAAAAGGTAAAAACACAAAGCAATCATGTTCTGATATTGGTATAAGAATTGTATGTAATTGGGCACTTCAGGTATTCAATTAAAATGAAATGTACTATTGATTTTGTCTTGCTGCTTGTTCTCTTATTCCATTGTACTGTTTTATGAATTTTATGAATTTTGCTTTTTATGGGTTTCAGCAATGGTTTTAAATAAATTAGATGTAAAACTTTCCAATGTATGCCAAAAGGACTCCATTCAGACATATGTTTGCCTGGGGCTTCCAAAAGAATGACTGGATCCCCCCATGAGCTGAATGAAAATTTGGGGCCTTCCCTTTGCAGTTAGGGGTGGGGGGGGCACCAATAAGTTTAACCTAAAAATAGACCGTGTCCTGTTATTGTCCGCATTACAGACAAGGATAGGACTGTTCTATTAGGAGCCAGCTGTTCCGTTCCGTAAAATATGGAATGCACACGAATGTCATCCGTATTTTTTGCGGATCCATTTTTTGTGAACCACAAAATTCATACGCTCGGGTGCATGAGCCCTAAACCTTTCCTATGGTATTTTATAGCAGTAATTCCAAGTTAGAGCTACTGCACCCACCCCATCTTTACTGCAAAATTGTCAGCTGTTGCTGTCTTTTAGGAACTCTGTACAGAATTCCAAGTAGACCCATTTATCCACAGAGCAATTATTGGAAGTCACTGGTTTAGGGATTAAAAGGGTATTCCAGGATCCTCAGGATAGGCCATCAATAATTGATCAAGCACCCTGGTTGATCAGTGGTTTTGGGGTAGCTCCACCTCTATACAGCTCCATCCACTGTGTAGTGGATAGAGATGGTAATTACAGCACTGCTCCTGTTCACTTCAGTAGGAGCAGCACTGCATTTACCAGCTCCATCCACTGCACAGTTGTTTAGTTCCAGTGTCAGAATAAGGGTCTGTAGGACGTCCATGTCCGTATTGTGGACTGTAAACGGCAGTGCCGCAGTATATGGGCACCAGCCATATGAATCCCGGTATCAAGTAAATGGGTCCTCAATCCTCAAGATACAGTGCTGTGAGGAGCGAAGACACGGATCGGAAGAACTTCCCTGGGCTTTTTGATCCGTGCCTCCGCACAGCAAAATATAGGACATGTCCTATCTTTTGCCGTATATTGCAAGTGAATAGGTCCACTCCGCAATACGGTGTCGTCCCCCGGCTAATCAGATATTGATGGCCTATCCTGAGGATTAAAATCCAGGAAAACCCCTTTAATACCTTTTGTTTCCTTTCAGATATGGATAATTTAAAGATTAATATGGAATATTGCAGATTGTACAAGATGGTTATTGGTTTAATCAACTTTATTAATATGAAGCAGAATATTAATAATGTGTTATTCTTGATGGTTACAAGGGGCTGAAGAAGAACCTCCCTAGTGGTGTAGAGCAGGAAACAGTGTTACTAATTCTTAACCAGCTGTATTCCCCGCTACATTGTATTAGTCTTTTATAAAGAATATCATTCATTGGGAATGTATTACCTCCATGCGGAAGAATATTTGTCTCTTTAAAATGAGAAAAACTTTTAGTGTTTATTTCTGTCGGTCTTAAAGGGATTGTCTCACTTCAGCAAATGGCATTTATCATGTAGAGAAAGTTAATACAAGGCACTTACTAATGTATTGTGATTGTCCATATTGCCTACTTTGCTGGCTTGATTCATTTTTGCATTACGTTATACACTTCTCATTTCCATGGTTACGACCACCCTGTAATCCAGGAGCGGTGGCTGTGCTTGCACACTATAGGAAAAAGTGCCAGCCTCTCTTATGGCTGGGACCATGGAAGAACTTATAGGATGTGCTTTTTCTTATAGTCTTCAAGCCCGTCCACCACTGCTGGATTACAGGGTGGTCATAACCATGGAAATGAGCAGTGTATAATGTGATGGAAAAATGAATCGAGGCAGCAAAGGAGGCAATATGGAGGATAAAATGCCTTGTATTATTTCTGTACATAAGTGCCATTTGCCAAAGTGAGTCAACCCCCTTGTATCTGAAGAAGCAGTGAATGCTACTAGCCTTTTTGGTCTACAGTAATGGAGGGGTGTGCATACTACAATAGGGAAGGAGTTAAAGGGGTATTCTCATCTTAGACAGTGGGGGCATATCGCTAGGATATGCCCCCATTGACTTATAGATGCGGGTCCCACCGCTGGGACCCGCTCCTATATCCAGAACGGAGCGGGGAGCGCTGCGCCTGGAGGACCCCAGGTTTCCGGGGGTCCGGCCACCACCAGGCGCAGCTCCCCGCGCCGCTCATAGAAATGAATGGGAGCCGGGCCGTGCATGCGCGGTGCGCTCCCATTCATTTCTATGGAGCCGACGGAAGTAGCCGAGCCAGCGCTCGGCTATTTTCGGCGGCCCCATAGAAATGAATGGAGGGCGGCTGCGCATGCGCAGTGCACCCTCATTCACTTCGGGGGCTCCGTTCTGGAAATAGGTGCGGGTCCCAGCGGTGGGACCCGCACCTATAAGACAATGGGGGCATATCCTAGCGATATGCCCCCATTGTCTAAAATGAGAATAACCCTTTAAGCTATATCCCCCAATCCCTCCGTACACCACCTCTGGGAGCTCAAAATACAGTAACTGGACAAATGAGATCTGCCCCAAAATCTTTCTTCAGGGGATATTTTGTGCTGCACTATGGTATTCCTGGCCCCGCCTACTTCTGTTGTCTATGCCTACTTGTGGCTTATGTTCACCTTGCTTACTTACGTTGCCTTGCCTTTTGTCACTTTGGCTTCACCTACAACCTGGGGCCACTTTAGGGTTTTTTTTCCAAGGCCACTTTAAGTTACCAGTCCGCGCCTGGATATATCCTAGCAATGTGTCACGAATATCTTTGATGAAACAACCATCAGAGTACGCTGTAAATGAAAGGGGAAAATGTCAATGTGAAGAGAGCCTACTGCCTTGTCATTGAAAAACAGGTTACTTCATATTTCTCTACAATGGCACACAGATGAGGCAGCAGATGGCTGACTTGAACTTAATGAACGCCTAAAGATGCTTCCTTTCATGACCCCTCATGTTCATATTTTTTCATTTTTTATTTATCCCCAATTTCCATTTCCTGGCCATTGTGACATTTTATATTCATTCTATCTCTCAAGCTTCCCCACTCCCCTCCTATTATATATATAAATAGCTGCACTAAGTGCTGTCATCAAAATGCTCATAAAAAGCTGATTTTCCTGTCCCAAAAGAGAGCTTTCATCCTAACATTTGTCTTTTATAGCTTTAATAGAAATCTTCACTATAATTTATCAGACGCCATCTGGAATTAGCATTTTAAATGACATAACCAAAAAGCTAGAAATGATAAAAGTTTCTCCCCTACTTCCTGAATGATCAGATGTGGTAAATGTCCAAACCAGACGCAGAGGAACCTTTAGGCCTCTTTCACACAAGCGTCGCGGATTTGTTCAGGATGCGTTGCGGATGCGTTGCGTTAAAAACGTGTGGATTGCATACGGATGCAATGCGTTGTGTTGCGTGGAGCCAGGGTTGCGTGGAAAACGCAGAATATAGAACATGCTGCGTTTTTCACGCAACGCAAAAGTGATGCGTGAAAAAAACGCTCATGTGAAAGGCCCCATTAAAATGAATGGGTTAGGATTCAGTGCGGGTGCAATGCGTTCGCATCACGCATTGCACCCGCGTGGATATCTCGCCCGTGTGAAAGGGGCCTTATAAAAGCTATACATGCATTTACTCTTCCCCATTATCCAAAATTTCTCCAACTCAGTTAAGACCAGTTGTAAAAACAAAATCTGGAGATATAAAATTACCATACTCTAGATTGTACGGTTTGTGCTCTCGTCCTTTCTGGATGGAAAGGTGCTTAAATCCTGGACTGGCCTATACAGTCCGGATAAAGTTGCACCCTAGGATGCCAATAGTTTTACAGTGGGTGGATAAGCACTCCAGTTTGTCAGCATAGGTATCTATCACAATTTAATATTTAAAATAACCTTATTTACATACATATGTATCCATAAAACAATAAAACATAATCCTAAAGTCTCTTACATAATATCGACATTATCACAGTTGTATGATAGATATACACAACATCAAAGGATCCCCAGTTTTCTGTTGTCCTCCAAATCTCAATATATCCTCCTTGAATAATATCAATATATATTTCCTTTCAAGTGTCTTTGCAGCTGAACACCATACGGCGTCCCGTGGTGTCAGTCATGCAATGTTAGTACTCACAGTATGCCGGCCGGAGATTGCATAATCCAGGGAGTTCCTTGTATTCGTTGTTATACTCACAGTATTCCCCTTGTTGTTTGTAACAATTCCGGCATCGGTGTCCCACGTGGTTGTGGGATCATGTGCTCTCTGTATCTCGCGAGTTTGTTACTTCGCTCCCGTTGCCGGATTAATCTTTTTCAAATACTGTAAGCAGTCTCTAGTGGGTAATTTGGAGGTTATGGTTAGCCAATATGGTTTAAATCTTAGCCAAACGCGTTTCGAGACCAACTTGTCTCTTCCTCAGTGGCCTTGTGTTTGGAGGTTAAGAGTATAACTTCTAGTATCCTAATAAATATGCGGATATACACAGCAGACTAAGGCTACTTTCACACTAGCATTTTTGCTGAATCCAGCAGGGTTCAGCAAAAACGCTTCCGTTAGTGATAATACAGTGCCTTGCGAAAGTATTCGGCCCCCTGGAACTTTTCAACCACTTTTCAGTTTTATTATTACAAAAAAAGTTGAAATGATCCAATAAATGTTGTTCCACTTCACAATTGTGACCCACTTGTTGTTGATTCTTCACCAAAAATTTAAAATGTTATATCTTTTGGTTTGAAGCCTGAAATGTGGCAAAAGGTTGAAAACTTCCAGGGGACCGAAAACTTCAAACTTCAAACTACAACCGTCTGTATCTCTTATGAACGGATCTGGTTGTATTATCTTTAACATAGCCAAGACAGATCCGTCATGAACTCCATTGAAAGTCAATGGGGGACGGATCCATGTTCTATTGTGTCAGATTGTATCAGAGAAAATGGATCCATCCCCATTGACATGCATTGTGGGTCATTGTGCTCCACATCCCATCACAGAAAGCATGCTGCGATTTGCTCTCCAGTATGAGAACGGAATGGAAAACATTTTGGAGCACTCCGTTCTGTTCAGTTACGTTTTGTCCCCATTGGCAATGAATAGGGACAAAATGGAAGCGTTTTTTTCTGTTATTTAGACCCTATGACGGATCTCAATACCGGAAAATATTAACGCTAGTGTGAAAGTAGCCTTAACAAGCATTGTAGAGTACAGCATGTGGGATACAATCCTTACAATACATAGTACAGTGCTGTTCTGTGCTAAATCTGCACAATTTTTGTCCACTCCTGTCTTCTGAACACAAATGTACGATAAATTATGATAAGATCTAATTTGATCAACTGTGAATTAATCATTTGGCTTTGCCGGGGTGGTATAATGTGCCACAATATGGTATTGCTGAGCTTATGTTGGCCCGGCCTTCCATCAGTTTGGACCCAACTAAAAAACAGGCCCCCTTTTGTATTTTTTCCAGGGCCACTTTAAGTTCCCAGTCCACCCTTGGCTTAGCTGTAATTGGAACTTCCACAGAAATGAATGAAGCATGCTGGGAGTTGTAGTTTCACAACAGCTGGCGTGTCGCAGGTTGCTGGCCCCTGGTTTAGACAAATGTGGAGGGAGTAGGGACAAGACTGGAGGGTAGGATGGTAGGACAGTAGGAAGAAAAGAAGTAAAAGAGTGGATTTTTTTTTTGAGTGAATGTAATGGTTAGATGGGGCATGAGGGTGAGTAGGGAGGTGTGAGATGGGGTGAAGGGTTGAGTAATTGGGTTATTAGGGTATTATCTGTAGGCAGGGGCGGACTGGGAACTTAAAGTGGCCCTGGAAAAAATACTAAAAGTGGCCCCATATTGTAGTCGGGTCCAAGTTGATAGAAGGCAGGGCCAACAAAAGTAAGCGGGGCCAGCAATACCATATTGTGGCACATTATACCACCTCAACAGGGCCAAATACTACTGTCCATCACAACATACTGCCAGCAGCACACACAAAATACTGCCAGCAGCACAAAATACATCACCAAAAACTTCCACTGGCCAGCTATGAGAAGGGCTCAGGTGGCCCCCTGAGCATCAGCCCACCGGGAAATTTCCCTGTAAGGTCTATGGCCAATCCGCCCCTGTCTGTAGGGGGGTGATTATTTTAGAAGGGTCGTTGGACCTACTTTTAATAGAGAGTTATAATCATAAAGAGCGAATATAGACCAAAGGTTTGGTGTGGGAGGTTGAGATTTGGTGGGTCGATGGCTCTCGTCCTCATGTAGATACTCTGAATGTGTGTATTTCAGGGATGGTGTCTTTCCATTGGGGTAATATTTTAGAAAATATTTATATTGTAAGGAATATGTCTACATAATCTTGATGTATATCTTCATATATTTCTTGAATTGTAATTGATATATGTGGTTGATGAATAAGTGTTTTTGTACTTTGCATACCCTTTTATGAAAAAAATTAATAAATAAAGATTTGCCTAAAAAAAGAGGAGGAGGAAGGGGGACATGGTTGCACTCCATGGACACAGAGGAATGACATAAAGTATATATGAATATAATATATATAGGAAATGGACAGAGCGGCTGTCGGGCCTGGTCTGGGAGAGTCACAGGAGTGGGTGTTGCAGGGGAGGAGTTGATTGAGAACAAGTTGCTGTGGGGTCCCATGCCAAAATCTGCTGTGGGGCCCATAGAAAGGTGCACTAAAGTACATGAAACAGGACGTTTATGACGTTCTGACAGTAGAGGGAGAGAAAAGAGTGGGGATGAGATGATAACAATTGAGCTGGAAATGGATATGAAGGAAGCTGAAGTCAGCACTTGGCTAAAGCAAGGTATTTCATTTTCTTTTGATCCGTTGGACAACCCCTTTAATTGTAATATGAGACAAAATAAGATCAAAGGGGAGGGAAGAGTAAGGGAAGAAGTGCTGCAGTATTGTTGTGCATTTTTGTGAGAAGCCAAGTGGTAGGAAACAAAGTTCACATTGTTTCTTATATGAGATGGAGATACCTTCCCAGATCCCTCATTCTGCAAGTGAAGTTGACCCCAACCACCCTGCACAAATATTCATTCATGAATAAAGAAATAGACTTTCCGTGGCCCCCGAGGAGAGGTGGATTTCTTTTTGACTAAGAAGCTTTCCTTGGTTCAACATCTTGATTTGAAGCGGTTTTCAGTCTACACAAACGTCAGTGCTTGGAGGTCTGTTAATGAGGTTTTCCAGACCACAAAAAATACTGCTTAGGTAGAGCTGTGTAATCGTGTATCGTTATCTATATTCTACAAGTCATATCCCCTTTCTAGTCACCTGCCATAACAGCCAGGCTTACTTACAGAGCTACCCAGTAAATGTTATGTATATGTGTTGATTTGTGTAATTGATAAATGCATTACAATTCAAGTTCAATAAAATTATGAATTCATGGTCAGCAAAGGAAATCTGTCAGCAGGACATGGACACCTATGGATCATTTTTTATTGATTCTCATGTATTGCAGGCTACAAAACATCTTTGAAGTTTGCTTTTATCTTTAAAAAAAAAAAAATCTGCAATGTTCAGCTTCTGCAGCTGGCATGTATTAGGGTGATGTCACTCACAGCTTTTTGTGGCAGTTTGTAATGCAGATTTATGAGTCAAAGCCAGAGGTGAATTTAGACGGAGTGAGAAATATAAAGAAAGGACTTGCACTTCTCCTGCTGGATCCACTTCTGGCTTTGACTGGCACAAAAAAACTGTGTATGACACCACACTTGCAATACTTGGAAAGCTGCTCAGTGCCGTTCTGTGCTAAATCCGTCAGACTGGTTCTGGGACAGCTCAATTATCAGCCACTTCTAATGCATATCTAAGATGCATTATGGTAAGATCAACTGTGAATTGCTTATCATTCAGAAGACAGAAAGGTGAGCCATCAGAGAGTACGTCTGATGGAATTGACACTTAACAGCATGGTGCTGTTTCAGTGTATTGTATTACATGCATGGTGCAGAAGCCAAATGGTGCAGATTTTATTTTGTTTATAAAAAACATTTACAGAAATATTTTAGCCCATAATACATGCAATTCAATAAAAAGGTTCCAAAGGTGTCCAGAGCCTTTAAAGGGTTTCTGTCACCAGTTTTTTCGGTATGAATCAGGCTGACATTAGAGATGTGCTAATGTCACCTGATTCCAAATATATATGTGTTTTATTTACTGGTGCCCCCATTTTTATATAAAATGAACTTTTATTTTATGCTAATAAGGCCTCTAGGTGCAAGGGGCGTTACCTCTGCTCCTAGAGGCTCTGTTGATTGACACTACCAGGCAGAGAAGAAACACTACATTCACCATAGCTTTCAAGGACCTTCAATGATGTCATGACCATGTGATCAGTCACATGGTTAGGATCACACAAATAGCCTGTCTCCTCCTAAACCATGTGACTGATCACATGGTCATGACATCATTGAAGGTCTTTGAAAGCTATGGTGAATGGAGTGTTTCTTCTCTGCCTGGTCCTGTCAATCTAGGAGCAGAGGTAACGCCCTTTGCACCTAGAAGCCTTATTTGCATAAAATAAAAGTTCATTTTATATAAAAAGGGGGGCACCAGTAAATAAAACAGATATATATTTGGAATCAGGGGACATTAGCACATCTCTAATGTCAGCCTGGTTCATACCGAAAAAACTGGTGACAGAAACCCTTTAAATTATTGGGTATATGTCCATGAAATCCTTTTCAGCGCTGCTCAGTGGTGAAGTTAGGGATATTTTTGTAGACAGCAAATGTTCATTAGAATATATAGAGCAGTACATTTTAGATCCTAAGGCTCCATTCACACGTCCTGTTTTTCTTTCCTGATTCAATCCTGATCCTGATCTGGAACCATTCATTTCAATGGGTCCTGAAAAAATCAGGATCGAATCAGGAAAGAAAAACAGGACATGTGAATGGAGCCTAACAGTGTTTTGCAGGGCAATTTCAGACTTTGGTATTTAGGGCCCACCATGAAGGAAATGATTCTGAAGGCCACCCTCCATCTACATGGAACTTGTGTCCACTTTTAATTGTCTTATAATCTTTACTGCTATCACTTTACACACAGACAAGATATATCAGTCAGGTCTGATTATCTGAATCACCGATTAATTAATAGAACCTAGAAGAAATTGATTGGCTCCATTGTAAGCTCCACATGTAGTGGAGCTTAGACCTTTGGGCCCATTATTGTATCAAATCCTATGTTCACCAGAAGATCCTGTGAAGCTCTAGTGGACTAATTTGACCCTGTTTGGAGACCATTTAGTGCAGGGTTCCTCAACTCCAGTCCTCAGGACCCACGGTCATGTTTTCAGGATTTCCTTAGTATTGAGCAGGTGATATAATTAGTCTGAGATATTCTCAAATCATGACTGCTAGGTGGGCTCTGAGGACTGGAGCTGAGGAACACTGATTTGGTGAATGCAACTCCACCTACTAGTTTCCTATCAAATAGATCATTATTATGTTTTAATAGTTCTTCTTTACTTGGCAATGTCATCTCCAAATATGTCTATATTTCCACCTGTGTTTCAAGTTTTCATACATGATTTCTTAGCAGTCAGCAGTGTCTCCATATATATTGTACCAAGTAGGTTTTTTTTTTGTCACAAGCTGTTCTTAATAATTTCTACCTTATTAGCAGTTCTGAGCATGGACTGGACATTCTGTCGCCATCACATTGACTGTCACCTGCCATCTTCTCTGTCTAACGTGTCTTTTGAGTTCTAAAAATGGCTGAGCCTCTGTGACACGGATTTGAATTCCTTTCCATCTCTTTGCCGAGGAGCCTTTTAAATGTTAAAAGCTTGGTCTTCAGAACGCAGACGCTGTGTTTCATCTTCCTTTTTAGGCTAACGATCTCTCTGGTGGCTCCCACAGAACTTTTAGAATTTATTCAAGAGGCAGGTGGTATAAATAACGCTTCCTATCAGATGTATCGGATTCTAATCTGTCATTATTCAGATGTGTGCGAAGCTTTTGCTCCCTGGTGTCTTTATAATGGCGCGGGTCAAGAGATGTCCCCTAGATTGGCAGAAGGATGCTGACTTTTCCCATCAAGACATTTCTGAAAAAGTACTATTTCTGACCAGCAAAGACTCAGCGTTTCTCAAAGAAACATTATCATTCCTGCAACAGTAATTCATCATATCACCAGACAGACATTTTCATAGAGTGCGCCACTGAAGGTCGTGTCACTCGTCACCTAGAACAGTGTTACTAATTCTTAACCAGTTGTATTCCCTGATACATTGTATTAGTCTTTTATGAAGAATATCATTCATTGGGAATGTATTGCCTCTGTGTAGAAGAATATTTGTCACTCTAAAATTATAACAATTTTTTAATACTATTTTCAATAAATATAATATATATTATATATAATATTATATAATATATTAATATAAAAACTATATAAACTAGTGATTATTTCTGCTGGGATTAAAGCAAAAAGAATTCTTCATTAATTATAGACTGACAAATTATAATCACATGAAACATTATTATATTCATAACAGAAAGAAAGTCGAATTTCTACTGAATAGCCCACAAGTCTACTATATACATACATTCTTTCACCTGTAAGGCCTCATGCACTTGCCCATGCTGTCGACCGAAAATACGGTCCGCAATGCACGGGCACTAACCGTGTGTCCGCCATGTTCAGACCCATTCACTTGAATGGGGTCCACGATACGACGGTCCACACCGCAAAAAGTTGTGCATGCACTATTTTTTAGAGGTGCGGGGGCACCGTCAGAAAACCCACGGAAGCACTCTGTAGTGCTTCCGTGGGCTTCCAATCCATGCCTCCGTTCCGCACCATATCTCCCAGATTGCAGACCCATTCAAGTGAATGGGTCCTTATCCGTGATATGGCGCGCACACGGCTGGTGCGCACGGTGTGCATGAGGCCTAATATGTATGGAGGCAACCTGAGTATTCCCTGACATTGCCTCCCCCTAGTAAAATATCGCTGTGCCCACTTTTACCGTACATTACAAATGAAATACAGTACATTTACGTGCAGACACATAGGAGGAGATTTATCATTTATCTGAGCAGTTGCTTTAAAAAGTTGCATCCCATGTGTTTGCGGCGTTTTTTAAAAAAAAAAGGTCTCATCTCTCGGATTTCATGTCGCCCCTCTCCACTCTCCCTGAATGGGGCGTGACAAGGGCAGTAAGGGGGCATGGCCAGCCCCCCACCCTCACAGGTTTATCTTTATTGACACCAGTTTTCTGGCACAAATGAAGCCAGAAATCTACGGAAGCTCTGACTGGGACTTCTGAATGAAGTCTTATTTGTAACATGTTTTATGACTAAAAAACAATAAACTTGTACATAGGGGGAGAGTTATGAAAACTGCTGTAAAGTAGAACTGGCTCAGTTGCCCATAGCAACCAATCAGATTCCTCCTTTCATTTTCCAAAGGAGCTCTGAAAAATGAAAGGTGGAATCCGATTGGTTGCTATGGCCAATGAAGCAGGTTTTTCATAAATCTACCCCATAGTATTTTGAATGTCAGGTTGCCATGGACACTATCTTGGCTTACAAGACACAGCTTAGGAGATAAAGACCACCTATACTACTGTATATTTCCAAGTGCTAAAGCAATGTGTAAGCCACAATAAAACAACCGTGATAGGAAAGTAATGTCAGGGAATTGCCTAAAAACATTCCAATCTTACTCTTACTTATTTCTATATTGCTTTAAAGGGGTACTTAGATATTAATGTTGTACTCAGGATAAGTCATCGATATCAGATTGTTGGACAGAGTCAGAAAGGAGGATGATGGGAGTGGTGTTTGTGGCTGTTCTAGTGATTGTAGTACTCACAGTTCACAGTGGCAGTCCTCACTCTGGCTCTTCTGGGCCCTGCAGCGAATGGATGGTGCACCCTTTTCTTCCTTGGTGCACACCCTGGAGTTGGGGCTCCTGCATGGTGTAAGGTGGGGTGCCCTTGATGTTAAGTGTTGTGCAAGGCAGCAGAAGCAGCTAGTATATGAGGAAGTCAGTAACCAGGCCTGTTGGACCCAAGTGAGTGTTTTTGTTATTTTATGTTTACTCTGTTTTTATAGAATTTTTCATAAAATATAACAAGAATGTATAGCATACATACTGAATAAAGCATATCACCAAAAGGAGTTGTGCAGGACCCATACAGTGAACAAATGCAATGGTAGATCCTTTAGTATAATTCACCAAAAGGATGATGCACATGTGGGATCTGAATATGATATAGCAGCATATAATCCTAACATCAATACTGTCAACTATAATTCAACAATTTCCATCTCCCGTGATTCTGGAGAGAAGTATTCATGACAAAAAGAAAAAGGGGGGCCTAGGAATGTGAAGAAAAAGAGAGGGGGGCAAAGTCAAGAGAAGAAACCAGAGGGAAGAAGAAGGAGCAAAGGTCCTATGAAAAGGGACTACCATTGTCCATGTATATGACCCCATCCATAGGGTCTACATCATGTTCCGACATTCTGGGGAGTCTAAAAGCGTTAGTAAGGGGTAGCACCTCAGATTTCTCTTGTTGTTCAGCTATCAACTTTTTTGTTATTTTATTAACAAATGTGGCACTACTGAAAGGGGGCATAACTTCTGTGAGGGCAAATTTTGGGCATATCTACAGTGAAAGGGGCGCAATATGAGTATAAATACTGTGAGGGGGGACATTTAGAGCATTACTGCTGTGAGAGAGCACAATGTTGGCATTACTACTGTGAGGGGCCATAAAATGAGGGCTTAACTACTGTGGGGCCCACAACAACACATCAAACACATAACACAACAAAAACACATTCAAGCAGGAATAACTCAAGTACTAGAAGGGATCAGCAGTGTCTACATTCCAGATACTAATCTAATACTTGTCAGCACATTAATTTAGCCATTCTCCTCATTACATTCTTTTAACAGGAGCTGTAAAGTGCACCCCTACTCCATTGTACAGCTCTGGGGGCAACTTTCCTTTAGCTCCTCTCTCTACCTGTCACTCTTACTTGCAAAATAAGTGATTCAGCTGTAAAACAAAAAGAAAATGCAGAGCAAACTTGTATCCAGGTGATAGACAGCGCTAGACTTACTGGTCTAGCGCTGATATCCCGTGCGTACGCACTCCTAGGTATGACGGAGCGTGCGCACTAAAGGAATTGGACTTGCCGGGATCGACGGTGCAAGTGAAGTACGCACGCGCCATCATACGTTGGAAGGCGTACGCACGGGATCTCAGCGCTAGACCAGTGAGTCTAGCGCTGTCAATCAAATGAATGGGGGGCGTTTTTATTACATACAGGGCGGCACTAACAGGCAGGAGGGCGTCGGAGATGCGGTGCTCACAAGCAATAAGCACGCCTCTGAGTGCTCCATTTGCTTATTAGCATATTTTTAAAAGTGGATTTTACAGTGTGATCGGGCCTGAAATAAGAGAAATAAAGGTATGTTTGAGATCAGCGATTGGAGCCCTACCTCACTATATATCTAGCATGGTATACTTGAAACAGGTGACAGAGCCTCTTTAAGCAATTAGGTCTTCCCATTTGAAAATAATCCCTGAAATGCCCATCAGGCCTCATAATGCTAACCCATGACTCAGGTATGTGCCCATCTATGTTTTGACCCCCGTAGTGCCTCTGCAAGTGAAACATAGTATTAAACAATCCCCATTGAAATCAGTGGACTGTCCACGTGATGCATGAAATTACCTTGTCCTCCAGACGTAGAGATAAACTTTGTCGCTGCTCTCCACACTGGGAAATATATGTAGGTCCTGCATGGTGGACCTCCCTCTATAAACTTACAGTTCCCTAATATGGAGGTTCTAAAAGAAAAAATATAGTGCAATCTGTAGGCAGCATGTTATAGAGCATGAGGAGCTGAGCAGACTGATATATAGTTTTATGGGAAAAATTAATCAATACTTGTAATTTATTCATTTAAATCTCTGCCCTTTCTAAGCTTAGTGGCCAAGTGGGGGGTGTCAGTGATTGACAGTTCCATGTATAAATGTGTGTACATAGATAGCCGTCAAGACCACCCACTTGGCTAATGAGCTTAGAAAGGGCAGAGATGTTAATGAATAAATTACCAGATTTGATGAATATTCTCCTATAAGATTATACATCAGGGATGCTCTACCTGCGGCCCTCCAGCTGTTGCAAAACTACAATTCCCAGCATGCCCTAATAGCTGTAGGTTGTCCAGGCATACTGGGAGTTGTAGTTTTGCAACAGCTAGAGGGCCACGGGTTGGGCATCCCTGCCATACATCAATCTGCTCAGCACCTCCTGCTCTATGACATGCTGCCTGCAGATTGTGTTATATTGTATTTCACGGGGAAATGTTCCCTTTAACCCAGTTGGTTATTGCAGTAGGTAATTACTATACCTCTAATAGGAAAGAGGCTAACAACTAAACCAAGTCAGGACATGTGCACCTGCACTTAATAGACACAAGAGCCTCTGCTAAGTGGAAACGGTTAAATGCTATTGTGTAGTACATTGTAGTACATTGATTTGCATGTTATAATATTGCTTTGCAAAGGCTTGCAGTGAAGAGTGGGACATCCCATGAGAGGCTCACTCACAACGCACAGCGTCCCTCTCTCATTTCCACCGATACACGGACACTGCCTTCTCGCTGCTTACTCATTAGATCTGGCCAACGAGTTATACATAATTAATTAGCAGAATCTCTGGGCACAAACCTTGGAACCAGAAGCTGCAGAAACAAGAGGATTGCGAGCCAAGAACATCGCCAGGCAAAACTCTGCAGGAATTTAACCCTTCCCCTGCTAGATGGAAGTGCAAAAAGGTCTACAGTGAGGAAGGGGATGGGGAGAGGGATTAACCCTGGTTACTACCCAATAATGGCCTTACACAATAGGGAATAGTTATAGGACACAGTCTATTTACAGTGAGAAACCTTACTCACCTGCTAAATCCCCCCATCATTCCAGCCCTGGTGGTCCTTGTTTTCTGCAGTGTACTGATGACATGCCCAACTAAGGCCAGCGATTGGCTGGAGGGGTCACTTGGGGTAGATAGTTTGGCATGTCACCACCGCAGTGCCAGATGCAATGACAGTGACTATACTGGGAAGGCCGGGGATTCTTTTTTAATTATATGATATTGCAGGTCTTCAGCACAATTTTTTTGGTGTCCTGGAAACCCCTTTAGCCCAGTTAGCGGCAATTGTAATGGAGCCCTGCTATATAGGCTGTGACTCTTGTAAGGCCCCCATAATATATTGGGTTGCCCGCATAGTGTTGTGGCACCATCATGGTTGCACAAACTAGTGATTTTCTGCTGTGACATTTACTAAAGCTGATTCAAAAATTTAGGTGGGATTAAGGAACTTTTTAATGTACACAAGGGCCTCCTGACTCTCCCTTCATGGCAAATGCCAGGGTAATGAGGAACCTCGTATGTTGAATTGAAACATGCCCAATTATTTAATCCCAGTCCAGCAGATACCTTTTCCCCTCTCCTCACTGCATCACACATGCACTCTTGTCCCTTTTTGCTCCTCACCTCTAGTCTCTCAGGTCTCTTTATACGTTTTTCAACATAACATGCTATGTGAGCAGTCCTCTCTCCTCATTTTAGTGGTCGTGGAAATCTTAGCACTCAGACTCCTAACGATCAAAACATTTGATATGTCTCCAGCAATGACCTCCACCTAGAATCTTGAATTTAATCATTTCACTGTTCTAGACAACCAGAGATCTTTACATTAAACCACTTACCGCTCTAAACCACCAAGGATACAGTAATCAACTCCCTCACTGCATAGGCCATCAGACGTACACAGATTAACCCCTTTTACTGCCTTCGACCACGAGGTCGATGTTAAGGGTTAATGTTTATCCCTTAAAGAGGCTCTGTCACTAGGTTTTAACCTATGTATTTAAATACATAGGTTAAAACCCCTTGACTTCTACAGTTAGAACATACCTTTATTGCAGAGTACAGCGCAGCGGTTGTGCTGAAAAAAGACCTTTAATCTTTATGTTAATGAGCCTTCGGAGCACCGGGGGGCGGGCTCTTTCTTCCTGAGCACCGCTTCTTCACCGCCCCCGGGTCCCGAGGCTCTCTCCGATGCCGACGTCCACGCCCCTCTGAAAATTGATTGACAGCGCTAGGCCGTTTGGCCTAGCGCTGAAATCCCGCCGGCGCATGCGCAGAAGCGCTTGCAGTGCCGAACACCGCAAGCGCTTCCATCCTTGTGCGCACGCGCCGTCACTTCGCTGAACCCGGAAGTGACGGCGCGTGCGCACAAGGATGGAAGCGCTTGCGGTGTTCGGCACTGCAAGCGCTTCTGCGCATGCGCCGGCGGGATTTCAGCTGTCAATCAATTTTCAGAGGGGCGTGGACGTCGGCATCGGGGAGAGCCTCGGGACCCAGGGGGCGGTGAAGAAGCGGTGCTCAGGAAGAAAGAGCCCGCCCCCCGGTGCTCCGAAGGCTCATTAACATAAAGTTTAAAGGTCTTTTTTCAGCACAACCGCTGCGCTGTACTCTGCAATACAGGTATGTTCTAACTGTACAAGTTAAGGGGTTTTAACCTATGTATTTAAATACATAGGTTAAAACCTAGTGACAGAGCCGCTTTAACGTTAGGGCTACACAGCGACCTGTGTCAGGCAACAAAAATGGTACAACTGTATTGTGACATTCATGTCATACCAATGTCACGCCAAATTTTTTGCAATGATAGTCAATGGTGTTGCATTGCGACATGCTGCGACTGCGATGTGACAGTCGCACAAAAATCCATCATTAACAATCATTATAAAAAATATTGCACGACTTTTCTGGGAGAAGATTTAATGCTACAAATATCACCGTGTAGCCCTAGCCTAACTACAAAAAATCAGAAGAGATACTGGGAAAAACCTCATGACTGTCATATCAGGTATAGTGACTTTGACCCCTTCACCACCCAAGACCCCCAGGAGTATTGTAATTACCCCTTTTACTGCCTTCGATCATCAGGCCAATTATAGGAGTACCGTATTTTAAAATTTGTCCATGTCCTCAACTGTCCAGGCTTAGTGAGAACATTGATCGGGATGCACTGTTGGTGTGTTCTGATGGGAAAGCTTGAGTCATGTCATTTAAAGGGAACCTCCGAAACACCCCCTGAACTAGAGTAAGCAGTGTATAGTGTAAGTGATGCTGAATCTAGTTATGTAATTTTTATCTTCATACTCACTTCCATTCCGACGCTGTGCTCCCACAAATCAGCAGTAAAATGCACTCAGCGGACTCCGATTCTCACTCACATAATGGAGAGGACTCAAAGAAGAGTCCTCTCAATGTATTTTACTGCTGGTTTGTGGGAGCACAGCATCGGAATGGAAGTGAGTATGAAGATAAAACTTACATATTCGGATTCAGCATCACTTACACTATACACCGCTTACTCTAGTTCAGGGGGTGTTTCGAAGATGACAGGTTCCCTTTAAGTGATTATTACTTTGACATGTATGACCCACCTAAAACATTCCTTCATGACATCAGTATTACCTAATGTCAGTGGCCTCTAATATACTTTATGTACCTGCTACACTGCAAAACATGTTCAGGAATGGATTGAAGAAGATGACAAAGAGTTCAAGGTGATGCTTTGGCCCCCAAGTTCTCCAGATGTCATTCCAATTGAGTTCTGTTGGATGTGCTGGAAAAACAAGTCAGATCTATGAAGAGCCCAGCTTACAACTTACAGAACCTACAGCTAACGCCTTGGTAACAGATACTACAGGATACCTTCAGAGGTCCTGAGGAGTCCAGGCTTCTACTGGAGAACTCCACAGTATTGGGCATTTGGTTCTAACGCTGCGGCTGATCGGTGAACAGACCAGTCTAAAGACCATCCAAGCTTTCAACAATTCATTGAAATATCAATTGCAGCATAGTCTTTACAAAGAAAGTATTTATGGAAATAATATATTTTATTAGGTGGAATCTTATGACTAGGAACGCGCCGCACTCACTGACCTGAAACAAAGCTTCTAGTAAATTAGGTTCCAGGAATAAAAATGGCCATAACTTTCCCCTGGGTACAGTAGATATTTAATTAGGATAAATCAATTTCTATGCCACGCTCTGGATCCTGTTTAAAGGTTTCATTTCCACTTTGGCAATACATTGTCTCTTGCTTGCATAGCTAAAGAAAATGGTGGATTTTAATAATGCAGGTCTTGGACGTACATTTGATGTATTTTAATGATTTATCTGTATCCGTCTTTGGGCTGCTAAACAACCGTGTGCCATGATAAAGCAGTCACTTTGTTTCTTGATAATTGGACATTCATGGTGATTTCTGGGAATGGAAATATACCCACAATGCTGCAGGTCTCTTCATCGTATTGTGTTAACTGCTTTCTTGCCAGCAGTTAATGCATCACGTCGCTGGCCAGGTTGTTTTATTGCATCGCAAGCAGTCCTCCGAGTGTGATACTCTGCGGGTTTTCCCGACGATACAGAGAATAGAACTTGGCAGTCTGAAGCGCGGCACAGAGAATGCCCTGTGACTGCCAGGGCTGGCACAAAGTGATCCGCTTGAGTTCGTGGCTGCCGCTCTCCTCTCCTGTCTCCCAGCACCAAACAGCAAATCAATAACATCACAAAGTCTGCAGCTGATCAATACTCTCTGATTAATCCGCTCCCAGCTGTCGGGTATATTTAGCGCATCATAATTAGAATTATTAATTAGAAATAGGAAATCGATTGCCACATGTGGGCCAAAAACAAGTCATCACAGACAGAGGGACAGTGATGTCTTAAGCTTTAATGTCCTGACATTGGGCGTCTGTGACCTCGGCAGCTGTCACCAGATTGGACGTGCGCCTGTCGCGACAAGGAGACGGCATCCACCGTTGCATGTAAATGAGCTCTATGCAGAAGATTAGTCTTCTATTGTGACATGGCATGTGCTTTTGATTTTCACCATTTTCTATTCAATCCCCTGTTTCACACACTCTTACATCAAACATAAAGGCTTCAGTATGAAGTATGAACACCTTGATCAAAACTTACACGTTGTGATATAAATGCAGGGCCTGAGGGGGCTTCAGTGTAAAGTATGAACTCCTTGATGAAAAAGTACATATTGTGATATAGATACAGGGCCCAAGGGGGTGGTGCACGACACTGGAATTCAACATTAAATGCTCTTTACATGGACTGAGGATCAGGGCAATTATCAGGAATGAGGATTGGTATGAACACTTGTTTCCGATAATTGCCCTGTATAAACAGTCACAAACAATGATTGATCGGTAATCATTTTTTTTATGTGGCAAATAAACATCATTTGTTGGCAGCACATCACCCTATTGCAATCATTTGGCCCCATACAGAGGGGATGATTGCTGTATGTTGGACAATTCCTCATAATTGCCATACTTGCAAACTTTAAAGAGCAGAGAAGTGATAGAGGTTCCCCAAAATTTTTCTGCCCATGGAAATGTCTACTTTTGAAGACTCTAGCCTCTTCTTGTCATGCCCTTTTCCATGATGCACACCCCCACCCCCAAAGCAGTATGGGTGCCACGGCCATAGTATGGAGGGCTGGTTTTCTGGAGAAATCATCCCTCTATGATCCACAGGTCATTTGCCAGCTTGTCTGGGACGCTTTGTCTTTTTCCAGAGGCCTCCTAGATGTTTCAGGAGCGTTGGCAAGCATGTGCATCGGCAAGGGTAAAAAGGCCTAAAGCTGGATTTCCACATTCAGTTTTTTTATGCAGTTTTGGAATCTAAGCCAGGAGTAGATTAAAAAAGTGGAAAAACTGTAGTGGGGAATGTATCGTTAGTGTACACTAGATTAGAAGCATACAAAAGTCGCAAGTGCAGTTATGCAGTAACATTTTCTACTTTTTACCCTTCTCCTCTACCCTTGTCAGTTTTACAAAAAGTGGGCGGAAGGGGGTGGGCATGGGTGGCAGCCCGACAGCTGGCACACATTACACCTGAAGTCTATGCCAGTTCCCGGCTGCCGTAGATTTCATTTTCTGGCGCATGGAACTGTCGAAGATCATTAAAAAAAATGAATTCTGGCGTATCATATGCCAGCGTGATTTGTTATTAAGACCGGTTTAATGGTCTTATATTTATTCATTAACAGAACCTTCACAGAAAGCCTTAGATTTGCACATATTATATATACCATTAATGGTTTGTATTGACCCGCTTGGAACATTTGCAGCCTATTCTTTTCAACTGACACAATTTTGGAGAAATCAGACTGTCCCCATACATTTTATAATACTGATGAGTTCAGTCCACAATTATCTAATGTGCATGGCCTTGCATAAGAATTGTACGAGAGGTTCCTCCGGCGGGCCAAGGCTCTGATACCATAATTGGCTCCAGAGATCCAGCAGAAAAAAACAGTTGCTTACCTTTGGATTCAATAACTTTCCAACTAGGTCTATTTATGTGATTCAAAATATGTTAAACTTCATTGATGATATAGGGGTTGATCCTCAAGAATAACTTTCTCTGGTGGGCACCAGGAACCCCAGTCCAATACCAACTCTAAAAGAACTTCTTAATGTATAGCCAGCTTTGTTGTCCATCTGAGCCTTTTATGACCCCCCCCCCCCCCCCACAACCCTATAATGATAAAGATTAGCGAGATCAGTTTTAACATTTAAAGGCTATATGTACACCTTTGGGTGCAATTTTTTTTATTAATGCATTATACTTATTTTGAGTTAAAAATCATTTTCTCAATTGGTCTATTAAAAATATGGAATCCTTTTTTGTGTACATGGCTGAGATGCTTTAGTAGCAGCGTGTGGATTTTCTGTCTTTTCCATCAGACCAGGAGCAGACAGACTCCTTATCTCTGCTCTCTAAACTTTTAAACACTTATAAAAGCTCAATCCTTATCTTACTGATAAGAATGTGGCTTAAATAAGTGTTTATGACCTTTAGAGATAAGCATTATTACAGCATTACAGATTTTGAGATCACTACTTGGGGTAGTTGAACAATGTGGGATCTGACGTTGTATTGCTAACAAATTAGGTAACTTGCTAACAAATACACCATTTTAGGTTCAGATACTCTTTAAAGAGAGACAACCCACACCGCGTTAAAAATAGTAAAATAATCAAGTACATTTATTGAGGGAATAAGAATAATTAGACAAATATATGTCCTTTTTAGTAAAATACGGTAAATACACCAAATACAACACTTACAAACAATAAGGGGTAAGACAAAGGATAACACAAATACTAATTACATATTTACAACCACACTTCATCTAGAGTCCTAACTACATCCAGAATGAAGGTACATACATCACCAATTGAGTTAGCATCATCCGATAGCAATACACATCAGCTGGGGAGCCCGTTTCAGTGAGACTATCAGAGACTCGATTGGGAACCATTTTCCTAGGCAAGACGTCTCCTCCTAGGTGAACTCCAATGTCTTGCTGAATCTGTCCAGCTTTTATACTGTTTTAACCAAAGAGCTTCACCCCCTAATGGAATGTAGCTAGATTACACAATCCATGATGGTCACTGTGCGTATATTGGTTTTCTGGTATTATTATGAACCTTGGAGTGGCCAATTCTCAGATCCTCAATAAATCAGAATCCCAAGACAAACTATGCAGATAATGCTAATCGTCCTGCACATATACCTTTCCCAACAGATCATTGTTCATTTACACATCATCAAATACATAGAACAATACCTTGTACACATGTTTTCTGTGTCCAGTCTATCAGATAGAATGAACAAAGCTTTCCCCAAACATTTCCCCACCAGTTTCATTGTTTTATTTCATCTATCAGAAATATACAAGGTCTCAAACAGGTAAGACAAATGACAAGGACACAGTTTAACTATTCATATACAAACACTGCCAAACAGTCTTCAATTCACTCAGAGGGAAGAATAATTTAATCAGACCCTATGGATTCCAAATGATCAGAAACATATTCATATTTGCACTTCAATCCACCCTTGATCATTTGGAATACATTGAGTAACTGAAAGGTATAATTTCAGTATACACAACACATAGAGAAAAACAATGACAATACAAATCATATATATTCCATATAGATATCTAAAAAACAAGTAACCTATTCTAAATAACCTATCGACCCCGTTTATTAAAGATTACTGTCTCTACTTGTCTAACAGGAAACCTCTCTAGCACCACTGGGCTTTTTTTTTTTAAAGAAATAACGAAAAACAAAACAAAAACTCTATGTATATTGGACTAACGAATGTCTTACATCTTTTGATCTTCTCAAAGGCATAGTCTCTTGTGTTGTAAATGTAGGCATCTAGGTCTTTGACTTTGGAATTTCCTCTCATATAAAAATCTTTGTAATTTAGTCTACAACAGTCTCTTACCCCTCCTTCCTCCATGTTGATGTGTGAGGGGATTTCAGGTCTAGTCACAATTGTAAGTGCAGTTGTCAGAGCCTCCTTTCAGCATGGTAGGACACTGGACCTCCTCTCCTCACTGATTTTACAGTTTGTGGTACAAAGTCCATTAGCCCTGCTGTTTGGTTCCGGTATTGCAGGAAACTCGGGGCAGACAGTTATCTTGATAATCCACCCTTGAACAACAGAAATGTTAGCAGCAAGGTTCTTGTTAGGTGGTGGAGGCTGCCATAAGCTTCACCTTACCACACCTGGTGTTTACTTGGGAAGCACTTGGGCACTGTTGAGGTTTAGTCCTGGCTCTGCTTAACAGCTGATATAGCCTACACTTAGGGAAGTTGGAATTGTAGATAAACTTGACTGGCACAAATAACTTGGTTTTACAATAAATTCAGTCCAATTAGATCAGTCCATGGATTTCAACTCAGTCCAGAATCACCCAACCTATGGCAGGATAAGTAGTTGATTTTGTTTCACTTCTCACAATCTCCACATCAGATGGATGAACAAAACAACAAACACATGTCCTTGTAACCTTTATCAGCCCAACACTTCTTGTAAATAACATAGCCCAATGGAACCATAGAGGTCCTGTGTTAAAGCAAAATAAATGTCACTAAACCCTACACCTTATCTAATTATCTCTATACTAAGAAATCATCACATATTCTCAACTTAATATATACTTGATTAGTAATAATTCTTCAAACAACCATTTATATAATCATCAATTTAGATATCATAGCAGTCTTCATGTTCATTGTTGACATGCCAAACAATGGTAATCAGTATTTCTAAAGGCCTTCAATTGTCTTTGTAGCTGGATAACCCTGCCACAGTTCTCCCATGCTCAGTTATATCACTTCATACCCTTTTGTATTTGTCATTTTCAGATCTACCCAGTTTTCCTCGATGTTGAAACCAAAACCATAAAGTCAAATATAAAATTAAATCTGAATACCTTATATAATAATATATACATAATGTGGTTGACAGACACATATACTGAGTGCCTGTGTTATATCAAATACATATGTATATACAAAAACTTATCCTATATGTAAAAACAAAACACTTTCCTTTTTTAAATCAAAAAGGACTTCTTTTTATTTCTTTTTCTTTCATAGGGGTGTCTAGTAATTAAGGAAAGGGGCTGACACAAGGGGCTGTCTTATTGTCTGTAACGTCCACCCTTTTCTCCTCCCTCACCACTGTCATCTAGGTCCACCCCCTTTGGTCTGACCCTGTGATCCTTCCTCTTTTAGTCATTTTGTCCTTAGTCACACATAAGGTCAGATCCTGATGGTAATTAAACATTTCACATATAACAAACATAGAAACAAACAAATCTGACAGAACAAATAACACATGTAAGGGCCCATATGAATACTTCCAGAACACAAATAGTTCCACTGAACTCAAAAAATGTTGGCGCCAAAAAATAAAAAAAAAATCTTCCAACTAAAAAATAAAAATTCCCAATGCGCATTTAAAAAAAAACATATCTCTTTGGCGCTGTGGGTCTGCAGAGGGCACTCTACTACATGTATGGTGGCATTGTCCAAGCCTTCGACCCTTCTGGGACCTAATTCACACGCATGTTGAAAAAATTACTGGCTTCCCATTACCTAACTCTCCGGAAGCCTTTTTCTTATTTCTCTTTGACCTTAATGTCCCGGCCTATAAGAAATCGCTATTGAAATATCTCATCCAAGCTGCTAAAACAGTGATCCCGCGTCACTGGAAGTCATCAATACCCCCCACCCTAGAAGAATGGTTTGAGGAAGTCATGTTATTCCAAAGAATGGAAGAATTGATTGCTCATACTCCCCAAAAGTATGCCCTTTTCCTCAGGGTTTGGGAGCCATGGGAGACTTACCGGAGCTCGGGCGCCTATAGAAATGCTTGATAATGACGGGTTTGTCCATAGACATACCCCCCTTCCCCTCCCCTTTCCTTTAGAAATTCATATTGTCATTGTTTTCCCTATTTTCGCTTCATGTGCATTTTTACAGTTTGATGTGTTCATTTTGAACCCTAGATAACTCTTATCATTCAGACTTGACTCTCTGTTGAAATATTCTAGAAATATATGTTTTATTTATACATTTTGCGAATTGGATTCGTGTTTGTAAACTTTCTATAAAACCAAATAAACATTTGAATTTGAAAAAAAAACATATCTCAAGCACTTGCTGCAGCCTCATATCACATATTAATTTCCTTGCTACAGCCTCATACATTCATCACATCACAGACCAACTTCACACACTTTGTTCACATTAACAAACAATGGCTGATAGCCACACCTATTCCAGTGTCTGGTCAATCATAATACAGTATCACACACTCAGCAGCCCCCACTCTGTTCCTCTTATCGCTGAAGCATTCATTCACCCAGCTTTCCTGAAAACACATGCACACTCCCTGAAAACCATCTTGTTGGGGTACAAATAAACAGTCATTCATTAATTAACTCAGTTGCTGGTAAGTAATACCATTGTCTTCATTTGTTCACTCCTACAACACATTGTTATTACAAAAGCACACAAGTACACCACAGTGTGCACATAAATCTATTTTCTTTGCTCTCGCACATTTTCAAGCTGCTAGGAAGAGAAAAAAGAAAAATGATTAATTGATCTTTAATCTTCTGTGTCATGTAACAAGGAACAATTTACATCTTCTATATTGCAAATCACCAACTAAAATACTAACTTTTCAATTCATTGAGCCATATTCTCTATACATTATATTGTCTTCTCTATCTGGTACTCTCCACTCTTCCAGTAATTTACACATACGGGAAGGAGTTAAATTAACCATACTGACATCACACTTACAATGTCATCTATGTATATTTACTATGACGTTTATTAACTATTACCATGTTAACAAATTCTCACCAGGTTTCTGCTTAACCCTGCTCAAAAATCACTTTTCAGTTTACATACTAGCTGTCCTAATTCTGCCTTCTTACATGCCAACTTAGATCTCTATGAATTTGTTTGAATATACTGTAGTCCACAGAATACACCTCCTCCTACTAAGGGCAGCAGATTTCCTGACTCTCTGCATACAATTCGCCACCTTAGTTACTTCAGAATCTTTTAAACTAGACTCACAATTTTCACAAAACCTAGGACAACACAACCACTCAGTGGCCACAATATTGTAGGGAGCTTTCTCCCTCCCTGGAACAATTGCTGACATAGCAGAAACACATTTTTGCACAAAGAAGAACATAATTTGCACTAACTATCCGTCTCTCTGAGTATCCTGTTCACAGAGCCACAAATATATATATATATATACAAGCACTGCCAAACAGTCTTCAGTTCACTCAGAGGGAAGAATAATTTAATCAGACCCTATGGATTCCAAATGATCAGAAACATATTCATATTTGCACTTCAGACGTGTGAAAACTAAACATTGCAAGAAAACCCTTACTGGTTGATGTAGACGACAAAGACATTTTCCTGGAGGTTTGGATACATGGAGTCCAAAGTACTATTAAAGTACGACTAATTAATTCACCTAGAATCAGTGAATCCCTTTTTTCTGCATACAATGCTAATATTTGCAAAACTAATATTGCATTCCTTGATCAATTACACATTGACATCATAGGATTTTATTGCAGGATTTGACTAAAACAGAAAACACCACTCTTGCCGAACCTTAAAGGGTTTCTCCGAGTTATATATATTGATGACCTATCCTCAGGATAGGTCATCAATATCAGATCGGTGGGGGTCCGACACCCGGCACCCCCACCGATCAGCTGTTTGAAGAGGAGGCGCGCGCATGCTCGCCGTAACGGGGTAGTGGTGAGTAGGTGTAATTACACCTCACTGCCCCATTCATTTCTATGGGAAGAATCGCTTCCATAGACTTGTATGAAGGGCCAACGCAGAGTATAGAACATGCTGCGTTTTTCACTCAACGCAGAACTGATGCGTGAAAAAAAAACGCTCATGTACACAGACCCATTGAAATGAATGGGTCAGGATTCAGTGTGGGTGCTATGCGTTCACGTCTTGCATTGCATCCACGCAGAAAAATCACTTGTGTGAAAGAGGCCTAAAGGGGATGTCCATTTTGGAAAACTCCTCATTGTTAGTAGATTTCTCTAACCTCCAGTGATCTGCTGTAATCTTTGGGAGAAATCAATGTGAAATTTTCTCGCACTGCCTCCACAGGAGACCTGAAGCATTACAAAGTTGTCTTTGAAATCAATTGTCTATGGACAGTCCGAATTCTCCATAGTTCAAGTCCTAAATGGCAAGGCCCCCCCCCCGTATTAACCCAGTATGCCTTCCATTTTCTAAGCCAAATGATCCCCTTAGGCTCTTACCCGGAATCTCCCTTCATCATCCTTTATGGCTGTGCTTGCTTTACATTCATAGGTCATAGGCAAGGGGGAGAAGAGCGCCCCCTGCTGCTCGGTTTATTTCCACATTTTTCAGTAACAGTCGGGGAAACATTGCTTTCCAGACAAATGTGATTGCCTAGGGGCACAAGCCTGAGTTTTCGATAAAGTAATTACAACATAAACTCACACTAGGTGCCCCCATTTTTTTTGCGTATTACATATCTGCATAATGTACATGGTAAATGATGCAGTAATACTAATCAGGTTGGTATATCTAGGCTGTGCCTGTATACTGTTACATACATAATGCTCAGAAGAGCATTGATTTTCTTAAAGACGTACACGTGCCGCCTCTATGTTGCGAGTAATTGAAGACATTACGTCCAGGATTTCCATTCCGTACTGCTTTTTTCTTTTACAAATGAGCACATTTCCCTCTTTAGGAAGCCATATAAGACCGTTCCAGGAGTCTTGTGTCACCTGCCTCCTATTTATTCTCATTTCAAGAGAGCAGCAGAGGGGAATACAAAGCTTTTTGTCTTACTTGCGTGACTGCTCTATTAGGGAGAGGGAATGGCAGCGTGTGGACGTGCCAGTTGAACACAGCCATTACATATTGCTTGTCCTGTGTAGTTAATGACCATCACGTCTCCCTGAATCTATAACCTGTTGTTAATTTCAAGAGAGGGTGCGATTTTTTCACAATTCATCCAAGACTATATTTGTCTTATTGACAACGCTCCTAATGTTAAATGCAAAAACAGCTCAGCTCATTTTATTCTGCAGCTCTTTATGCAAGAGCGGCATCCAAACACATTTACCTCCAAAGTGGGCAACCAAAATACTCAAGACTAGTCCATTTATTGATAATGATGAGGGAAAAACATAAGAACCTGTTGTATTAGTCAGGATATAGGTGGTGCCTTGTATAGACCAAGGATGACCCTGACCAGGAGGTGTGCATACTGGCACTGGTACACTGGCCACCATGCAGTTGGAAGGAGCAGTCAGATGGAGATAAAGGTGGAGGTATGGTTCCAGTAGAGAGAGTGCAGATGGTCAGCATGTGGTGTCTTGTGGAACTGCGTTTTGACCTGTGAATGAGAATGAGACCACCTATGCATCTGCGGTGAGCTGGAAACTGCTGTAGCCTTGGTCATCTAGAGAAGCAAGAGTGTACTGTAGGCTGGAGCAGCTTGTCCAGTGTAGAGTAGGTGGTGGGCTGAAGACCTACAGATGGGATGCAGGGCTGGAGGAGAAGCTGTGCTGAAGGTCACATGGTGTGCTTGTACCCATCAATGGAAGGGAGCAGGTTGGATGTTCCTTTAAGCAAGGCCTAGAAGACAGCATTTGGGGAACCACTTAAGAACCTCCATGTTACAACAGTGACATATACCTTGCTACAAATTACGGGCAACTAATAGTATCTTTGCACTTGGCTCACTGATGTATTAATAGGGTTCTGCATACGGTGTCTACATAACAGTTTCATGGAATGGCCAAAATAACAGTGCCGTTCAATAGCATTTTTAATTTGGTTGAAAACTAGTCTGCTTAGGCTGAAGACTGATGGGTGGCATTCCAAGTTATTTTAGCAAATAAAAAGCATTTTTATAATCCTTTACATACCAACATTTATTTTTAGAAAGGCAGAAAGAATCAAGGTGAGGATGGTTGGCATGTGGGGCATAATATGCCAATGAATGCATTTTACTTCTGCAGTCTTGTGTTACCAGTTATTACTAATTGAGTCCTCCTTTCTGCTTTCTATCAGGACTTCATGCATTATCCCGAAAGTGCTTTAAATCCACAATTCCACATAATAAACATTTTGGGACACATTTATTAATACTGGCGTTTTAGACCCCGGTCTTAATAAACCCCTAAGTTGCCGGTGGATCATCGAAGTTATGAAGAGGCGGCGGACTCTTCATAACTTTGACAGGTCCTACACCAGTTCTAAATGTAAGACAGCTTCCTAGCAGATTGCAACTAATATAGGAATATTTCAGTATAATAAATGACCCCCTTTGTTTTTATTTTACTCTCATAGTGCCAACATATTCCGCAGCGCTTAACATACATTATCATTATTTGCTGTCCCCAGTGGGGCTCACAATCTAATTTCCCTATCAGTATGTCTTTGGAATGTGGGAGGAAAACCATGCAAACACAGGGAGAACATACAAACTCCATGCAGATGTTGTCCTTGGTTGGATCCGATCCCAGGATCCCAGCACAAGACACCAGTGCTAACCACTGAGCCTCCTCTATTCCGGTTTGCCTAGGCGATACAAGGCTCTAAATTCCGTAGGCATCGGATACAAAAAATATGAAATGGTTTTTAGGTGACCAATATTAAATAATAAAATAATCATAGAAAGGTTTGTGCCTCATTTAGACCACTGTGTCCTAAAAATGACTTGTTAACCTCTGAATATAAATGTAATATCGATCATTTAGTAGTAAAAGCCAAAATGGGACTATTTTGTCATGTAAAGTAAGATTCACCCCTATTCAGCAGCCACTTTTGGAGGTTGAATTTTATAGAGTACATTGTGTGACATGTTACTGGTATGAGTCAGAAAATGTCTTTGGTGGGGGTCCATGAGCTGAGATATTGAATTATTGATCTCTCAAATAGAATGACATTCCCATTGAAATGAATGAATGCCTCTGTAGGGTTCCCAGTTTCCCTGAACAGCACTATAGTGCTCACACAGTCCCATTCATTCCAAATGGAAAATTCCTCAACATCCTTAGAGATCTGAAAATCTCTGACCCAAAAAAGGTGCAGCGCTCAATTTAAATAAATATAGCACCACCCCCTGCATAATCCCATATGATGCAGATTCTAGGTGCAGTGACTGGCAGGAGGAAGATGCGAGTGGTAGTTGTGGTACAGGAGTAGTAGTGGTTCACCCTAGGGTCTTGCAGTCTTCCGTCAGGCACAGCTTGGTTTTGGTGCTCCTGCCCGGCATTAGGTGGAGTGCCCTAGCTGTTAGGTAGATGGGTGCAAGGCAGAAGGTCAGGCGGTGTGAGAGCCAGTGAATAGATGATGCGATGACCAGGCTCAATTTAGTTGAAACTCTCATTACTGACAATGATAGGTGTTGCAGTACAAACATATAAAGAGTCACAGTTTTGAAGTATTTCACAGGCACTTGGAAGGTTAAGTTCAGTCTCTCTAGCAGGGGCAGATTGGCCATAGACCCTACAGGGAAAATTCCCGGGGGGGCCGATGCCTTGGGGGCCACTCAAGCCCTCTTGATATGGTTCTGCTGGGGCGGGTTTCTGGTTCTGCAGGCCCCCGACTTGCTTTGTCCTATCTTCTGCCAATTTGGACCCGCCTACACCATGGGCCACTTTTAGGCTTTTTTCCAGGGCCCCAGGGACCAGTTGGCCATAGTCCCTACAGGGAAATTTCCCAGTGGGCCAGTGCCCAGGGGGCCACCCTGTGCCATCCTCATGACCACCATCCAGGTAAATAATGATCTGTCACTCCCAGAGTTAATTAACGCTGGGGGCATCAATTAGTTATGTACATGGTCAGCGACCATAGGTGCCCTCTTGATTCCTGAGGTTTACTGTATTGCAATCCTGAGGCAACTGGAGTAGGAGGACAGAACATGGCATCTGGTGCTGGACACCACAGAGGGGCAGCTTCTGAGGAGGTATTTTGTGCTGCTGGGGCATTATTTTGTGCTGCACTGTGGATTTCGATACTACTGCCACAGTTTATTGTGTTGTACTGTGGGCTCGGAAGGGGCGGTATTTTGTACCACAATATGGTATTGCTGACCGATCCACTTGTGTTGCCTCCATTCCATCAATGTAAACCTGCTTACAATTTGCAGCCACTTTTCTTTTTTTTTTTCAGAACCATTTTAAGTTCCCAGTCTGCCCCTGTTTCTCTCTAAATATACTTCGCAATATATTACATTTGCAATAAGCTAGGTGTGCAAGGCTTTAAAAAATGTGGTAGGTGCCAGAGGCTACAACCTGTTCCACATGCAGCAAGGTCAACATTATCTTTATGCACCTGCACTCACTGGGTCCCAAACAGTCTGTGAATGGGTATGGGAGCGATCCTTCCCATTGAAATGAATGGGGCAGTGAGGTGCAATTACACCTGCTCACCACTACCCATGTTACGGCTAGGATGTAAACAGTGAAGAGGAGGCAGCGCTGGCACGGCTCGCGCCTCTTCTTCAAACAGCTGCCAGGTGTCGGACCCCCGCTGATCTGATATTGATGACATATCCTGAGGATAGGCCATCAATAATTATAACTTGGAGAACCCCTTTAAATTTATTTTATTTATTTTATGCACGTATATAGTGATACTATATTCCGCAGAGCTTTACAGACATTAGCATCACACTGTCCCCAGTGGTGCTCACAATCTAAGTTCTCTATCAGTATGTCTTTGGAGTCTGGGAGGAAATAGTAAACATTAACCCTTATAGCAGTAAATTATCTCTTTTAGCACTCATCCACTGGGTTGCTGCATAGATAAAGGGCCCTGTGAGGCACCTTACTTCACCATCTCTGTAACCTTAAAGGGGTTGTCTCATCTCAGACAATGGGGGCATCTCACTAGGATATGCCCCCATTGTCTGATAGGTGGGGGTCCCACCACTGGAACAGAGCCCCGTAAAGTGGTGGCTGGAGGACTCCAGTTCAGCCACCTCCAAGCGTTCTCCCCATAGAAGTGAATGGAATCGCACCGTGCATGACTACCCACCGCTCCAGCACACTTCTATAGGCCTGATGGAAATAGCCAAGACAACGCTCGGCTATTTTCGACTGCCCCATAGAAAATGAATGGAGGGCAGCTGTACTTTTTTGTTAAAAGGGTTTCCGAATTTCCTTGGAGGAAATGGTGGTCTCTGCTGCTGGGATCCCCTCTGATGGATCAATGTAATCTTCTCTGTCATACAAAACTGCTGAGTCCTCCAGAGTGAAATGACCTCATGAGCACCCTGGGAATATAATTGAGCATTTCTGTGTGACCCATTTTCCTGCCTTGTCTGTCTGTGAAGATGATGAGGCTGAAATGGGGTAAAACCTCAAGCTCATTCCAGTTTGTTATTTTGTAAATGGATACGAGGTTGATGTCGGAGGCACATTTTAATAAATGAGTTTCTTGAAACTGCTATTGTCCATAAATAAGTAAAATATTGTTAAAAATACAATGAATAATAAATGACCTGTACAAAATAAAGTGTAACATGATTAATTGGTAGACTCTGGGACGGATCCCGCTATTCACAGAATTTCCCATATCCCTCGGATTTCTAAACATTAAAGATGGATAGTTTATTAGTGGACGTCATGAGTTACACTGCAGATGAAGAGGTCATTAGATATATGTTATATGCTTGTATTATAGCTTTATTGTATAAAGATCTTAATGATTCAATCACTTATTCATGTGTCGCTCAGCTACTCATTAGAAATTCTCATGTTTTATGAAAGACAATGTACTCTCTGACGATTGTGTATTTGAAATCACCTTGGATCAAAATATGAACAGTGGTTAGTAGCTATTGACTCTAATACATCAGCGCTAATGCTAGTCAACCAGTCACATAAGCGGGACCTCACATGTGCCTCTTAATTTGTTCAGAAGGGGCCAGATCAAAGGGAAGGTTGTGACTGCCGAATGCCTTCACGTGTTCTACTCATTTAGCACTTCTCGACAGGGAGCGCCCAGTGCATTTCCCGCCACCGCACTGATATAAGAGCAGTAATGTGAGCTGAATACATGAATATTAGAAAACTGCATGATTTCCTAGTCTGTAATCAAATTTAAAAAAATATAAACTGGACAAGCCCTTTAAGACTTGTCAACGACGGATGCATTATACTGTAATTTTATTGGCTATGCAGTTTATTATCTTCTTATATTCTATATCTTCTATTATCGTCTTATTATCGTTTACAACCCCAATTCTCCTTGGGCATCTACCTGTTCACACTGGGCATCTTTATAGTACTTTGCAGGCAAGATTTACACATACCTGCCGACATGAGACTTTCCAGCAGACTAATGCTTAAAGAAGAACTTCCGCAAAAAATTGTATTCCATGTCCTGCTAGAAATGTACATGATGTAATCTGTAGTGAATGTCATTTTCTTACTAGTGGCTGTATTTTTGACTTATATAATCCTGAAGTTTCTTATCTGTGTCATGTGACTAGGAATTAGACTCACCAACTCACACAGCACCTTATGTGTGGACAGGAAGTCTAATTTTCTATGCATTCCTATGGGAGCCTCACTTTCAGCCTCATAGGAATGAATAGAGAAGTGACTGGCTTGCTGTCCTGGGTCAGTTGGAGGTCAGGGAGTTGGTCACATGACCCAGCTACAATAAGAAGAGAGTGAAAAATCTCAATTTCAGCCTCTGATAAGAAAATGACATTCACTACAGATTATATCATGCACCTTTCTAACAGGTCAGAGAATAAAATTTTTTTGTGGGAGTTCTTCTTTAAAGGAAATCTGTCACCAGGATAATCACTATTGAAGTAAAACCACATCCTAATAGCACTTAGTACCTTATTTCCAGATGTGCCTTTGTTTCAATAATAGATGTTTTCTATCTTCAGAAAATCCAGTTTATTTGGTATGCAAATGAGCCAGTAAGGTGCCCAGAGGGGCGTGATTCTTGCAGGAAGAAGCCCAGGCACGCCTCCTACATCACATTCAAGTCATAACTCCGCCCCCCTTTTCTTTGCTCCCAGCATGAGGACGGGCTTGGGCACTAGTAGAAGGCGTGCCTGGGCTCCTTCCTGCAAGAGTGACGCCCCTCTGGGCACCTTACTGGCTCATTTGCATACCAAATAAACTGGATTTTCAGAAGATAGAAAACACCTATTGCTTAAACCAAGGCAAATCTGGAAATAAGGTACTAAGTGCTATTAGGCCATGGCTTTACTTCACTAGCGATTGTCCTGGTGACAGATTTCCTTTAAAAGGGATGGGGCTTGTGCACATTTGCACATAGATACGTATTTCCGGGCTGTGTTTGGACAGGTACTTGGCATGGCAGGAATCTGTTACCAGGGTTATGCTGCACTATCTGTCGGCAGCATCAACTGGTGACAGTTAACCCGATTCACAGGCAGGGCGACTTACTATTTTGTTCAGCTGATGTCTTCAGTGGGATCTGAATGCTGGAGTCCTGGTTTTCTTGAGGTGGTGTTCCCCCTGTCCTCCTGCAGATGTTTGACAGCTTTCTTCTTGTATTCTATATAGCAGGGATCAGCAACCTTCGGCACTCCAGCTGTGGAGAAACTATGACTCCCAGCATGCACATTTGCTTGACTGTTCACAGAACTCCTATAGAAGTGAATGGAGCATGCTGGTAGTTGTAGTTTCACAACAGCTGGAGTGCCAGAGGTAGCTGACCCCTGCTATATAGGGGAAAAGTTGCCAGTAGGGGGAGTCAGGAGCTCATGAATACAAGGACTGCACTGCACACGCACCATCTTGAGTGTACTCCAGCACTCGGATCCTGTGGTGCTACTAACCAGTGATTGCAGTGTAAATACAGCAGGAAACACATGATTTTTATGTACAATTTTCTGTATTATTCCTTTAAAAATGCATGTATTCTGTTCATTGCTCTTGTATGTACATCGTATTCCCCCGGCATATACCGAAAAAGGAATGCCAATATATAACCGTACATTTGGCATAGGTGTAATCTGTGTACTGAAGATATAATTCTGACCAGTCCTGTGTCATTTAGTAATGTGCTGATACATTATATATGGCGGACATTACATTTCTATCGCTTCTGTGGTGTTAATCCATTGCAGTTTTGCCATATTCTTCACCCACAGGTTGTGACAGTGAACACTGGGGGCCACACTGCAGTAACCGCTGCCAATGCCAAAACGAGGCGCTATGTAATCCTATCACTGGAGCCTGCGTGTGCTCTGAAGGTTATAGAGGATGGCGTTGTGAAGACTGGTGCGACCCTGGGACCTACGGCAAGGCCTGCCAGCTGAGGTGCCAATGCCAAAATGGAGCAACATGTGACCACAGGACTGGCGAATGCCACTGTGCTCCTGGATACACTGGAGCTTTGTGAGTACCCTGCCATCCCATGTAATACGTTTAGGATGCATCTGGTTATAAGAGTAGATGTATATAGCATAAAGAAGGCACATTAGACAGGTGCATCCGGTTATATTATAAGAGTAGATGTATCTAGTACATTTATATAATGTACATGTACTCTATATTCTATATTATATTAGATGGGTGCATCCAGTTATAAGAGTACATGTATATAGCATAAAGATGGCACATTAGACTGGTGCATCTGGTTATATTATAAGAGTACATGTATATAGTATAAAGATGGCACATTAGACGGGTATATCCGGTTATATTATAAGAGTACATGTACTCAGTATAAAGATGGTACATTAGACGGGTATATCCGGTTATATTATAAGAGTACAGGTATATAGCATAAAGATGGCACATTAGACTGGTGCATCTGGTTATATTATAAGAGTACATGTTTATAGAATAAAGATGGCACATTACAACGGTGCATCCAAGTATATTATGAGAGTACATGTATATAGAATAAAAATGGCACATCAGTTAATTTCATAGATCTTTGTGTTTCTCTATCCCCCTACTAGCTGTGAAGAACTGTGCCCACCTGGTAGCCACGGTGCATTGTGTGAGCTACGCTGCCCTTGCCAGAATGGCGGTGTATGTCACCATGTGACTGGAGAGTGTTCCTGCCCAGCAGGGTGGACGGTAGGATATCTGATTCTAAACTACAAAGCATCACTTAGCATTTGAAGGCCCTGTCTGACACAATCTCTCCTATTATCCCCACTGTATAGGGTTCTGTCTGTGCTCAGCCATGTCCTTCAGGAAGATATGGCGTGAACTGCAGCCATGAATGCCAGTGTCACAATGGAGGGCAGTGTGACCCAGTGACTGGAAGGTGCCAGTGTGCCGCAGGATACACAGGAGAAAGGTAACGCCAGCAACTCGCTGCATCCACCTAGTGGTGATGTTTCTGTCTTCACCAGCTAAGCGTGTCTATTTCTATTGGTATGGTCATGATTTAAAGACCATTTCTCCCTAAAAGATTCACATTTAAATGACAACATACTGTATTTCCCCACTACTCCCTCATCTGTCATCTAGCTTTGCCAACCTCCTAATTGGCAAATCTGCCTTTCTGTTCTACTCGTATATGTTCATGTACAAGTAAAAGATCAACTAATCAGGCAGAAATGTCCTTTCAGATGTATAAGGCCATGTTCAGACACAGCTCTGAACGCTACAGGTGAGGTTTAAGGAAATCTTGTAATGTACCATAGCCTAGCCTATTCAGATCTGAAACTCAGATCAGAGTAGAATATGATCTAGATTTTTTTTTACATGATTCCAGGGTGTGATTTACCCCATTGATTACAGTGGGGTCTGTGTGCTGTCTAAATATAGCTTGTGTGCTGTACCCCAGTGGGGCACTGCAAAGGGTTAACCATTGCCACAGCACTTACCCTAATGTTATTTAGTGCAGTGTTGTGACTTATGGTTAAATACTTGTTTTGCTATGTAAGTCCCATGGCTAGTGCGCAGGCAACTATTTGGTTAACATTTGTTTATCATTCTGTTTGTTAGGGTGATGGACCCAGGTCTGCCCCTGTTTAGTTAGTTAGAGGAATGCTACAGGACAGATGTGTATGAGAGAAGCTCTCTAGACAAGACCACAAGTTCCAGAGAACTGGTATCTCTGAGACTTCAATTTACCAAAGAATGGCTCCAACACTAAAGTACTTTTAGAAGAAGGAGAACAGACATCTTGAGAAGGCTATGAACCTACAGGGCCATGCGAGATAACACCAGGTCTAGACTTTTTTTTATGACAAAGGACCTTACTGCTGTTAGAGGAATTCATTGCTTTAGTACCTGCCACACTTTGGTATGAACTGGCAATTCATGACTTAATCTGCACCCCTCAGTTGGGGAACTGCAGTAGGAGTTAAGAACCTAGTTGCATGTCCATGGTTACTTTGAAAGACTATAAGCAGTATAGAGAGAGACTGGAAGTACTACTACCTTCATTATTGTGCTGCCCGTATGGTGTTGTTGTAGAAATTTCTGCCCTGTAAGATACTTCTAAACTTGCTGCTACTTGTATTACAACTCTCATCATCCACTTACTAAAGAGACTAATCCTTGTCTCCATACTCTGCTGGCCCTGCATCCACCCTTCTGCCTTGCCTCCTGACCAGACATCTAGTATTATGGTCACTCCAACTACCACCAGGCAGGAGCCCCAATACCAGGGTGTTCCCCGAGGGAAGAAAGGGATGCGGCCTCCATTCACTTCATGGCCTAGTGAGCGCCAGAGGGAGGACTTCCACTGTGGACTGCTCAGAGCATCAACTACCATCCCCCATACACCACTTCCCTGCCTACACTCACCGCCTGCACCTACAGACACAAAAAGCCCTGGATGGGAACATCAGCCATCTGAATGGAACCTAAAACAGGAATTGCCTGTACCTGAGTAAAAGTAGGTAGATGATCTGTAAGCTGTGTTCCTATTTTTGTTGTCATTTCCAGTTTTTTGTTCATTTGTACATTCAGAAAAACGATGGAAAAAATGATGGAGTGCAAGTTCTGACTTGCAAGATGATGGACAGATGTTGTTAATGGTGTGCATTCTGAAGAGAGCCAAGTTAAAGAGGACATTTCACCGCTCCTGACATGCCTGTTTTAATATCTTCATACATTCCCCATGTAATAACAATTCTGGAACATCTATTCGTATGTCTCTATGATGTGGCATTGCTTTATTATTTCTACTAGAAGTTATGAATGAATTGCTAGCAGTCTGCAGTAAGGGTACAGAGGGGAGGTAACCAGTTGGGGGTGTGATTGGATAGAGTGAGAATGTGAAGGTACACACCCCCAACTAGTTAGCTCCCCTCTGTACCCTTACTGCAGACTGCTAGCTAATTCATTCAGAACTTCTAGTAGAAATAATAAAGGAATGGTACAACATAGAGCCATAAGAATAGATGTTCCAGAATTGTTATTACTTGGGGAATGCATGAAGCTATTAAAACAGGCATGTCAGGTGTGGTGAAAGGTCCTCTTTATAGCGGTGGACCGTAAAGGGTTATTCCCATCAGACAATGGGGGAATATCGCTAGGATATGCCCCCATTGTCTTATAGGTGCGGGTTCCACCACTGGGACCTATATCGAGAACAGAGCCCCAAAATTGTAGGAGGCATGCGCAGCCGCCCTCCATTTATTTCTATGGGGCCACCGAAAATAGCCGAGCGTTGGCTTGGCTATTACCGTCGGCTACATAGAAATGAATGGGAGCGGTGCGTGCATTCGCGGTGCTGTCCCATTCATTTCTATCCCGGCAGCGGGGAGCTGCATCTGGTGGTGGCCGGAACCCTCTACCTATCATATCTTCTGATGTCCTGTGCTAGCCAGGACATCAGAAGATATGAATTTAGGGGTCCTGATAGCTTAAAATTGAGTCACCAATGTCTGCAGGAGGCTGGGAAAGCAAGTTGGATGCCCGCCTGTATAGCTAGAGGTAAAACCAGTAGGAAGAGAGAGATTGTGATCTCGTTGTATAGAGCACTAGTGAGATCTCATCTGGAAAAGTGTGTCCAGTTCTGGTGACATCACCTACAAGAAGATATAGAGAACATGTAACGAGCTACAAACATGGTGGAGGATCTGAAGCATAAAAAATATCAAGAGAGACTTATAGAACTTAATATGTACGGTCTTGAGGAAAGAAGAGAAAGGAGGGACATGACCGAAACCTTTAAGTATGTTAAAGGCATAAAGGTTCAGGAGGGAAGAAGAAGAAACACAAGAAGAAGAGGGCACAATCTAAATTTAGTTTTGGGGAAGGTGATCAGAACCAGTGTCTGGAAATATTTTTAGGCTGATAGAGCAGTAGAGGCCTGGAACAAACTCCCATCAGACGTGGTTGGGAAATCTACAGTGAGTGAAGTTACACATGCCTGGGGTAAACATGTCTATTCTAAGATAAGTAATAATATTAGGGCACTAGGGCAGACTAGATGGACTGGGGGGGGGGCTTTTTCTGCTTTCATTTCTATGACATCAATGGCTTCCAGTGGACCTCATTGACTTATAATGGAGACTGTCATTTTGTCTGTCATTTTACTAGAAAAATTAGTGCTGCATAATGTGTTATTTTGCTTCGTCAAATGTGAAGGAATATGTGACAGAGCCTCCAATGCAGATGTGCACAGAGCCGTGCTTTGAGAGAACTGCTACATAATTAGGAGAATTGCTACATAACTATAATTAGAGCTACATAATCATAACCTTTGATAGACAGCATTACCGTGTGACTTATTAGTCCATTACTACACATGTATCTGCAGTCACTGTAGCAGCCAAAAGCTGCGTGTGCCCAATGCACTCCTATGGAAGCCTCTGCAGCGTGCCTGTCACCTGCTGTCAGCTACTATGTATCCTCTAGGCCTAGTCTACAAGTCAGAACTGTCCCATACATGAAAAATACAAGGAACATTCCCAGTAAAATATAACATAAATCATTAAGGCTACATTCACACATCCGTTGGGCCACCATTCCCATGTTGCGGACTGCAAACCGTGGGTGCACAAAGCACGGTCAGCGGCCATATGAACTCTGCACCTTGGTGCGGACCCGTTAACACTGTCCGCGATTCGCAAGATGTGGTGAAAAATAGTCCTACATGTCCTAACTTTTACAGTGCAGAGACACGGACCTGGAAGCTCATGGAAACACAAAGAAACCCTTCTGCGTGCAGACACGTCCTATCTTTCGGAGCATTTTACAGATCGCGGACCCATTGAAGTTAATAGGTCCATACCGCGATGCTTCGTTGACATGGCCGATGACCGTGTTTTGCCGACCCGCAGTTTGTGGTCTGCAACAAGGGTCATACAAGTTTCGTATATAAGATTGTGAACCACAGCGCGCCAAGAGATTATGTAGGAATCCTTGGCTAGTGTGAGGCAGCACAGATCCTCGGGTTAAGAATATCTTCAACTTTTAATTAATCATATTAAAAACTTCAAGGCGTCCCCTGGATGACGCGTTTCATGTAATCATAGCTCAAAGGAGAACAAAAGATCAAAAGCAACCAAATGAGTGAAATGAAAAAGTCACATGATTTGGGCTCATCTGCAAGTAAGTATGACGTCACCAACATGCGTAGTTCAGAAAAGACCGGCACTCACTTCTTCTTTGCAAACTTTTGCAAGTTTATTGCAGCATCATTATATGATGCGTTTCAGCTCACGAACAGGCTTTTCTCCAAGCATACATGAATGCTTGTGCCTGAGCCGAAACGCGTCATATCTATCAATGCCACAATAAACTTGTGAAAGTTTGCAAATACAGTAAGTGAGTCCGGGTCTTTTCTGAACTCTATCTATTGGGACGTCTTACCTGGACACGTGTACCACACCGAGGACTGTGACGTGCAGACTGGTTGTGACTACAACAGTCACCAATATACGTATGATTAACCATTGCAAAGCGTGATTGAGATTCATGTATGAACATGCATTACCGCAATAATATCGCTATACTTGGCAAAAGCACACTTGTGTAGCATAGCGGCCATGTTCGTGTGCACAGTCCAATAATAAAAGTATTCAACTTGACATTTGCCAGAATGTCACAAACATGTAATAAATTGATGTTAAATATAATATTTATTAATCGCTGTAGGAGTGAAACGCATCTTTCACGAACTTGGAGTTTTTAATATGTTAAATTAAAAGTTATGTGTTAAAGGGGTTCTCCGGGAATTAAGAAAATGAAAATACTTAAATATTACTTTATTATAAATATATTCCCAAATACCTTTCATTAGTTATAATGGCTCATTTTGTCTAGGGAGCAATGATTAGGAGAAACAAAATGGCCGCCGTCCTATTAGTCCACACAGAACCTGTCCTAATCACACAGGTGGACAAGTTACTTCACTGAGATAAAGAGCTGCCTCATTCTCCTCTCTGCTCGGCTTGTCAGGGATTATGATCACAAATACAGGTAAGATCTTCAGCTGAATCTCTGTAGGAATGGAGTTCATGAAAAGACATGAAGTACAGAGAGGACGGACAGGACAGACTGTGGTAATGGAGACTGCATACCAGTGCTGCTGCTCATTGGCCACATCTCCTCATGATCTCCATTCCTACAGAGATTCAGCTAAAGATCTTATCACCTGTATTCAGGATCATTATCCCTGACAAGTAAAGCAGAAGAGGAGGATGAGGCAGCTCTTTACCTCAGTGTTGTGAAGTAACTTGTCCTACTGTGTGATTAGCACAGGTTCTTTGTGTACTAATAGGACGGCGGCCATTTTGTTTCTCCTGATGATTGCTCCCTAGACAAAACGAGCCATTATAACTAATGAAAGGTATTTGGGAATTTATTTATAATAAAGTAATATTTAAGTATTTTCATTTTCTTAATTCCCGGAGAACCCCTTTAAAGAACACAGTGGTGGAGCTCCTGCATCACATCAGATTTTGACATGGATTTATTGCCAAATCCTCTGTGAAAAATCTCTGCTAAGTCTGAATGTACCATATCACATAGACACTCTCCCAGGACATGATGTGGGTACAGGTTTAAGGGGTTAAAGGGAGTCTTTCACCTGTTTTTCACCAATATAACTAAGAGTACTGCCCCACAGAAGATTGCAGACACATCCCAGACATACCTGTGTGCACTGTGTGTCTGTATTACATGTCCAGGAAAAGCACTTTTAGGCTTCATTCACACGACCGTATTTTGTTTCCGTGTCTGTTCCGTTTTCTTTGCGGACCGTATGTGGAACCATTCATTTCAGTTGGTCCGCAAGAAAAATGGAAGGTACTCCGTGTGCATTCTGTTTCCGTATGTCCGTATTTCTGTTCCTGCAAAGAGGATAGAATGTGTCCTATTCTTGTCCGTTTTGCTGACAAGGATAGGCATTGTTACAATGGATCCGCAAAAAAACAGAAACACGGATGCCATACGGAACGTCATCTGTTTTTTTGCGGACTGCAAAACACATACGGACGTGTGAATTAAGCTCCCAGCTCTGCTGCTGCAAGTACTCAAAGCAAACCAGACCGAAGAGGGGAGGGCTGATTTAGCTGCTCATATCTTGGGATTGGTAGCAGATAGAAAAATGGTTCTGACCTTCTTTGAAAGCTGGCATTCCAAGCTTTCAAATGATACCAAAATCTCAGCAGTGCACACAGGTATGTCTGGGAAGTGTCTGCAATCTTCTGTGGGGAACTGCTGTTAGATTAACGGGAGTCTTTCACCTATATAACTATTTCAACTCATTCAACCTTGCATTCAGTTTCTATTCCAGTTGCAAATTGAGCATATATTATACCCCAACACAGTCCTCACACCATAAAAACACATCTCACTGCCACAGTTTACTATATTCCGAACAATGTGTACTCAACACACACATATACACCGCTTTCCCGCCATCGAAGAGTTAAATGGTTAAGGGTTAAAGGGAATGTGTCAACTATAGCTTTCTTTTTTTCTATTTTTTTTCTTATTGTAAATTTTTTTTATTCTATTTTCTGATCATGGTTATGGGGATGGGCATGCTCTGTGACCTGTGCAGAGGTCATTATAAAAGGGACAATCACTTATTGTGAATGGTGGATCCTGTGTTATTCATACAGAGGTGTTATCTGTCATTGTAATCCTGCCTGTAATAGTAATAATGTGACTTCTGAAAAGTGATCCTTACAGAAAGCCTTTACATGCTGTATTATTAGGCTTGGTTCTCAATGCAAAAACTGCAACATTTTAAGATTTTTTTAATTATAAATATAGATAGTGACATGGAAAATTAAAAATCACCCAATATTCTAACAAAATATGTTGAAGACTACTTTCACATTAGCGTTAATATTTTCCAGTATTGAGTTCCGTCATAGGATCTCAGTACCAGAGAAAAACGCTTTCATTTGTCCCCATTCATTGTCAATGGGGAGAAAACGGAACTGAACAGAACAGAGTGCTCCAAAATGCATTCTGTTCCATTCTCATACTGGAGAGCAAACAGCAGCATGCGAATGCGGAGCAAGATGGACCCACAATGCAAGTCAATGGGGACGGATCAGTTTTCTCTGACACAATAGAAAACACATCCGTCCCCAATTGATTTTCAATGTCAGTTTATGATGGATCACTCTTGGCTATGTTAAAGATAATACAACCGGATCCTGATGCAGACAGCTGTATTATCAATAATGGAAGTGTTTTTGCTGAGCCCTTCTGGATCCAGCAAAAACACTAGTGTGAAAGTAGCCTAATGTAGAAACTTGTTTGAAATGTTATGTGTTTTCTGATAACACTTTCCCTTTATAAAAGCTTAACTGCATACAAGGACCAAACTTATTAAAGTTTTAAGGCTTAATAGAGCAGTGCTCATAAAAAGAGATCCTTTTTTGAGATTTTTGCAAAGGTCGGACACAGTAAATGTGTCATAATCCAGTTCTAATCTCGCTTTTAGCCCTTAAACATATACCACTGTTAAAAGTGGTGAGGATCACCAAATGTTGCAAAAAACGTCACAATCGCCATGACCTATGACTTTTTTAAAGCCACAAAACAGACTATATCATGATAAATGTCCCCCTAAATGATCCCTTCTGCATCCTTGAGGTTAGGAAGGAATAAGGACTAAGCACCATCACTCCATTCTCCCTGTGTGTACTGGGTCTAGTGCTCAGTGAACTAGGAGAGTTAATCCCTTTCTCCTACCCCTGTCCAAGTGTTGGTTAAGTTGCTGATCAGCCTCCTATTTAGCTAGGCTCTGGATCCACCTTCTCGCCTGAGCTTTGAGGTTTTCTACTAGTTACTACCCAGTGAAGGTGATCTTGTCTGTATTCACGTGTACCGAACACTGTCTGTCTTCTGATTCTGCTCCTTGCACCCTGCCCTGACCTCGGAATTGTGACCTGGATTACTCACAAACCCTGCCTGCCCTCAACTTGGAATTGCTATTTCGAATATGCAAGTTCTAAGCCTGCACTGACTATTGGACTGTGTTCAGACTACGCTTTTGCCTGTGTCCTTGGTTCTTCACACCGGTGTCTCTGATCCCCGTGAGTCAGCAGCAACTACACCAGAACTACTTCAGGAGGTAGCGGCCTGGTTGGTTCCTTGCTACTTTCAACCTTAGTAACATGCTGTGCTTGAAACTCAGCTGTGCTACATCTGTATTATTAGCCCATTTTAGGGTGGATTTACACATTGTAGTTTCTGTCTCATATAAAACCCTGATTAAAAAAAGCAATGTATAAAATGCATGCGTCTTTTTCCCAATTGCTTTATTTTACAGGTGAAACATTTTGAATCCATGTGTTTCACTGGTAAAAATTGTATGGGCAGCTACCAGAAAACGCATCAGCCGCAGTAAAAATGCCATGGGCGGACTGGTCATAGACTCTACAGGGAAATTTCCTGTTGGGCTGATGCCCAGAGGGCCACCAATCTCTTTTGGCCACCAGCCAGGTACATAAAGACCTCATGCTCTCAGCATTAATTAATGTATTGCCATCCTCAGGACGACGATACAGTTTCATACTGTGGCTTGGGTGGCAGTATTTTATGCTTCACTGTGGTATACTGGCCCTGCCTACTTCTGTTATCTTGCCTTTGGACACATCTACAACATGGGTCGACTTTTAGTTTTTTGGTTTTTTTTCCAAGGCCACATTAAGTTGTCAGTCTGTCCCTGAAAAACGCATACTTTTTTTTACTATGCATTCTTGTCACATTTTGTTACTGTAACAATTAAACCCAGCCTTGGCGATATTACAAATGACTAAGGTGAGCCCCCACACGCTGATTGACTTCACAGGCCATTTAACCCGCTGTAATGTTTCTCACAATGTGGATGTCCTTTTTAATTAAGGTTTGGGAAGTATTCTGCTACTTACAGCTGTAAAAATAATGGCTGATGGCTTTAAGAACTGCTGAAGTCATCGGCGGACACTTGCAGTGATACGGAGTTCAATACTGGAACTCAATATTGTGTTTTATTAAAGAAGCAGAGGACGTGTTTTACAGGTTTACATACCGCCTGTGTCCGCTCCGCTCACTGCATTAGCATTATTACCACCATTTGTTTGTAAAGTATTGGCCGCATGTCACACAAGTACGCCAGACTAGTTCTTCTTCCATTTGTGTAACTATAGATAAAATTAAATCCTTTAAGGGTTAATTCTTGTCAGCATTTAATATAAGTAAGGGTGAGTGAATTGATTTTACCACTTCGTAATTCTTACTGAATGTCTAACAAACCTAAATTTTTTGTGATTCCTTTTTGGGTGAATCAGAGAGAGACTCCTAGAACTTATATTTTTTTCTAGTAAGACTCTAGGACACAAGAGAGAGAGGGAGACTCCTAGAACGTATATTTTTTCTGGAAAGAACTTAGGACACAAGAGAGAGAAACTCCCAGGACATATTTTTTTCCGAAGACTCTAGGACACAAGAGAGACAAAGAGACATAGACTCCCAGGACTTATATTTATTTCTGGAAAGACTCTAGGACACGAGAGAGAGAGACTCCTAGGACTTATTTTTTTTTCTGGAAACACTCTAGGACACAAGAGAAAGAGAGAGATACTCTGGGTTTCTGAGCAGTATATAGGTGTTGTCTGGAGGGCAGACAACGTTACGGATAGAGTGCCTAGTATGCGTAGTATTGTAGGCCAGGCAATGCCCCTGTGAGTTTCTGGAGAAGAGTCTTCCTAAGCCTATCTGATATCAGCAAATGTAAGATGCGCTAATTTTCATCTATTTTTTTCCCAGAAACACGGCATCAAGAAAACTTTCTTGGCTGCCTGAGAGGCCTTGGTTGGGGTACTGTTTCTCCTTATAGAAGGTGGCAAGTACACATGAGGATGATAAGCCAGTCAATGCTGTTCTGGGTTTCTGGGAAAAATATATGAAAATTAGCACATCTTACTTATGCTGCCATTTTAATATCTTTCCCAGAAATCCAGAGGGGCAATGCCTGGGCTACAATATTATGCACGCGTACATCGCATACTAGACGCTCTCCATATCATACCGGTCTCCCTCTTTCTCTGTCTGTCACTCATGTCAAGGAGTCTTTCCAGAAAAAATATAAGTCCTAGGAGTCTGTTTGTCTCTCTCTGACAATTGGAGCATATTTGATTCGGAAAGAATTCATTTGTACCCGAACAGAACTTTTTCAATAGAAATTGGACCCAAAAGGAATTTCAACAAATTTGTTGATCTTTAAATATAAGCCTTTTTTTGAAAGCCAAGCTTGGGAAGCAGGGTCAGATTTTACAGAAGGTAAGCAAGGTCCCTCACCATCTGAAGTCTTGAAGGAGACTTCCATTATCCCTTATTTAAACTCTTTACAACCAGAGTGGTTTGGTCCTAAATTATACTTATGCATTGTTTTTTTTCAACGTAAAGGAGTATTCCAGTAGAAGAAAAAGATCTTGGATGGCCATGAAATGGTTAAACAATACAATAGCTTACAGAGCATTGCTCAAAATTCGATTTGGGTTCGATTAGGCCGAATCGGTTCTGAATCGATTCCACCCATGTCGAAAGTGCTCTAATTGGCCTGAAAATTGATATATGACACTCTGAGGACTCCTATATTTATTCCCTCTTGGCTTTTCTTTCTCCCTCTTGCTCTCTCTCTCCCAAACCCGAAATTCGCCCAAATCAAATCATAAAAACTTGGAGGAAGCTCATAAAGTGAGCATAAGCAATTTTTTTTAACCATTTCTTGGCCATCTAAGTTCTTTTTTTTCTATTTGAGTACTGTTTTAATATTAGTGACCAACAGATTGCACCAAGAATTGAGGGTGCCACCTGCAATAGCTCCACCTTGGCTCACATTAGTTGAGGGGCCCCCACTCAGTGTTTTGCCCAACAGGTTCCCAACTAAGTTGATCTGGGTCTGAATGTATAATATCTGTACAATGTATTGCACTGAAATGGTTAGGTACCCAACTGTACCTTATACACACTCAGGGGTTCACCACCAATGAGGCAGGTGAGGTGATCGTGTCAGGCAGCACCAGGTAGGGGCAAGAGGGGGCAGCTGAAGGGCCATGGGCAGTGAGCGCTTTCATTGTGACAAAGGGATTAGGTTGAGATACTGACATTGGGAAGGGTGGGGGAGCTCTAGTTTTCGCCTCAGGCAGCAAAAAGGCTAGATGCACCCCTGTACACACTTATGCAGTATATTCAGGCCTTGACTGGCTGAAAAGCCTGGACATTTTGCTAGGATGCTAATATGCCAGATGATTGGATACATTTTTTATTCCCAAATTATTCTTGTAATGGTCTACCTCATGCATATGGCTACTTATCTACATTAGTATAATTTTGGATTTGTAGTCATTCCAGTGTACATGCCAGTGTGAGCTACTAATGCTGTGCATCCCATTTTAATTTTGTGTCTGTTCTACAGCAGGAAGAGTCAGGAATATGAACTTATTTCAGTTTTGCATTTCAAGATTCATTCAGGATGGCAACTGTTATGAAATTGGGACAGTAGGATAAACATTAAAGGTACACCCTAACTGAGAACATGCAAAATGCGGTACTCTCCGCTGGTAAAATTCAATCTTTCTACGGGCTCGTAGAGGAGAAGTGACTCAAAACGGCCGTCACCTACCCCACATACCCCATCCTGGTGAGCCATGAACCTGTCATGGCGATATGTCATTTTTTGTTCTATTCATTACCTTATGACTAGAAGTATCTAGTCCTCAATGCATCCTTCCTGTTTGTTCCTGTGTCTTGGTTGTTGTGTTATAAATCTTTATATCTTGTTCTCAGCATATGCTAATTTTCATATAGAAGTGAAGGGGGCTGCCCCTTGCTTCCTCAAAGTCAGTTGCCGTTCCCTGATCCAGCTTCCTGCACCATGATTGTTGTTGCCCACCAGTGGCCACTTCATCCTCCTATGTCTCCACATCACACGCAGGCGCCCTCAAGATGTCTCAGTAAGCCTGGGCGACATATGAACATGTGAGCAGAACTAAAAATGACATATCGCCATGACACGGATTGAATTTTACCAGTGGTGAGTGCCGAATTTTACCAGTGGTGAGTGCCGAATTTTGCATCTTCTCGGTTGAGGATTATTGGAATCTTTTTTGCTGAGCATCTCCAAGTGGTTGAAGATCCCAGTCTCTGAAGTCCTTTAGAGCAGTGTTCCCCAACTCCGGTCCTCAGGGCCACGGTCATGTTTTCAGGATTTCCTTAGTAATGAGCAGGTGATATACAGTAATTAGTGTCAATGCATCAGGACTTACCACAGGCATTCATTCTGTGGGATATTCTCAAATCATGACCGGCAGGTGGGTCCTGAGGACTGGAGTTGGGGAACACTGCTTTAGAGCGCGCTGAGCAGAGGACCAGAGTAAGGTAGTTCCTACCTATTATCTTTATTTCATATTTTAAAGGTACACCCATTGGTCTCTTAGGTATAATCGGTATATAGCCTAGGTAGGATAAGGTATTTGGTTGGATCTCAAGTAGTAATTTACTCTTTAGTGCTTACATATCCACTTTGCTCCTACTTGATTCAGTCTACTGGGAAGCATTGTTGGTCTGAGCCAGGGATGCTCAACCTTCGGCCCTCCAGCTGTTGTAAAACTACAACTCCCACCATGCCCTGCTGTAGGCTGGTAGCTGTAGACTGTCCGGGCATGCTGGGAGTTGTAGTTTTGCAATAGCTGGAGGGCCACAGGTTGAGCCTCCCTGGTCTGAGCCATTGATGATGTGATCACAAGGCTGCATGGCCTTGATGTCAGAAGGACAATACATCACGCCATAGATAGGGGCTAGTGGGAGCAGAAGAGCTGTTAATTATTTAATTTGATTACTTTATTCTCTTACTTGTCACGTTTCTCACTAAACAGTGTTCTAATCCTAGAAAACCCCTTTAAATATGGCAGCACTACAGGGTCCATTTGTATTGCAAAGCTTGGTTCAGTAATAAGACATGCAAGTGCTGCTATAACTCATGCAATTTTCACTTACATATTATTACTATAATGATCAAAAATTCCAGCAATATTCTAAGAACAAGACGTTATGCAAGGTTCGAGTGTGCAGCATACTGATTTATTCCTGAAATATTCTGTGTACGGCACAACTTTCCCCTCTGCCCTTTATTTTCTCTCTAAGATTGCTGTATACATTCCAAACTAGAGTAATGCGGGAGGGGAGGCACCATAGAGAACATGAGGTTACCTACTCAATTTAAGTTATATAATGCCTTTGGGTTTTCTGGTGATGATTGAAACTTTTCGGTTAAATTGACCCTGCAGTCAGGAGTTCAAAAATTATATGTGGATCATTACTTACAGGGGATGATTACCTGATATTTATTTTCCTCACTCCTTGGCTGTTTTTACCTCAGCTGTGGTCTGTGACTACCGCTTAGCTACAGTGCCAATAGGGAGTCTGAGGTAGTCCAAGACACACTTCCTGTCTCATCATTGGTCTAGGCTGCTGCTCCCTCCCTCCGACTGCAGCTTCGGATTGGCTGCTGTGTGTAAACATAAATCTATCCCAGGCACCAGTGAATGGGGAGCTGATTTCTATTACAGCAAGGGCAAAATGATTAAAAAGTGCAAGTAACTTAACCACCAGTGAGAAAAAGATAGATATTAGGTAATGTGTGCATTTATACTGAAGTAATAAGCCTTAGTAAGGGGTAACTTGGAGGGTTGCTTTAAGGGGCTAAATTTGAGTTACTAGATTATGGATAATAGATTACAATTCAATGAATTTGTATTCTGCTTAAAGGGGTTATCCAATATCATAAACAGCCCCCCCCCCCCTTATGTGCTGGACCCCTCAGAGGGAATATACTTACCCCACTCCCTGAGTCGCTCCTGGTCCCTGCACCACCACTGCTGCTTCTCCCTGTACACAGATGAAAACATCCGATGTCAGGGGGGGTAGCAGCCAATGGCAAGCGGGGGGGGGGTGAGGACGAGCCTTCACCCGCGATGCTAGGGAGGCTCATCCCTGTCACAGCCTGCCATTGGCTACTAAGCCCCACCTCCCCTCGACACCGGATGTTTTCATCCATGTACAGGGAGAAGCAGCAGCAGCGGTGCAGGGACCAGGAACGGCGCAGGGAGCGGGGTAAGTATATTCCCTCTGAGGGGCCCGACACATGGGGGGCTGTTTATGATATTGGATAACCCCTTTAAATGTAAATAAGCTGTTATCCAGGTAATTCTCTGGCCTTTTAGACTACATTCACACAACAGCGTCACGCAGTCATTTTTAGAACCAAAATCTATGGGGCCATTCACATGGATTTTTTTAACTTTTTTTTTAACTAGAGGTGTACTGAGGGCACTGCAGGGGTTGGTATGCTAAAGAAAACAACTTAAAAAAAAAACCAATGAAACGGCCATTAACCCTAGACAAACATCCAGAAAATACATGTACACATGGATGCAGAATGGCCTCAAAAAACTGTGACAGTGAGGTTGTTTTTAATTGCTGTTTTTTTAACTGTTGGGTGAATATAGCTTTAAACAGACCTTGGAATAATGACTTGGGATATAAGTCAAAACCAAAAACTTCTCCATAAGAGAAAGACACTCATCCGAAGACAGCCTGGGACTCTGAAGAGGAGACAGAAATGGTTTATTACTACTTCTGCCTTCTCCTTTCTTCCATACTTAACGCTCAGTGAGCACTATGCAGTGAATAGAGGATGCGGCTAATCTATTTTACCTGGTGATTATGTGTTTGCCAGTGTCTCGGTTATAGCAGAGCTGCAGAGTCTTAGAGGACCCTGATCAGCTCTTCCTGTGTGCAGTGCCCCCAAAGGGGACAGTTTCCACCTGTAACTGTTGGCATCCCCTCCTCCTGGTCAGACCTGTGAAGGGAAGCATACTTACCTACTTCCCGACGTTGGCTCCGGCGCTTTCCACCCTCCTCTGGTACTCTGAGGCCCTGGATGTAAACTTCTGGTTTGATGCCACCACCACAGTCAATTGTTGGCCATAGCAGTGAAAAATTGACTGCAATGGCGTCAAACCGAAAGTTTACATACAGGGATCCAAGTGGAACAGCGGAGGCCGAGGAGCCAGTGTCAGGAAGCAGGTAAGTATCCTTTGAATTATTCATTCACTGAGTGGAACAAACCATTGGCTACTTTGGGTATGAACATCTAACGGCATTGTGTCTTTGCTGGTGGCCCTAGTCTGTGCATGATATTTAAAATTTTTCATACAACCTATGATTTAATCTTTTTTTTATGTCTTTTATGTTTCTGCCCATGTTATTTGGCTGTTGTAGCTGTTGCACCTGTGCGCTGACGTATATCCTTTATATTTTTCAACTTGTTTAATGATATGGCACAGTTGCACCAGCATAGGCCAGTAATACCATAGATATTATATGGTGGTTCTGTGTCTCTAACAGTAATATTGGGCTATTTCCAGCTTGCCCCAAGTTTTTTCACACTGGTATTTTTTGTTATATTTAAGGCCCCATTCACATGACCGTATGTTCATTTCCGTATCTTATCCGCATTTTTGCGGATAAGATGCGGAACCATACGGACCCATTCATTTTTCCATAGGAGAAAAAAAAATGCGGAATGCACACCGTGTGCGTTCCGCAGCCGTATATTACGGAAGTTCTCCCCCACAAAAAAAAGGAAACATGTCCTATACTTGGCCGCAAAACACGTCCGTAGCCCCATTAAAATTCACTGGGTCCGCAAAAATGCGGAACACTACGGATGACATTCCATATGTCTTCCATTCCGTTTTTATATGGACACGGAATACATACGGTCGTGTGAATGGGGCCTAAGTGTTGTTCATTCAATAAACATTTATATATATTATTATTATTTATTTAGTTATTTATTTATTTATTTATTTATTTGTTTGTTGATGCTTTTTATTGGTTTGGGTTATTTGGCGTATTGGTATAGGTCATGAAGTATGTTTGTCCCAAGAGACCTCCACTACAGTGTACAACCCCCTTTAAGGCCTTTTCACATCTGTTCATTAAAGGGTTAATACACAGGAAAAAAATGAAGCAATGAAGTAGCTGCTTTTCATGCTTTTATAATAACCGTCCAAGTCACACTATAGCACCCTAGAGAGCATAGCACGGGTAATTTGTTTAGCGGATGTGGAATATGCTCTTGAGTGTTATATTGTTCATCCAGGAAAATCTGAACAGTGGTTATTTGACATTCCCGAGTACCTCCAATACGCTGCATTGTTTAAACATTTTCACATCAGGATGAAGGTGTGCATTGTCTCTAAATGGGAAATTCATTAGGGACAATAAGAGCATTGACCACAACTCCAGCGGGAGATCCAGCCTAGATCTGTTCTTTAACTGTCATGTTTGGGCCTGCCTTATCTCTGTGCTAATGACTCTGTGCTTTCCTTTTCAATAGATGCTGGAGAAGGAAGAAAGGTTTTTACTGTGTGGCCCTTGGCCAGGCTCTGTGCCGCACTTGAAGATGGCTCAGTAATGGAGGCAGACACTGCACAATTAAAAAGAACAAACGTTTACACAGTGTAATGGTTACAGACGTGGCACATGCCTTGGTGGTTAAACGAGCACACCGCTTAGTGGTTAGAGTTTCTGATGGCCACACAGATTAGGCCAAGTTCTCACCTCAGTTATTTGGTTATTTCCATTAGTTATAATTCCATTCCATTAAGGTATAATGGAAAGATTTACACTTGTTCTGTGTTTTTGACCTGCACCTGGTTTTGGCTCCCAATAACTGACCAAATAACTAAAGTGTGAAAGTTAGCAGTTAGAGTCTCTGATGGGCACACAACATAACGATTAGAGTCTGTGCTGGGCACAAAGCTTAGTGGCTACAGTCTCTGATGGCCGCACAGCTTAGCAGTTAGAGTCTCTGATAGGCACACAACTTACCAGTTAGAGTCTCTGATGAGAACACAGGTTAGTGGTTACAGTCACAGATGGCCACACGGCTTAGTGATTACAGTTTCTGATGGCAACACGGCTTAGTGATTACAGTCTCTGATGGCCACACAGCTTAGTGGCTACAGTCTCTGATTGGCACATAGCTTAGTGATTACAGAGTCTGATGGCCACACAGTTTAGTGGTTAGAGTCTATGATGGATACACATCTTAGCGGTTAGAGTCTTTAATGGGTACACAGGTTAGTGGTTAGAGTCTCTGATGGCCACACGGCTTAGTGATTAGAGTCTCTGATGGACACATAATTGCCTATTCAGCAATTACTGCTGGCATAACTCAACTCCTCTCCACAGACCTTCAGATCTTGGGTGCACTACTGATCCTGTACTCTACTATCTCACAACTGACAGATCTTGAGGTGTCCACTATATACCCCAGGGCCACTATATACCCCAGTTCCTTCTAGTATAGAACTTGTAAGGTGACTGTTTAGGCTAAGTAACATAATTCCAAATGTCTAACAGTTTCACAACTTAGTGTATTTTTGGTGAAATTGTAACTATATATGTACAAAATGTAATTTGTATTCTCTCCCTATTTGTTCACAAAACTCTTTAAGTTAAAAAACCCAATAAAAATCATTGAACCAGAACTTGTAAGGTGATATGCTACACATGACTAGAGTTCTCCTCAGCCCACCACGACCACTAATATACATAGAAAATCAACACACTAACCTCTTAAAGGCACAGTACCTGGAAAATAAATTATGTTGACACAGATTAGCATAATAAATTAATAATTTAGCATTAATATCCCCTAGCGTCACTGGCACAACAGGGCTCAGTTCAAGTGTACTGTTTTGTAAGGGGTCCTGGTCAGTGATCTATGTACATGCGTTCATGATCCTGATACAAATGGTCTTGTAGAAATCCTACAAAGAATAATGTGGTTAATCTGCTGATCTGCTCCATCTTTGACTGGGCACTGGCTGTGGGATTTAGGGTAATCAAAGAGTTGGGGTTTAGCCAGGGTCGTAGCTAAAGCTCATGGGCCCTGGTGCAAGAGTTCAGCTTGGGCCCCCCTTCCCTCAGTACTTTGTGTGTCTTCTTATGTGGTACAAGGGTCTTTGGGCCCCCTCAGGCTCCTGGGCCCGGTAGCGACTGCTACCTCTGCACCCCCTATAGCTACGCCCCTGGGTTTAGCCATCTTTTTGTCTTGCTGCAGACAGGGCAAAGCAGGGAGGCTCCAGCTCCAGCCACTTATCTCACTGCCAGTGCCAGGACTAGGAGGAGGAGAAGGGGGCATGGCTAACCTCCTGTTATACAAGATTTCTTTATACATATCTCAGTTTTAACTGTGATATGAGAGAAAATAGGACCAAGAGAAGGGAGGAAATGATGGGGGGAAGAACTGGGATATTTTTTTTTATTTTCTGTGCATTTTATTAGTTTATACTACCTTTAAAGAGTACCTGAGTTAAAGAAAATAGCATAATGGATGTGCTTCTTTGTACAATCACAATTGTGAGTATGTCTTTTTGGGCTTCCCTAATGTCTTTTTCAGCCATATTATTCCCTGTTTAAGCTACACAACTAGATGCTTTTCTCTCACAAGCAGTGGGTGTCTCCCTTCTGTGGAATCTGACAACAGTGTACTGCCCTTAGGTCCTTTCCCTTACTTCCCAATATGTTTGGTTTGTTTTTAGCTCCAGAGCTCACAGAACAGATAAGGAGGAGGAGATCACGCTTACAGACACAGAGGAGACTTCTGTGATTTTCAGAAGAAGTGTAGAAGCAGTTCTTTAATCGGGCTCCCACTGGTAGCTAGCTCTGACACTTCCTCTCTTCTGTGTCTCTCTTTCCAAGGACAGATGTTGCCTTACGACAGGCAGTGGACTGAAAATTAGGTGGAAGTGAGACCCCTAGTGGCCATGACTTTACAGCTTTCTTTCAGGTGGATGCAGGGTTATTTTTTTGAATGAAGTGATTCAGAAATTTGCTAGTTACACCATTCTCTATTAAATGAAATTGTGTGAAATTACAGTGACTCTTTAAGTCTGACTGGCTTCACTGACAGGAGCAATGCATTGCCTATGGGTCACCGTTGGAGGTCTGACAATGTTATTGATAGCCAATACACACAAGGAGATCATACACACTCCATTCAGAATGGATAATAAAGTAATCTTAATTTCTTTCATTACAATTTTCTGTTTAACATGCTCTCCAGATAAACCATTTGAAGACAGTTATCATGGCATACTTACCAACGTTTAGGTTGGTAAAATCAGAACATCTAAAACCTGGGAACACCCAATCTCCACCTGGGACCATCCTCTTATGCACCAGGTCATCGTTATCCGGCACAGCCCAAATTTGCTGGGACTGTCTCTGAAAATCAGAGACAGTCCCTGCAAATTCGGGACAGTTGGTAACTATGGTTATGTTATGCTTTGTTTTGGTCAAATCAGTGATGTCTCAGGCCCCGAGCCTCCTTCACCAAGGCAGTACCCGGGTTTGTCTTTCAAACATGACATCTCTGGATTTGATCGTTGAGAGGGATGCGAGGCAGAGCCAGTTGCGCAGACACGAGCCAAGCATGGAGAAGATATCTCCAACCTCCTGTGATTATCTGCTGTGTTCATTAATAGGGTGTTTGTATAAAATTCATTAGCAGCCTAAGCTGTTTGATCTCTAACTAAACAAGTTAGCAGAATTGCTTGTTTGTGAGGGGGTGACGGGGGGGGGGGGGGGAGCTAATTATGTAAAGGACATGAGTCGTCAATATTTAATTTCCAGTTGCTGTATCCTTCTGGCTGATAAAGCTTTAACCATTTGCATCCTGCCAGCTGTACGTAGGTAGAAGGAGAGACGCAGAGACCAAGGCTTAACCATTGGAACAGGGCACAGGTAGGACAGCTGGCTCTAGGGCGGTCGTTTATACAAGCACTTTGCGTTTTTACATTGGTTTACTAGAGCTGTCCAAATGTTGGCCAGACATTGACCTTTCCAGTGCCACCTGCTTTTCTGGAAAACTTTATAGACTGGAAGGTCTAGCGTTCTTTTACAATCCACAGTGAATGACTTAGGTTACAGAAAGCTAGAAGCACCACTAGATTTCAGCTGCTTATATAGAAATTGAAGATATGACATCTTTAGTAACCCATCATAGATTTGCATCCGTTTTTTCCACCATTAACCCTGCCTGGATATTCTACAGTATATTTTACCAGATATTGATCTTCTCTTCGCCCCTAGGGTGTACTAATCCTCTATTAATGTCACCCGCGGAGCAGTCAGCAGAGCAGAAAGTGTTAAGCGAGACTTGTCCTTGCTCTGGATAACAAGTGATTAGTATTCCGCTTGCAGTTCCTGGACCCCAGCCCATGCCGGGATATGCTCGCCCGGCCTCTGGAGAGGTCCCCTTCCCAGCATGTGCTCTGCACGGACGGATGACTGGATAGAGCAGTTCACTTTGAGAATAATACACCTGGAGAGGCACATAGGACGTGCGATAAATTATCATTTAACAAGACCCTAAAACTGACACTTAGATGAATCCATGGGGGAAGAACTCCTAGATTTCTCCTAGGCTTTTCCCAAAGAGTTAATTCTATCGTATATATAGCTTGTTTCTATAAAGCAAGCTTATTTTTCCCCAGCGGTGTCAGATGCAGCCATTTCTGTGTATCTGTGCCAGATCTCAGCAGGTGTGGGCTTTGCTGGTCACACTCCCCGTACAGACAGAATGAGCCAGGCTGGCGTGCTAGGCACGGTGTACACAGGAGGCGAGCAGTCTCAGCATCTGATCCCATGCACACAAAGACCTTGTCAATAACAGAAATTCACAGAAAGTTCTGTTTATAGAGAGTAGCACAGGGGCCCGCAGCTAGGTGTACACCAGTTTACATAAAAGCTCTTTTAAATAATAAAAAAAATACTTGTGATCATGTAGGGATTCATACGCTGGAGATATTCTTCCTGCAGTTAGCGGTACATGGAAAGAATTTAGTAGCGCCGTATGGAAAGAATATAGTCATCAACTAATGTTCACCATTCTCCGTGAGCTAGAAATACAGAAGCCATCGGCTGATGACTTCATGCGGAGGCAACCATATTGAGAAATGCTTTCATTGATTAATAAGAGTATGGGGGCTGTACCTTCATCATTCATTTTCAACATCATGTCAGTTATGTTATTGGCTTTTAGTAAATTGACAATCTGAACAAGTTAACGGGGTTGTGTCACTTCAGCAGATGGCATTTATCATGTCAAGAAAGTTAAAGGGGTTCTGCAGTTGTTTAAAACTGATGATCTATCCTCTGGATAGATCATCAGCATCTGATCGGCGGAGGTCCGACACCTGGGACCCCTGCCGATCAGCTGTTTGAGAAGGCAGCGGCGCTGCAGGAGCGCCGCGGCCTTCTCTGTGTTTTCCTCAGGCCCAGGCCCTGACTAGTATCAGTGGCCTGGGCGGGGCTAAGCTCTGTTCACATGAATGGAGCTTAGCCCCGCCCAGGCCAGTGATAGTAGTCGTGACGTCACTGGGCCTAAGGAAAGCACAGAGAAGGCCGCGGCTGCCTTCTCAAACAGCTGATCAGCGGGGGTTCTGGGTGTCGGACCCCCGCCGATCAGATGCTGATGATCTAGCCAGAGGATAGATCATCATTTTTAAACAACTGCAGAACCCCTTTAATACAAGGCACATACTAATGTATTGTGATTGTCCATACTGTCTTCTTTGCTGGCCAGATTAATTTTTCCATCACATTATAACTCTGCTTGTTTCCATGGTTACGACCACCTTGCAGTCCATCAGTGGTGGCCGTGCTTGCACATTATAGGAAAAAGTACCAACCTATGTGCACTCCCACGTTCCCGGCCACCAGAGAGGCCGGCTCTTTTTTCTTATAGTGTGCAAGCACGACCACCACTGATGGAGCGCAGGGTGATCGTAACCATGGAAACGAGCAGTGTATAATGTGATAGAAAAATGAATCCAGCCAGCAAAGGAAGCAATATGGACAATTACAATACATTAATAAGTGCCTTTTATTAACTTTCTCTATATGATAAATGCCACTTACTGAAGTGAGACAACCCCTTTAATTAAATCTGAAGAAAACATGTCACCGCAACAGGCCTCTTTAGATTACGGTGTATTACTGATGCCCTGATACCCTACAGGGGACAACTGCATACAGCAAGGATCCTGACAATCAATAGGCTGATAAATAGTTCATCCCATATGCCTCTCTGACTCTGGTAGTACTGACTGTGCAGGGACACAAATCCCAACTGGTAACACCCAGATGGAGCTTTATAGCAGAATTCAGGCAATTCATTCATAACGTCTAGCAGGCATAATAAAGGAACAGCACATCACAAAGTCATAAGAATAGATGCTCCAGAGTTGTTTTTACATGAGGGATGCAAGTAGTTCTTATAGCTGCCCATACACTGGCAGCTGTCCCTCCCGACCACCCCATACATAGCAACTAGCAATCAAATGAAACTTCTTGAGCAACGAGGGGCTGGAGCTGCTGCTTAAGAAACTTCCCCATCTCCCTTGATTGCAGGGCCAGACATCTTACCTGACCCTGACAGTCTCTCCCCTGCACCGTTGAGTAGAGACACAAACGCAGAGACTGCGCATGCACCACTCATATCTGAGGATTTGTAGGAATCGATTAGCTCTTCTCTACCTCTGGTTAGTCCTTTTTCATCTAATTTAGAATCTGCATCCACATCTCAGCAACACCTTACAAGTCGTTCCATTGTATGACGACCATACTTAAAAGGATAGGTCATCAGTATCTGATAGGTGGAGCGCCGCTGCCTTCTCAGACAGCTGATCAGACGCGGTCCCGGGTGTCAGACTCCCACCCATCAGATACTGATGACCTATTAAAATCTCAGAAAACCCCTTTAAATTAAGAATTCGCAAGCACTTAAATGCCATTGAGACAATAAAAAAGAAGTTCAATTTAATAGTTCAGGTTAAATTTTATGGTGGAACATGGTGAGGCTTTAAAAGGTTTATTTTCCTTTATGGGAATACACAGGGTTATTTGTATCAAGAGGGTTGGTGATTGCTTTTCTCCTTGATAGGAAGGAACTCATGTGGATACATAAATTACTACAACCCCTTCCACTTGGTTTAAATATTGATTCAGATGTTCACACCGTCTTATAAGTAATTGAGGTTATGTATGGAGACACATGCACACATGTTTTATTATCATCATCACCTTTTTTGTCTTGACGCATGGTTATTAATTGATGTTAAGTTGTGTGTATTTAAATGATTCTTGCTTGCGCTCGTAATAGAACTGTTGTGCTGATGGAATTACATCGAATGAAGACAGCATAGCCAAGCCAGGCATATAATTAAGCTGTCCGTTCACAGCACAATGTTGTGTCTGAAAGGAAGATCCAACCAACAATGTAGAGTGGAGACAAAGATTCACAAACGTGTGTAGGACGTTGAAAATTATACAAAAAATATTAAAATAAACTAATTAAAAAAATTAAAAAAATTGAAAAACAAATTGATGAGTGACTGACATTTTCCCCATGAAACTTGAGAACCTAAAATGTACCTGACAGCTGTGGGGTCTTCAGGATAAATCTGACATTTTTCAGGTACTCTTTTTTAGCTACAGCATTTAAAGGACATCTGTCAGCAATTTTGTACCTATGACACTGGCTGACCTGTTACATGAGCACTTGGCAGCTGAAGACATCTGTGTTGGTCCTGTGTTCATATGTGTCCACATTGTTGAGAAAAATTATGTTTTAATATTTGTAAATGAGCCTCTAGGAGCAACGAGGGCGTTGTCGTTACACCTAGAGGCTCTGCTCTCTCTATAACTGCCACGTCCTCTCCACCTTGATTGACAGTACCAGGCAGTGTAAAAGTGATCACGCCTGAATGTCTGTTTTAGTAAATACAGCTATTCCCCATTTTCGGGGCATCCTAGAAATTTTGGAATAAATTGACAACTGGAAGTTACTATTCCCCTTGTCAAAGAGGTGTGTCCCAATACAGTCTGACACTGGCAGCACTGACATGGCAGACTGTGCAGAGACACGCCCCCACACCAGTAACACTCAGTTGTCAACTGATTCAGAAATTTGAGAAGGAATACCAGAGGAATAATGCAGAATTATAAGAAAAGATTCTCCAGCATTGGTATTTCATAAAGAAAACAGACATGTCAGGAGTGGTGACGTGTCCTTTTTACGCATGGAAATATTCTTTCTTCAGTTTGTTGGAATAACCCTATATATATAGAATTGTGCAAAGGTTTTAGGCAGGCATGGAAAAGAATGCCTCCAAAAATAGAATTGTTAATAGTTTATTTTTATCAATTAACAAAATGCAAAGTCAATGGACACAAGAGAAATCTAAATCATATCAATATTTGGTGTGGCCAGTGTTCACCTTCAGAACAGCATTAGTTCTTCTAGATACTTGCACACAGTTTTGAAGGAACTTGTCCGGGAGGTTTTTCCAAACATCTTGGAGAACTAACCACAGATCTTCTGTGGATGTAGGCTTGCCCAGATCCTTCTGTCTCTTCATGTTATCCCATACAGACTGGATAATGTTGAGATCAGACTCTTTGGGGCCATATCACCATTTCCAGGACTCCTTGTTTTTCTTTAGGCCTGTTTCACACTTGCATTGTCATTTTCCGGTATTGAGATCCGGCAGTTTCCGTTTTAGTCCCCATGTGTTCTGAATGGAAAAGATATCCTTTCAGTGTGCATCAGAATGTCTTCCATTCCGTCAGTATTCTGTCTTGTGACCGGACACAAAAATGCTGCAAGTTTTGTGTTCAATCATAAAAACGGAAAAAGTCAATGGTGACTGATATGTTTTTTTTAGGAGCCTAAAAAAACGGATCTGTCACCTTTTGAATTTCAATGTATTTAGTGACGGATCAGTTTTTTTCCATTTTGATTTCACACAACCACATCCTAACGAATTTGGATGCATCATGATGTGCAAAATCAAAACGGATCAGTTTAATTCCGGTATTGAGATCCTCTGCCGGATTTCGGTACCAGAATTAACAACACAAGTGTGAAACAGGCCTCGCGCTAAAGATAGCTCTCAATGACATTAGTTTTATGTTTGGAGTTGTTGTCCTGCCTCAGAATAATTTTAAATGTAAACGATTAACGCTTCTATTTCGGAAGACATTCTCACTGAATTTTTCCCACACCTGGCTAAAATTTTTGCACAGTTATATAGTATATTTACAGTGAAACCTCTACAAAAGTCTACCCCCATACAAGCCTTAGTTTTCTGTCAGATTTTCAATTCCCCTATATTCTGTGTATATTAGCCTGCATATTTAGAGGACCACCCAACCGGGAGAACATTTCTCACTACATTTTGGATGGTTTTTTAAAGTTTCACCATATTTAAAGGGGTTGTCTGGGTTCAGAGATGAACCCGGACATACCCAGGATTTTACCCAGGCAGCCTGTCTGACAAGAGCATCGGAGCATGTCATGGATGATGCAGGGCAAGGGCTCTTTTGTTTACAAACACACACTGCCAGGTGAAGGCTTCCGTTCAGTGACATCACCGGCTCTGATGGGCCGGCTTTAGCTCTGTGCTAAAGCCCGCCCATTAGTGCTGGTGACGTCACCAGGATCACTGGTGGGCGGAAGCCTCCACCTGGCAGAGCTCGGTTTGTCACCAGAAGCTCACAAAATGCCTTTGCCCTGCGCGATTTAGCACTGGTCAAAGGAGAGCATCGGAGCGTGGCATGCTCTGATTCTCTTGTCAGGCAGGCTGCCTGGGTGGAATTCTAGGTATGTCCGGGTTCAGCTCTGAACCCGGACAACCCCTTTAACTTCCAATTTGGTTCTTCTTTGTTGTCTTCTTTACCCCACATTTCTAGTTGCAGTTTTATAGATTAGACCATGGAAAAGTTTTCCCCAAGAAAAGTTCTCGCAACTATATAATTACCCATCCAACATATGTATTTTAACAATTTAGTGATAGGATCTGGGCTTGTGCGATATAGATATTTTAATGATAAGGAAATAATGTGTCATGTAACAGGGTTTATATAACCCAAATTTTTTGATAAATCTACATTATTTGAGAATATTGGCAATTATGAGGGTTGACATCAATGTTCATTTCCATCATCTACAGGTGCCAAGAGGAATGCCCCGTTGGCACCTATGGTTACCAGTGTGCTGAAAGATGTGACTGCCAGAATGGAGCCAAGTGTTACCACATCAACGGCGCCTGTTTATGTGAACCAGGTTTTAAAGGAATCCTTTGTGAGGAGCGTGTGTGCGCCGAGGGATTGTATGGACTGAAGTGTAACAAGAATTGCCCTTGTAACCTGACCAACACTCGTGGGTATGTATCGTATAGTCCGCAGATGATAAGATCTCCCTGACATTCAGATAGTTTTGTGGCTCAAGCAACAGCAGTTTTCTATAGGGAAATTCTTTATACTACCATCACCACTGAAAGCATGTGATAGCGGACATTTCTACTAAATGTGCAGGCGGATATAAAGGGTATGGACACATATTCCGGCCCCTCACTCCTTCCCTTCCAGGCCTAGGTTGCTCTATTGGCCTCCCTTAATGTAAACATCTGGTTTGACAACCCTGCAGCCAACCAGCGTCCCTTACGTCCTGACAAATGGTCAAGGAGATCCATTCTTCACTTGCTGCCAGTGATTGGCTGTGGTGATGTCAAACCAGATGTTTACAGTGAGAGAGTCCAGAGGCTCAACCTACGCCTGGAAGAAAAGGCCATCTTTATGTAAAGCAACAATTTTTTTTTTCAGATCCTCAGAGAGTTCTTTGCCATGAGCTGCCACGTTGAACTTCCAGTGACCACTATGAGAGAGTGTAAGGATAATAATACCAAATTTACCACACCTGGTCCCCATTCACACCTGAGACCTTGTAGCACTAACGAGTCATGTGACACCAGGGAGGAAAATGGCTAATTGGGCACAATTTGGCCATTTTCACTTAGGGTTGTACTCACTTTTGTTGCCAGCGGTTTAGACATTAATGGCTGTGTGTTGAGATATTTTGAGGGCATGCCATATTTACACTGTTATACAAGCTGTACACTGACTACTGTACATTGTATCAAAGGGTCATATCTTCAGTGCTGTCCCATGAGAAGATAAAATATTTACAAAAATGTGAGGGATGTACTCACTTTTATGAGATACTATAGGTCAATTTTACTATCACTTTTCAGATTTAAAAAAAAAAAAAGTAAGGGATCACTCTGAAATTATCTGGATTTCTGCATTGAATAAGCCCTTCCCGACCTCCGCTGTACATGTTTGACCATTCCAAAACACAAATCTTTTTCAGCCACTCTTTAGTTGGTTTTCCTCTGTGCCTTGTGTCTTTCTCTTGTCACATCACATGTCTCTTCATGGACGGCTGCCCTTACAGTTTCCTGTAAAATCTTTTAATATACCTCAGAATTCATTGTTCACTCAGTGATCACAAGGCATCCGGCCCATGGGATAGAAAAGCAGCCCAAATCATGATGCTAAAGAATGGCTGAAAGAGAAGATTGTGTTTAGGAATGACCAGGTAGAGCCCTGACCTTTGCTAGCGTCACAGTATCGCTAAACTGTTCTGGCAGGCTGTTCCTCTACCGGAAGTTCACTGTATCCAGCATAGCCAGATACTATCTTTCCCTGCCAGAGCCCAATGACTATAATGGGACTCAAGGATATCACCTGTTTCCGGCATTAGTGCCGGTATTTGACCAGATAAAAATTACTGCTTGCAGCGGTATCTCTCTGGCCGAATCCTGGCACTAATGCCGGAACCAGGCCGGATCCCCACCAGGTCCCATAATAGTGAATGGTGCCTGGTAATGATGTGGTAGTTTCTGGCTTTGCCTCATACAATGAACTCCGATAGGCTGTTTCTTTACCGAAACAGCCTGCCGGAACAGTTTAGCACTAGTGTAAAACTAGCCTTAACCTTATGGAGATCCTGTGGAATGACAACATATAGATAATCTGAAGCACATTTGCAGAAAGGAATGACACGAAATTCCTTCTGAATGTATTTGCAGCTACAAGAAACATTTGGTGGAGGTGATTGCTGGAACGTAGTGGAAATATTAACATTTGACTTTTGTTTCATATCCGATAAAACTACTATGATATATTGTCCCACCTACATAAATGCCTATTTTCTAGTATTTTTTGCAGGTTGTTAGGGAAGGATAAATAACCAGCAAATGGGCGATGTACTCTGTGGGTACCTAATATAGTGTTTAATGTCCCACTGAGTTTGTATTCTTCCACAAACAGCAAAGAAAACCATAACATACTATACTCTTTATCACGGTATTTGCTTATATATTTTACACACTTATATAGTACCAACATATTTCGCAGCGCTTTACAGAGATTATCATCATTGTCCCCAGTGGAGCTCACAATCTAAGTCTATCGGTATGTCTTTGCAGTGTAGGAGAGCACTGTTGGATTTGAACTCTAGGTCTGCAAGGCACCAGTGCTAACCACTGAGCCACCATGCTGCACTGTGGTAAATAGGTCTACCCATGCATTGATTGGTGTCCCATCTACGTAATCTTCCTCAGTACGGTTCAATTGTAAAGCATCGAAGCATACTCTTATTAGGAAGAGTATATCTGGGGTAAATAGACAACCACCACCTTTAATGGTGATCATCTACCACCTTGATGGTGCTGCTGATAACAAGTTTAATCCCTGGTTAGCAGATATTCACCACCACTCAGTGATGCTGTCCATAATTACGCCATACGGTGTATACTGAGTAGCATCCTTAGAAGGACAGCCCTATATGCTCAAACTTATCCCTAGGTTTTTCTTGCCCCAACATGTCTTCTTGAAAAGCAGATTCATTATGTTCTATTATGAGAGAGAACGGGCTGCATGTTATCAGTCTGGTAGCATCTGATCACACCAAGCCGATCACAGATGATAAATTAGGTGGATTGGACACGAATCACCACATGGGTGTTAAGGAGTATCATGTGTCACAGTCCTCTTTGCTTTTGTCAATGAATACACACTCAGGGGCAGGGGCGTAGCTATAGGGGGTGCAGAGGTAGCAGTTACTACCGGGCCCAGAAGTCTGAGGAGGCTTGTGGTGCATAAGAAGACAACAGTATTATAGAAAGTGCATGCTGGTCAAGTAACACTTCTGGCTGGAGGGAAGGGGTTAGGTCAAGCATTTGGCATGGGGAGGGGGTTTCATTTCAATTTTTCCCTCGGCAGCATGAAGGCTATGTTCTTCCCTGCCCCTGACCACAAAGCACTGAGGGAAGAGGGACCCAAGCTGAACTCTTACACCAGGGCCCATGAGCCTTAACTATGCCCCTGCTCAGGGGGACACTAAGGGCGGGTTTACACATTTTAACAGTGGGCAGGGATGAACATTTCTGTGAACTTTTGTTCCCGACAATCTGTCTATCTAAAGGTGCAGCAAAACGCCTGTTTATGGATGAAACTGTTGTTCGTTCAGACCAGTAAATTATCATCTCAACAGTGATCTGGTGCCCAGAAACAGTGCAGCTGTATGAGGATGAGCGATCGCAGTAGCCATCACTCATTCTCCTACTGTGGAGATGATCGCTGTGTGTAAATGCATCGCTTCACCACCACTGAACAAGCAGCCAGTTGTCAGGAAGGAACGCTGCTCTTCGCCCCATGTAAACCCGCCATTACCACTATATTAGGGCACCCACAGAATACATTGCCCATTTTCTGGTAATTATCTTTTCCTAACAGCCTGCAAAAATAATAGAAAGTAGAATTTATATAGGTGAGACAATATATTATAGTTGTTTTATGGGATATGAAATAAAAGTTAAGTTTTAATATTTCTACTGCATTCCAGGAAATTCAGTAGACAGTGGGATGCAGATGAAGGACTGCCATCCTGAATATTTCTATATAGTGAAGGTGATGTCTACTATAGGAGGTTCTCCAGGTTATTCTATTCCAGGGGTAGGCAACCTCCGGCACTCCAGCTGTTGTGAAACTGCAACTCCCAGCATGCATACTTTCTCTGGACTTTTAGAACTTTAGAAATGAATGGAGCATGCTGGGAATTGTAGTTTCACAACAGCTGGAGTGCCGGAGGTTGCTGACCCCTGCTATATTCAATGGTTCACTTCCTTTTTCTCCCATCACTAGGTTTACTCAGTGTGCTCAACAAAAGACAAGAAAGGCACTACTATCTGTGCGTTATTAGTTTACTTAGATTATGACCACAATCTTCGAGCACCTTTTATTAGAAACCAATGCAGAAATCCAGGTAATTCCAAAAGTTTTACTTACTATTTCTTTCAACTGTACATCCATGAGCCCATTATGAAGGACATTGTTCTAAGGACTTTTAAAAATACCAGGGGATATTCATTACGTGTGGAGGAAAGGCAATTTAGACATCGGTAGAGGAAAGGATTCTCTACAGTTAGAGTAGTCACACTATGGAATACCCTACTGCAATGGCAGATATTATGTCAGTTTATTAAAACAGGGTGAGATTCCTATGTAAATATTGCTATGTGTGACCTCAGCCAGTAAAGCTGGTCTTAATCCTGAGATAGCTGCGGCTTAATGCTAGTTCGACCAACAGTTATCTCTCTGACTCCCCTATACTCATATACAAGGGTAGACTGGCCATAGACCTTGCAGGGAAATTTCCAGCTGGGCCAATGCCCAGGGGGCCGCTTGAGCCCTCCTCACACCCGGCCAGTGGAAGTTTTTGGGGATGTATTTTGTGATGGACTGTGGTCTTTGACTCTGTTGGGGGTGGTATAATGTGCCACAATATGGTATTGCTGGCCCTGCCTTCCATCAGTTTGGACCTGACTACAAAACGGGTCCACTTTCAGTAATTTTTCCAGGGCCACTTTAAGTTCCCAGTCCGCTCCTATTCATATACCTGTACATGGAAGTTTGGTTGGCCAAATGTGTCTGTGCTTTCAGTGGGAAGAGAGGAGCAGGCCGCTGCCATACACCTCTAATGGCTTATCTCCTGGAAGAACAAAGGGATCCGGTGAAAAAAATGTAATTTCTCCAATCCTCTTTCCCATGCGCCTGAGATTGTTGATGGTCAGCCCCTTTCACTTGAATGGAGACATAACAGGGGTGGTGCACTTTTTAGAATAAAGCGGCCATGTTTTTCTAATCCTGGACAACCCCTTTAATTGTTGTTACCAGTTTCTGTGATATTTACTACTGGGACCACAGGCCATTCCCACTGTGAATAAACTAGTCTCCTCCAGATCCGGAAATGTAACCTGTCAATCACAAATGATACATTAACGACTCTAAAAGACTCTCTAACAAGTCATTGGAATGACAGACGCTGAATTGGTAAATTGAATCCACTGGTTAAAGATGAAATTTATTATCAGATTTCTGCCGATGTGAACCCACTACTTGTTTGTGTTTTTTGTCGTTTAGTTAAATTTGTGTCTTTCCTCTGAGTAGGACAAGGAGTCTCCAGATGTTCTTCCTTTTTCTTAGTGCATGCATTATGTGGCTCAGCTTCTCTTTGCAAAATGATCCCTCACTTTCTCTATACTTTTAAATAATACATTCCCCCCCCCAAGGAGCTGGATTACACAACAGATGAATGAATTTGCAAGGTTACTGCGGGTGAAAGAATTGCAGGGAGTAGGGTCCCAGCCTCACCGGCCGCTGACACCACGATGTATGGTTTTAATTAGTTTTCCCGCACACCGCACAGCTCCACGCTGACAAGTCTCTCTCTCTTCTCTCTCAGATGCCACCCACTGTCCGGGGAGTGCACCTGCAGGGCAGGTTGGAGTGGCCTGTACTGCGAAGAACCCTGCCGGCCTGGCTTTTACGGGGAAGGCTGCCAACAGCTGTGTGCCTGTTACAATGGAGCCGACTGTGATGGGATGACTGGAAGATGCCTTTGTGCTCCAGGATACACAGTAAGACAGATCGAAGGGTCACTTTAAAGTTGTTTGTTTCTTCTGTACTTCTTGGGTAATAACCCGGATAATTTTAGCACTTGTACATCTGAGACCGCAGATTTCTGCCTCTTTACGTCACCGTCTATTTTCCACATATAACATAGCATTCAGGTATAATGACAGCTTTCCTTCAGCATTGTACATTGTGTTTTCATTGTATTCTATAGATTGCGGCTTATCATAGCCATAGAAGCGACATTCTCTAAACTGCCTGGACAATAACTTCCTTCATGAGATTTTATCTGGCTTTTTCCAATTATTACACATTTCTGTCACGCTCCCTTTTTTTCTATTGTTTATGCCTTTAGTATTTTTTTTGCCTTGTATATTTAGTAGAAGAGAGACAATATCATAAGGATTTATTTGGCTTTGAGCTGATTTCTTAAATCTTTTTCCTGCAGGTTGCCTTCGGGGAGATAAGAGGCTTGATAATTAACCTATGCAGGCTTTGTAACTTTGTAATCCGTTGGTCTCCTGGGGAGGGTTTAAATTGGTGAGATTGGGGTTTGAAATCTCTAATTATACACCCCTGATGTTAAACTTTGACAAATTTACCCCCAGCAGGGTCCTATTCAGGAACCTAAACTACCGCAATATAGGACATAGCAGACTATGCGGCGATGTTGTAGCAGATCGCTTGAATCCAGAATGTCTTGCATTCAGACAAATAATGCACCGAGCGAATGATAGCTGAACGAAGGAGGATGTAAGCGTACCTCCTGGCTTCGGTTGCCATCTTGTGTCTGGCATCGGTTAATTGAATTTTAGATTGTAAGCTCTGGTATTTGTTTTTGTCTCTCACTTTTAAAAAAATAAATGAGCCTTCAGAGTCCATGTTCCCCCCTTTCCCCCATGACCGCGGCCTCATTAGTTCTTGTAAAGAGCCTGTCCCCCCCTTCCCTTAACAAGTCCGAAGTGCAGGACACTCATGTTTATTTGCTAAGCTCAGCTGCTGGCTCAGAAAATGCTGCAACGGCAGAAAAATATCCACATCGGCCCACGGAGTTCAAATGCCACCGTGCTGTGAGAGTCTCAGGAGCAGGGACTGGCTGTACTGGCCTGAGTCTTCACAAACATTCACTGCCAGTACCATCTGCTGTGCACAAATACATCAATGCAGTGGGCTAATCTGCTGCCTCCCCTTGTAATTATTTGCGAGATATCATTGTCATTGTGATCTGATTTTTGCACATCTGCGCAGCGTCGCGGTAGTCACCGGGGTGCTGCTCCACCAACTATGTTACTTAATTGTAATTCTCTATTGTACCACCGTAGCATACCGGTATGATAATTTCACTGTACCATGCAATCACTTTGTCAGAGAAGATCCGTCTCCATTTAGAGGGTGATTCACGTCTATTGTAAAACCCTCACTGTCAATTTTCAGGCTTTTGAGAGGCAGATCTGTTCTCCAGGTGTCCTGCAGGAACGAATGCCACAATTACTGTTGGAATGGTTCCACCTCTTGCGATACGGCGGGATAATTTGCCATGAGGAGAATAATGCCATTTGAGTTTCTCTATGGCCAGATCAGTACACTAAACATCAGGTCATTAGCAGGGATGAGCCAATCAACCTGCCAGATACGCCAGTTTGCTAGCCTATAGAATACAATAGGTCAATCGATTTGCAGATGATTTGTTTAGATTCCTTGAAAGGAAATCACTAACGCATCCAATCAATTTGCCTGATGTAACCTAACAGCTAGCGGATCACAAATAGGGGCTTTCAATTTGCTAAGGTCCAGTCATTTTTTTTTTTCTGTCACGCTGGTCACACACAGATTGATTTGGCCTAAGTGACTGAATCATTTTCTGGCTAAACAGAGCCATCCATGTGGTCAGCAGACGGTGCACCCGTAAGACAGTCTGGTGACTGCAGTTTTGGCGGTGCCTTAAATGTAATATAATGAATTTCTGCTTCATTCACCAATGTCTGTCTAAGGCCTCATGCACACAACCATACGGATGACGCACAGTTCCGCAAAAAATACGGATGACGCCCATGTGCATTCTTTATTTTGTGGAATGGACCAGCCGGCCCCTAATAGAACAGTTCTATCATTATCCGTAATGCAGACAATAACATGGACATGTTTTATATATGGAAATATAGGACATGTTCTATATTTTTGCAGAACGGAAATACAGACATACGGAAAGGGAATGCACATGGAGTAACCGTTTTTTTGAGGACCCATTCAAATGAATGGTTCCGCATACAGTCCGCAAAAAAAACGGAACAGACACTTAGAGAAAATCTGTTTGTGTGCATGAGCCCTAACATTAAAAGGGTTTTCCAGGCTCCTGATCTGGATGACCTATCTGATCAGAGGAGGTCCGACTCCCTGCACTGATCAGCTGACCCCTGCAGCCTCTTTGGTTGGAACTAGCTCTGTGATTGGAGCAGGAAAAGATCCATTCACAGCGTAGTGTTCGTGCCGGGTTTTATCCGCTTGAATGGGAGCTGAGTACCCAGCACGGCCACTACACTGTGAGTGGAGCTCTTCCTGCTCCACTCACAGTGCTAGCTCCAGGCTGCAGGGAACAGCTGATTGGTGGGAAAGTGGAGCATTAGACCCCCACCCATCAGCTATTAATGACCTATCCTGAGGATAAGTCTTCAATATCAGGAACCTGGAAAACTCCTTTAGAACAGGACATTGTGGCGATGGTGGGGGCCATTTGGTGATATTTAGTGATATTTGGCGAAATTAACCATAGAATATGACTTTTTGTCTTGTAGGATATTAGAATCCATTCAACTAAGAGTACATATTTTAAAAATGTATTTTATATCTGGTAGTTGTCAAAGTCTATGGACACCGTTTTTTTATTGCAGTGACTGCATTTGCACCGTTTGACTACTGCATGTATTCTGGAATGTTGTACCAGTTACTTCCATCACACTGTAAGAAATCCCAGTACTAGCAAATATGTTCTTCAGGGTGAATCAAAGAAGATCTGTCACCAAAAAATAATGCAATTTGACAGCACCAGGTTATAGAGCAGGAGGAGCTGAGCAGATTGATATATATATTTTTATAGGAAAAGATTCAGTAAAACTTGTGATTTATCCATTTATATCTCTGCTTTTTCTACCTTCTGTGAAGAGCTATAGGTACAGGAGGGAGGGGGTATCAATGATTGATAGCATTGTGTGTATACAGAGATAGCTGTCAGTCACTGGTAACCCCTCCCTCCTGTACTGATAGCTGTTCACAGGGCTGCAGATGTAGATGTAAAATTACAAGTTTTACTTAATCTTTTCCTGCAAAACTATATATCAATCTGCTCAGCTTTGGACTCAGTACATGGAAGATATACTATTCTGGACTGTAGTATTCAGGTTGGCACTCAGTCTGTAAAAGGTTCGCCATCATTAAATTAGGGGAGGCTAAAAGATATGTTATTAAGGAGTGCCTAAAACTGTGGATGTTATGAATTAACCTAATTTCTTGGGGTAGGGCATTCCAGAGAACTGGTGCAGCTCAGGAGAAGTCTTAGAGACGGGCTTGAGAAGTTCGGCTTCTGGTGGATGTTAGTAGTGTTTCATTGGAATGGAGAGCATGGGTAGGGTGGTAGACAGAAATGATGGGAGGATATGTAGGGGGTGCAGGATTATGGAGAGCTTTGTCCATGAGAATGAACAGTTTAAATTGAATGCTGTACTGTATGGACAACCAGTGCAATGACTGGCACAGAATGGAGGCATCGGTATAGTGGTTAGGGCTCATACACTTTGACTGTAGCTTGTTTTGCGGTTTGCAAATTGCGGATCCACAAAACTTGGATACCGGCCGACATGTTCTATGTTTTTGCAGATGCCACGGAAGGGAAGTCACCATTGCATTTAGCTGTCAGGAGGTCATTGGTCACTTTGGTGAGGGCAGTTTCTGTTGAATCTCCATCCATTTCTATCATCTCCTCAGCGGCACTCATTTAAGCTGAATTCTGAACAGATCAAAATAGTTTAACTTTGATTTGATCAGATTCAGTTTAGTAGATCTTTCAGAACATAGTAAGGACTGAAAGCTGTGACATCTGTGAACTCCAGTGATGCATGTAACATAATACAGCATTCTGCAGCTTGCTGTCTACAGTATTGGAATATGTACAGGTACAGGCTACAAGAGACAAAAGAGCAACATTTAAAAAAAAAACAAATTTGAAATGTGTTCTTTATCCTATAATACAAGCGATGCAAAATGAAAACTAAATGAAAATTAAAAATTAAAATTGTCCCAGAGGTATCCATACTGTAGCCTTCTGTGGCACCTCCTCCTCAGCCCCTAGGCTCCTGTGTGTTCCTCCTTATCGTTCTTGTTCTGTGACATGTTCTCTGGCTTTGACCCTTCCTTGTACTATCCACTCGCCTCTGTTCTGTCTGTAGAACTCTTCCTACGCTCCTAGCTACCACTGACTAGATACTCAGTGCTGTACCTTACCTCCTATTCTTTTCTGCCTGTCAATCTCTAATGCTCTCAGCTTACTGCTTTTACCTCCTTTTAAATGAACTGATTCATCTGATTCCCGTCAGTGTGTCTGTGGCCTTTACCTGGCCCTAATCAATGTCCCTTCACCTCGTTAATGAGACTTTTATCTCCCTGATTTATTTCCAATAGGTCGCGTGTACGGCTGCCCGCTAATCCCAGTGACCTGTCATTCACTGTCCCCCCCTGACCAGCAGGAGCTTGGCAGCCACTCCACATCCTCATTGCAACTGAAACTCTCCCTAATTAGAACTGGGCAAAGGCCATGAGATGTCCCAGTTCCAGCTGTCCAGCCACTCCCACTGAGCAGCTCGTCTGCGCGCCTTGTGGCATCTAGATTTTATGCCGCTGTCTCATCGGGTATCATGAACGTGCAAGTCGAATTAGAAGCACTGGAAAAGTCTAAAAGGCCTCATTCACACTCAGAACTGTGATCCCGAAGCAGCACAAAGTGCGTATGTCTATGCACAATGATACGTGTTCTTATTGAAAGCTAGGAATAAATACTAAAGAGAGGAAAAGTATTCCAAATTTTCTTGGAAATAATCAGAGTCTGACACCTCCGATTTCTGACACTTATTGCGGTGGATTCACGTGAGAATGACCCCCCCCCCTCCCCCCTCAGTTATTTAGAGGGGCTAATCACTGGCCTTTCAATGACAAATCAGTGGAAATATGATAGCTGGCACTCAATTGCTCAGCTGATTTTTTGGGGATTTTTTTTTCCTCGGCAGCCTTAAAAATTTGTGTGGAAAATTCCTCCTGCATGTGAACAGGGGGGCCAAATCTACATTCACATATATGGGATGTGGATTGTGGTCAGATCTGAGTCAACCCCATGTCAAGTCTGATTGGCTTAGAGATTCAGCCTCCATTATGTTATTTATCTGCTTGCATATTCATTGCTCCTCTGGAAGTTAAATAGTTAAGTACTGAAAATGTTGGATTCTCTTTAAAGGGGTTGTGTCACTTCAGCAAACGGCATTTATTATGTAGAGAAAGTTCAAACGAGGCACTTACTAATGTATTGTGATTGTCCATATTGCTTCCTTTGCTGGCTGGATTCATTTTTCATCACATTATACACTGCTCGTTTCCATGGTTATAACCACCCTGCAATCCATCAGCAGTGGCCGTGCTTTCACACTTTAGAAGAAAACATCAGCCTATGTGAGCTCCCACATTCCCGGCCACCAGAGAGGCTGGCACTTTTTCATATAGTCCGCAAGCGCAACCACCATTTATGGATTGCGTGGTTGAGTGGTTGTAACCATGGAAACAAGCAGTGTATAATGTGATTGAAAAATGAATCCAGCCAGCAAAGGAGGCAATATGGACAATCACAATACATTAGTAAGTGGCTTGTATTAACTTTCTCTACATAATAAATGCTATTTGCTGAAGTGAAGCAACCCCTTTAAGTATATCTTTTACCAAAAAAGTTAGGTGACAACCAGAATGGGCAGATTTGCATTCAGCTGTCATTTCAGTCCATATGGGTCATTACCCAGCAATCGGAAACATAAAATGATCTGGAAAGTCTGTGCTGTTTTATTTCACCATCTTATCCCCTTAAGTATTTGTAATGGGTTGTAAATCATCAGTCATTTCAGTAGAAAAAAATAGAAAACCACCAAAACCACAAGCCAAACTGAACAAAAAGGCTGCAATACAGCATATGACCACTGGGTGGGGATGCTCGTAGACTATCAATCCAGACTATGTTATTATTATAATTAAATGTGAGCATTACAGTTGAAAGGACGCATATAATCTACTATTCTTCTGTATTTACCAGCAGTGTGTTAAACCTGAAATGAATAGGAAACACTGCAATATAACAGGCTGGGCACATCCAGAGCAGTCTTCACAAAGACTCCAAGATCATATTGCAGGGATCATGAAGTGGACACTGGATGTATTGCAGGTCGCCAGATCAGTTTAGAGTATTCATCCTCAGCTAGTGTAATAAAGATTGTTCTGTATAGGGCCATGTAATGGAAAACCTGCTCCACCGGCACCCTAAAACTGGCCACACATTGCTGGCTAAACTCTATCACCCCTCCCCCGATAATACAGTACCTCTCTAGTCCGAGTACCACCAAGACAGTAAAGAGGGACAACTACATGCGTAGTGCTCCGCGGGAATTCTTTTAAGGTAAACCATGCCCTTAATCCTGCCTAATCCCTTGTCCATACACACCCAATCCCAGCTAGTCCCCCCCACATAGTAACAATGCCCCCTTAGTGCCATAGTGTCCCTAGAGAAGCTCCCTTAGTGCCCTTCACACGGTACAATGCCCTTACACACACTCTGTGTTTCTCTCTTACGTCGTAGGATGTCCCCTTAAAGGCATATTCTGGTTGTTAGAAGTTGTCCCCTATCCATAGGATAGGGCAGTGATGGCTAACCTCCGGCAATCCAGCTGTGGTGAAACTACAACTCCCAGCATGCTCCATTAATTTCTATGGTGTTCTGGGAACAACCAAGCAAGTGTACATCTTGGGAGTTGTAGTTTTACCACAACTGGAGTGCCGGAGGTTAGCCATCACAGGGATAAGGGATAACTATTAGATAGGACCCCCACCGATCACGAGATTGGGGGCCCCGTACCCCTACAGCCCCCTTAAATGAACGGAGCGGCCAGTTGAGCATGCATGTGGCCGCTCCATTAATTTCTGTGGGAATTGGGAATTCTGGAGATAGTGCGGCGCTGTACACAATTATCTATGGAATTCCCATAGAAATAAATAGAGCGGCCATGTACATGTGTGACGAGCCGCTCCGTTCATTTCAGTGGGGCTGCAGCAGATACGGGGCCCAGTGATCTAATAGTTATCCCCTATAATGTGGATAACTTCTTACAACTGGAATACCCCTTTAAGTGCACTACACACTATCATTCTCTCTTAAGTGCCCCCGACATGGTATGATACCTCCTTAGATGGCCATTACACAGTATGATTCTTCCTTGAAGTGCACCACAACATAGTATGACACCGCCTTAAAGGGGTTGTCCCACGAAAAATATTCTACAGCTTTCAAACCAGCACCTGGATCTGAATAATTTTGTAATTGCATGTAATTAAACATTTAGTATAGCCAGAGGGGTATTTAATAAAATGTATCTGTATAGCGCCACCTGCTGTTTGTTTTCTTATTTCTTTGACCTGCTCACTGAGAAGGCCACACATACTCAGTTTCTTCCTTCAACTGTCTCCTGAGCTGTGATAGGGAGAGCATGGACACGCCTCCTGAGTTGTCATAGAGAGAGCATGGAGACACACCCTGAGCTGCAGCAGAAAAGACACTCCCCTTCAGCTAACAGCTTGATATAAATCTAGCAGAGCAATGAATAGGGAGAACTCTGGATCCAAGTGAGGTACAGGGCTGGTTCTAGCTTTGTTAGAAAGAGATTTTCATGTACTATATGATGTCTGATTTTCATTCTTTACATTAGTCATGGGATAACTCCTTTAAGTTCCCCACATCTAGTATGATGACCCCTTAAGTGCCCCACACACACAGTATGATGACCCCTTAAAGTGTAACTCATTTCAGTTTATTTTCATATAGTGTAGGGACAGAGATATTAAACATTTATGTAATATACTTTATTAGGAAAAGCTGTTTCTTGTGTAAAGGATCGTCTTAGCAAAGCTCTAATTGAGCATTACTAAGGAGTGTCTTCAGCGTTCTACTGAGCACTGAAGACACTTGTGTGTAACAAGTCAGATAGGCAGGGTGATGGGCAGTGATAGTTAGGGCACATGTACAGAGTCATGGACTGGGGTAGTGATAAACGGGACTGGAATCTGCACTGGAATCCTCTATGACACACAGGCATCTTCAGCGCTCAGCAGAACTGAAGACTTAAAGGGGTATTCTCATCTTAGACAATGGATAATCGCTAGGATATGTCACCATTGTCTTATAGGTGCCGGTCCCACCGCTGGGACCCGCACCTATATCCAGAACGGAGCGGGGAGCGCTGCGCCTGGAGGACCCCGGGTTTCCGGGGGTCCGGCCACCACCAGACACAGCTCCCCACTGCGCTCATAGAAATGAATGGGAGCTCAGCCACCGCTCCCATTCATTTCTATGGAGCCGACGGAAGTAGCCGAGCCAGCGCTCAGCTATTTTCGGCGGCCCCATAGAAATGAATGGAGGGCGGCTGCGCATGCGCGCTGTGCTCCCATTCATTTCTATGAGCGCAGTGGGGAGCTGTGCCTGGTGGTGGCCGGACCCCCGGAAACCCGGGGTCCTCCAGGCGCAGCGCTCCCCGCTCCGTTCTGGATATAGCGATATGCCCCCATTGTCTAAGATGAGAATACCCCTTTAAGACAGACTCTCCTTCTCAATGCCCAGCTTTGCTAAGAAGGCTCTTTACATTCTGTTCTCTAATACAAAGAAACTTCTTTCCCTAATGAAGTATATTACATAAATGTTTAACATCTCTGCCTGTTACACATTAAATGGCGCATACAATATAAGACCCCCTCACTTCCAAATGAAATTCCACCACCATGTTCCTGCGATAAATGGAGTACAGCAGGTCTGCTCCAGTCTGTCTGTGGATTTGCATTGCAGATGTGATGGTGTCACTCCATTACGCTTGATTGTGCCGAACTACCGACGGCAGGGGGATGCAGATACAGGGGGATGTTTTTGGATGCTTCTGCTGTTGTTCATCACCAGGAAAACTGAAAAGAGAATAGATGCAGGTGCCAAAACTATTGTGATTGTCCACAAATGACGAAATCTGATGTGTATGAGCATTTTACAAATAAAATTTTAACTTGTGAAAATCCAATATTTGACCTCCCGGAATCATCAGTGCTGTTCAAATATTTCCCAATTTTCTGAATGATCTCAGATCAGCAGATGATATGTCATTCTTTTCATTTCGACTACACTGATTGTTTGCCACTTGGTTTTCCCAGCAGAGACATTCAAGATCTAATCTGTGCCATCACTGCATCCACATTTGTGCAGAATCACTAGCAAACACAGTGTATTTGGGTTTCAGATGCAAAGCAGAGGTGACAGACTCGAGCACAAACTAATCTAAAATTGCTTATCTTAATATCTTGCCATGTGTATGGCCACCTTTACTCTGTGGCTGCTGTTTTTTTTTTTTCAGTAATTGTACTGAAGAGCTATGCTGCTTTGGTGTCAGTGTGTGGATTGTGGAATAGTCTGTGTCAGGCAGAAAAATCCTCTCTACAAGTTGGTAATGTACATATGGATTTATCTTTCTCCTCATCTGACTGCTCTGATGTCTCCTTGTCACTTACTTTGCAGTAAGCACCAAGTCAGGGTATTTAACACTTACATTGCCTTCCTGAAGGGATTACTGTTGCATACCTGTAGGTAACCATTGTGATGGTTAAATCTCCTGACTTGTAGCTACAATCAACAAAGGTTAGTTATAAGGGGACATGAGATACGGTAAAACAGCATAAATAGATTTTTCCGTAAAGTGCCGTCTCCCAACCCTTCTTCCTGACACCCTAGGCACATGCCCTTATGTACCTTGTTGTAAATACTGCCCTGCTCTCCCTGTAACTGTCACAGCTTCTAACAGTGGGTACAGCTGGTGACAGTTGAAGGATGGATCTGAGCAAGTGCGTCTACCTCAGTGAGGTGGACAGAGAAGTGGAAATAAACAGCAGGTTGCGTTCTACAGATACATTTTATTGAGTAGCTCACTGGCAATATTAAATGTTTAATTGCACGCAATTACAAATGTAGTCAGATCCAGGTTTCAGAAAATGTAGTTTGTTTTTTGTGGGGTTTTTTGTGGGAAAACTCCTTTATACGTGTTGCAGGCAGCCTGTAATGGTTGGCACAGGAATAAAGTATTAAGAGTTTAAAAACCAAAAGGTGAAATCTACAGCAAAGACCAAGACAAAACTGCAGCAAATATGTGGATACATGGCAAAATCCAATATGTGTGGCCATACTCTAACAACAACACTGTTAGAAATGTTCAGTTATTCGACAATATCCAAAAGGTTACAAATAACCACGTAAAAAAAAAAAGAAACGGTAGAAATGATGCACTGAATGACTGAACTTCTCACAAATAGCTACTATTAGTGGACGTCTGGTAGCTTTATAAATGATAAGACGCTGGCATCCTACATCTTTGTAGTGGGTGGAATAGTATTGGCCAGTACTTTGTGTGATAAATGGCTCCTGTCATGTCTATGACCCATTTACTCCAGGTTTGGCCCCAGTGGAGAGGGTGCAGGGTTGACTATACCGTGGGCACTCTTCCATTTCATCGTGCCTGATCAGTCATACAGCAGCCGGCTCTGTAAATGTGTATGTGTATATCTTCATTAGAGTAGTGTGCTTCAGTCTGCCGGGTCACTGGTCCGAGGGCCAGCAGAGACTTATGGTACTGATTATTCAGCATTGCAGTTACTTTAACTATTCAGCGCCTGTTTAATGCATCTGTTCTCATTGGAGATGAGGAAATATATGGTCTTTCTAAGTTTAACCTTCATGTAGGTTCTTCAGCAGCGAGGTATTAATAGTACGTTCTGAATAAATGCCTAATTACAGCACATACATTTATTAATACATCACCCATGGTTAAGAAAATGATATATAAAACCGTGCCCTTCTATTCTATGTCATAAAACCTTAGGCGTCTTTTAAATTAGATGCTGATGTTGGCAAGAGTCTATGTAACTCCAAAGTCATGTGATTATCAGAGTCAGTGTATTAAAAGAAGCTATTAATTTTCTGCAAAACAGAGTAATTCTGCTTCTGTCAGGGCGTTTCTTCATTAATGCTCCAGAATATTCAATTTTGGGGTCAGTGTCGGACTGGGGTTCCTGAGGTCCACCAGAGGAAATTTTTCTTGAGGCCCTACCCCTATATCATTTATGAAGTTTTATAGGTTTTGAAACAAAAATACAGAACCTACTGGCAAGTGAGTAGCTCCAAAGGCAGCCAAATGTTTTTTTTTTTCTCTTGGATCTTTAGAGCCCAGTATGATATCAGAGGCTGCTTCCACCAGAGGATCATCTGGTACTCTGGTGGAGCAGTCCAACAGTGATCAGAGTCCTCTCGGGATTGTCGTTGACTTGGATGCAAAGTGGGCAGTTGCAGGACCACCAACTTGTCAAGGATCTACAGTACATGTACCACACAACAGAGTTTATGGTAGCCAGGGCTACCACAACATTTGACCCCAGCCTAAGTTAGACATTCATTATAACTAGCAGACCGCATCATTTTTCATTTAGATGTGTCTCATGGAGGTAAACTTCATTTGGGCAGCCTTCCATATGAGAGTGCATGCAGAAATAGCTGTCAAGAAGCTGTCAAGTAAGACCACCCACCGGACTCCTAAGCACAGTGAGCATAGATTACAATTAGATACAAATTATACCAAATATTTTCTCACAAAATTATACATCTATCTGCTCAGTTGCTCCTGCATTATAACATGCTGCCGGGAAATCCGGTATCTTGTTCAGGCTGAGATAAATCTAATGCTCATAAAACCACCAGTATTAAAGGGGTTCTCCAGGCTACAGTGCTCTGGATAGGTCACCAGTATGGTTGGTATCCGACACCTGGTACCCCCATCAATGAGCTGTGTGGGCTGCCGGGGCACTGGGGCTATACAGTGTATGGAGACGGAGGCAGACAGTCCCATACACCAGTGTTCCTCAACTCCAGTCCTTAGGGCCCACCTGCCCTCAACGCACCAGAATCTACACAGGGTATGAAGCCTATTGCTTATACTCCATACACTGTAGCCCAGAAGACCTGATCAGTCGGGGAGCTAGGTGTCAGCCTCCCACCGATCTATTATTGATGACCTATCCGGAAGATGGGTCATCTATATCTGTAGCCTGGAGAACCCCTTCAAGTACCCCTGTACTCCAGTGAATGCAAGGTTTTGCCAGTAGTTCATGGGCTATGTAGGAGATGGCACAAATTGCTTGTTCTAACAGCAACTGATCACTTCATTTGGGAGCAGGGACAGGCCAATAAAAAGCAAAGAAATAGGAAAAAAGGTGGTCATTTATCAAGCTGAAATATGCCCAAATTAGACATTTTTCCGGTGACTTCACCCCACTCACGCCAGGTCTAAAAAAAAAAAGTGGGTGTGGAACGGGGTGGGCCGGCAGGCCCCTCTCATTTACCATTTTCTGCAACAGGCGTAGAAAAAGGTCTAAATGTAAGTGGCGCAGGGTACACCAAAGTTAAGAAGAGGCCGGCGCCTCTTCATAACTTCTGCAATCCACTACCAGCGATGGGGCTTTACTAAGACCAGCGTCTAAAATGCCGGTCTTAATAAATGTGCCCCAAAGTGTCCTTACACACAGAAAGAAACCAGTGTTGCACAGAGGCATGCAACTTTTATAGTGTTATCGAAATATCTCTTTAAACGTAGAAACTTTAATTATGCTGACTTCTTCATTTACAATGTAATTTTCAAGGTACATTATAAAGTTGTATTATCTTGCAAATAATAATGCAAGCTGTGAAATAAAAAAAATGACACCTCATTTAAATAACAGGAGAGAAGTAAACCTTAGCATCTTAAAAATGAAAGCCTATCCAGCTCTCTGGGCCATGTAATATCATCATGTTGCCTTGAAAGATGTCCTCTGTTTCTGGCTGCAGGCCTGAATATGTGGGCAAGATATATCGGTTTAAGGGCCTTCAAGGTTAACCCTCTGCCCACTTTGCACATCATTAGCGTTATTTGTGTTATAAAATGCCTTATTTTAATATTTGAAATGTTTGATTGTAAGATCCATTAGGATTATATTCTGTGTTTTACTGTATATCATTGAGATGCGGCACTGCTTAGGAGGACAACTTTGGCCTTGGGCGTATGCCTTCAGAAGTTTCTGGAAAGGTCTAAACTGCCAGAGTAAACGTTGTATATTTCCGTCCACACATACTGTGGTTACACTATGATAGTAATGCTGATTTGTAGGATAGTTGTCTAATAAACAATTAGTAAATTCGTTTAAGCAAAGATGGACAAAAAAACTCCAGGAGCGGACTAACCATAGAATCTACAGGGAAATTTCCCGGTGGGCCAATGTCCAGGCAACCATCCATTCCCACCTCACAGCTGCCAGCGCAGTATATAGTGATCTGATGATCTAAGCAGTAATTACTGCTTGGAAAATCAGGTACTTATGCACCTGACTGGTGGCTGCAGGTGCCTGTCTGAATTCCACAATATCTCCTTCCTAAGGCTAAATTCACATGTCCGTGGGGCACGGTCAGTGAAAACCCGGACCGTGCTCCTTCTGAGGGCAGGAGAGCATGGCGTCATTGGTTGCTATGACGCCGTGCGCTTCATGAGGGCACCACTGTACAGTGATACACTCGATACGAGTGTGTACAGTGCATGCTCCACAGACATGTGAATTTAGCCTAAGGATGCTGATACATTTGAATACTGAGGCGAGAGTGTCAGTATTTTGTGCTGCATTGTGGTATTTAGTTCTGCTGAGAAGGTATTTTGTGCTGTACTGTTTATTTAGTTCTGCAGAGGAGGTATTTTGTGCTGTACTGTGGTATTTGGTTCTGCTGAGGAGGTATTTTGTGCTGTACTGTGGTATTTGGTTCTGCTGAGGAGGTATTTGCTGCTGTACTGTGGTATTTGGTTCTGCTGAGGAGGTATTTTGTGCTGTGCTGTGGTATTAGGTTCTGCTGGTGTACTAGTTTGTGCTTCACTACAGTATTGCTGAGCCCACCTACTAGTGTTGTCCCTGCCTACTTTTGTTGGCCCCTCCTACAATATCGGGCACCTTTTTGGGTTAATTTCCCAGTCTGTCCTTGTCCAGGAGTCACTTAAACTTTATAGTGCCCTGGAAATTAGAAAGTTCGTAGTTATCAATTAATAAAATGGATAAATCTTAGTATTTGAACCAGAGACCTCTGCATGGAAGGCAGAAGATTTACCTTCAGGCTAAAGCCCTACTATGTTGAGAATAGTGTTTTTTTGTACTTAGAAATCTAATACATGTTCCTGGTTTCTTTACAGACTATGACTTTGTGCTACAGCCCCTTTAAAAAGATTGACAATTTTTATATACAGTATTTAGCCTTATAGGGAACATATACCATATTCATATACAGAATACTGTGTGAAGCAACATCACCAAACAGTTAAAAAAAAAACGTGTTTCACTTGATTTAATCATTGACATCCTCTACATCCAGAGGAAAGAAGGATTGACCATAATCATAGACTGGTATTCTTTACTGTAAGAACAGTGAGACTATGGAGCTCTCTACTAGAGGAGGTTATCGGTCGATTCATTGAACACGTTCAAGAGGAGCCATGGATTACAGGTTACATTTATTAGATTTTTGGAGAAAGGATGTTGATCCAGGCAATTATTCTCATTTGCTATATTTAGAGTAGGAAAGGCTTTTTTACCACTAATATGGGACAATGGTGACAACCTCATAGCGGTTTTTGCCTTCCTGTAGATCAACTCTGAAGGCTTTCAGGTTGGACTTGATGGACATGCTTATTTTTTTCAATCTTATCAACTTTCCATTTATCTGTTACCTGAGGAAATATATACTCATGCTCATTGATCAAATCAGATGCTTCTCTAAATGACAAACAATATGGCCAATATCATTATGTTCACAAATGATCATTTTTACTAGAGGAATCCTCCAAAATGTATTATCTGAGTTATGTCCTGGATGTGGTTCTCATGCATAGATTTTTATGTAAGAAAATCTGGTTCCTGGATTTACTGTACCTATACAAGCAGCAAGCAATAAAACTGTAAACTATAACGTACAAACATAGTAAACTAGCCAGCCACCATGACAAATGGATGACAGTCCCCTACATGGTCCAAATGTTTAATTATGCAGATTTTTGGTGTGCCATATTTGAAGGGACCTTTATGGAAGCAAAATACAGTGATCCCTCAAGATACAATGGCCTCAAGATACAATATTTTCAACATACAATGGTCTTTTCTGACCCATCGTAAGCTGAAACCAGACTCAACATACAATGTCTCAGACTCAGATCTAACCAATCAAGGCCACTTCTCTGGTAAAATAACTGTATTAGTTACTAGTTATCAGCTATTCCAGACTGTTATATGTAAGGATCTGTCTTAGTTATCTGCTTATTTTTCTTAAATATTCATTTTCTCTTATCTTTGATGACATTTTGGGTCTTTGGAACCAATTACTGAGCTTACAATGGTTTCAACATACAATGGTCGGCCTGGAACCAATTAATATTGTAACTTGAGGGACCACTTGTATCTGTACCTGTAGACCATATTCGTAGAAAATGAATACTCTAGTCTGAAGAGCTCAGTATTTAAGTCTATTGCCCTCTATATTGAATAGAGGGCAATAGACTCTTTGTACCTTTTCTATCTGACAAAGTCAAACTTAAAAGACTAAAAACAAACAAAAATATATGCAATACAGATGGTCCGCTATAGTATAAGCTCCAACCTTGTCAAAAAATGAAAATGACCCAGGACTTAGAAGTTAACGCTCTCATCTGCATGTCTTCATCGGGTCAGCAATCTGTTTTTACAGGGGAAAAAAAATCAATACGTTGTAGATTTAGTATTAGAACAGAATTGTGCATTTCTGAAACACTGTCTGATCTGAATCATTTATAATGTGAGTTTCTGGTAAGTCCCCCAGAGATTTCACTTGTGCTGAAACACCAGAAAGCAAGAAATATTTGGAAGATTATTAATGTTTTTACAAGCAAAGAAATGTATGGAAGTTCTGCAGTCATTACACGATATTCGGGATCTTATACAATGTCTAACATGGTTTTACCGCCATGACTGCTGCTCGTATACATCAACCGCTAATGTCTATGAAATGCAGAGTTTTGTGAAATCTCATACATCGCAATATATAATGTTGTTGCCCTTATTTTGTTCCCAAGACAAAACGTAACCTGTTTGAGTATTCTAACCCCGCTTATGGCTGTCATTATTTTGTGTGCACACTTGTTTCCTATGGCAGGGATGTCATAGTGGGTCAATGTCATTACTTGGTGTCTAGTTGGAGCTCTGAGGGGGTGAGAGCTTTTCCCGAGGAAGTGAGATACATGACAGTATGTGATCTAAAGTGAACAGGAAATAGTCTGGACAATCTTTCATTGACACGGGATGATCACACAGGATAATGAAGATCTGGTACTGTCACATATTAAATTCACGGACTGTTTTTATGTAGTAAGGGAATTTCCTGTAGATATCATACTATGCATAAAGCCACAGGAAACAGCAGTAGCTTCAATTAAATTGTGGTTTTTTTACTAACATTTCCCTTTAATGAACATTCCTCCTAAATACATTTTTAAAAAATCCCCAGTGAATATTTCAATATTTGTCTTTTGGACACAACGTAAAAAATAACCATTGTGAAAAAATATAAGAAAAATTCAACAGTGAAGTTTTATTTTCATACCCCACACACACAAAAACGTGCAATGTTTCGACTTGTACAGTGGGTACTTAGCAAGAAATCCTTGAAATCCAGCACTCAATAAAAATCTTTTACGTTTATTAGATGCATGACATTTAACAGTAGTACCATTAAAAACAAAGAAATCTCTTAGGCTTTCACACTAGCGTTTTATAATTCCGGTATTGAGTTCCGTCATAGGGGCTCAATACCGGAATAAAACGTTTCAGTTTTGTCCCCATTCATTGTCAATGGGGGCAAAACTGAACTGAAGACAACGGAATGCTCCTGAAAGCATTCCGTTCCGTCTTCAGACCGGAGAGCAAACCGCAGCATGCTGAATGACCCCCAATGAAAGTCAATGGGGACGGATCCGTTTGGTGTGACACAATGGTGAACGGATCCGTCCTCCATTGACTTTCAATGGAGTTCATGACGGATCTGTCACCTGCACACATACACACATACAGACATACACATAAACATACACAGACATATACACATACAAATACACATACATACTTACATGCTCCTGGCAGGTCACCATAGCGCAGGAGGAGCAGGACGGCGCACACATAGGACGATTCCACCAGGCGCCCAGCAGAGGGCGCTGTGGGGAATCGTCCTATGTGCGCGCCGTCCTGCTCCTGTACTGTGCTGTGGAGACCTGTGGCTACGTATGTAGCCACAGGTCCGGGCCGTGACCTCCACACAAATTCAGAGTCTCGGGAGAGAACCGGCTATACGTAGCCACAGTCACAGACCTGTGGCCTGTGACTGTGGCTACGTATAGCCGGTTCTCTCCCGAGACTCTGAATTTGTGTGGAGGTCACGGCCCGGAAGCGGCTGACCCAGACGGCTGAGGGAAGCCGCAACAAAAGCTGCTTGTGAACAGCGTCTTATTAAAGGTGAGATAGGGAAACCTATGTCTAGCCAGAGCCTAGCCGGGCAGGTATTTTGGTTTATGATTTGTTTTGTGTTGAGTGGTGGTACCAATAAAATAGAGTTGGACCTGGAAAACCTCGCATTTATGAAGAAATTGTGTGATGTGACCCCCTGAGCGTGTACGGTCCCTTACAGTATGTATTGTGTGACGTGTGGGGCCGGAGCGCGGTTCCGGCCCCACACGTCCCTGCGGCAGCACGGATCCGGCAGCACCCTTCACCTGCCAGATCCATGTTGCCGCTAATGTGAAAGAGGCCTTATGTGTTTCATGCTACATTCAGTAAGGCATGATATCCACCCCATATTTATTTTACAGCTGATCCCAGAGTTTTTTTGATCAAAAGGAAGACAAAAAAAAATGAGGCAAAGGGAAAAGATTCCCCAAAATAAATGTCACAGGATGTTTCCACTCTTCTTTTTGCCAAGATCTGATCATTCGTAACGCATTCTAATCCTGCCTGTAATGATATCACCTCTGTGTATAGATAAGACAGGATCCTCCATTCACAATAGGTAATTGTCAGATCTCATCTAGTCTTCCCTTGTACAATGACCTCTGCACAGGTCACAAAGCATGCCTAGAAAACTCTCCCATAGAAGTCAATGAGGTCCCCTCCTGACCATTGTGACTATGGCCCATTGGGCTGCCGTAAAGCAATTTTCTTACTGCTGATGTTACGAACAGCTCAAGCAAGATGGCCGTCCCCATAATAATGTTCAGGAAATAAAATTTAAAAAAATCTACAATCATAAATTAAAAACAGATAAAAGGATGCATGTTACTATCTAGTTTTAACTGGCAGATAAAAAAAAAAATTTGGTCACACATTTCCTTTAAGATTAAAAAGGGTGTATGGGGAGCAGATCTCCTGACTGTGATGTGCAAGGAGTCTTAGGTGGTTCCGGACTTTTGAGTCACCATGATGTGTGTGGATTATTATAAAGATACTTCTTTTTCAGAACGAATAACTGGTAGATGCTATGGGGGAGATTTATATTGAGGGGAATTTTTAAAGGCAGTTTGAAAACAGGAGTGAGTGTTGCATAATGTTGCAGCGTTTTTGTGCAAATAAACCCAATGAGTTGCAAAGCCCTATTTTTGCAATTTTTTTTAAAGCTTTAGTTATGGAGTGCAGAGCTTGATAAAATCTATTTATTGCGCTTCTGATCATCTCTACTTTGCACTTTCCTGAAGGTAGTTGTGCTGGAACTTGCTACATTTTTTGCACTGACATTAAGTGTGCATGGAGCGGTCTATGCAGAGCAGTTCTGGCTACTGAAATGTCCTGCTCTTTGGTTGATAATGATCTCCTTGGGAGTAATTAGCTGCAACCCTGGGAGCTCACACACCTCATTAGAGAGGGGATTAGAGTGGTGTAAGGAGAGGATCACAAGTCTGCTTTACACTGGAGGGAGACTATCTTCATAGCTCCAGATGAAAGGCGCACTAACATTCCCATATGATTAATGTAACAGGCTAATAAAGGAAAACATATTAATATATACAGTAGTATGTATATGGGGTGTCTTTATATATATACTGCAATAATGAACAGCTGCAGGCTTTAGTATTAGATGTCAGGGGATCATTAGTCCTAGAGACTCTTCCTCGCAGTCTCTGCAAGTTAGGCAGATTGCAGTTTGTGCATATTTACACTGAAAATTTTTGCCCATTATCTATAAAAATAAATCAATATGGCCAATATCATATGGCTACAAATGATCATTTTTACTAGAGGAAATTTCCCAAATGTATTATCTGAGTTATGTCCTGGATGTGGTCCAAATGAACGGTGTGCGATGACCTGCTATGAAGAAAATAAAAACTTTCAGTTACTCTTTTGGGTGTTGCAACACAGAAGTTAATTTTTTTTCAAACTGGTCATCTTATGTCACTCTTCTGGATATCTTGAGGCAAGAAAAGTAAAGAAGACCCCATCGGTATATACAGTATGTGTCTTAATGCTCACCAGATGACACCAATATAGCTGACAAATAAATTATTTCGGTGTCATTACCTCGCTCAGCTCTGTGCAGCACAGTTGTTTTCATTCTGCCAGGGTTTATTGTGGGTGAGACTACCAATGTATGTAAAGGTGCAATAGAAGATTTATGTAAGAAGAGAACGGAGAACGCATCATAGACTGGACCGCAAAATGACAGGCAAGAAACCAGATAGAGAGCCCCTCACCTGAGTTTGTTGTGCGAAGGGCACAACGACCTAAAGAACAGTGAAGAAGGTTCCAAGGATGAAGAATGGGGAACTCTCAAAGCAGCACTACCTCGGTAAACAATATAGTCTTGGCTGGAGTCAATGTAATACGTTATTTCTAGTTGTCTTGTCAATGTCTTTTGGGACAGTACCAGTGCCTTCGTCAGGCAGTGTACAACAGGATCTTGTATATCACCTGATGAAGGGACTGGTATGGTCCCGAAACGGGTTGCCAAGACTATACTGTTTACAGAGGTAGAGTTCCCCGCTCTTCCTCCTTAAAGAAGAACTCCCGCAAAAAAAATTTATTCTCTGACCTGTTAGAAAGGTGCATGATGTAATCTGTAGTGAATGCAATCTTCTCATCAGTGATTGTAATTCTGAGTTATCCTCTCTCTTCTTATTGTAGCTGGGTCATGTGACCAACTCCCTGACCACCAACTGACCCAGGACAGGAAGCCAGTCACTTCTATATTCATTCCTATGAGACTGAGAGTGAGGCTCCCATAGGAATGCATTGAGAAATAGACTTCCTGTCCACACATAAGTTATTGTGTGAGTTGGTGGGTCTGATTCCTAGTCATATGACACAGATGAGAAGCATCAGGGAGATATAACTGAAAAAATGGAGCCACTGGTAAGAAAATGACATTCACTACAGATTACATCATGTACATTTCTAGCAGGATATGGAATACTTTTTTTGCGGGATTTCTTCTTTAATGTATGTAAAGGGCTACGTTTGCCATGATTCCCTCTTACACAATGCCTGTATGTACAGCTGCTTGCATGCGCCTCTCTTACAAAGTATAAGGTAGTACTGCAATTACACGCTGTCTTCACAGAAAACATACCTCTTTTACCAAGACCTTACTCTGCTGTTCCGCCACTCACTAACACTACAGAATCTATGATTAGTGCCCCTCCAGAAACAGGTAGGGAAGAGTGGAGATAGCAGGCATATATGTGTTATTTGACATTGTGTTAAATTAGTCATGCACCTCTTTGATATTGGGAATGTTCCTGGTAGCCGATGAAAAAGAACAAGCTCAGATCTTGACGTATAGCTGCCGAGAGCCACTGCATTGCCAAAGAACAGACTTTAAATGAGAGATAATAATATATTTAACTTCTGCCCTCTTCCTCTTACCAATAAATTCAGTGTGATCAGAATGGAGCTAACAAAGACCCTCAGCAGACCAATGACCGTATCGTTTTTTTTATCCAAAAATTTCAGTATGATATATGCGTTTATGACCCTGAACATGATGGAGTTATGTAGCTGATAGCACTGGTCAGTGCAGCAATAATGATGTATGGACAGCAGTATGAATACATACATGTCACTGTCAGAAATGAAATACAAACCACATTTACCTCTGCACCAGAGTTCATAAATATTAAAGGGTTGTCAAGGTTACAGATATTGATGACCTATCCTCAGAATAGGTGATCAATATCAGATCGATGGGGGTCCGACATGCGGCACTACCTCCGATCAGCTGTTTCAGACAGGCACCAAAAATTATACAATGTACACAGCGAAAGCAAGAGGCTCCAGATGCTGTGTAGTTTCCAGCAATGGCATATATAGCTCTGTTGCCATTCACGTGAATGGAAGCTGGGCTGCAGTACCCCAGCACAGTCACTACATGGAGAACAGAGCTGTCTGCTTCCTTTTACGTACATTGTACAGTTTCCTGAGTTGGAGGTGGCTGCCTAAAACAGCTGCCAGGTGTCGGACACCACCGATCTGATATTGATGACCTGTCCTGAGGATAGATCACCAACACCTAAGGCCTCTTTCACAGTAGCGGCAGCACGGATCCGGCAGGTGAAGGGTGCCGCCGGATCCGTGCTGCCGCAGGGACATGTGTGGGGCCGGAACCGCGCTCCGGCCCCACACATGTCACACAGTACAGACACACACACAGACATATACACATACAAATACACATACATACTTACATGCTCCCGGCAGGTCTCCACAGCGCAGGAAGAGCAGGACAGCGCGCACATAGGACGATTCCCCACAGCGCCCTCTGCTGGGCTCCGGGTGGAATCGTCCTGTGTGTGCGCCGTCCTGCTTCTCCTGCGCTATGGTGACCTGCCAGGAGCTTGTAAGTATGTATGTGTATTTGTATGTGTATATGTCTGTGTATGTTTATGTGTATGTCTGTATGTGTGTATGCCTGTATGTGTGTATATGACGGATCCGTCATGAACTCCATTGAAAGTCAATGGAGGACGGATCCGTTCACCATTGTGTCACACCAAACGGATCCGCCCCCATTGACTTTCATTGGGGGTCATGACGGATCCGTCTTGGTGCGGATGCCTGGACCGTGGGGCAAACCGCAGCATGCTGCGGTTTGCTCTCCGGTCTAAAGACGGAACGGAATGCTTTTAGGAGCATTCCGTTGTCTTCAGTTCAGTTTTGTCCCCATTGACAATGAATAGGGACAAAACTAAAGCGGTTTATTCCGGTATTGAGCCCCTATGACGGAACTCAATACCGGAATTATAAAACGCTAGTGTGAAAGTAGCCTAAGTCCTGTGAAACCCATGTTGTTGGCAGTAGCCAAAAACTAGACACATTTCTTCATTGGAACATTTCACTGTAAGACACTGCAAGGTCCTAGGAGCCTAGTTTCAACAGTTTATACAACGAGAAGTTGAGAAATAGATATTTTGGGACAAGTAGAAGGTCATCTAAGATGGAGATGGAGCTGCAGTCGAGGGGACTTCTGCCTCTAAGTCCGGCAGCTTTGATCCAGCACATTCTTTGGGTCTTTGTGATTTAGCTGACAGAAGGGTATTTGTGTCTCTTCAGCAACTTCCTCCATCAGGTCACTCTCCTAATCAGGTTCAAAATGTTAATTACTGCGTCTGCCGGAATAATTGGGGAGAGCTCTTGATTGTCATCTGGTAGGGAAGACCAATTGCTCTCCATATCAGAAGATGATCCTCCTCCAGTTAGAAGACGTTTAACCCGTAGTGTGTTGAAGAACAACAATTTATGAATTCTTTACCGATCTTATATACTGTATATAGTTAACAATTCAGCAACAGTTTTATCCAAACGTCTTCATTCACATTGAGAGACGTGGCGATGTGCCAGGTAGAGAGGGAAGAAGGATTTGCTGTAAATACAAGGGTATTATAATACTTAAGAAAGGAAGCTAATTCACTCAGATGCCTAACTCTGCGTTAATGCCAACCAGATTCCTTCTCCATTACTGATGACTACATTGTGTGATTAATGGCCTTGAACTTTAGACCGAGGCCTGAAACGTAGCTCCTTTTATTCTTCTCACACTTAATGATCTCCAGCAGACGACTGTTTGTGGCATTTTAGCTAAAGCACATTATTGTGCAGAGAAGAGCGTAGACCTACCATACATTACGTGACAAATCACTGACACCACGTAAAGATCCTTTCAATCATCTCCCATAGATTGCAGTGCAGTGTCCATCTCAATGCAATGTGTCTCTGACATCGATTCCTGACAACTCGCCCTCATTACAACCATTGTGTTGTCATTTCAGGGACAGGATTGTTCTATGTCGTGTTCTCCTGGAACGTTTGGAACTGACTGCTTGTCAGTGTGTAACTGCAAGAATGGTGCTGCCTGCTCTCCGGTGGATGGGTCTTGTTTGTGCAGAGAAGGTAAAGCAATCCATGGTGTCTTCAGTAGATACATATGTATTACAATTGTTTCAAGGATATGCAACACTCTTAAATTATTAAAAGTATAGTGGGGTAGAGTAAAGGCTCCTTTACAGTCCCCGATATTCCAGTAGATTATTGACAGCAACCGTTCGTACCAACGCTCGTTAACGATAATCATCCCGTTTAAAGTGCCGATGAATGAGCGTTTTGTAATAGATAGTTGGTGCTGACCCCTAAATTATCATTTGATTGCGCCATCTGATCAGCCTCTGCTGCAGGCAAATAATGATTCTCTATGGGGACAAGCGGTGGATTTAGTGACCTCTCCTCTCCATACTGTGGAGGAGATCACTGCATGTAAATTCAGCTGTCTCTTTGGTTGACAAGCAGGCGATTGTCGGGAAGGAAAGCTTGCTTCCCGACAATCATTAGCTTCTTCGGACTGTGTAAAGGGGCCATTACTATTTGAAATAGCCAAATGCCAGAATTGACTGTAGGGAAAAAGGGAACGTAGTGTAGTGGAGGAAATTCATGGCTTAATAGGCGCTAAAATTAGGCCAAAATTTGGGTGTGCAATTCTGGCACAACGTAAGCCTCTAACATGCGGTATAAATGAAGACTAGACAGTCTAAGGGCACATGCACATGACCGTATATCCGCACAAAATGGATCCACAAACGTCCGTGTGCATTCCGTACTTTGCGGAACAGAATAGCCGGCACCCTAATAGAACAGTACTATCCTTGTCCGTAACGCAGACAATAATAGGGCGTGTTCTATCTTTTTGCGGAACAGAAATACAGACATACGGAAACAGAATGCTTATGGAGTAAATTCTGTTTCTTTTTTCGGACCCATTGAAATGAATGGTTCAGCATACGGTCCGCAAAAAAATGGAACAAACACGGAAAGAAAATACATTTGTGAGCATGAGCACTGAAGGTGTGCCGGATTTATCATCCAGCACCTGCCACTGTAATAAACCTGCCTAGTCTAGGTTTGCACTTAGACACTATTAGTAAACCTGTCCCAGTGTGTTAGTCCATTCCCTACTAACACGCATCATAGGATTACCCTCTACAATAGAAGAACTGCCAGTTGTTTTCCTGTCATTTATCACACCCAGCTCCCCCTGTAACCTGGACATTTGGATTTTTTCATTCAAAACAGCAGATTTTGTAAGGGAAGAAAAAAAAAGTTTAAACAAAGTGTTATATTTAAACACCAGTATAAAAAGGAGAATTTAAAGAGCACCTGTCAGCAGGATCAATCCCACAATACCATCATATTTCATGGAAGGGTTGATTCTGCTGATTAAAATGATTCCTATCTTTTGAAAATCGCTTGTGCTGTTCCTGAGAATAGGAGTCTGTTTTTCTCAGGAGCACCACAACTAATTTTCACAAGATAGGTATCATGTTAATCAGCAGGATCAACCTCATCAGGAGGTATGCCAAGTGTAATAGGGTCGATCTGCTGACAGGTACTCTTTAAGGGTGGGTTCGCACTAGCGTTATGTCATTCCGTTATAGGTTCTATTGTATAACAGAATGGCCAGACGGAATGCAAAACGGAAGCCTTTAACTCCCTAACTGTTTTGCCAGAGTGGAGCTCCAGCAGTGGGAAAAGTAGCTAACTGGAGGGGGGAGTGCTGCTTTAGATGCTGCTACCTCCTGAATCGTAGCAGCTAGAAACATGCAACTGATCTTGTTTGAAAGCAGGCATTCCAAGCTTTCAGACAATACCAAAAGCAATATGTTCAGGACAGAGAAAGATATCACTGATAGAAATCGGGATGCTGTGAATGCAGCTGAAAATGAAAGTAAAAACAGGTTTTATTCGCGATTATTCCTGACTTGATTTCTAACAGTGATTTCTCCTCTGTTGCTTGGACTTTAGTTGTCAGTTGCATGTTTCTAGCTGCTACCATTGAGGAGATATCACCATCTAAAGCAGCCCTCCCCCCTCCAGTTAGCTACTTTTCACACTGCCTGAGCTGGACTCGGGCAAAATAGTTAGGTGGTTAAGAGGCTTCCATTTTGCTCCATCCTAATAGAAGTCTATGGGCAACTATAACAGATCTGTCTGGTTTCCGTTATGCAGGACGGGAAAAAAAGGTGACGAACCCACCCTAACTTCCTTTTCTCTTAATTGAATTACAATAAGTAAGTATCAATGTTATTAGTACTCTGCTATTAAAATTACTGGTAATGGCTAACAAACTCTGTTACTATGTACTATATGGTTCCTAACCCATCTCTCATTCCACTGCCAGATCCTTATAAACTGCCCCAGGTTTCCACTCAATGACTCTAGCCTTAAGCACTGTGTTAGGAAATAAATTTGTTAGGCTCTGTTCACACTTGTGTTGCGACCGGTTGCGATGCTGTTCTTGCTATCAAAAATACCAGAGAGCCATGGGGTCCTCCGACAGTCTGTTTGGATCCATTGAAGAACAGATCATCATGACGTCAGTAAGAAATGTAAGCCATGAAGTTAGTGTGAACAGAGTCTATGATCTATATCCCAATCTTTTTAACACACATACTGTATGCATTGAAGATCGTTTCTATAATTATATTATGTTCTGTTACTATTATATGTTCTGTTTCATGGTGAATATTCTAAGGCAGAAACCATCTCTTTTGTATGTCTTCACCCAGGATGGCAAGGAACAGACTGTTCTATTCCCTGCCCCAGTGGTACCTGGGGTCTGTACTGCAATCAGACCTGTCATTGCTTTAATGATGCCTCCTGCAGCCCAATGGATGGCAGCTGCATGTGTGCTGGCAGGCTGGATGGGAGACATCTGTGACCAGCCGTGTCCGGTAGGGAAGGAACTTCTTTTTGATGTATTCATCTGCTCTAATGCTGATTCTCCCATTATTCCACTGTTTTTGACTTTTTTATTCTTCTTCATATAGGAAGGGATGTATGGTTTGGACTGTATGGAACAGTGTGATTGCGGTCACGCAGAGGGATGTGACCCTGTCACTGGGCACTGTCACTGCCTGGCAGGATGGACAGGTATGTACAGTATATGCAGTAGAATACTACTCTGTCTATGGCCTAGCTTTCAAATATTGTTTACTGTACTACTTTTTTTAAATCTATGCCTATTAATATATCATATGTATATTGATCAGCCATAACATTGATTATCTCTTGTGTCCCAGGAGAGCCGCCATGCCTTTGTCTCCTCCTCACTGTCCTGTGTCTGGCTGTAGGACAGCTGGCTGGAGCAGGAGCCTCTCTGCTGTGCCCTGTCTGCAATAGGACACAAAATTAATATCCACCTCCTTGAAGGAGCTTAGCCCCTCAACCATTGCCCAGATTTCTTTAGATTCTCTGTGAGATTTCTACGAGGGTGTTTGTTTCAAAAACATACTGGAAATCCAGCAGACTGACAAACCACGGGAGCAGTATTAGGGCTCATGCCGTTTTTACCGTCCTCAAATCGCAGATCCACAAAACAGGGAAACCGGCCGAGAGCCTGCCGACATTTTTTTTCTTCTTTAGAAATACTGTATCCTTGTCTGCAAAATGGACAAGAATAGTACATGTTCTATATTTTTGCAGGGCCACAGAACAGACATACGGATGACATATTTTGCAGCCCTATTGAAGTTAATAGTCCCACATCCGATCCACAAAAAATGCAGATTGGATGCGGACCAAAACCACAGTCATGTGCATGGGCCCTTATCTTGTGTTTACTTGCGGGTTTAGGCTGGGTTCACATATAGTTTTTTATGTTAATTTTGCCGTTTCTTTTTTTTTTTTTTGCGCTTTTTTAACATGAATTTTTGATACTTTTTTGTGGCAAAAACACCAATTCCAGAAAGATAGTACCTGAAATTTTCTTTTATATTGGTGTTTTCCCATTGGGGTACATTTTTTGTGTCCACGGCTTTCCTTAAGGCCCCATTCACACGTCCGTATAATGTGTCCGCATCCTTTCCGCAATTGCGGACAATTATGCGGATAGGATGCGGATCCATTCATTTCAATGGGTCTCGAAAAAATGTGGAAAGTACACCGTGTGGTGTCCACATCCGTGTGTCCGTTCCGACTGTCCGCATAAAGAAATCCTCCTGTCCTACTTTTCTCCCGAATTGCGGTCCGTAGCACAATGAAAGTCTATGGATCCGCAAAAAATGCGGAAGACATGCGGAAAGGCATCCGCATGTCATCCGTATTTGCAGATTCCATTCCAGGAGGGGTGAAAAAAAAAGATGTTATTCATCCTTCCGTTTTTTGCGGATCCGCAAAAAACGGATGACATATGGATACATCCTTTCCGTTTTTCACTGAAAAACGGAACGGAGGTCCTGGAAAAACTGAGTTTTTTGTGGAACAACGGATCCGCAAAAAAATGCAGCGGTGCTTGCAGTAGTACTGCAGCTTTCTAATAGATTTTCTTAGGCTGGCTGTTGTCACGTTCATCGGTCACGTGACCTAGGTGCAGCTCAGCCCCATTGAAGTGAATGAGAACTGAGCTGCGATACCAAGCACAGCCGCTGTACAATGTACAGCACTGTGCTTGGTGAGCAGAGAAGGCTGCGTGCTGGTGCCTGATCGGCGGGGATCTCAGGTGTCAGACACTCACCAATCAAATACTGACGCCCTATCCAGAGGATAGTCGTCATTAATAAAATAAATATTGGAAACCCCCTTTAAAAAAAAACGCCGCAATGGGAGTCAGCAGTGGCATAATAAAAACATCAAAAAATGTGACCTAAAAAAAAACATGCGTTTTTCTAGTTTTTTAGCAGCAAAAAAAAAAAAAAACACTAAACCACATTCATGTGTGAAGGAGACTGCTGAAGTGTAGTGAGCACTGCAGTATTTTTGTACAAATTTGCTTGTCTGCACGTGGCTGTGTATTTGACTTCATCAAATCAGAGCGAAGGAGCAGAGCTAGGGGCTGAGCGGCGTTGTGTAGTAAATTAAATAGATATTATCACCCCAACAAATACACAGCTCTCCGTCTGCTCAGCACTGATTGGTGTGGGAGCCAGAGGCAAGAAGGCATGTGTGCAGGGAGATTACTGACCTCCGGGATGCTGAAGACAAGATGGGGGGGTCTGGGTATCAGGCGCCTGAAAGGTTCAAGTCTCACGGATTCATACAGAAGGGGCTATGATTGTGAAGATGGGGGCCTGCAACTTTTTTATGTACAGTATCAGGTTCTTGATTGTCAAAACTGAATAAAAGATATACTATAGGTATTATGCATAATATGGAGCCTAGTATAAGAAGATGAAACTAAATCATCAAGGAATGTATTAGATGAAGAGCCTACATAACAATTTTTGGAATTACTACATTTATATATGGAGGCAAACTCAACATAAACCTGGAGGTCTGGTGGGAGCTGCCCTGTAGTTATATCAGTGGACAGAGGCAGTGCAGTTATCGCAGTCCAGGACCGGTTTTAGAGAAAATGGGGCCCTGGACAAAGTAGAGACCGGTCCCTACAGTTTTATATGATATTACTTAAAACTTCAAATAAACATGCATTAACAAGAAAGCAGATGGTGGAGGGTAGTGAAGAACTAATGAGGACATCCATTTTCATGTGGGGTAGTGAATGGGTTAATAGGAAAAAACCCTGTTGATCTAGCATGGTACTAGGGCCATAAAGGGGATAGTGAATAATATTAAAGAGAGTCTGCCAGCAGTTTTGTCATCTGGCAGCTGTGATGCTGAAAAAGCAAACTTTGAATCCCATGGAACGCGACTGTACCAAGGCAAACCCGAAGGCCTCAGTACACCAGGGTCAGTGTACGAGCCAGACCACAGCCACTGCCCTCTGCTGTGAGTAGTGATAGCTACTGTATAGCGTCCAACCAGGAGACCATTACAACCGTCTGCTGACTGACCCCATCATTGATGGTATAAGATTGTGAAATAAAGCTAAATATATAAAATGTAATATAAAATATATTATATAAAATAACAAATATCAAATATAAATAGATTAAAAAAAAGATCTGTGGTGGTCTAGGGCAGTTAAAGAGTTAATTACCTATTCCCTGGTGATCTATATTTTCCTGTGTCTTTGGCAGATTCCTGGAAAACTAGAGCTCAGGGCACTGCCAGTTTACCACCGCGCCACAATTTTGCCATTATATATAATGGCAGACTCCAAGCTGACTGATTCTAGGGCTAAAAGTTGTTTGTCAGCACCTCCAAGGCTTAAGGTAGGTTCGCACTGTTTTTTAGAGGAGGTTTTGAGCCAGATATTCCTGCAGGTCCTTCCTTTAGATTTCCAATTCCTTTCTTATCCATTGTTGGCTTTGGCTGAAAAACCTTCAGGAAAATGTACTTTAAAACCTCCTAAAAAAAAACTCTCTGTGAACCTACCCTTAATGGTTTCTGGTAGGGAAGGTTCTGGCTTTGGTTCGGCTGGTATGAACTTTGCATAGGTTCTGGCAACACAAATATTTAGTATTTTACTTTTTTTAATTATTAATCAAAAATTTCCAACAATGAACAGTCCTCGATGCATAACATGAATGGACAAAAATGGACTTCATCTTCAAATATAAATACAGTTGTACCTGCAATGCACCTCTATAGTCTTATATGTATGAATGGCCATTTCATCAGTGATACACAGGGTGCCCCCCCCCCCCATTAAGTAAAGAGTTTGTTGAAAATCTTATTCATGATGGACTATTTGAAGGTCCTGTTGACTGACTATGAGCGGTAGAGCAAGCTTTTTATTCTTTGTAATGATGATGTTACAGTTTCCAGCAGAAAGAGTCAAGTTCTGGGAAGAGGTATAAGTAGTCACTGGTTCTAGGAAGGGTGCCATGATTGTTAGACTTGCTCTTCAGAAATAGAAAACCCCTTTAAAAAGGTTCACTGGATTTTTGATATTGATGCTATCCTCAAGCTAGGTAACCAATATCTCAACAGTGGAGGTCTGACTCCCAGCACCCCTGCCAGTTTGAGGAAGCTGTGGCACTCTCTGAGCTCCGATGAGTGCTGCAGCCTTCTCACTCACCAAGCACAGTGCCGTCACTTGAATGGGACTGAGCTTCGGATAGGCTATGTGACCAATGAACGTCACATGGCCTAGGAAGAGGTCTAAGCGCTCACAGAGTGCACGGCCTCTTCGTACAGCTGGGAGTCTAACCCCCACTGATCTTGATCCTGAGGATAGTCCATCAATATGAAAATCCTGAATAACCCCTTTAAGATATACAACGCTGGATGCATGCTCTCTTATGAAAACTGTCTTGTGTTATGTTATAATATGTAATATTACAGATCATGTACATATGGATCTGGCAGTATATGCTTTCAGTACTAATATTAGCAAATTATTATATACGCAAAGTCAAGACACTGTCGTCCATGAGTTACAATAATTTTGGAATTAAATGTCAGACATATTGTTTTATTGAGCAGGAAAAAAAAGTCTAGATCGATGTCTTTCAGAAAAACGGTGAAAACCCCCCTTAATAATTGTTTCCCATTCACATTTGCTCTTTTGTGCATCGTGAATGAATGTTCCTTCCCCTAATCCTGCTGCTCCTGTACTGTAACTCCACTATAGAGGCAACTACTTATATCCGACTATTCTTAGCTTTGATTCTGGCATCTGATTTGACTTCTCTAGCTGACAGTCTGAGCGCCTTCTGGCTGTACATACTGTAGACTAATTGTTTGCACAGAATAGCCACTGCTGCCTATTGTCAGACAGAGAATGAAGCCGGTTAGGTGGTTGTACATAAAGGCTTTGTCGCTCTCCTGGTCATGAGCACAGTGACAGAAGGACAGGTGACGCTGCTCCAAGTGTCGCTAAGGTTCCTCTGAGAAGAGAAGATGGAAGAGTTTGGTCACATCAGACCTGTCACTCACTCACACGGCTGTCCCTTGCCTGCCCTTCAGCTCTATTAATGCACGACCACAGATAATCTCAACTCCCACAAGGCTTGGTCCTTGGGTTTAAAGACGCAGCCGCTTCCTTTACCGTGCTGATGAACTAGTACTGCCTCTGTGCAAAGTCTCGACACCTTTTATACAATGGAGCTGTCAGTGGAAGCCGCTGGGGACTGGAGATAGCAGCTAATTATACTAGATGACGGACGTGTCTGTGCATCCTACGATAGACCTGTCTGTCTGACTCTATTCTTCTTGGAAATGTCTTCATAATCTTCATTTCCATCGCTCCCGCCTTTCCGAGACCCAAGCAAGTTCACCAAGCTGAATATTTTTAAGGCGATGCACCAGGTCTTCTACGCCAGTGATTACTTCTTGTGTACTATGTGTGTGTAAAACAGTGGAGCGTCTGTGCGATGAGAGACTACTCCAAGGTTATAAAGGAAGAGCACTGCACTGACTCTCGGAAGGCACGCAATGCACTTTGCACTCTATAAAATAAAATCATAATATGAACATATAATATATTTGGCTGCCTGAAGAAACAGAGATAATAAAGTTCGAGCAAGGTCATCCAGAGACAGCAATTTAAGAATATGCAAAATTGTCGAGGGCTAGATAAGGCGGCATGGCACTGCAGGATTACGGCTACCCCCGGATTATCCCGCTTCATGATTGGACGCTAGTTTTGGTTGCCACTCTCTGGGACTAGAGATAAGTCTCCGGAATGTTCGTTTTCATTTTTTTTCACAAGACTTAATTTGTACAAAGCTGATAAGGAATTGTACTTCCGCCTGTGCTCAAAAATCCTCTCGGGGTGAAAGAACTTTGAAATCTCCAACCTGCAGGCGGAAGGAAAAGTTTTAGCAATCACCGCTCATTGATAGTGATGGGTGAATTTCTGGGAATTTAATTCGGGTCGAATTCAATTTGGATACAAAATAATTTGGCTCAGATCAAAAGTACTTCAGTTGCCCTGAAACACTGCCAATTACAGTCTGATGTTTTTTTCTCTCACACGCCCTCTCTGTACAAAAATTCTCCTGAACTGAATAACATGAAGTTCTGATAGAAACCTAATTTCTTAACAAATTCTGGTTGAATTTTGATTCAGTAGAATCAATTCTCTCTCTACTCTTTGGTTTTGGCACTATGATTACTACCAGCAACATGGAGAAGCGGGAGCCCTGGAGAAAAGTTAAAATTGGCTCCTCTACAAGGGTGACATGATGTTCCTTATTGTTTCCTACATTTGTAGTGTCTGATGAGAAGGTTCTGTTCAAACCACCCATAGAGTAGAACCATAGAAATGGAACCAATGGACGTTGGCACCTACCTGTCATACAGGGCCATCTTTTAGTTGCCTACTTAGCACATATGCCCTTGGTTCCCTTAAAAGCTGAGATATTCCTCTTTAGTAGAGTCTGCTCCAACCCTTAGTTGGCCAATACAGTCATCTTAAGACAGTGATCCATGTATCCGTACAATCATGGTCATTGGACAGTGGGAGTAATTGCTAATTGCTTAGCTAAGTTTCCAAAGGATAATGCGATGTTTCAGTCTTGGTTGCACCTTTCAGCATGTGAAGGGTGGAGGACATTGCCAGCTCACTGTAAATTTCCTAGGTCTGCAATATTTTTGCATTAACTCAGGACGGTTTGAACAAAATCAGCAAGTAGCACAAGTGAGAGAAAACGACTCGGAGCCTGTGTAATGATTTTCACTCACTCGCAGTAATCCTTAAACTTTCAGCTGCCGAGCAGATTGAAGCCTCAGTAATTACAATGCGGTACCTGTTCTGCTCTGATGGGGAGGGGGGCACATCTCCTGAGTAACACATTAATCCACTCTCTGCCTGAGGTCTCTCCCCCTGTGTTTATCCCATTATGCAGAGGAGCGTGGGCCTGTGAGATAAAGCTAGCAAATGCTGCAACGTATCGTGGGGGAGAGGGAGCGAAGTGGAGGGGAGCAATCAGGTAAACCGAATGGGAATGTCTTACCGTTCTGTCCTGTCAACAACCTGGCTTCAGGCTTCACTTCCATTTGTTAGGACTAGATCTGTGTACCGTTAGTGCAAAACCCGTCACAAAATATACGGGTCTGATTAAAATAGAAAAATGTGCATGTACAGTGTCAGATGGGAGTGCCTTAAAGGGAACCTGTCACCATAAAAATGCAGGCGCTGACCAGATTGATATATAGCTTTATGGGAAATGATTCTGCAAAACACGTAATTTATACATTTGAATCTCTGCTCTTTTTATACTTAGGAGTCATGTGGGCGGTCCTACTCAGTGATTGACAGCCTAAGCATAGAAAGAGGTCTAAATGAAAAAAATTATAAGTTTTATTGAATCTTTTCCTATAAAACTATATATAAGTCTGCTCAGTTCCTCCTGTGCTATATCATGCTGCCTGCAGATTGCACTGCATTTTTAGGGTGATGGGTTCTCATTAAATCTGTCAGCGGAAATCTTTTTGGCTGTACACCTATATAGAACATGCGCATCCTAAACCTTGCGGTTATCATTGAATGGCAGCTTCAGATGGGTTTGCCTTTATTACCCTTATCGTGACAGGATCCCATTATTGTTACAGGTCCTTGTCCCTTTAGAGGAATCTCAGATTTTTTAGCAGGGGCGTTGCTAGGGTCTCAAAAGATCCGGGGCCCAAGCCCCAATGAATATAGCCCAATTCTCTATGTCGACCCTCGCCCCACCTCTTCTATACAGGAGAACATACCTCACATCCAGGGCCTCCCAGGTGACATCTCCTCTGAGGTAGACATCTTATCTTCCTCACATTTCTATCATCATCCCCCAACCTGGAGTCCGCACAGCCTTATCCTGATGCTCACTGTCCCCCCCCAAAACCTCCAAATACTATCCTGGAGAAATAACAGTGGCCCCCATAGTAATAGTCCTACCAGTAATAATTCCATCATTAGTGACACTCTACCCTACAGTGACCCCAGCACTGATAATGCTCCCCAAGAGTGCCTCCATTAGTAGAAGTATTAATACTTCTACTCCAGTATTAATAATGCCCTCACAGAGCCCCCAGTAGTAATAAGGCCCCCTATTGTTTCCCCAGTGGCAATCAAGCTCTCTGCAGACCCCTCAGTAGTAATAAGGCCGCCCCATAGTGCTCTTAGTAGAAATAAGGTGGATCTATAAGTCTCTCCTATAGAGCCCCCAGTAGTAATAAGAACGTCTAATGTCCCCTGGATTTATAATACCCCTACAGTCCCCCCAGTATTTATATCGCCCCCCCCCCCCCTTACTGTTATAATGCTCGCCCTGAAGTGCCCGCTGTAGTTATATTCCTCCCTTTAGTGTCCTCAGAAATTATAATTCCTCAGCCCCTCCATCATACAGTCCCATGTAAATAAAGCTATTTCCCTCCCTTCCGCAGTAGAGTCCTGTGTAAATAACATCACACCATCTCTCCAGCCCCTTCCAATATACAGTCCCATGTAAATAACATCCCTCTCTATCTACAGCCCCCTCCAAATACGTCCCATATAAATAACATAATTCCCACCCATAGCCACCCACCCATCAACATACAGTCCTATATAAATAATATCACTCCCTCCAACAGCCGCCTTCAACATACAGTCAAATGTAAATAACATCACTTCCTTCCCACAGCCACCTCCAACATGCAGTCCCATGTAAATAACATAAACCTGCCCTCAGACACCTTCAACATGCAGTCCCATGTAAATAACATCACTCCACGCTACAGTCCCATGTGAATAACATAACCCTGCCCAAGTCACCTCCAACACACAGTCCCATGACAACATCCCTTCCTTTCTGCCCTAACATACAGTCCTAGTTAAATAACCACAACTCCCAGCATCCCTCTGCTTCTCCCTTCACTTACCTCTTCTGATGTAGCAGAGCTCACTGCAGCTTCTTCCCCACAATTCTCCTTTTCAGTTTAGAAGACAGAGGTTGAAAAGGACCTGCGATGATGTCACAGTCATGTGACCAGTGCAGGATTGGACGGCACTGATCACATGACCTGTGATGTCATCACAGGTCCTACATATCTTACAGTGCGTTAGATTCAATTGTACTGCCGTCCTGAGGACGGCAATACAATTGTATCTGTCTAACAGGCAGGACATTCGGGGCCTGGGAGAAAACATCAGGGACCCAGGCCCCGAATGTTTAAGCCTACCAACGCCCCTGTTTTTTAGTTTTAACCTATATACGTATCGACAACACAGAGTGCATGTACCTGCGGTAATAGAAATGCAGCTATATTAACCGTATCTTAAAAGTTGTTCGAAATATTGTGTTTAATTACTGTAGTAATTAAAGGGATATTTTGAGAGTACAATATTGATGACCTATCCTCAGGATTGATCATCAATATGTGATTGGTGGGGGTCCCGGCATCCCCACTGAAAAGGTGTTTGAGGATGCAGTTGCCTCCTCACAACTTACCAAGTAAGTACTCTGTATAGTGGCTGTGCTTCATATTGCAGTCCAGGCCCATTCGCTTCAATGGGACTGAGCTGCAAATAGGCCAAGTAACCAACGAACATAACGTCACTGGCCTAATAGGCCATGGTGCTCACTAAATCGCTGCTGCTTTTTCAAACAATTGATCAGTGGTGGTGACAGCAGTCCTGAGGATAGGCCATCAGTTACCATTAGTATTGAACTTCCGGAAAAAAAAAACGTTAATATTGCTGTAAAGTGTATTACGTTACTTGCAGGCCATTTCTGAAAATACAACCATCATCAAATGCAAACTGTGTATGGGGGGGGGATATTACACAATCCCTAGCACCAGTTTATAGACCCCCATTGCCCTTTGATAGACCAGCACTATTTAGCAGAGACTACCAACCTTCATCAAACCTCAGCATGGTTTAAAAAGACTCCAGAACCCTTCAGCAGACCCCAGCATCTTTCAGCAAACCCAATACCTTTTAAAAGACCCCAGAATCTAATAACCCTGCCAGCTGGATAAAATACTGCAACTCTGCCAAAATAAGCAAGGGGCAGCTTCTCCGGACTACTCTGATGGTGGCCTATCTCCCAGCAGAAAGATTTAGTGAAATCCAACAGTCTCATTTCCTTAAGTAATTCCCAATTGGGAACACTTGGAATTTTCTATTCATATTAGATTATGTTGCCATCCAAAGGCAGTCTGTCACCAGTTTTATATGTCCTGTCTGAGGGCAGCAGAAACTGAAGACAGATAAATCACTAGGCCACTTTCTTGAATTGACCCAATCATTTTTTGAAATCTGTATTTAGCAGTTCAAATTAGCTTAGGCTTGGGACTCCTCATATTTAAGAGCCCTCATTCCCCTGATAGCTATAGGAAGAGAGCTGTCAATCAGTTGCAGGACGGAGGGGACCTCACAAATACGAGCTCATGTAGCACATTGAGCTGACTTCAGCATTCAGCTCATGTTGGAGCTGCTCAATACAGATTTTACCAAAAGACTGGGTTAATTAAAGAAAATGGCCCAACATTTTGCTCAGAGTCTCTGTCACTAGACCAGTTGCCCTCAGATAGGGCAGATAAAACTGGTGGTGACAGATTCCCTTTAATTCAGTGTGTAGGGGCATCTTAACAATTACATTTGAGAATTACATTTTGTGCATGAGGCTGAGTTGGAGGTATACGTTGGGAGGATCTTCATTGTACACCTATGAGTGAAGACTGCAACACATAGCAATTTGTGTCGATATATATATATATATATATATATATATATATATGTATATATATAGTATTTCACAAAAGAGAATACACCTCTCACATTTTTGTAAATATTTTATTAGATCTTTTCATGGGACAACACTGAAGATCTGACCCTTTGATACAATGTACAATAGTCAGTGTACAGCTTGTATAACAGCGTACATTTGGTGTGCCCTCAAAATAACTCCACTCACAGCCATTAATGTCTAAACCACTGGCAACAAAAGTGACTACCTTCCTAAGTGAAAATGGCCAATTTGTGTCCAAAGTGTCAATATTTTGTGTGGCCACCATTATTTTCCAGCACTAACTCTCTTGGTCATGGAGTTTACTAGAGCTTCACAGGTTGCCACTTGAATCCTTCTCCACTCCTTCATGACGACATCACTGAGCTGGTGGATGGTAGAGACCTTGTACTCCTCCACCTTATGTTTGAGGATGCCCCACAGATGCTCAATAGGGTTTAGGTCTGGAGACATGCTTAGCTCCTCCAGCACTTTTCCCTCAGTTTCCTTATCAAGGCAGTGGTCTTCTTGGAGGTGTGTTTGGGGTCGTTACCATGTTGGAATACTGCCCTGCGGCCCAGTTTTCGAAGGGAGGGGATCATGATCTGCTTCATTATGGCACAGTAGATGTTGGCATTCAATGGACTGTAGCTCCCCACAGTCGGCAGGACTCATACAGCCCCAAACCATGAAATTCCCACCACCATGCTTGACTGTAGGCAAGACACACTTGTCTTTGTATTCCTCTGGTTGCTGCCACACACCCTTGACCATCTGAACCAAATAAGTTTATCTTGGTCTCATCAGACCACAGGAGATGGTCCCAGTAATCCATGTCCTTAGTCTGCTTGTCTTGAGCAAACTGTTTGCGGGCTTTCTTGTGTATCATCTTTAGAAGAGGCTTCCTTCTGGGACGACAGCTGTGTAGACCAATTTGATTCAGTGTGCGGCGTATGGTCTGAGCACTGAAATGCTGTCCCCCCTCCCCTTTAACCTCTGCAGAAATGCTGGCAGCACTCATAAAACCTCTGGATATGACACTGAGCACGTGCACTCAACCTCTTTGGTCGACCATAGCGAGGCCTGTTATGAGTGGAACCTGTTTTGTTAAACCACTGTACGGCCACCGTGCTGCCGATCAGTTTCTAGGTGCTGGCAATCTTCTTATAGCCTTGGCCAGTGGTGACGAACTTATGGCATGGATGCAATAGATATCACTCAGAGCCCTCTCTGTGGGTACCCATGCACTGGAAAAAGTCTATGGTGTACCAATATACCTTAGACTTTTCCTGCCTCTCATCAGCGCAGGACGCACTATGAACGGCACAGGCAGGGCACTGAATGTAGACAGGCAATTATAGCTAAATGATAAAGTATATGGAGGATATACTATATTGGGCCTTAGTATTCAGGATAAATTGCTGTGTTGGCACTTTGCAATAAATATGTAGGTTTTGGGTTACAGTTTGGACACTCGGTCTGTAAAAGGTTCACCATCACTGCCCTAGACCATCTTTATGTAGAGCGAAAATTCTTTTTATCAGATCCTCAGAGAGTTCTTTGTCATGAGGAGCCATGTTGAACTTCCAGTGACCACTATGAGAGAGTGTGAGTGATAACACCAAATTTATCACACCTGCTCCCCATTCACACCTGAGCTTTATGGTCTGGGGAATATTTTTGGGGCATTCCTAGGCACAATCATCCATGTGGAAGGCACTCTCAGCCGATTTGAGTATGAATCCATCCTTGCAGATAGAATTTTCCAGCAAAACAGTGCTACATGTCACATGGCTAGAAATGTCCAACCTTGGTTGCAAAAGCATGACCAAGACTTCCAAGTACTACCCTGGCCCCCTAATTCCCCAGACTTGAACCCAGTTGAGCACGTGTAGGACCACCTTGTTGTTTGTGTTTGCTCTATGCACCCTCCAACATCTGTGGGACGCACGGCAGTCATCATGGCTTCAGATATCTGTGACCACTGACCAGGACCTTATTAGTCACTCACAGCCCGTCTAGCTGCTGTCCGTGCTGCACACAACATTTACTCTGTATATTAGCCGGTGGTTATAATAACTAGAGATGAGCGAGCAGTGATCGGTACGAGCACTGTAGCGCTGGGCTCCTCTGCACAATGCCCACAGGCATTGCGGATCCGTCCTCAACTGCATGTAAGTGAATGGGGACGGATCGGTTTGTTATGACACTCATACCAAACGGATCCGTCCTCCTCACCCGACTGAAAGTCAGTGGGGATGGATCCGTTTGGTATGAGTGTCATACCAAACCGATCCGTCCCCATTGACTTTCAGTCGGGTGAGGACGGATCCGCAATGCCTGCGGGCATTCTTTTGCAGTGGAGACGAGCGCTACAGTGCTCGTACCGAGCACGTTCGCTCATCTCTAATAATAACGTGACTTAGATACATCAGTAATGGACTACCATTGTAGAAAAAAATAATTTTCTCTGTATCCCTGCTGTGCTTTAATGTATATCTGGTGAATGGAACTGGGAGCCACCCAGTCTGCTCAATAAATGCACATTGTAGATACTGTGATCTAACAACCTCCTTCTATTTGCAGGCATTCACTGTGACAATGTGTGCGCTCAAGGACGATGGGGGCCCAACTGTTCCATGTCCTGTCACTGTGAGAATGGGGGTTCATGTTCACCTGAGGATGGGAGCTGCGAGTGTGCTCCAGGATATCGAGGACCCTTGTGCCAAAGAAGTAAGAAAAAATTAGCAGATACAAAATGTTTTTTTTTTTTACTATGCATCATGTGCGTCAAATGTTAAAATGTCGGATTTACTATACATTGAGCAAGAAACTGGCTTAACTTAGCTGAAGTCTTCACCAGCCCCTAGCTGGACAGGCATGCTTCTTAATAAAGTAGGCGCATCTCACGCCAGCACAGAGGGATCAAGACTGGTGTATGGGAATGCCAGTCTCTCAAAGAGAGAAGACTGCAATAAAATGGGTCTTCAAAGAGGACCTGTCACCTCTCCTGACATGTCTGTCCTAGTAACTACATGCATTCCCTGTGTAATAACAGTTCTGGAGCACCTATTCTTATAAGTCTATGATGTGCTATTCCTTTAGTATTCCTGCTAGAAGTTATGAAGTTATGAATAACAGCAGTTTGCAATGAATTTGGGTGTTACCAGTTGGTGGAGGTGTCCCTGCACAGTCTGATACTATCTAGTCAGTGTCAGACTGTGCAGGGACACCCCCCCCCCCCCAGCTAGTAACACCCATCTGGACCTTCCCTGCAAACTGCTGATGAATGAAGTGTTGAGCGAATCAAAGTTTCCAAAGTGGACTTCCATCTGAATTTCAGGGAAAATTCGATTTGCCACGAAGCTGAATTTCCTCATACTTTGTGCTAGTGAATCAATTTTCCCTGAAATGGTGGTAAAAATTTAAAAAATCCCCTCATCCATTTGAGCGCAAAGAGGCTACCACAACCATCTTGCTTAAATATCTTGCTCAAAATCACATGCGCGGCAATGTATGATGCCATCACGCATTGTGCAAGTTTTTGCGCTGGATCTTCAATCAAGATGGCCTCGGCGCCTCTTCGCACTCAAATACATAAGTTAAGTACCTTTTTTTTTTTTTTTTTACTGAACACTCCTGAAAGGAATTAATATTCATCGCAGATGTCGCAATCAGTAATGAACGCAGCATCTGAGGGGTTCAGTGAAGGGGGACGGCGCAATCACCATTTCCCCTCATTGCACCCGCTACTTACAAAGGAATGCACTTTGTGATGTAGTAATTAATGAAGAAGCAAATTCTTTTGCAAAATTTGGCGAAGCAGCTGAATCCAATCTTTAAGAACTTTGCTCAGCTCTACTGCTGGCAATACATTCATAACTTCTAGAAGGAATACAGACATGTCACGAGAGGTTACATACATCTCAAGAATGGTTACAGAGATGTCAGGAGCGGTTCCGGACGCATCAGGAGCGGTTCCGGACGCGTCAGGAGCGGTTCCGGACGCGTCAGGAGCGGTTACGGACGCGTCAGGAGCGGTTACAGGCCCTCATCAAATTATGAGTACATTACATTGTGTACACCATGAGATGGTCAGTGTGCCGGGGTCAATTTGTATTTTGCATCTGCAAAAAAAAATAGAAAACGTCCTATTTTTGTCTGTTTTGCGGACAAGGATCCGCAAAAAAAAAAAAACAGATGTAACAAAGACATCACATGGATGTCATCTGTTTTTTGCAGACGGCAAATTACATACGGCCGTGTGCATGAGCCATTAAAGTGATATTATCATGTGCTTAGCAACATCATGGCATTATACACAGAGAAATAATATTATAACATGAGGCTGTAAGCACATATATCCCGATAGATGTCACTGTTGATCAGTGGTTCTTTCTACCTATACAGTAATTATGTTGCTTTTCTCTTCCATATTTTACTCCTATAATCAATATATTTGCTGCATCAGGTCATTGGTATATCCATCATCCTGTGTGCTGGCTTCAGCCATACTTTAGTATTTTACTGTAATTGTTTCTTTGTCATATCATTATGCTCGCTTCTTTAATATCCTATCACTCATGAGTTACCTTCATTAACTAGCATCTCCTATGACACAACCCTCGCACATACCAGTCTTTACTATACAAAATCACACAGTCATCATCAAATCATCAGTGCAGCTTCTTATACGTAGGTCGGGTTGACTTATGGGCAATAGTAATGTTTACTATACTTTTTGTATGTTATATAATAAAATATAAATATAATATATACATATAATAATAGATTAATATTATATTATAATTATAAATATTTTTAATACATATAAAATATATAAATATATTTAATTATAAATATAATATATAATTAATATATAATAAAATAATAAACTTATATTATATGACATCATGCTCAAAAGTCTGCTGAACAACACAGCGGTCAATAACTGTATCTGCCTGTAAAAATCCAAAGTAAAAAATTATGATTTCACGTGACCGTGGCCTAAGACTTTCAATCTTATATATCCATGACAAACGTATATACTCAACATTGTGTACCTGGATATATCCAGTATTTCCTATGCCTGTGTTGCCCCCCTCATATTTCACTTTGAATTTTCGCAGTTTGCTCTCCTGGATTTTATGGGCATCGCTGCAGCCAAACATGTCCCCAGTGTGTTCACGCCAATGGACCATGTCATCACATCACAGGCCATTGTGACTGCCTACCAGGATTTTTTGGGCCACTTTGCAACCAAGGTAATAGCAAGCATTTCTGCCAGGATTGGAAAAAAGACCTGTTATTTTCCATGGGTTGGTGGTATTGCAGCAGTCACTGGCACTGACTTTTCAGATACAACCCATGGGGCTATTTCTGGAAAAAAAAGCAGACCTATTTTCTTATATTGGGAAAGCCCATGGGAATGGTAGCAAAAAAAGTACTTATGGAGTGGCCAGCCATTAAGGGGCATATATAAAAATTATTGCTAACATTCTTATGGGCACCACACCAATCAAAAACTTTGTCTCGTCCAAAGGTAGCCATAAAAATTGCATATTTGGCAGCAGATCCCGCAGATGTATGGATAACAGGTTGACTTTTTTCTGTCTGATCCTATTGTTTTCCCTGAGTTCTATATCAGCCACATATCTTCTGCTTAATAACATGCATATGTGTCACCCATACCACCAACCCTACCTACTTGGACGATCCGCCCTAAACGCTGGCCCCCAACTTGGCGACGGTCCCTAATTTGACTAAGTGCAGTTGCCTAAAACAAGTTGGATAAAAGAGTGGTCAGACAGAAGGAGATCAGAACCAGGCAGACAAAACCAGGAACAGAAGTCAAAAATCAGGGCAGAGTCCAAGACATATAGATACATCAGAACCAACAAAAGATACAAACACAGAGTCAAATACCAGACAGGGTCGGTACCGGAAAATAACGTCTGAGCAATAATCGACAGTCAGGAGCAAGGTCAAGGACAATCCAAAAGTCAGGATACCAGGGGTCCACACAATAGTAATACACGCTAGTGAGGCTAAGAAAACCAATCACAGGCAACTGTGGTCAGTATTGTTTAAATAATCCTCTGACAAGAAGCACATGATACCAAGCCGGATTGGTCTGGCGTACTTGCTCCCTAGTAGGCTGATCAGCCCCGCTGGAGTCTGGGATGGTTGAGTGATGTCGGCAGCATCTGAGTGACACCAGCGGCACCGCCACAGCAAGGCAGATAGGTACATGACAATATCAAGCTGAACATGCATGCTAATGGTAAATTGTCCATTTTAAAGGGGTTTTCCCATCACAAACAATGGGGGCATATCTCTAGGATATGCCCCCATTGTCTGATAGGTGTGGGTCCACCGAGAACAGAGCTGGGAAAGGTGGTGGACGGAACACTGCACATGCGCAGCCGCCCTCCATTCAATTCTATGGGGGCGCTGAAAATAGACGAGCGCTGGCTCAGCTATTTTCATCGGCCCCATAGAAATGAATGGGAGTGGTGGCCGAGCAAGCACGGTGCGCTCCCATTCACTTGTATAGGGAGAGCGCTTGGAGGGGGCCAGACCCTGGAAAACCTGGGGTCCTCCAGTCACCGCTCTCCCCGCTCCGTTCTCGTCGCAGATGCGGGTCCCAGAGGTGGGGCCCGCACCTATCAGACAATGGGGGCATATCCTAGTGATATGCCCCATTGTCTGTGACGGGAATACCCCTTTAATTGGTAGACACTACCTATTTCACTTTCGTGGCCAGCAACGAATTACTGATAGGGTCATCTGTCTATATCCAGTATTACCAAATGAAATGGAGTTGATACCCTTCATTCCACAGAGCAGGAGATGGAAATGAGTAACATCAGGTTGAGTATTATTATCAGGCCTCCGAGTTTGTCTTAGGTGGTTCTGTCTGTTCCAGTCCTATCGGAAAGCAGATAGGACACTCAGAGCGATGCAGAAGATACAGAAATGGAGCTTTATCACTGCTACCAGGCGCTGCTTCATTACCAAGATCTCTTTGCTTGGAAGACAAAATCAAACTAGAAAAAAAAATCCTTCATGGGGGCGTCAGGTTTCTTATCAGATCGTCCAAGCAGGAAGGGGCCAGGTGACTCGGATTGAGGGAACTGCGCAGGGGGGGGGGGGGTAGGTTGCTAATGTCGCTGTCAGACGGCTTACGGATTACGCTGTCTGTGTCATGGACGGTTTGTGGAAAGATAAGGTTTTATCACAGTGGCATTTTTCTGATGTTTTCTCCTGGGATTCAGTTTTCTGATAATAAACCTGTGACAACCCCCCTCACTGTGTGAAATAATGCAGAAAAACATTATTCTGGAGCCCCCTCCACCCCGAAACATCAACAAGCTGTATTCACTGTCACTGAAATGCGGCAGAGAGCGAGATAATCAGGGGGTGTGCCACCCCTCGAGCAAAAAGCTACATTTTAACAGCATCTCTCCGCGTACCTTGTCATTGTGTAAAAATAACAATGATTATTTAACTGGCAAAATATTTCACTGTATTTCCAGTATATTCTATCATGTCTCATAAAGACTCTGCAGCCATCTTTCCAGTATGCTCCTTAGAAACAGAGCGACTAGTCTTATGTACAGGGTTTTATTGTAATGTGAAAAACCGAACCTTACGTGCGGAAAGCTTCATACGTGAATGGCAGATCACAGGATTTCTATGTCAGGCGGCAGATCGCTCGGTGAGTGATTTGAACATGAGATAAAACAAGGTGAGAGAGCCCTGAACCCAAGAGCTGTCAATCTTACACATAAAAGGTAGAGTCTAGAGCCAACAACATACAGGCATAGTATTGTGAAGTCCTGTTTCTATTCTTGAAACAATAGACATTTGGATAGTTTTATTTTTTGCTGTGTAGAACAAGAATCTATTTCTTAGAAGAGGCTTGGATTGTCCATGGACGGGGGCGCGAAAACTAGGGCAGGCAAAGTCTGCTTACTATGGGCAACACCCATGGTCTGACGGATTCTCCAGTAATAACCTGCTAGTGCTTACTGATGTGTGTGCAATGGTAACGGTCGTGCACTTTTCAGTATAACTAGAGGGTGGACCTACTGGTGTGCCCAGAGGATCTGGCACTGGAGGGTGGACCTACTGGTGTGCTCAGAGGATCTGGCACTGGAAGGTGGACCTACTGGTGTGCCCAGAGGATCTGGCACTGGAGGGTGTACCTACTGGTGTGCCCAGAGGATCTGGCACTGGAGGGTGTACCTACTGGTGTGCTCAGAGGATCTGGCACTGGAGGGTGTACCTACTGGTGTGCCCAGAGGATCTGGCACTGGAAGGTGGACCTACTGGTGTGCCCAGAGGATCTGGCACTGGAAGGTGGACTTACTGGTGTGCCCAGAGGATCTGGCATTGCTACCAGGTCTTTTGCCTGTATGGTTCCGGCCCGGTTTGTTGACCCTGTCTGAGAATGGTGGCCAATATACCTAAATAGGCAGGGGCGGACTGGGAACTTAAAGTGGCCCTGGAAAAATACTAAAAGTGGCCCCATTTAGTAGTCCGGTTGATGGAAGGCGGGTCCAGAAATACCATATTGTGGCACATTATACCACCCCAACAGAGCCAAATACCATAGTGCACAGTATCACAAAATACTGCCAAAAGCGGCACAAAATACATTCCCAGAAACGTTCACTGGCCGGCCGTGAGGAGGGTTCAGGTGGCCCCCTGGGCATCGGCCCACCGGGAAATTTCCCTGTAAGGTCTATGGCCAATCCACCCCTGTAAATAGGTTTGTAGTGGGGAAAAAAACAAGTAATTGACATAATTACCACTTTATGAAACGTAAGATACCCGCCATACCACTTTCTGGATACCAGGAAAAAAAGAGTGCCAATATAAGGGCCAATTCACACAATTATATTTTTCATTCCGAAATTTTGCGGATCGGCCCTGCAAAACAGATAGGACAAGAATAGCCATTTCTATCATGGAGAAGGACGTTCTGATCTACAAAATGTGTAAGGCTACTGTCACACTAGCGTTTTAAAATTCCGGTATTGAGTTCCGTCATAGGGGCTCAATACCGGAATAAAACGCTTCAGTTTTGTCCCCATTCATTGTCAATGGGGACAAAACTGAACTGAAGACAACGGAGGCTCCTGAAAGCATTCCGTTCCGTCTTCAGACCGGAGAACAAACCGCAGCATGCTGCGGTTTGCTCTCCGGTCCAGGCATCCGCACCAAGACGGATCCGGAATGACCCCCAATGCAAGTCAATGGGGGCGGATCCGTCTGGTGTGACCACACTGGTAACTGGATCCGCCCTCCATTGACTTTCAATGGAGTTCATGACGGATCCGGCTACACATATACACAATACACACATACAGACATAGACATACACATAAACATACACAGACATATACACATACAAATACACATACATACTTACATGCTCCCCGGCAGGTCTTCTGAGCGCCGGAGGGACAGGTCGGCACGCACAGATGACGATTCCACCAGGCGCCCAGCAGAGGGCGCTGTGGGGAATCGTCACCTGTGCGAGCCGTCCTGCTACTCCAGCGCTCCGAAGACCTGTCGGGAGCATGTAAGTATGTATGTGTATTTGTTTGTCTATATGTGTGTGTGTCTGTGTGTATGTATGTACTGTGTGACATGTGTGGGGCCGGAGCGCGGTTCCGGCTCCACACACGTCGCTGCGGCAGTCCTGATCCGGCAGCACCCTTCACCTGCCGGATCAGGCCTGCCGCTAGTGTGAAAGTAGTCTAACACACGTGGCTGGTATCCATGTTTTGCGGATCCACAATATGCGGTCTGCAAAAACGGATACAGTCGTGTGAATGAGCCCTATCCCTCACGAGTGTGACGGATTGGCTCAGGATGTGTTCAGTGAAACTTGCACCATTTCGCAAGCAAGTTCAGTAATTTTTGTCTGCAATTGCGTCATTGTTTCAGTTTTTTCTGTATGGGTGCACTCAGTTTTGATGCGTTTTTCACGTATGTGAAAAAAAAATGAAGAACTACAAACAACATCTCCTAGCAGCCATCAGTGAAAACCACTTCTGGTTCACTTCTGTGGGGCCAGGGCTGCGTGAAAAACGCAGAATATAAAACATGCTGCAATTCTCATGCAGTGCAGAAATGATGCGCGAAAAACAACGCTCATGTACACAGACCCATTGAAATGAATGGGTCAGGATTCAGTGCGTGTACTGTGCGCTCACTTCACACATCGCACTCGCTCGTGTAAAAGGGGCCTTATGCTGCCCGTACGTGATGAGGCCTGGCAGCAGAATCCGCATGCAGATCACTGCTAATTGCCGGGCCGCATTTGTACTTACCAGCCACCTATTTGCGTCAAATAGTCTGTATAGTTGCAGCCCGCCAAGTACAGGTGCAGCCTGGCAAATAGAGGTGATTCTCATGTGGATTCTACTGCCGGGCCGCATCGTGCATGGGCAGCCTCAAGCTGGGGCTACACATAGACTTTTCATAGAATTTTTAGTTGGTTACAGGTGTTGTTCAAAGCATACATTGACTTGTATACAATCCTGCACTGAAGCTGTCACTCAGTAGTTAAAATCCATCAAAAGTGCTACAGAACGTTTAGGTGTAGACCAAGCCTTACCACCAGTGGTTTTCATGTATGGGCAGGTGTCTAATCAGGGGTCACCAGGGTTAAACCAGTAGGCCCCAAGTAACACCCGAGCCTCATTTCAAAGAGCTCACCAGCTCCATCTACTGTCTAAATTGGTATATTATGAGATCGGACGCCAAGCCGTTTCCAATAAGCCTTTCTGTGCGTTCTCTCATAGATGCTGATTGGCTGTGAGCTTGGAGACAGACAACAAGTAGCCCTTAACATTTTACATATGTCCATATTTCCAGTGCTCGTCTTATGAGATGAGATTTGACGATGCACAGGTACTACAACCATTGTGATTAATGAGAGGGCAGTGCACAATTAGGTCAGGGAGTCCTCAGAACGGGATTTGGGAATTCATGCTCCACGGACTAATCCTCTGTTCAGTACATGACAAACATCGCTGTGCAAGTATAACTACCAGCAGGGGCGGACTGGGAACTTAAAGGTATTCTGTCAGCAGGATATTGGGTATAGAGATAATTACATCTCTATACCGGCCTTACTGCTGTGATTGTGAATATGTAAGTGTAATTGTTATTAGGGCAGTAGTTTACATAAAAAAGCGTTTTTATTAACATGTGAAATATCTGGATAAGGAGCCCAAGGGGAGGTCCTGCGAGCCGTTGGAGCCCGGGTACGCCGCAGATTTCGGAGCCCAGCACCACCCTCCAGCTAATTATGCACGCCCCTTCAGCGCTGTCTTCTCCTCCGGCTGCGGCACAGACCCTTGTATGCACGGCGCATGCGCGAGATGCGCCGCAGCCGGGGGAGAAGACCGCGCTGAAAGGGCATGCATAATTAGCTGGAGGGCGGTGCTGGGCTCCGAAATCTGCGGCGTGCCCGGGCTCCAACGGCTCGCAGGACCTCCCCTTGGGCTCCTTATCCAGATATTTCACATGTTAATAAAAACGCTTTTTTATGTAAACTACTGCCCTAATAACAATTACACTTACATATTTACAATCACAGCAGTAAGGCCGGTATAGAGATGTAATTATCTCTATACCCAATATCCTGCTGACAGAATCCCTTTAAATTGGCCCTGGAAAAATATTAAAAGGGGCCCGATTTGTAGTTGGGTCCAAATTGATGGAAAGCAGGGCCAGCAATACAATACTGTGCACATTATACCACCTTAACAGAGCCAAATACCACAGCGTGAGGAGGGCCAAGGCGGCCCCCTGGGCATCGGCCCACCGGGAAAGTTCCCTGTAAGGTCTATTTCCAATCCGACTACCAGCATGTCATTGTGAGGCAAATGTTGCCTGAGACGTCACCAGCCACAATAGTGGCAGCAGCATATGTTATTTTCCCGCCATTATACCAAGAAGATTGCATTTCCAGTGTCGATATGACTGTGGTCCTCCTTTATTACAGTTTGTCCTAGTGGAAGATTCGGTCGGAGCTGCGCAGAATTCTGCATATGCAGCAACAATGCAACCTGCAACCCCATCGATGGCTCCTGCCAGTGCTACCCTGGCTGGATAGGCAGTGACTGCTCTGATGGTAAGCATGTTTTTATGTTAAGCATGTGTTCTTAGAATTTTTGTTCATTTTTTTTAATTTTCCATGTCATTATCTATATTTAAAAAAATAAAATAAAATCCTGCAGTTTTCACACTGGCCACTAGGCCTAAATATGTCAAGACTTCCTGTCTTTTGAGAGCAGCCCCATGGTCCATAGACACAGTGGACAGTAGGCACCTCCTTGACTTCTATGGGAGAGTTTTCTAGGCATGCTCTGTGGAGAAGTCAGGAGGGAGCAGATAAACTGTTATATATCACCTACTGTGAATGGTGGCTCCTCTGTTATCTATACACGGTGAGAGCTGTCATTCTAGCGGTGCCTGTGGCCATAATGATAATAGCTACTGAAAGTTACCTGTACAGAACAGAAAATCATGACCTGTTATTAGACCGACCCAGTGCGAAAATTGCAGGAATATATACATTTTTAAATGTAAATAGTAATCTGGAAAATTAGAAAAAAAAACTCACCTTTTAGGTCATTTTCTGATGACAAATTCCCTTTAACTCCTTCCTGACATGTAAAGTAATAGTATGTCACATGTCGGATCTTTAAAGATGGTGCCCTCTGACAGCAGACACCCGGGGCTAATGTCTGCAACAGGCGAAAATGGTGATCACAGATATTTAACTCCTCTGATGCCGTGGTCACATTTGAGAATGTAAAACCTGGAAGTGCTGAAAGGACAGGGCCCGCTGAGGCTCTGATGCCTCTAACAGCTATATGGAATGTCAGCCAGCAGGTGGCAGCACTACATTGGAAAATATCAATCTATGTGTATTGTAATAGATAAAATGTCATTACTTTATACAAATTGCAATCAAATGTTTGCATGTTATAGTCACCTAGGGTGGCTTAAAAAAGTTAAAAAAAAGTTTTAAAAAATATAATTAAAAAAATATATAAACATTCAAATAATCCCCTTTCCCCTAAATGAAAGTAAAAATAAACAATTTAAAAAATGAACATAGTAGGCATCGCTACATCTGAAAATGCCTGTACTATTAAAATATAAAGATTTATCCCATACAGCGAATGGTGTAATGGAAAACAAATCAAAATGACATGTCATTTTTTCATTGCTTCTTCCCCCCAAAAAATTGGATACAAAGTAAACAACAAATCATACAAACCTCAAAAGTTATGGGGGTCAGAATATGGGGATAAAAACAAAAAGTTATCTTTTTCCAAAGTTGTCTTTTCAGTATTAAAACACAAGAACAACAATACGTACTATGTGGTATTGCTGTAATCGACCTGGACAATGAACAGCACAAGTCATTTTTTCCTATATAGTGAACAGAAAAAAACAAAACCCATAAAACTGTGGCGGAATTGCATTTTCTTCCCAATCCCACCCCATTTGGATTTTTTTTTTCCAGCTTCCCACTACATCCTATGCAGTATTAAATGGTGCCATTAGAAAGTACAACTTGTCCAGCAAAAAACAACCCCTCCTATGGCTATGTGAACAAAAAAGCAAAAAAAGTTATGGCTCCAGAAAGGAATAAAAAACAAAAACAGAAAATTGCCCGTGGTAGAAGGAGTTAAATTATATTTTGTTTTCTGGGAATCACAGAAAATGTTAGTATTTAGCATGGTTTGAACTATACTAACGACATAATTCTCAGATTTCAATGGAATTATACAGATTTAGAATACAATTATTACTTTGATATGATAGGCTTCTGATTCTTTTTACAGAATGCCCCCCTGGACTATGGGGTCCAGACTGTATCCACACGTGTAACTGCCACAACGATGCGGAGTGCAGTGTGTATGACGGCGAATGTAAATGTACTCCCGGCTGGACAGGGCTGTTCTGCACCCAGAGTAAGTACAATACAAGCCCTGGTTACATATGTAAGGAATACACTGTGTCTAACCCAAGGTTTTCACTCAATTTACTAACTATTCATCCAGCAGAAAATATATCATGAAAGCCTCAATCATATGTGATGTCTCTACAGCCACACAATAAATGCAGGCTGCAAATCTGAGCAGATGTAAAGCTTTCATCTTTGTCGAGCAGTTGTGCAATTTTCGACATTAACTGCCAAAAATCTCATGGGGCTGTCAAGGGTAACAAGGATCCGATGCTGATAACCTCTAGGTGACAGTTATCCTATATTTGGGCACCTTAATCCTAATTACCACCCTCCGCGCTGGTTAGACGGAAGGGAAAAATGAAGCCAGGCACGCTGATTGTTGTCTCCTCAGGGTGACTTACTGCCCCCTTCTGGCACATACTGCCTTCTGGCTCTTCTCTTTTTTACACATACATATACGGTATATGTTTTATGTGTTTGGTGTATACACGGTAGAACATACTGTGCATGGTCAGCGTTTTAGGGTCTATCATCAGTCTCATTATGTATGAAATGTATATGATATGTGTGCAAAGATAACAGGACGGTGTAGGGTCACAGATGCAGGTGCATATTCTTCAAATAACTAATATATTTTTACTATCCTAGTCAGGGTACGGCGACACAATCAAGTTTCCTGATGCCGTTTTGGAAGCCAAAATCAGGAGTGGATCATAAAAGGAGAGAAAGTGTAAAAGAAAGCTACGACATCTCCCTTTTTTATATCACTCCTAGTTTTAGCTTCAGGAAAGCTGGAAATCTGAGCGGGAGGCCGTGCCCTTACGCAGTAGCAGACTGCCGTAGAAAAGCCCACCGACAAGTTCCCCGCTCTAATATCAGCCCTCCCGTTTTGGTAATCGAGTCCCCCCATAACACATTTGAGTACTGCCAGCTGAACCCACCGTTTTGGTTCTGCCAACTGACATGTAAGGTATATGGAGAGATCCCAGCTCTTGCCTGACAAATTTTTTTTTTTTTGGGGGGGAGGGGTTCAAATGTGTTTAATTTCAACGCCCGTTCCGTTTGTTCTCCCAGGAGATAAAATCCTGTTTAGGCTTACTTTCACGTTAGCTTGCCGGATCCATGCTGCCGCTAGGGCACGCGTGCTCTGGAGTTCCGGCCGCAGCACGGCAAACATGCTGAGAGGCGGACGGAAAAAAAAAAACTATGACATGAGGCCAGAGCAGACCTCCAGTGGCACGCGTGCACTAGTGGCAGCATGGATCCGGCAGGCTGTTCAGTCGCCGGAACATCCTGACGGAGAAGGCTGCCGCTAGTGTGAAAGTAGCCTAACATGTAGCAGAAAAAAATCTTCATGGATTTCAGGGCATGATACGGATTTTCAGATCCATAGAACGCCTTTTCTATTGCAGATTTACTACAGATTTCAGCCTGTGGCCAGATACACAGCAGTTTCTCCAGGCCTTGGTCATACACGAATGTGGTATACCTAATCAAGTATACAAGTGGATTTGATAAAAATTAAGATTGAATCCAGAACAGAACAGAGGAGGGTTATGTCTTTATACTTTTCTTCCTTTTCCACGTCTGATCTTCTTGCAGTTTTTGCTAGAGAAAAGCAAGAAATACAGCAAACTAACAGCACACTGTGTAAACACGTCTTAGGCCTTTGAAGGTCTTACACATCCGCATCCTAAGAAATACATTATTTAATCCAAGTACAAAGCAAGAACTGTGAAGACTTGGGTTAACAATGACCCTCGGACATCACAGCAACAAATGAAACCTGTGTGATAATGGAATTTTCTTTCCGTCGGTAAGATCAGGAGAAAAAAAGTCGCCAAACCGGAATTATGTAACACTTCACAGCTACATATAGGTATCGGTACATGTGGTACCAGCCTCTTTGTATCCAGCTTATGCAGAGAAAACATGGCCGACTTAATTTCCATGTCTGGTAATGATCCTTTCAGTGGATGGATACAGCATACATCACATGACTGTCCCTCCAAACGTTTGAATATGACAAGGAGGGACAACAGACTATCATGACGTGATAAATTTTATATTAATGCCCACATTGTGCTCCTTGTTCAGTAATAATGCCCACATTGTGCCCCATCAGTAGAAATGCCCACATTGTGTTCCATTTCAGCACTAATGCCCACATTGTGCCCTCTTTCAGTAGTAATGCCCACCTTGTGCCCCCCTTTCAGTAGTTATGCCTACCTTGTGCCCGCCTTTTAGTAGTAATGCTCACATTGTGCTAATCTTTGAGTAGCAATACCCGCATTGTGCCCCCTTTTTGTAGTGCCACCTACGGGCATTAGCCCACCGAGAGATTTCCCTGTAAGGTCTATAGCCAGTCTGCCCTGCTTACAGGGCATCTCACCCACGTGCACAAAGATTTACCATTCCCTCACTGGTGTCTGACAGCAGTCTAAAGGCACAACATAGCATAGCATCATGGGTGGAAATTACATGACATATTTTAGTGCTAGAAAATATCATAGCAGCATGTAACTACTGCCATAGTGTTTGCTACAAGGCCCACACCATCAGGGGCCCTGACCACCAGGCCCAAGTCAGCAGCCAGGCAATGCAGGATAATTATTATTTACATACAGGGCCTGCCATCTGCAGCAGGAGGCCCCAGCCTGACATACTACAGACTACACTATACAGAGGAGTCTACAGAGGCTTTAAAATTGCAGGAGACAGACAGCAGCCCTATCAGGTCTCCTCCCTCCTTCACCAAGGCCTCCATCACCTACGAAGCTGCTACAGCTTGTACGCTCAAGCTCCAGTTACAGGAGACCCCATCCCTGAAGTGAGGAGTCATTGGGCAGGTAAAATCTACTATCTATACTACAAAGAGATCATGGTGTGATCTCTACTCAGAGAGTTATCACTTTGTTATCTGAGGTGTTACATAGGACTGCAGGTGACATCAACTATCTGTACCCAGAGAGATCACTGTGTTTTCTGTGTTGTTACCTAGGACTTTATGTGACATCTACAACATTATCTGTACTCAGATAGTTATCACAGTGTTATTTGTAGTGTTACATAGGACTGCAGATAACACCAACTTTTTGTACTGAGAGTGTTATAGGCAATAAATGTCTGGTTAGTGGGGGGTCCAGTGCCCCCGACGATCATCACACTGATGGGGCCATAATGCTGCTGCAGGATAAGATGCAGTGTTTTGAGCAGCCATTGTCTGTTACAGAAAAAAATGGGGTGCGTACTGTGCATGGACATGGAGCTTCTGTCACTGTGATGATTGGTGGGGGACCTGGAGTTCAGACTTGTCTTGGGCCATGACATTCTTTACCTATTGCTGCGCCTGCTGGTTATTTTATTTAAATACTTGCTATATGACCGAGTGGGTGGGAGTTGTATGGAGAACATGGGCGATCTTGACTAGCCACAGGAGTGAGGGTTGCCTGGGGGAAGGGGGTAGCTAGGAAGTAGCTGGGGGGGCATGTCTGTTCATAAATTTGCCATGGAGCCCAGTCATTTCTGGTTATGGCCCTGTAGAGCAGCATCATAAATAAAACACAATAGCATGTTAGGACCCATACTTGTCAACTCTCCTGGATCGTCCCGGAAGCTCCAAGCTTAAAAAGTTGAGTTGGCAAATCTTCATGTAATTTAGGCCTCATGTACACAGCTGATGCTCGGCCGTGCCCATAGTATGGTCCGCAAACAGCAGGTTCTCAATATACGCACCCAGGCCGTTTGTGTACCGCATCACAATCCGGAAGGTCTTGTGCAGAATGGAGGCACTACGGAGTGCATCCATGGGATTTCTCTCTGTGTCTCCACACCGCAAAAAAATAGAATATGCTCCGTTTTTTTGCGGTGCGGACAGATTCAAGTTGAATGGGTCTGCATCCATCTGCGGCAGCCGCATGGATGTAACCCTGCATTGGGGACTACAAATTGCGGTCCCAAATGCATGGAACGGCCGGGCAATGGCCGTGTGCATAAGGCCTTAAATGTATGTGGTGCTGAGTCATTAAACACAGCTCCAGCTCACAAATGAGTATATAGTGGGAGAGGCACTTTACAAAAGAGGCCAGGGCAATGTGCAAAGGAGAGGGGTGGAGCCTGTTAAAAAGGGAGTGATAATGGGCCAAAAAAAAAAAATTCCAACAGTGCGCTTCACATGCCGCAACACTTTCTTTGTCGGAGACGTCAATCAAAAAGTTGGCAATTATGGTATTACCACCACAATAGCCCACCACATAAAAGGGTAAAATGTAATTTAAGCATTTTTCATTGTAGAGGATGCAAACAGGGTTAACAGGCCCTTGGAGACAGTTGCTAGGGGTCTCCTCCACCCTCCCGATAGGCAAGCTAGAAGCAGCTCTGGGGAAATTACCAGCCAGCAGAAGGGAAAAAAAGACAGAGCCTTAAAGGGGTTGTCCAAGTTATGAAAAAAAAATATAGCACTGTAAATCTGATGGGTAGCAATATATAACTAAGTTCAGCAAGTTTTAGGCAAAAAAAATCTATATTTCCTCATTCACCTGGTTCTCTTCTGGCCTTTGTTTACCTGCAGTAACAACAATCTCAGTCCCTAGCCCCCCCCCCTTCTCTGCAAAGGCAGTGAATACAAGTGCTGAGTGACATGTCTGCCTGCTAGAATACTCAGCAGCATGTTGTATGTGTAGGACTACAAGTCCCAGCTGTACAATGACACTGCTGATACACACAGGAAATTCTCCCTACCTGTTCTTGTACAATACAATTCTTCTATAGCTCCTTGCCAGCATTTGTCTCTTCTCACTGCTGCAGCTACTATTTGTTGTAAAGCCTTGAGCCCTCAGTGTGTTCTGGCTGAAGGGGTTAATGTTTTATCTGAAGGGGTTAATTCCAGGGAGAGAGCAGATAGCAGCCCGGCAAAGAAAGGGGGCGTGGCCAGTGACATCTCGTGTACAGACTGTTATCTGAACTCTGAGGCTTGTGCCTGAAACATCACAGACCAGGGAGATAAGGTGACATCACAGGTCATGTGACCCTCAGTCAACTCTGAGAAACCAGCAGCTTTAGAAACACAAAGTATATGGGAAAGTTGTTATACCTGACAAGTTAGAAACATATAAAGAACAAAAAAATAACTCGGACAACCCCTTTAAACCAGCCTCTGAGGAAGCAAATGAGGATTATCTTGGAGTGTAGCAGCCATCAGAAGAGGTGCATCATAAGGACTGTGGAGATTACCTGCATAAAGCTTTTTGACCCAATAGGACATTTGTCTGGGAGAATTGAGAGGTCAAGCACTCTTCCATCTGCTACCGGACTACACGCCTCAGCAGGGCATTGTAATGCCACATTTTGATGAGAAGAGAGAGTAAGAGAGGAGGAGATATTGAACCCTTTTTGGCTAGAATAGAGAGAGAAAGTACATAAATATTCTGTTAACTCTGAATTTGCATCCTTTACAACTGTGAAAGCTATAAGACGTGTAAAATCTGCCAGCCCATGCATGACCAAACCTGTAACTACTACTGTGAACATTTGGGTTTCAATTTTGCTACTTTTATTGCTAGTAAAAAACTGTTATTTGTTCCAAAAACATCCTCATCATTGCATGCACAACACCTGCATCACAACAGCACCATGCCTTGCTACCGCCTGTCCCGCGGGACCCTGGCTTTCGCCACCAATAGACCCACAAACATCAAGGGCACCCGAACTACCACCAGGCAGGATTACTCCCAAAATCGGGGTGTGCCCGAGAGAACCAGGGTGCACTCTCCCTTCAGTGTGCACTAGCCCAGGGAGCATCAGGAAGGACCCAAGCTACGGTGGGTGACTACAACCACACTGACCATTGGGACTCTACTACCACTCCCGTCCTCACATTTCCCACCCAGGCCGCTGCATAAAGGATATAGTTTTCATTGTAAGGAGTCGTTCACACGAGAGACATGGATTGTGTCAGGATCTGTTTAGGGAAAAACTGATGCTTTTGTATACAAGTCCAGATGCCAATTCTGTTTTTCATGCCCCATTTCAGTCCCATTCAGTTCTACGGAGTCAGAGCTGCCTGAAAAACGCACAGTATAGAACATGCTGTGTTTTTTCCTGAACGCAGTGATGATGCGCGAAAAACGCTTGTGTGAAAGAGTCCTTAGAGGTACAAAGCTGATTTGCAAATCACTCGCAAGCAACTTCTCTTGCACTAATTTAAAGAAATCTTCCCTGATGTGCTCTTACCAAAGTCTCCATGCAAATTTTCCAAATACGCATACCTGTAGTTGTTATCCACAAGACATCTGCCAATCTGTGGCCACCCAAGATACATACAGCTCTGCTACATCCACACAGAGTACTCCCGCTAAAATCAACACACTGGCTACACGCACGTGCCATCCACTGGTGCCCGACGTGATTAGCTTTTTGCAGATGGTTCTGCGACTCTGTTGTTATGTAAAAGCCTGTAATGCAACATGTGCGCTGTAATGCGGTTATTATAATAGCAGAAGAATCCCAGCTGTGCTGTATAGTAAGGGACATCACATTATTACCATAATGAAAAGCAGTAAGTGCGCGCCACAGCAAATACTCTAATAAGGAGGAATCTGCTCCCAGTAGTGCTCAGCGCCCAAGGAATAGCGGTCTGAAACAATTTCTACAATAATGCGGGATGATTCTTCTATAAAGCAAATGCTAGATATGCTGTATTCAGGAGACCATAATGTTAGATGATGAGTGCCCTACTTTCTAATGGTAGACTGGTATTTTGTATCTTTCTTAACTATCAAACCAACTTAAAGGACCTCTAAAATATACAAAAAAAACTAAAATGACTTATCTGGAACATATTACTATTATCTCACTTTGCATTGACATATATTATGTATAAGGTGCTGCCGCACTACTTCTGTCTGTCTGTTTGTTTATTTATTTGGGGGGGGGGGGCATTTTTTGGTTTGTAAAAAAACACCATGAAAGTCGCTTTTTTAAAATATTTTTTTATATAAGCATAGCATAACAGATTAGTTTAGGGATTATGCACACAACCCTATGTATCTTGCGGTCCACAAAATACGGATGACATCCGTGTGCATTCCGTATTTTGCAGCCCCTAATAGAACAGTCCTATCCTTGTTCGTAATGCAGACAATAATAGGACATGTTCAATTTTTTGCAGAAAGGACATAGGGAAATGGAATGCACACAGAGTAACTAGAGTTTATTTTGTGGACCCATAGAAACGATTGGTCATACAGTCTGCAAAAAAAACCGGAAAGAAAATACATTCGTGTGTCCTTAGGTTCACACTTCAGTTATTTGGTCTGTTATTTAGATCCATTATTGTGAGCCAAAACCAGGAGCGGGTCAAAAACACAGAACAAGAGCAGATCTTTTCATTATACCTTATCGCTGAGTAGGCTTCACTACTGGTTTTGACTTACAATAACTGATGGAAATAACTGACCAAATAACTGAAGTGTGAACTTGGCCTTACTTGTGTTTGTTTCAAATCTATGGGAAAACGCCTGACAAAAAGATATGAAAAAAACCAAGGCACAAAAATTCTCTAGGAACCTGGCCTATTGGCCTATCTGACCCCTAATGAGACGGTCCAGATCCCCTAATGCCTGCTTTGTGGATGGGATGTCAGTTTCTATATTAACTCCTCAGTGGAATGAACTTCTGGATGCAGTGATATCTGCAGAGTCTCATCAAGGATCACTTTGGGTAAAAACTGCAAGTAACGGATTATGATAATATATCAGTTCATTTCTAAGTAAAGTTTTTTTTTTAAAGAGAACCTGCCAGTTGATTTTTGCTGCCCTATATTAGAGCATTATGTAATAGATGGAGAGAAGCTGAGCTCTGGGATACTGTATATAGGCTTACAAGATTTGCAGGATTTCCATGTTACAAGCAGAGTAAATCTTGACAGGACTCCTAAGAGAGATAGTGAGAGTCCTGATTACTCCACCCACGTACAGTGATTGACAGCTTTCACTGTATCAGTATGTGTAACTGTGTGATTAACCATCAAGGTGCCAGCAAAAAATTTTTAGTCTACATGGCTTCTAAACTTTGAACACCCTTGACATAAAACAAGTTTTCCTTAAGGGTTGTTTCACATGAGCGGATGCTGTGTGTCGAATCCGCTGCGTGAAAGAGTGCCAAGCCCTGTTTCGGACAGCAGAGGCACGTAGCATTAACATGATTGATAATGCTCCGTGCCTCTCTGTGATCTTTTTTACTACAAAATCACAGTGAGATAAAGTTGTCACTGTGATTTTGTAGTAAAAAGATCACAGAGAGGCACAGAGCATTATCAGTCATGTTAATGCTCTGTGTCTCTGCTGTCCGGAATGGGTCTTGGCACTCTTTCACACAGCGAATTCCACGCACAGCATCCACTCGTGTGAAAGAGCCCTAAGTATTAACTAGTATGCATCACATCCTGAAAAATTCATACTTACCTGCTTACATCTCCGGTCCCACGCACTTGTTCTTGTTCCTCCCTTTTCTGGTCCCTGCCTTGTTTTCTTCTGGATGAAACATGGAAATGGCCAAGTGTGCCACTGAAGTCAGTCTTTGGCTGCAGCAGTGCACATGTCCATGCCCTGGATGGGAGCCCGGGTACCAAAAAATGAAGGAATGGAAGTTAGAGTGCTGGAGCAGTGGGGATCAGTCCAGCAGTGGTGGCCGTACACTATAGGAAAAAGCGCCAGCCTATGTGAGCTCCCGTGGCCTCAGCCACCAGAGAGACTGGCACTTTTTTCTATAGTGTGCAAGCACGGGCACCACTGCTGGATTACAGGGTGGTCTGCAACCATGGAAACGAGCAATGTATAATGTGATGGCAAAATGAATCCAGCCAGCAGAGGAGACAATATGGATAATAACAATACATTAGTAACTGCCTTTTTTAACTTTCTCTACATAATAATTGTCACTTTCTGAAGTGACGAAACCCCATTAATTCCCATTTCATTTTGCATATATGAAAATACAATCCCAGTTCCAAAAAAGTTGGGGACGCTGTGTAAAATGTGAATAAAAACAGATTACGATCCTCTGCAAATCTTACAGACCCATATTTTATTCACAATAGATTTTAGAACACATACCAGATGTAGAAAGTAAGACATTTTACCATTTCATGAAAAATTAATTCATTTAGAACTTGATGGCAGCATCGCACCTCAACGTTGGGACAGGAGCAAAAAAAGACTGGAAAAGTAAGTGATACTAATAAAAACAGCAGGAGGACTATGTGTTCTGCGGATTTAAGAGGATAGGGACCATCCATCTTATTTGCAAAAAGTTGAAAAGCCTGCATCTCCGATGGTATGGGGTTTCATTAGAGCCTACTGCATGGGCAGCTTACGCATCTGGAAAGGCACTATCGATAACAGTATATAGAGGTTTCAGAACAACCTATGCTCCCATCCAGACAACGTCTCTTTCAGGGAAGGCCTTGCATATGTCAGTATGACAAAGCTAAACCACACTATCACAACAGTATGGCTTCACAGAAGAAGAGAGTCTGGGTGCTGACCTTTCCCCAACAGGAAACCTTTGGCGCATCATGAAGTGAAAAATCCAGCAAAGAAGTCCCTGGACCGCTGAGCAGCTAGAATCCTCAATATTCCTCTACCAAAACTCCAGCAAAAGGGGACAGAAGAGGGGATGCAACACAATGGAATACATGACCCTGTTCCAACTTCTTGGAAATGCATTGTTGCTATCAAGGTCTAAGTGAACACATTTTTTCATGAAATGGTAAAATGTCTCACTTTCAACATTTATGTCTTCTATAATCTATTCTGACTAAAATATGGGTCTACGAGATTTTTACATAAAATGCCAACGTTTTTGGAATTGGGGTTGTATAAAACAGACTCTGATCTGTTCAGTTGTTCAAATGAAATTACAATCTTGTCTTTTAGTTTTGTAACGACTAAAATCCCAAATACATGCATGTCCAAGAAAGCGGTGCTATGTAATCTTACCTTGGATGAAGTAATCCTGTGAATGTGATATGAAGTCTCTGCTAGTGTAAGGGCTGATTCAGACGGCCGTATGCTGTCCGCAAAAATATGGATTTTGCGGACATGCTGAACTGTCCGCAAAAAAAACTGATTGCTTTCCGTATTTTTGCGGACCCATAGATTTCAATGGGGCCACGTCCTGATTTTCACTGACAAGTATAGGACATGTTTCAGTGTTTTTGCGGAAGAAAAGGGCCCCATAAAAGTGAATAGAGCAGTGTCTAATCCGCAAAAAAACGGATCTATATTTTTGCGGATAGCATACGGCCGTCTGAATGAGCCCTAAATCTATATTAGTCATGAGTCACTAGTGATAATAGAGATGTGAGGTCACCCCCTGTCTGCCGCTAGGTGTTTGTGATGCTATTCTGATTCTGCAGGGTGCCCATCAGCATTTTATGGAAAGGACTGTGCCAATGTCTGTCAGTGCCATAATGGAGCCGACTGTGACCACATCACTGGGCAGTGCACATGTAGAACAGGATTCACAGGCAAACACTGCGAGCAGAGTAAGTGACCTGTCACCCAGTGTCTTGCTCTCTAGGAACTTTTTTCCCCCCCGTTGCATTGAACAGTGTTCTGTTCTGTGTCTGTCTGCCCCACCCCACTCCATTCCAAAAGTGCTATGATCCGTCTAAATATTCCACTGCAAGTTAAATCATATATATGCATATTTTGTATGCTGCAAGGCCTTATGACCAATTTCTGCATATAAAGTATACCTAAAAAAGGCGTATACCCCTAAAGTCAATAAAGTAAATGTAAGTCCCCAGTTTTATAACTATAACGGATAATAAACTTTCCAAGACTCCTGAATGGCAATGAGAGTTATGTAGTAATGCAATAGATTTGTCTCTAGAAATCTAACGAAACATAAAAATTTAAAATATACAATAAAATCACAAACTTTTTGATTTTTGGGGGAATGCCTTTTATATCGAAAGATTTCCAAAAGTATTGCTGTTATTTAGTTGCATCTCATTTCATTTTAGAATGTCCTCCAGGGACTTTTGGATACGGCTGCCGCCAGATGTGCGAGTGTCTGAACAATGCAACCTGCGACCATGTTACCGGAACCTGCTACTGCAATCCTGGGTTTAAGGGCATCCGCTGTGACCAAGGTTAGCCAGCGTTCTCCGCTGTGCGCTCTGCTTGTTTGGATTGATAACCCTTGAAACTCATCTGCTTATCTCTCTCACTACAGCTGCTCTAATGATGGAGGAACTGAACCCTTACACCAAAATCAGCCCGGCACATGGATCTGAAAGACACTCTGCAGGTGCCATTATTGGGGTGATTGTTCTCCTGCTGATCATCATGACCTTACTGGGGCTCTTCTTGTGGTACCGACAGCGGCAAAAGGACAAAGATCACGACATGCCGAATGTGTCTTACACCCAAGCAATGCGAATCTCAAGTACAGATTACTCTCTCTCAGGTGGGTTTTGCAGGTTTACCATGGCTGCCATGTATCTTTTTTTTTTTTTTTTAATAAAATGTCCATATATTCAAAAGAAATGTCTAAGAAAAGTTGTACCAAACTTAAAGGGGTTGTCCCATGAAAAATATTCTACAGTTTTCAAACCAGCACCTGGATCTGAATACTTCTGTAATTGCATGTAATTAAAAATTTAGCTTAGCCACTGAGTTATTCAACAAAATATATCAGTATAGTTCCACCTGCTGTTTTTTTTTTTTTTTTTATTTCTTTGACCTGCTGAGAAGGCCGCAGTTTCATCCTTCAACTTACTCCTGCGCTGTGATTGGGAGAGCATGGACACACCCCCTGATCTGCAGCGGTAAAGACACTCACCCTGTGCTGTCAGCTTGATATAAATCTGAGAAATGAATGGGGAGATCTCTGGATCCATGTGAGGTACAGGGTTGGTTCTAGCAGTGTCGGACTGGGGTACCTAGGGCCCACCAGTAAAAATTATTTTGGGGGCCCACTGTACGGATACATTCAAATATTATAAATAATCTAACAAGTTTTTTATATGAACATAGGCTGGTTGAGGGGCTGTACATTGAATATAAGTATGTAGTACAGTAAGTCTACTGTGTTATGTGCCACTTGTGCAAGGGGTGGGAGACTAGGGGCCCACCTTGCTCAGGGGCCCACCAGGGGATTCACCTGTACACCTGTGGGCCAGTCCGAGCCTGGGTTCTAGCTTTGTTAGAAAGAGATTGTCATTTACTATATGATGTCTGATTTTCATTTTTCACATTAGTCATGGGATAACCCCTTTAAGATCTTGCTGCAAGAGTCTACAGTTTTATGCAAATGATCTGGAATGGGGTGTCTCTGACCAAAGTTGTTGTACTGAGCTGATCACATTAGGTGTGGGCGATCTATTGCCCTCACCTTCAGCCAAGGCCATGTTCATAACTGCTTCAAAGGCTCCATCAAAAATTTGGGACAAAATAGCGCAGCATTACTTCATCTGTAAATGCCGCAATAATGCAAAACTCCTGAACTAGCAGGGAAATAGTTTAGGTCCCTGCAATCATGTATACTAGTTATAATGACTGACTTACATAAGTTCCCTGTTAGGCCTCCTGCACACAATCGTATGTATTTTGCAGCCTACAAAACCACAGATCCACAAAATATGGATACCGACCATGTGCATCACGCAGTTTCCGTGGACTCCTTGTCAAAATACCTATTCTTGAGCGCAAAATGGACAAGAATAGGACATGTTCTATGTTTTTGAGGGACCGATATGCGGACATTCAGATGCAGACAGTACACGGTGCGTTGTCAGCATTTTGAAAGCCTCATTAAAATGAATGGGTTTGAAATGAATGGGCAAGGGTTTGTTTCGTGCATGGCCACCCTTACGTTTTAATGATACAATTTTGGAGTGACTTTGTGATCACTTTTTATTAATGTCGTTTTTTGGTAAGTGAAGCAACAATAAAAAGCAAACTGCAAAATTGGCCATTTTGATTTTTTTTTCTATTACGGCGTTCACCAGACAGGATAAATACGTTTATATTTTAACAGTACAGGCATTTTGGGATGCCAACAATGTTTATTTTTATTAATTGTTCATGTATTTTTAATATGGGGAAAAGGAGGTGATTTGAATTTTTATATTTTTTTATTTTTTACTTTTTTATTTTTTTTATTTTTACTTTTTTATGCTCCACTAGGGGGCTTGAATATGTGATCGTCAGATCGCTTCTGCCTTACAGTGTAATGAATTATCATTGTAATAAATATAATGAATGGCAAATTTGCTATGTTCCTGTGCAGCCCTGCCATCTGCAGGCCTCCATAGGAACTACAGCTGTAATAGCATGGTTTCTTCAGAGAGAACCAGACTACAGTCATGGCCAAAAGTTTTGAGAATGATACAAATATTAATTTTTACAAAGTCTACTGCTTCAGTTCTTATAATGGCAATTTGCATATACTCCAGAATGTTATAAAGAGTGATCAGCTTAACAGCAATTACTTGCAAAGTCAATATTTGCCTAGAAAATGAACTTTATCCCCCAAAACACATTTCAACATCATTGCAGCCCTGCCTTAAAAGGACCAGCTAACATCGTTTCAGTGATTGCTCCATTAACACAGGTGTGGGTGTTGATGAGGACAGGGCTGGAGATCAATCTGTCATGATTAAGTAAGAATGACACCACTGGACACTTTAAAAGGAGGCTGGTGCTTGGCATCATTGTTTCTCTTCTGTTAACCATGGTTATCTCTAAAGAAACACGTGCAGTCAGCATTGCACTGCACAAAAATGGCCTAACAGGGAAGAGTATCGCAGCTAGAAAGATTGCACCTCAGTCAACAATCTATCGCATCATCAAGAACTTCAAGGAGAGAGGTTCCATTGTTGCCAAAAAGGCTCCAGAGAGCCCAAGAAAGACCAGAAGCGCCAGGACCGTCTCTTAAAAGTGTTTCAGCTGCGGGATCGGGCTACCAGCAGTGCAGAGCTTGCTCAGGAATGGCAGCAGGCAGGTGTGAGTGCATCTGCACGCACTGTGAGACGGAGACTCTTGGAGCAAGGCCTGGTCTCAAGGAGGGCAGCGAAGAAGCCACTTCTCTCCAGAAAAAACATCAGGGACAGACTGATATTCTGCAAAAGGTACAGGGAGTGGACTGCTGAGGACTGGGGTAAAGTCATTTTCTCTGATGAATCCCCTTTTCGATTGTTTGGGACATCTGGAAAACAGCTTATTCGGAGAAGACGAAGTGAGCGCTACCACCAGTCTTGTCTCATGCCAACTGTAAAGCATCCTGAAACCATTCATGTGTGGGGTTGCTTCTCAGCCAAGGGAATCGGTTCTCTCACAGTCTTGCCTAAAACACAGCCATGAATAAAGAATGGTACCAGAATGTCCTCCGAGAGCAACTTCTCCCAACTGTCCAAGAGCAGTTTGGCGATCAACAATGCCTTTTCCAGCATGATGGAGCACCTTGCCATAAAGCAAAGGTGATAACTAAATGGCTCAGTGAACAAAACAGAGAGATTTTGGGTCCATGGCCTGGAAACTGCCCAGATCTTAATCCCATTGAGAACTTGTGGTCAATCATCAAGAGACGGGTGGACAAACAAAAACCTACAAATTCTGACAAAATGCAAGCATTGATTGTGCAAGAATGGACTGCTATCAGTCAGGATTTGTCCAGAAGTTGATTGAGAGCATGCCAGGGAGAATTGCAGAGGTCCTGAAGAAGAAGGGTCAACACTGCAAATATTGACTTGCTGCATTAACTCATTCTAACTCTCAATATAAGCTTTTGTTACTCATAATATGATTGCAATTATATTTCTGTATGTGATAAAAACATCTGACAAACACACATAAAAACCAGAGGGCAGCAGATCATGTGAAAATATAATATTTGTGTCATTCTCAAAACTTTTGGCCATGACTGTACTGCAGATAAAGAACAGCTTCCCCCACCTCAGCATGGGGATGCCGTTTGAGTCCTTAGAGTACAACTCTCCCGGGAAAAGCCACCTCAGATGCCATAGTCACAACAACGTTATTGCCAATCTCAGACATTAGCCCTGTGTGCATGCTGTGTGAAACAGAAGAAATCCAGCAGCAATGGGCCATCTTTAAAGAGATGAAATCCACCGTTCATGCACCTGCAGGTGCCCACCATCAAGCGCATTCTGCATTGAGCTGCATCACAGCCATAGCATATAGCATCCAACCAGGAGATGACTACAGCTGTCACTTAGAGCAGCGCTGTGAAGCAGCTCATTGCATAGAGCATTTCACAATGAGACCCAACCCTGACATTTTCTGTTGTGGTAGTTGGGATTTTTTTGTTAATGAAACCATTCTAGGAAATGTTCCTTCATTTTTCTCCTGTTGAAAACACTTTTACCACACCACACGTGAAACCACACATAAGGCTTATCATGATTTTATGAGCTACAATCATGGGGTTTGTTCTACCTCTCCCATTACTGAGGTTAGAGTCAGATGTAACCTCAATTAATTACAGTCCTCTTTAAAAGATTAATTATCATCATACCCATTATGAACATGATGAGAAGAACAGTGCTCCTCTCTAAAGCCCAATCTGTCTTGTGTACTTGTGTCATCCTGCGGCTCTTCTGCTCTACTCCACCATCCTCGTATTTTTTACCTGCCTTTTATTACATCATATTCCATTGTACTTTTATGAGAATTCCTGCAGGCAGCAGTCACTTTATTACTACACGACCAAACTTCCAGGTACAACCATTGATTGGTTCATGTTGGTCACTTTAGATTACATAGACAACCATAAAGCAGGAAAGAATGCAGGGAAATTCAGTAATATACCTAAAAGTTAAAAAGAGCTGCCTGAAAGCAGTGGCCCATGTCATGAGGGAGATTACATTTTGGGCATGATGTCATTGGGGTCATCCTTGGAGGAATTATCAGGGACATAGGCTGGTGGATTCTCATGGTGATGTCACAAGGTTAATCACACCTGAGTGGTAGTCTTGTCACAGGGGTGTTGACATTGACTGGTTAATCCCCTATAAGTTCACAGAGTGGGTTTTGATGTCACAGGTGGAAATGTGGTGGTGAAATTACAAAAAATGTCAACCCTATAAAATGAATAATGCGCCTTCTGCAGGCCCTGTTTCTAGGCAGCGGTAGTGACTGAACACAGAGTGGGATGGGCTTATGCTGATGGTATGGAGTGTCGCAGAAGTCAAAAGCATTGGCTTGGTGACATCACTGCTTATGACATCATCAGAGGGGATGTTGATGGCATAGGTTGGCGAGTCCAGTGTAGTGTACCAGTGCATGTGGTAGCCCACAAGGGTGACGATTATTATGGGCACTTGGCCAGGCTTGGTGATGTCACAGCTGGCAGCTAAAGGTTTACTGACAAGTATTAATGGTAAATGTGTAATACCTAGCTCATATTATGATATTACAGGGGTTCTCTACTTTGGGTAATCTTTTCGCTAGAAGGGTGTACTGACAAGATGCTAATCATAGAGTCCTGCTACTAGGAACTCCAGCAGTCACCTTCCACCAAAGAGAGAACCCAGTAGAAGTGTTTCCCCGCAGTGCCACCACAGGGGAAATACAGCATTGCACAGTGTCCACTGAAATCAATGGGTGTCCACTTAATGTTCCATATGGGTTCTCTAGAGAGGAGAGAGGTTCTCTGTAGTTCTTCCACACTCTGGCTAATAGATGGCAGAACAGAAAAAGAGTACCCCTCCCCCCATTAAAGGTGGTCTATTACCAGGATATTCATTCTTAATCCATATGCAGATGAGTAGTTAAGTGTTTTGAGGACCAGGTGAGATGATTATGCAGGAACCTGGTCCTGTCACTCAGGGAGGGGCTGGCAGAGGAAGTAGGGGGGGTAAGAGTGCACAGAAAGGTTTTGGCTCGCCCTTGGTGCACTTAACTTCTCATTTGCATGTGTATTAAAAGTACTTTTTCTCCAGAATGAAGCAACAAATTGCTAAGTGCAAGGTATCACATTCAGTGGAGCTATCCCTACAAGGCATTGTGTCTAGTTTAGAAGTGATTTTCCTGTTGACAGATTCCCTCAAATTCCAAATTCTATTTCCACAATAGATTATTACGTGGTTCCAATGTAAGGTGGACCTTCATTTTAAGCTCAGTAATAAGGAACACAAAGCTTACAAGAAGTAAAATCAGGAGTAGCTGTAAGAAGAACCAACTCTTGGAACTAACCTTCAGCAAATGTGGAGGAAAAAACGTATTGCATTTGCACATAGCAGCAGTGATTGTGATCTGAGTAGTCATCTCAATGTGACTGTGCTCAGAGTATTCCAGAGTGTTCAGAGTAATGAAGTGATGTAACTTACAGCCCAAGTTATTCTTCTACATCCGCTTCAGGAAGAACTGTACAGATTATGTCATCTTTTATTGCTATGGACTTTGCCTTGGCCACCAGTCTCTTTGATAACACAGTGTAAGACAGTTTATGTTCATGCTTAGTAAGTAGTATTTCCTAATTGCTTATGCCTCAGAATGATACAAATGTGTGACCAGGATAGTGATTTTGTAAAATTTACCTAGAGTTAGGCGGGCGGGGTGGGGGGGGACAAAATCAAAATTTACATGTATTTCTACTAAAGTTACACAAATGATCATAAGAGAATTGGAAGTGAATAGTTGGAGAGATACAATTATATGGTAAATCACCCTCACAACTTAGGCTACTTTCACATTAGCGTTTTTGAATTCCGGTATTGAGGTCCGTCATAGGGGCTCAATACCGGAATAAAACGCTTCAGTTTCGTCCCCATTCATTGTCAATGGGGACAAAACTGAACTGAAGAGAACGGAATGCTCCTAGAAGCATTCCGTTCCGTCTTCAGACCAGAGAGCAAACCGCAGCATGCTGCGGTTTGCTCTCCAGTCTGGGCATCCGCACCAAGACGGATCCGGAATTACCCCCAATGCAAATCAATAGGAACAGATCCGTTTGGTGTGACACAATGGTAAACGGATCCATTCTCCATTGACTTTCAATGGGGGTCATTCCGGATCGTCTCCCTGCAATTTCCCCTCCCTCCAGCAGGTGGCGCTGTGGGTAAACTTACCCTTGTGCGCGCTGTCCTCCTCCTGCTGTCCGGGCCTATGTAAGTATATATGTATGTATGTATGTGTATGTATGTGTAAGTATGTATGTATGTATGACACTGTCTGACACGTGTGGGGCTGGAGCGCGGTTCCGGCCCCACACGTGCACCTGCGGCAGCACGGATCCGGTGGCACCCTTCACCCGCCGGATCCGTGCTGCCGTTAACGTGAAAGTAGCCTTAGTTCCTAAATGTAGCCTTCCATCATGTTCTCATTATACTGTTCTTAAAGTCACCACTTTAGTGTATTGTTCAAAAACCCACCGAGAGTGGAGTGATTGGCCTACAGTCTAATGTGTTTGTGTAGCTTCTGTATGTCGGGGGAGAGAAGATTCAAGTGAAGTGAATGCCTTCACCCGATCCTTTTGTTCTGTCAGAAGATAAGCTGCCACTGGAAGTGGTCGGACCATGTATGGGGGAATCGGGAGAGAGAACTGTTGGGGAATCTTTCGGTCGACAACTGTGGAATGTGTATGGCAGCTTTAAGTAGCGTAGTTCAAAGTCCAGGATATCATGGTGGAAGTGCTTTCCTTGCTCCTCCTTGGATACTCCCATGTTCTTAAGATGAACATCAAGGATATGGACTTTGAGGGACATTCTGCATCCAATTGTGTGTTGTTTTCATGAGAATCTCAGCCAGCTCCACATCCTTGTGAATGCCTAGGATGTCCTGAATGATTAATTATGATAATTAAGGGGCCGTGAGGCTCGAAACATCGTGCAGCATGGGCTAGTAATCAGTTCAGCGCTCTCAGGATTACTATGCCTTATAGCAATTTATACATATGAAAAATAGAAGGACTGAAAAATACAAGCAAAGCTTCAAAAGAGTGAGTAACGAATAATTTTTGAATAAGATTGAGACGACAGAGTGAATTATGTGAATAGGATGCCCTGAACCCCTGGCCGCTTTCTCCTTACTACTGAGCTTCTTTGGGAACTCTGTTCTCTCCAGGGTCTTTCATTAATTACATTTGTTTCTCATTTCATTTGTTGCTCTTTCCTGACTTTTCAAATTCACCAATCTTCTCACTGGAAATAGGTAGATTTAAAAATATCACCGCCCTGGTCACAAAAGCAAAGTTTGACAATTAAAAAAATTTAAATTAGGAAATACCATATACAAGCCAGGGACAATAAAGTTATAATGTAATGAATGATTTGATAGTAACTGAATTTTGTTCAGTATTGTAAGAAATTTCTTGTATTGTTTGGAAGCAAGTAGAAGAAACGTTTTCTACTGTTGCCCATGTTCTACAATTGCCATGCCGATTGTCTACAGAAGACTGCTGAGCAGAAGTCCACATTATTACATTGTACTCCAGGCAAAAATGAAAATGTGACTTATGTTTTGATTGTCATTGGACTGTTTTCCATAGATGAAAATCATCCCTAGCCCATTCCTCTCAATATGCATAAATACCTGATTTAACCCCTTTGCGTCCAGCAGAGCGAGCGTCATAGCCGTGGGTGGACTACTGATTCCTACAGCAGACACCCGCGGCTGATGTCCACAACCAGCAGTAATGCTGACCACGGCATCCAAGTGTGTCAAAGCACGCGCTTCCGGTGTTGCTCCGGCTCCCCCGTGTGGCAATCGGAAGAGCCGGATCATGTATGCAGCAGCCTCTGTCTTTGTGAATGACAGGAGGCTGCTGCATAGTATTTCCTATGGAGCCCTTGCCTGTAATAGGGCTCCATAGGAAAGTTGTAAAATCATCATAGACTCCAAAGTAAGTGCATTGGAGTCTATGATATCAGCAATGGGAACTATAAAAAAAAGTGTAAAATAATGAAATAAAGTTTTTAAAAATTCAAATCACCCCCCTTTCCCCAAAATAAAAATAAAAGTAGAAAAAAAATTAAAAAATACACATCATGGGTATCACCATATGCAAAAACGCCCATACTATAAAAATATAAAAATTTCTTTCCCATACGGAAAACAGCAAAACGGAAAAAAGCGTCAAAATGGCCAATTTGCCGTTTTTTGTTGCTTTATTTTCTAAAAAAAAATTAAATAAAAAGTGATTTAAAAAGTCATACACACCCCAGAATGGTATCAATGAAAAGTTCATATCGCCCAGCAGAAAATGAGCCCCCGTACAGCTCCGTACACATAAATACCAAAAAGGTATAGGGGTCAAAATATGGCGACGAAAAAAAAAAGAAATTCCAAGTTAATAATTATTTTATCACTATCAAAACGCAAGAATTATTAGATATTGCCGGATTCATACTGACCTGTAGAATTAAAGTAACTGGTCAGTTTTAATGCACATCGAACGCCGTAAATAAAAAAAACAGTAAAACTGTGGCGGAATTTCACCCGATTTGGAATTGTTTTCCTGCTTCCCACTACATCATATGCAATATTAAATGGTGTCGTTGGAAAGTACAACTTGTCCCACGAAAAACAAGCCCTCATACAGCTATGTGAAAAAAAAAAAGAAAAAAGTTATGGCTCTATGAGGGCAGGGAGCGCAAAAAGAAAACGCAAAAAGAAAAAACCTCCAGGAGTGAAAGGGTTAATGTTTGCCCGCTGGGGTAAAACATCACCTGGTATCAGTGAACATGAAATATTAACTCATCAGAAGAGCAATGGAGTCTTCCATGATTGTTGGAAAAAGCTAAAATTTTTAACCTATAGATAATGTGAAACACTGAAAAAATGTCAACGTTTCAACATGCTGCATTTAAAAAAAAGATAAAGACCCACAAATTTAAAAAAAAGCTATAAGCACAAAAAAAGATAAAGACCAACAAATTTTAAAAATGCTATAAACAAAAACATGTGTGACCATTTCATATGGTGTGGATGTGGTGTGGATGTGGATCGGTCTATGCGCACGGGGGCGTGGCCTAACGGCACGCCCGTTACCCGGCGCTCCGATTCCATTGGCTCCTCTCCCCTTAGGCGGGGTGTTTGAAGCCTATGAATAGCGGAGCAGTCGGCGGGCGCCTCACGGCCGCCCAAGTGCCGGAGACGCTGTGTGCACGTGTATTCAATCGTGCACAGCGTCATGTCTGTACTGTCTTGCTTGCTTTAGGGTATTATCTATGGGCTCCTGATGATTATTGAGAAACGCGTCAAGCCATTTAATATTCCCACTTCTTTAGGCAGGCATTCATGTTTACTGCACAACAAGGCTCCCGTCCTGGAGTGAGCATCTTGACACTGACCCAAATGAGGGGGATGTGCCTAAACGCTAAAATACTGTAATTGCTCCACTTCAGTCGAGTGCACAACCCAGTTTGGTGCTCATTACTGAGAAGCACCAAATTTTTTTGATTGGTTGTATGCACTCATATTTGTTATAATCCCCATCAGCCATCCTACTGGTTTTGGTGGTCTTTTACTGGCATCCCCAACACCTTACCAGTACGGCCTTGATGTATGCATTGGAGGCTGATTAGGGTAGTACTATATACATTTTTCATATTTAGGCTTAAATGTACAATATTTCCCCGCTTTCTTTTAAATAATTTAAACAAATAAAGTTTTTTGTTTTCTTTTAACACCACAAACTTTTCTGTGATTTATGATACTTAGTAGTGTATACCCTCATTGATTTATATATTCAGTCTGTGAACCACCATTTCATATTTCCTATAGGCTTTCAGACACATCTTAAATTGAAGTTTTTAAGCAAAAATCAAATGTGCTAAAAATGAAAACGCTCTGAAAAATGCTACTAAAAAACATATTTGTGAATCCTTTTACTGCCATTTTTAGCACTTTTGCACTTTTTGCTGAAAAAACAACAGTTCCAAATAATATCTGAAAGTCTTTTTGGAAACATGAAATGCAGGAAACAAAAGCATTTTTTGCTACTGATGTTTATTCAAATTGTTGCCATTTTTTGTGTCTCAGTCTTTAAGAAAAACACATATTGTTGAAAAATTGGCTGGAAAAAACATGTGTTAACACAAAAGCATCACTAAAAAACACTATAAAAGTGCATGCAGTATGGAGAAAGTGCTAGTGGTAAAAAAAAAAATGCCACCGCAAGGAAGCCTTACTATATATTATTTTTAAAACGATGAGAGTCAGTGGCAGATGTATGCAATTGTATAATCCCTAATGTGATGTGAAATAACCCTAATATGTGAGTATAGTAGACCCATGGTCATGCAAGAACTCACAGCATCATAAATCATTATGATGCTGTGAGTTCAGGTCAGTGGAGCAGTGTTAGGTTTTCCTGGACCGAACACGTTCATGTGAAAGAGGCCTTAGAGTAGACTGTATGTATGTATCTCCATATGTACAGCTGATTTTTGCCTACTGCTATAATGTCATACCTACTGTAATATGGCTTAACACAAGCCTCAGACTCATTAACAATGAATGAGTATTAATTAAAGAAGAACTCCCGCAAAAATTTTTATTCTCTGACCTGTTAGAAAGGTGCATAATATAATCTGTAGTGATTGTCATTTTCTTATCAGTGACTGTTTCTGTGAGTAAAAACCTCTCTTATTGTAGCTGGGTCATGTGACCAACTCCCTGACCTCCAACTGACCCAGGACAGAAAGCCAGTAACTGCTCTCATCATTCCTATGGGAGCCTCACTTTCAGCCTCATAGGAATACATAGAGAATTAGACTTCCTGTCCACACATAAGTCTGTGTGTGAGTTGGTGGGTCTAATTGCTGGTCACATGACACAGATAAGAAACTTCAGGATGATATAAGTCAAAAATTCAGACACTGGTAAGAAAATGACATTCACTACAGATTATATCATGTACATTTCTAGCAGGACAAGGAATAAAATTTTTGTCGGGAGTTCTTCTTTAAGGTAGGGTATGTAACGCTCTCTGAACTCTGTAGGACGTGCATTTGACATGTTCTAGAGGAATTTATCCATGTATGTCCTTTATTAATACACTGATGCATGTCATGTAGTATGTCTTTAGTCACCACTATGTCATGTCTCGTGTTCTAGGTGCCTGCACTGTGGACAGAAGGCAGAACACATACATAATGGAAAATGGCTTCAAAGGTAGGAACAAGACCGCGATGGTGTGAACGTGTTATGACTGTCCACTGTAATGGGATGGGTATGTAGTGGCATATATGGAGTATCTGCTTATAACCTAAGGGAACCTGTAGACACACAAACTTCACCTAGCAAGCCTTCCCCGATCCAGCAGCTTTTACTTAGCACCGGACATGTTGTTGATCTTCTAGTTCATCTAGAACCTAAAATAAAAGTTCTGCACAACTGATACCAGCTCTGCTCTTGTCAATTCCTACTCTGCTGCATATGTTTCCAAAACGGGTGCATACAACAGAAGAGGGAAAGTAGCCTTGCTGCAATTCAGACTGCATATTATGTACCTCATGATAGAGCCACGCTGTGTCTTCTGCAGTACAGTGTAGATGTGTCCTTCCAATACTGCCAGGTCTGAACAGAACATTACTGACAGATTGGATGGAACTGCAACCAGCGTTAGCTCTACAACTCACAAAGGCCGAGTGCATTAGATAGCTGTCGACCAAATGCTTTTTCAACCAACAGCTATCTCTTCAGACTAACCCCGCTACCAGTACACATGCATGCTCTGCTCATGTGTTCTGGCTGCTGTGAGGGGAGAAAACCGCTTATCTCAGACTGCCTGATCTTAATCTGCCCCCACAACTGCTATTGGGGGAGAGTTGGGAGCCCCGTTCAATTTAGATAAGGGTTGCATAACTTTTTTTGGTCTGTGGGCCACAAAAAAATTTTCGATCGGTACTCGTTTGCATCAGCCTATTACACAGGCCAATGAAAAGTGAATGGGAAGGAACAGAGGCGGACTGGGAACTTAAAGTGGGCATAGAAAAAAAATAAAAGTGGCCCACATTGTTGGCGTAACCAGACAGAATACAAAGCAACACAATTAGGCAGGGCATGCAGTGCAGCACAGAATTTCGCCCCAGCAAAACCACATAACACAGTGCAGCAGAAAATACTGTCACCCTCCCCACCTGCTGAGTATAGTGATATAGTTGAGTTCCAGGATTGTATCTGTGGCCATTGGCCTGGTGAGTACCTGATGCTGTTAGCATTAAATAATGCTGAGAGCCATAAGGAGCACTCGGGCGGCACCATAGGCATCGGACCACCAGGAAATTTCCCTGTATGGTCTATGGGCAGTCCGCCGCTGGGGAGGAACGATCGCTACAACAGTCATCCTCCCTTATTCAGTTCCATTGATTATCAGCAGAGCATCTCTGATTACATAAGGAGATGTGCAAACGATAATTGTGCATCTTTCATTCTAATGAAAAATGTAGATAAGCCGACAAATGAGTAATTGCTCCTTTATTGACTGATCGGCGGCACAGTTATACCACTTGTTTCCAGTTATGGTCCCAAAAATCATGCGGTGTAATAAGGACTCTAGTGGCGACATTTCCTACTATCCTGCCTCCTTCACTGCAGAGGACGGCGCTCACAGGTTATTGCTACCTCCTGCCCCCAGTTATAGGTTATATCTGTGTGACCAATGCCCTACAATAACCAGTAAGCACTTTCCATTACTAGCGGTAGGAGCACTCATTGGTTATTACCGCCTCCTGCCCCCAGTTATAGGTTATATCTCTGTGACTGGTGCCCTGCAGTAACCAGTAAGCACTTTCCATTACTAGCGGTGGGAGCACTCATTGGTTATTACCGCCTCTTGCCCCCAGTTATAGGTTATATCTGTGTGACCAGTGCCCTGCAGTAACCAGTAAGCACTTTCCATTACTAGTGAGGAGAGCGCTCATTGGTTATTACCGCCTCTTGCCCCCAGTTATAGGTTATATCTATGTGACCAGTGCCCTGCAATAACCAGTAAGGACTTTCTATTAGTAGTGAGGAGAACACTCATTGGTTATTACCGCCTCTTGCCCCTAGTTACAGGTTATATCTGTGTGACCAGTGCCCTGCAGTAACCAGTAAGCACTTTTCATTACTAGCGAGGAGAGCGCTCATTGGTTATTACCGCCTCTTGCCCCCAGTTATAGGGTATATCTATGTGACCAGTGCCCTTCAGTAACCAGTAAGGACTTTCTATTAGTAGTGAGGAGAACACTCATTTTACCGCCTCCTGCCCTTAATTATAGGTTATATCTAGCACCATGTAATAACCAGTAAGCACATTCCCTGTTTAACCCTTTAATGATCAGGCATTAATGACCAGAGCCCTTTTTTTGTGATTTAGCCCAGTTTTATTTGGGGGGAAACTGTACAAATTTTTTTTAGAAACTTATTTTTTAAAACTATAGCTTCTTATTCTTTAAATATTAAATTTTAATATTAAATTAAATTATTACAGTCAGTTCCTTATTTTGTGTCAGTCATTTTGATATATAATATGCATAGTTGCATGTGAATGGGACAATTATGGCTACAGTTTTGGTTTGCGTGGGTGTTTTTATTTTTATCTTTTATTTGTATATATTTTTTATCATTTCCTTTTTTTTAGTATTTTTTCTTTTTTAATATATATTTGCCACATATGTCCCTTAAAATTTTTTATTTTGCACGTTTTCCATTTTAATTTTCTTTAATTGGTATTTTATTATATTTTTTATTTTATTTTTTTAACTTTTTTAAATATTTTTCGCCAGACCTCTGGACACTGAGGGGACACTGAGACTTTTATGTATTTTGCACTATTTTCACTGTAACTGGGGCATCCAAAGGCACCACAGTTACAGGAGAAATCAGCCCTCTTTGGGGCCTTTGTAGAAAGCAGAGGTGATCAGGATCTGCTAAGACCTTGAAGCCCTGCTCTGCCCCTGAGAAACACATGGCCTGGCCGCTTCCTCTATTCACAATGCACTTATCTTAGAAGAAGGCAGAATCGTTAGTAGAGCATTTCTGTCTTCTCCATGGTCCAGCCAGGGACCCGATCTGCTTCTGCTAGAGTGCAGGAACAGGACTTTGAATCCAGCGCTGTGTGGTGCTCTGCTTAGAAACACCGCTGATCCCACCGTTCAGCTATGCTTCTGTCCAGTAGGACATCGAGGCTCTGTGGGCTGGTTGTGCATCCCTCCTTTAGATGGTCGGCGAAAATTGTTGGGTTCAGAAGACATTTATGTAATGTGTATAGCCAGACTTATGTAATGACTTAGAGTATTCTGTCACCATTTTAAGAGACAAAGCAAACATTAGGGGATTCTTAGCGGGTTATGGTGTAAAGGGTGGGTCAGAAACCAGTCACTACAGCAATTTTAAAATGATGGCAACAATTATATGCATGGGGAGGGGGGAACAAAGTAAAAAATAAAAACATAATGAAAGACATAATAAAACAAAAAGATAATGAAAGAAAAAGTCACCTGTAGCCCATACCACAGCTTGTAGTCTGACTCCTGGTGAATGTAAATTATATATCTCTTATATCAATACAACGGAAAAGGGACACAATTTAAAGTTGTATCTTTGTGCACTTTGTGCTATTAAACAAAAATGTAAAATTTTGTAAAAGCTGACTATTTGTATTCCCACTTTTTCGGACAAATGATGCCAAAGCGAACAATAGTTATGGTTTTCAAAGCTGCATGTACTAAAAAAAAAACACACAAAAAACGTGTCTGGTGAGGAATGGGGATAAATGGTCTGGTGTTGAACTGGTTAAGGATTGGTATGTTCTTCTATATTTCCAGTGTTCTCAGTAACCGTAAGTGTATAATACTTTAGTCTAGAGGTTTTATATTTCTCAAATAATGCATAAAATATGAAAACAACAAAAGTAAATGCAATATACCGTTAAATGCCTCAAGCTGGCTAATGGTTGACCTGTAGTCCAGGAACATATGCTCTGTAAATCTGTATTAAACACACAATATTGGGTAGAAAAATAATCATAATAAGACGCATTATAAGTACAATATAAATGTGGGCCATGCATCATATAGGCGAGCGCATTGCCACATTTCCTGTTATTCCCGGCTCCTCTAATGGCTATTATAAGGATATTAAATGCCATTGACTGGGCACAGATTGAACTCTGGCTTCTAATGTCCTTATTCTCTGCAGCAGAAGACCCAGACTTAGTATAATGGATAATTATCCCAGGTCAACACAAGACAATGCTCTGTAGCACCATTTCTATTATAATCTTCATATGTTTAATAGTATTTTTATATTGGGATATGTTCTGTATGATGTTATTACTGATGCATTGCTTTTTATAGTCTTGGAAATGAGTATTCTGTTCTTGTATGTTTGGGAGCTGCAGATATTGTCTATGTTAATGATGTTGTATATGGATGCTTGCCAGTGGTTTGGCCGCGAGACAACTGGACAGTCATGCTGTTGTCTTGGGAAGGGACAGACACAGAAAGCCTCTGTTTTCTTCTGCCTGTGTGTGCCACTCTTTGCTTGCTCACATCCTTGCTCATCCCTCATCCTATGCATGCTACTTTCTGCATCCATTCACTGCTTCTCATTGTTTCTGCTTTAGGATCCTCATTAACACTGAGCCTCTAGACTGTCTATACCGGGCACCGAAACATCAGACCTTGGGTTTACTCAAATTGCTCACTTTACAGAATTTACATAATTGCGTCCCCATAGAATGTCTATTGACCTAAATTAGTTCTCTTTTCCTAGTATAGGGTAACAGATCACATGACCACTTTTACGTTCTTCGAGCTCATCTAAATGTGAATACAAGCCAACCGGAATATTACAAAATTCTAATAAACACCACAATGGTTTAACTGCAGATTTTTTGTTAAACCAATTGTTTTCTACAGTTATACAGCAGTATATATACTTGGGGATCTCAAAGAACCTCATGTTCTTGTCACTTTATTAATAAATTGCAGAAGAATGGCACAACGCAGAATTATAAGAAAATATTCTGCACAAGAGAGATCCTCTTTAAAGGGAATCTGTCACCATTGACCTTCTCTCAGACTGTTTGCATAGACACATGGCTGTGGGTCCCCTGACACTGTTTTTGTTTTGTTGATCCGAGGCTCAGTTACTGAGTTATGATACATTTTCTTAATATCCAGCTCCTCCCTTGCTGCTTTAATTAACAGGGCCAAGCAGTGGCAAAGCAGCAAGGGAAGGTCTGGCCACATTAAAAAAAAACAGAGCTTGGGGGTATCAAGAACAACGGTAACTCCGTCGTTGCACCAAAGGCTTAATTTGCATATTAAGAAAAAGTATCATAACTCGGAACTGAGCCTCTGATCAACAAAAGAAAAACAGTGTTTTAATCATGTGAACCACGGCTTTAAAGGCCTTTGGGGGCATTTTTTTTATTATTATTACATTATATTTATTTTGACCAAAAAATCACTTTTTCAATTGGTCTTTATTAACAATATGGAATCCTTTTTCTGTACAGAGCTGACATGCTCTGCTAGCTGCCTGTGGATTTTCTCTCTTTTCCGTCATCTGAGGAGCAGAAGGGCTCCTTATTTCTGCTTTCTGACATTATAAACATTCATTAAAGCTCAATCCTTACCTTATAGATAGATATAGATTTATTAGATGGCCGGCACAAAGTGAAAGTACCAGTCACACAGTTAGAAAAACAGTTAACCCTTTGTGACTGAACAGCTCAATATTTTTAATAATGGCCAATTGAAAATATGATTTTTAGCCAAAAATAAGTTAAATGCAATCATAAAAAATCGACTCCAAGGGTGTACATAGCCTTTAGGCACATGAGACATCTTTGTGTTGAACATATCAAGTTTCAGCTCTTAGTAACAACTAGGAGTATCCTGATTGGACGCTACAGCCGTCACTCAGAGAAAAACAGAGAAGGGGGAAAATGTTCATTGCAGAGAGCCGTGGCCACAGAACACAACTGGATTGCCTCCATGACACTTGAGATTGTAGCACCAAGGGGATCAAAATTTGGACTCCTTGGTCATGCAACCTGCATGATGATCTCTGCAGGTACCTTCCTGAGTGGCACAGGGGTCTTTGGATCTCTTAAGATACCAGGGTGCACCTCCTATAGTGAGGGGCCGCTGCTGTTAGTTATTAAAGGAATTTTGGTAAAATAGGACAATGTTATGAGATGAGTTAGCTCTGCGTTTTTTGTCACATGCCTCTTGCATGGGACATTTTGGCCTCACAAGGTCTATCCTTGCAGCTCTGTAACAGATTCCAGCTCCCCCTAACACCCTCCACATTGTTGCCCCTGACTTACCAACTCTTAGAGTACAAACATTTTTTAACCTATAGGGTTTCTTTCTCCCCTTCCTGCCATTTTTTCCTGCTGCCTCCTGAGCTCCAGTGTCCCCCCACCAGATTTTTTTTTGACTTGTGTTTGTTGCTTTTTGCAGATTGTATGAAAGAGTCAGGGTGCAGCTCCAGCACCTGCTCTCTGAGCAGCAGTGAGAACCCATATGCCACCATTACAGACCCCCCCGCGCAGCACTCCAAACACTCAGAGAACAGCTACGTGGAAATGACCTCACCTGTCCATACAGATGCCCCATACTCAGATATACCACCCTCATCAAAAGCTAACAAAAATGTATATGACGTGGGTAAGTGTCAGTTTCCATGCCAGCTACACACCATGCATGACATTGTAGCTCTGCCACAATCTGCCTGATGCCAGCACAGACCAGTCTGCATGACGTGCTGGCACACATTGCTTGTCGCATTCATCCAGGTGACCAGATGTGCTCATTCCCATTCTCAGATTGCTTAATGTGTACTTGATTTTTGATTATCATGGCTCATGGTGTAGACTTCAGTTGAGTTATCCCAGTCAAGAAAATCAGTAATAAACGAGCTCTGGGCCTTCCTGCTTCACGATGGAGAGGAGGAGAATTGAATGAACATGCTACAACAAGAGGAAACCAAGAGGAAACCATTTTTTGGGGGGGAGGAAGCCTCTTTTTTTATTTTGGGCTAAAATAATTTTTTCAGTCTTTATTAAAAATGTCAAACGTTTTTCTTCTACAGCTTTCAGTTACAGTGCACTGGCAGACTTGCAGGCTCTCTGCTTTGAACTGAATTTGTCAGAGAACTGCTATGTTGGCCGAATCTGTAGTCCTTATCTCTGAACTCCAGACAGCTCACAAACACTCATTTAAGCTAAATTCCTCTAAGAATCTAGCTATAATCAGTGTTTATGAGCTGTAAGGAAAGTACAGATAAAGGCTACAGATCGAGCCATCAGACAGCTCCCTCACGGATTCAGGGTGAAGCAGAGAGACTGCTAGTCATTGCAACTGAAAGCTGTAGAAGAAAAACTGGACCAGCTGGAAAATGATTTTAGCCCAAAATGAGTAGAATGCAACAAGAAAAAAAAAGCCCAATAATGTCCATAGTCTTTAAAGAGGGCCTTTCAGCTCTCCTGACCCGCCTGTTTTTATAGCTTCATGCATTCCCCATGTAATAACAATTCTGGAACATCTATTCTTATGGCTCTATGTTGTGTCATTCCTGTATTATTTCTACTAGAAGTTATGAATGAATTGCTAGCAGTCTGCAGTAAGGGTACAGAGGGGTGGCAACTAGAGATGAGCGAGCAGTGCTCGTTTCCCGTGTGAAATGCCCGCAGACATTGCGGATCCGTCCTCAGCTGCATGTAAGTCAATGAGGACGGATCGTTTGGTATGAGTGTCACATGCAGACTTACATGCAGCTGAGGACAGATCCGCAATGCCTGCGGACATTTGTTCACACGGGAGACGAGCGATACAGTGCTCGTAACGAGCACGTTCGCTCATCTCTAGTGGCAACCAGTTGGGGGGGGTACCTGCACAGTCTGAAAATGGCAGCACTGGTTGGATATAGTGTATGTGCGGGTCACACCGCCAACTGGTCACCTCCCCTCTGTACTCTTACTGCAGACTGCTAGCAATTCATTCATAACTTCTAGTAGAAATAATAAAGGAATGGTACAACATAGAGACATAAGAATAGATGTTCCAGAATTGTTATTACATGGGGAATGCATGAAGATATTAAAACAGGCATGTCAGGAGTGGTGACAGGTCCTCTTTAAATGTGTCACCTCCATGAAGGCAATAATATGCTGTATTGTATTTGGGGTTATGCATCAAGTGTGGCTAGTTTAGTGACTAAACTAAGTGACTAAGTGACTAAAGAGGTTGTATTATTCAGTACGGATCCGGCGGGTCCCTTCACCGGCCGGATCCGTACTAACGCTAGTGTGAAAGTAGCCTAAGCTGTCCACATATCAAACCCTGAGTAATGTTTTCTTCTAGAAATAAGCCTTATCAGGTGTCTACGTTCTCCTCCTCCTGTGTGTCACATCCTTTTTCCTGAGTAAGGGCTTATTCACACATCAGTAGTTCACGTCTGTGTGCCGTCCGTGTTCTCCATGCACTAATTTGGTCTTTTAGGCAGAACATGTCCTCTCTGTTCAGTGGTTAGGTGAAAACCACAGACAGCACATGGATGCCATGTGTCTTCCATTTTTCACTGATTCACTGCATAGAAAATTGTGAAAAGTTTGTTAAAAAAAATAATAAGGTTGCCGTCTTTTGCATCTACAAAAGCAGATCAACTACTGTGAAAAAACACTGAGACATGGCTGCAAAGTGGACTTGGACATGTGAATAAGACTTTCTCTATTGTGAAAGTCACAATTAGGCTACCTTTACATTTGTGGCAAAGCTATCTGGCAACCTGCCAGTGTTCTCCTTATCCGGCATAGCCAGATAGTACAAACTGCCTGCCAGACCACATTGACTATAACGGGATCTGGCCTCTCCCTGGCATAATGACGGGATTTGTCCAGAGAAAAACGTTGCATGCAGTGATTTTTGTCCAGCTGAATCCTGGCATTTAAGCTGGGGAGTGGCTGGATCCCATTATAGTGAATGAGGTCCGTCAGGCTGTTCTCTGCTGGAATAATCTGTGCATGGATTTGCCACAAGTGTGAAGTTAACCTTACTTCATACATTTCATGTACCTTTTGCCCTTGTATTATATATCATGTCCTACTTTAATTAACACTACGGCCATATAAATGAAGAAAAATTACATTATTATATAGACAAAATCATAAAATAACCAAATTGTACTGTCTAAAAATGCTCCTGAAACATACAGCTATCCCCAATATATACCTCTTGCCCAAACAACCTCCTTTTAATTCTAATAGAAACTTGGGGTATGGGCTGAGCATTCATTTTGTTTGAGATATTGGGGGAGATTTTTCAAATCTGGTGTAAAGGAAAACTGGCTTACTTGCCCATAGTAACCAATCAGATCCCTCCTTTTATTTTCTAAACGAGCTCTGCAAAATGAAAGGTGGAATCTGATGGACAACTAAGGCTGCTATGGACAGTTTTTTAGTGGAACAGAACGGGCCACCCATAATAGAAATGCCTATTCTTGTCTGCAAAAAGGATTTTATTTGCGGGGAAACTGAACGGAGCAACGGATGAGGACAGCGCACAGATAGGATAGGTCATCAGTATCTGATCGGTGGGGGTCCGAAACCCGGGACCCCCGCTGATCAGCTGTTTGAGAAGGCACCAGTGCTCCCGCGAGCGCCGCGGCCTTCTCTCAGATTTCCCTAGGCCAGTGACATCATGTTCATCGGTCACATGGCCTAGGAGCGTCTTCCCCATTCAAGTGAATGGGGATGAGTGCAATACCAAGCACAGCCGCTGTACAATGTACAACGCTGTGCTTGGTGAGCAGGGAGCAGTACCTTCTCAAACAGCTGATCGGCTGGGGTCCCAGGTGTCGAACCCCCCCACCGATCAGATACTGATGACCTATCCTGAATCCTATTAATTATGTAGAGGATGTGAATACAAACCACTTACTAATATATTGCTATCATCCATATTGCTTCCTTTGCTGGCTGGATTCATTTTTCCATCACTTTATACGCTGCTCGTTTCCATAGTTACAACCACCCTGCAATCCATCAGTTGTGGCCGTACTTGCATGCAACAGGAAAAAGGGCCGGCCTATTTGGTAGCTGGGATCGTGGGAGCACACATAGGCTGATGCTTTTTCCTATAGTGTGCAAGCATGGATTGCAGGGTGGTCGTAACCATGGAAACGAGCAGTGCATTATGTGATGGAAAAAATGAATCCAGCCAGCAAAAGAAACAATATGGAGAATAACAATACATTAGTAAGTGCCTTGTATTAACTTCCTCTACATAGTAAATGCTATTTGCATTTGCAAGACAACCCCTTTAAGTGAAGTTATAAAGGGCAGTCAGAGAGCATGCTTACTTAGGGGTTGAATGAGTCCAGGGGTTTGAATCTGTTACTACAGCTCAGCCCTGTTCCCTCAATGGGGATGTGCTGCAATACCGGTCACAGCCATAGAGGAGAGTAGCGCTAATATAATATAACCCCTTCAGTAGTTAGCCATGTTGCAGGTGAAGTTCTACTCAATGCAAGTCATTATTGTTACTGTTTATTTTTGCCTGTCAGCCATAATTTTCCTGGCATTCAATAGATCGACACAAACAAGATTTGGTTGAATACACAAGAAAATTGCCTGTAATAACATCAATTGCTTCTATAATCAAAGGAGGTCATGAAGGGAGCAAGCACATAGGAACCCATGTAGTAAATGAAAAGTTTCATTAACATAGCATACAACGAGGTCCGTACTTTAATTAGCTTCAATCAGAAAATGCCTCTTATAAAATGTGTATTCATTTATTTGATCCGGGCAATCTAATTGATTTCGGCTTATCTCTCACATACTCACTGAGGTTGGGTGCAGGCGTTTTTCTACATCAGAGACAGCATCAGTGCAAGCCTGTTGCTCACACAGCATCATAGTATATAGGCTGTATATAGGCTGTACATGTACAGTGTCCTGAAAAAGTATTCATACCCCCTTGAACATTTCTACATTTTTTTACATTACCGCAACAAACTTAAATGTATTTTATTGGGGTTTTAATAAATAAAAATCTGAAAAGTTTGGCATGCATTAGTATTCAGCCCCCTGTACTGTGGTACTTTTAAATAAAATACAGTGTGAACAATTGACTTCAGAAGTTACCTAATTAGTAAATAGAGTCCACCAGTGTGTCATTTATTTTCAGTATAACTACAGCAGTTCTGTGAAGGCCTCAGAGGTTTGTTAGTGAAGATTAGTGATCAAGCAGCATAATGAAAACCAAGGAACACACCAGACAGGTCAGGGATAAAGTTGTGGAGAAGTGTAAAGCAGGGTTAGGTTATAAAAAAATGTCCCAAGCTTATAGAGCACTGTTGAATCCATTATCCAAAAATGGAAGGAGTATGGCACAGCTGCAAACCTTCCAAAGCATGACTGTCCACCTAAGACAGCCTAGGCAAGGAGAGCGCTAATTAGAGAAGGAGCCAAGAGGCCCATGGTCACTCTGGAGTAGCTGCATATATCCACAGCTCAGGTGGGTGAATTGCTCTACAGGACAACTATAAGGCTCCATTCATGCATCCTGTTTTTCTTTCCTGATTTGATCCTGATCCTGATCTGGATCTATTCATTTCAATGGGTCCTGAAAAAATCAGGATCGAATCAGGAAAGAAAAACAGGACGTGTGAATGGAGCCTATGTCATGTACTCCACAAATCTGGAATTCCCATTTTTGAAAGGAAGCCATACGAATTCCCGTTTGCAGTTTGCCACAAACCATGTAGGGGACACAACAAACATGTGGAAGAAGGTGCTCTGGTCAGATGAGACCAAAGTTGAACTTTTTGGCCTAAATGCAAAATGCTAGGTGTGGTAGAAAACTAACACTGCACATCACCATGAACACACCATCCTCACCATGAAACATGGTGGTGGCAGCATCATGCTGTGGGGATGTGGGGATTCTTCAGCAGGGATCCTGAGGCTGGTCATAGTTGATGGGAAGGTGGATGGAGCTAAATCCTGGAGGAAAACCTGGTAGAGGCTGTACAAGACTTGAGACTGGGGCAGAGGTTCACCTTTCAGGAGGACAATGAACCTAAACATACAGCCAGAGCTACAATGGAATGGATTGCTCAACCTGCGGCCCTCCCGCTGATGTAAAACTACAACTCCCAACCATGTCCTGCTGTAGGTTGACAGCTGTAGGTTGTCCAGGCATGCTGAGAGTTGTAGTTTTGCAACAGCTGGAGGGCCGCAGGTTGAGCATCCTTGGTTTAGATCAAAGCATATTCAGGTGTTAGAATGGCCCAGTCAAAGACCAGACCTAAATCCCATCCCAGCTATTTTGCACATAAGAATTGGGGGGGGGAGGTGATGAATACAAATGCACAACACACTTTTCTGATTTTTATGTATTAAAAATATTGAAAACCATGTATCATTTTCTTCTCACATCACACACTTGCTAATTTTTGTTGGTCTATCACATAAAATTTCAATAAAATTCATTTAAGTTTGTGGATATAACATGAAAAAATAGGGAAAACGTCAAGGGGTATGAATACTTTTTCAAGGCATTGTCTTTGTCACTGCAGGATTCTCAGGACACATTAACTCGTGGGTCGTGTTGCAACCCCATACGCTTCCATAATGTCAGTGCTATGCAGCAATCTTTGGTCGTGCAATGCTTGTCACGGCCGTATAGCCTAAGCCTAATAATGCACTAATGGGAACATCAACGAGGCATGCGGTTCAGCATGCCTCATGGCCCACTAATGTTAATTGTCCTAGTAAACTGACAAGCGGCAATATTTTCCTTATTATTAGGTCAGACAATAGACTCCACTGTTCCAGGAAGTTCCTTATTCTATGAAAGCATGTCATTGATTTAAGGCGCTGCTTTTTTTTTTAGAATTGTTCACTGTTTTTCTTTTTCATTTCATCAATTATATGCCATTGAAAATCAAATAAAAAGACTTTCCTTTAGCCACAAATGTTAAGGCCTCCTATATAGATACGTAATCTACTGTCAGTTTACTGCTGCTTTGAGTTGAAGATGTCATCTGAAGCATAATCCTCATTATAATAGTAGATGGAGATGTGGGATGACCGTATGCCAGCTCTGTAGTTCTCTTCATAGGCCTAGATAGAAATGCCCACAGAAGAGCACATGCATCGATTAGTGTAATGTGTGATGCTTTAATTGATGCCGTACAGTTGGGTTCTCCCTGGTCATAGTGATGGTCTTACTGATACAGTTAAGTTAGACTGATTGCCGTGCTAAAAGTCCAAACAAACAGGAAGTTAAGAGCCATTGCAGGAAGTAGAATACATGGACTTATGACTTCAAATCAACTCATTTTTATTAAAAAGAAATACAGAATAATCACATATAGGTTGTTAATATGTGATAAAACATTTTGATGGAAGTGTACCTTTAAGAATTCAGAACCCGAGTTTCTTACTACTGATATTAATGTTGGTTTTCCATAGTCAAAACTATGTTTGATCATTAAGGGGTCCCACCACCGGGACTCCCACCGATCTCAATAATGTGGCTCCCATGTCCCTCATTTGAATGGAACAGTGGTTGAGCATGCTTCTCCACTCCTGGTCTATGGGACTGGTGGAGGTAGCTGCGTACAGTGTTTGGCTATCGTTGTTAGTACCAAAGGCTTGGAAGAGAGTGTATGCCCAATTGTAGCTGCATTCAAAGTGGGAGAATGAGTGCTCCAATTTTGCAATCCACCCAGCTATCCAACACTTATCTTGTGGATAGGGGATAAGTGTTGATCCTGAGAAAACCACCTTAAATCTTCACGTACAGAGCCGTACTATGGTTTCTTGTTGCACAGGGATGTTATGGGAAACTCATTGAGGTGCATGAACCCCTACTGTACCTGAATATGAAAGGGAATTGTGGCAAGTGCCCACAGCCAGCCCTTTAAACATTAGATTCATACTTACCTGATAAAAATCAATGATAGCCTTAAATTGGAATTAAAAAAAAGCAAAAAAAGTCATACCTACCCTTACCAATCCCCTTCAGTTTAGTTCTCCAGATGCCCAATGGCAGGGGCGTAACTACCATAGCGGGAGACCATGCTACTGCTATGGGGCCCAGGGCAAGAGGGGACCCAATCTTAGTTGGGATTATCTCCTCTTCTAGTGGAGGTGAAAACTTGGTCAGGACTCTACCCTCTAAAGGAACAACTTTTAGAAAATGAGGCAGTGGAAAAATGTCCCAAGGGTCATTGAAAAGGGTTTAGGCGAAAACCCTTCTGTCCTGTGTGGGGGGGCCTAGGGTATTTTTGATATGGGGCCCTTACTTCTCTATATATAAGCCACTGCCCACTAGTCTTCACTTTTTGGTCCCAATGACTGTCCAGCTCTCCACTGCGGCCAGGGATTGGCTTACCAGGTATCTCTAGGCCTTTCAGAGTGAGTATGGCTCCAGTCCTTCTACCATTTCATTGTTGCCCCCTGAACAGCCTGTATAATGTTTCTGTATGCATTTAGTTCATAAGATTATAAGCTCCCTCTATCTACCTTTTAAAATTATATATATATATATATATATATATATATATGAGATATCTAGAGGATTTGGAAACAGGAGCTTTGACCACTATAAAAGTGTATTAAGAAATGAATGGCCACACTTTTGCTGTGCGTGTTGAGAGGACAGTGCCAAGTCTGAAGAACTCTTATTATAATTGACAATGGAAATGATAGTGTTACCCACCTTGTAAGCATACTGCACTATGATAAATGACCTCACTGTATGGTATCCTGCCTATCAGACTAATTAAATCAAGGCTTAACAAGTAGCTGCCTGGGTATTGTGTTTTCCCACATATATTGTGTCAGCTTCAGAAACGTCTGCCATATATTTCCTTGGATTGACGTGAAGAACAATGTGGATGGGTTGGGGTGGGGTAGGTGAAACCAATACAAAGCAGGCTGAGCAGGAATGAGGCAGGGTGTGTTATTATGATAAGATTGTGTCTCATCTGCCTCTTGTCTCTTCACAGAGCCATCACTAACCCTGATTCAGGATGCCCAACATCAGATCCCCAACTACATGCAGAACCCGTACGACTTGCCAAGGAACAGCCACATCCCCAGCCACTACGATCTACTCCCAGTCCGGCACAGCCCCTCGCATGGGACATTTTGGGATAAGCAGATGGATAAGCAATCTTTATAGAAATGTGAGGACAATGATCAAGAGCGCTCTCATTCTGCAATATGCCCATTCTGTGGAGGGCCGGCACCACTGGACACATGCATGATGTCATTAGGAGACTTTTTTTATACAAATAGGATGTATCTATAGGACAAGTCACTGTGTGTATATATGTGTATATGTGTGTGTATACACTGTGTATGGCCAGATACCACTCATCCTCCTATAAGGTACACATGTGAACAGGGACTAGTCCAGGCGATGAGTCAGCTTTGGAAATTGCAGTTTACACACAACGATGGATAATATATGTAAATACATGTATATAGAGCCGCTTTCTCTAAAGAACTGTATATATGTCATATTCAGACAAAAATGATCTGTAGAAGGCAATGATGAATGCGATAATGGATTGCTGGGAACTACAACTTGGTATTACTTATTTATCAACGGGAGCCATTTTCTTGTGTCACCCCAAGTTCATGATGGGGTTGTCCAGCTTTTAAATGGTGCTTTCCAGCTCCTTCAGCAACTTCTGGAATGATCAGGGTTCACGTGTGCTGCTATAGCCAATGAGTGGATCACGTGCCGCTTGGAGAACATGTCAAAGCTTCGGCCAGTCATTGGCTGCAGCTTCAAACATGACCACCATCCTTATCAGAAGTTGACATGCAAGGACCAGAGCTTGGTGAACCGAAGAAGTTGGATCTGAGCGATGGGCAGCAAGTAAGTAAGCTTCCCTCCACTGGTCCAGCAAGAATGGGGACTACCAGGGGCGTAACTACCATAGTGGCAGACCGTGCAACTGCTATCGGGCCCAGGGCAAGAGGGGGCCCAGCTAGGATTATCCCCTCTTCTACTCGAGGTGAAAACTTGGTCAGGACTCTACCCTCTAAAGGAACAACTTTTAGCAAACGAGACAGTGGAAAAATGGCCCAAGTGTCATTGAAAGGGGTTTAGGCAGAAACCCTTCTGTCCTGTGTGGGGGGCCTGGTTTGATCCTTGCTATTGGGCTCTTACTTCTCTATGTATGCCACTGAGGACTACCCAAAGGTGTTTGAAAGCTGGACAACCCCTTTAAGGGACTTTGTATAGGTTATAGTTGAAGGTCTGTAGATTGCAGCCATAGATGCCCTATTGCTTACTGATAACCTCATGATCATCTAATGATAGTTTAATTTTCTAGGGCCTCTCTCAGTTCCATGTATTGCAGCCCTCTCCTGTTTGGCCAGGACCTTATAGCTCTGTCCATCCTGATCCTCCTGGTATAGTATCTAGTATAGAATGCTAGAAAACTACAGAACTGCTTGAAGGAACAGCAGATTTTCATGGGATTCAGGATGTGTGGATAGTGACAATCCCTACGGGTACTGTAATGGCTGCCATTAGTTGCTGTCACTTTTGGAAGTGCAGCATCTGTTAGACCAAGATAACTTAGAATGGCGGAATTAAATATTTAAGACTCTACATGAGACGAATACTCGGGGACTTATATTTTCAGGGTTTTAGTGGAAAATGCACTTTAAATAATCATGGGGAAGGTATATGCAACAGAGTTTATCCTGGGAGAATTGCATCTGGTCCATACATTTTCAGTCATCTTCTGGTCGGGGGCTATTAATCTCTAAAAGTACAGCGCTGGGTTACTTGAGAAAGAAATGCTAACACTACATATGAGGAGGGAGGTAATAGTGTGAAAGAGGGTGTACGACAAAAGAGGAAGGCTCCAGGAAAGCTTTCAGCCATTTTTATGCACTAAGTTGCAATTTGCTTTTGTAACAAAATTGCATCACAACTATAGACCAAACTGACCAGCTCCAAAGAGAACGAAGCCACTAATGTACTGGAAATAAAAGGAGTACGTCATTGTCCGGGTCCGCAGTGCTGTTCTGTGGTATACCAGTAGGTGCGTAGTCCATGATAATTCTATACTAAAATGCAACTTATAAAAATATTAGAAGTCACAGAGGTGAATCAAGGTCATTAAAAGGGTTCTCCAAGTTATATTTATTGATGACCTCAGGATAGGTCATCAACATCAGATCGGCGGGTTCAGACACCCAGCAACCCCACCGATCAGCTGTTTGAAGAGGAGGCGCGCACCGTGCCAGCGCTGCCTCCTCTTCATTGTTTACCTTCTCGCTGTAACATCCGCAGCGGTGAGTAGGGGTAATTACGTCCAAGCCGCCCTATTCATTTCAATGGGATGGCTTGTTCCAATACACTTGTATAGGAGTGATCTGTCCCATTGAAATGAATGGGACAGTTAGGTGTCTCACCACTCACCGCAGCAGATGTTTTTTTTTTACACTAATCATGGGATAACCCCTTTAAAGGGGTTATCCGAGTTATATTGACTGATGACCTATCCTCAGAATAGGTCATCAATATCAGATCACCCCCACTGATCAGCTGTTTGAAGAGGAGGCGCGTGCCTCTTCATTGTTTACCTGCTCGCCGTAACATTGTTAGCGGTGAACAGGTGTAATTACACCTAAGCCACCCCATTCATTTCAATGGGAGGGCTTGTTCCTATATACTTGTATAGGATCTATACACTTGTATAGGACCACACTTGTATAGGAAAGAGCCGTCCCCTGAAGATAGGTCATCAATAAATATAACTTGGACAAATCCAGCAGCAGGCTCAGGATAAAATCCAATTTCTTTATTACTTCATTATAAAATCCATACTGACCAGACAGGCAAGGTCTACACGTTTCGACTGTATGTCTTAATCATGACCACAGTGGGGGGAAGCATCTCCTGAGTGGGCCCCTAAAGCCAGGTAACATCACATAATGACCACTAGCAATGCCACAAAATAGTGACTAAAAAAATTACTACCATACTTTTACTAAACAAAACACTGTACAAAGACCAGTATTACCTCCATGTAATAACCATACAGTTGTAGTTTCTAGTTTAGCATACACTGCAAACCATAGTCATTACAGTTCTTATACATCCGATAACTTACATTTCATGTCTCTGATTGAAATCGCTCACTTGTTCCCTCTTTACCACCTTGCCCAGACCATCATGATGGCTTCCACCAGCCACTTTTCCAACATACTCCCTACCTAACTCAGGCTCCCCATCATAATGGTACCCTCTATTCTGTGCCTGTTGCTGCCCCAGCAGTCCCTACTGCTGTGAGGCACAGGGCTTCCAAATAGTGTACTTCAGATATAATTCTGTAATAAATGTAACCCCCCCCCTCCCCCCAAAAATATAAATAAAAAATAGTGCCACAAAAATTATATTGCCAGATACATTGTACCTCAGAAGGTTATACCGCAGTGCACAGTAACAGTGTTGCCTTTTGTACCACAAAGGATTACTGTTCACTACTGTTCCCCTTATTTAGTATTTATGCCCCCTATGTGCCCTCTAGATAGTAATAATAACCCTTTTGTACCTCCTAGAAAGTAGTAATGACCCTTTTGAGTGCCCTAGAAAGTAGTAATGGCCCTTTTTGCCTCCTATACAGTAATAATGATCATTGTGTGTCCCTTTGAAAGTATTAATATACTATACATCCAATGAATAGTGAACTTCCACTGCCTAAACTCTTTGCCAATCATACTCCTTAAAGGGGTTTTCCGGGAGTTAACTACTGATGACCTATCCTCAGGATAGATCATCAGTATCTGATCGGTGGGGGTCCAACACCCAGGACCCGCGACAATCAGCTGTTTGAGAAGGCACTGGCGCTCCCGTGAGCACCGAGGCCTTCTCTCAGCTTTTCCTAGGCCAGTGACATCATGTTCAAGTGAATGGGGCTGAGCGCGATACCAAGCACAGCCACTGTACAATGTACCTATCCTGAGGATAGGTCATCAGTAGTTAACTACCGGAAAACCCCTTTAACCCTAACCTGCCTGACCCTACTAGAAATGACCCACTATATTTTTGGCAGGAAAATTTCCCGCCAAAACTACTGCCACAGACTCCACAGGGAGGATTATAATCCCATGTGGATCCCTTCATATTATTCCGGAATTCTGCCATGATAGCCAGAGTACTGTCAGTGCCCCCCCATGACAGCCACAGTGCCCTTTATTTCTCCATGCCAACTACACCCTCCTAGCTAACCACATACCTCCCAACTTTTGAAAATTGCAAAGAGGGACAATGTGTGCGGTGCACATCACGGCAGTTTTTTTCATACTAGGCCACGCCTCTAGCTCCACCCAAAACATAATTACTGGAGCCCCTGCGGCAATTTTTTTCTTGCGTTTCAATGTCCATATAAATATTAGCACATAAATCACCCAGATTATAGATATTTTAAGGTACAAATTGCACCAAATAATGAAGTTGTGGTCTAATCTATAGGTAGAAACCATACAGACACTTTAGTAAGGAGGAATTTAGTAAATTTATTAATGCACATTTATGCATTAATTCCCCAGGTCAAAAAGAGGGACATTTAAGGATCAAAGAGGGACATGGGTCAAAAAGAGGGACTGTCCCTCCAAAAGAGGGACACTTGGGAGGTATGTAACCACAATGCCCACTATACTGTTGTATATGCCTAGTTGTGGGCTTTTGTCTTGTCTTACATGTAACCCTCACATCACTGACTGACCTTGGCAACAATTGTGGCTGCTTAAAGGGAGACTGTCATGTTCAGCATGGTATCTGAGCTTTGGGCAGCAGGTTATAGAGCAGGAGGAGCTGAGCAGACTGATGTATAGTTTTATGGGAAAAGATTCAGTAAAACTGAATTTAAATTCTTGCTCATTCTGGGCTTTGATTTCCAGGAGGTGGTCCTATCAGTGATTGACAGCTATCTCTGTATACAGTACACAGTCATAGAGAGAAGTCTGTCAATCACTGATAGCTCCGCCTCCTGGACATCAAAGCCCAGAATGAGCAGGAGTAATAAATTATAAGTTTTACTGCATCTTTTTCTATAAAACTATATATCAATCTGCTCAGCTCCTCCTGCTCTATAACATGGTGCTTTCAGCTTACATTGCATTTTCATGGTGTCAGGTTCCCTTTATGCTGTGAATGCATTGTTTGCATCATCTCCTGAAAATAACCTTCACTTTTACTTCAGAGTATTTCCCAGAAGACCTTGAGTTGGACTTGATGAGTCAGCATTGCGCTTCATTCTCACGGGAGCTTCACATTGTTTGTTGCATCGATATCATCTATTATACCTTTATTATATAGCAATAAGCAGCCGCTCATTCATGAAAACAGAACCTGATCTACCTGTTTGACATAAAGCAGCCAGATCATAGAGGGAGGGGACAAAGGGAGCCAGCAGGACATCATCACAGCAATACTGTAAGATGCCTTTTGTACCCTGCACATTACTACAAGGTGTAACTTTACTGTCTGGATTGTCTATAAGCTGGCTGTGTATCTCGGCCTAGCACAGGGGAAGCTCAGAACAAAAGCTCACATTCTGCTGGAGGGCGGGAGTCTCCTGACAATTTTGGTATGCTGTTTTATTTTCAGTCCTCCACCCTCTGTAATAGACACAGTCACAGGTGTGGTGTAAGTTTTAGGGCTCATGCACACAAACGTATTTTTATACGTACTTTTATCACTTGAATGGGGCCGTAAAAGATGAGGACAACACACCGTGTGCTGTCCGCATCCATATGTCTGTTCGGTGGCACCCCTAAAAAGCAGAATATGTCATATTCTTGTCCGTATTATGGACAAAGATAGAACTGCTCTATTATGGGCCGGACGTTCTGTTCCGCAAAATGCGGAACACACACGGCCGGCATCCATGTTTTGTGGATCATCAAAAGAGGCAATGGTCGTGTACACGAACCCTTAAGGTGCTTTCACACATGGGATTTTGCTGTCGTTCATCTGCATTTTTTATTGGTGGTTTTTTCTTGGCGGTAAAAACTCCAGTTTCAGACGTTAGGTAAAGGTCTGTGGGAGATATGAAACGCAGGATACACAAGTGTGTTTTTTGCTCCTGCCATTTTTGTTCATTAGGTGGTGTTTATGGTCTTTTTGGCTTCTTTTCAAAAATGCGGTATGCTGGAGCACTGGGTATTTTTGACATTAATGGGGAAACTCACTGGCCCAGATTTTACTAATGTGTCTGTGTCTAGAATTTGTCTAACAAATGACGCAACTAGGGTTTCTGCACTCTTTTCAGGGATAAGTGGGAGGGACATGGTCTAAGATGCCCCATTTTGCACTAAAATTGCCCCACAATTTTGGTGTAAAGTTCTTTCTCAAACTAAGTCAACCAGTAATTGGTATAAAGTCAGAAAAAAGTATCTATATATTTATCATCCAGCCTGAGCCCCTGTGAAAAATCTAGTGAGGGCCTAGACAGCCTGTCTAAGCCTACTCATCTATAGGATTAGTACGTTTGGGCCTTTAAAAAAATGACAGAAAAACCACCACAAAAAGTACAGCAAAAACTGCAGTTAGAAAAAAAAAAACACAAATGCAAATTCATGTGTGTACGGACCCCAGTATGCTTTTTGATCTGCAACTAATGAATCTACACTGGATAAGGGCTCATGCCCTTATTTTTTCCGTGTCTGTTCTGTTTTTTAGGTTTTTTTTGCAGCCCATATATGGAACCATTCACTTCAATGAGGCTGGAAAAAAATTGGAAAAGACTCTTTTGTGAGTGTCCGTGTCTGCATGGCCGTTCCGCTAAATGCGGAATTCAAACAGCCAGTATCCATGTTTTGGGGATCTGCAATTTGCAGACCGCAAAATATCCAACAGTTGTATGCATGAGACCTAAATAAGTGATGGTAAATCGACTTAAGTTTTTCAGTCTGTAAGAACGCCATGTGCTGTCCACATCTGTATGTCTGCTATGCGGTACCTGCAAAACAAATAGAACATGTCCTATTCTTGTCTGTATTACAGACCTTCCATCCCGCAAAATGTGGAACGCGTGGCCAGTGTGTGCGTAAGCCCTCACTTTTTGACCTCAATAATCACGAGAGAACTGATGAAGACTGACGCTAATTGTCATTGGCAATAAATCTCCCATACAGCTGATCAGTTGGCTTATAGGTCATGTCAAGGGCATAGCTCACGGGCCCTTCCCTCAGTGCTTTGTGACCAGAGGCAGGGGGGAAAATAGCCTTCGTGGTGCCTGAGGCAAAAATTTAAACTTCAACACCCCCCCCCAATGCCAAATTCTTGACCTAACCCCTTCCTTCCAGCCAGAGGTGTAACTTGACCAGCAAGCACTTTCTATAATACTGGTGTCATCTTATGTGGCGCAAGGGTCTTTGGGCCCCCTCAGGCTCCTGGGCCCGGTAGAGACTGCTACCTCTGCACCCCCTATAGCTACGCCCCTAGGTCATGTTCAATTTTATTCTCAAAAAAAACATACAGAATGAACGCAGTTAGAAACCAGGCTGGTCATAGTCATGATGTCAGCTACAGTATTTACTCAAAAATAAAAGGAGTCTGATCCTTACCTACCATCAGAAGAGGCCATAATGCGTATGGTCAGTTTTACTTACCTTGAGGACAATCATTTCCAAAACCTACACCAACATCATGAATAGAGATGAGCGAATAATTAAAAAAATGTCTGCTTTGCCGAATTTTACAAAAAAAAATTGCTTTGTGACAAATTACTTTGTCATGACATACATTTCTTTGTAAGTGGTGGGTGCAATGACAGGGAGCCGCAATTGCGTTGCTTCCCGTCATTGTACCTCTCAGATGCCGTGTTCATAGCTGATTGCGGCATCTGATATAAATAACAGTGTGTAAAATTTAGAAAAACAAAACAAATCATACTTACCTGATCCATTTGCTCACGACGGGCCGGCCGCCGCCATCCTACTTGTAGATCTGCCGCAAAATCTTGTGCGGCCCATGATGACGTCATCATGACGGCCACTGTGGTGATGTTATACACGGGATTTCATGCTAGATCTTCAAGCAAGATGGCAGCTGTTGGTCTATCGCGAGCAAATGGAGCAGGTATGATTTTTTTTAAACTATTTCAGGTTAAATTGATTTGCTTTGATTCGACTTTGCAGCGAATTCAATTTATCCTGAAATTCGGATTGAAGTCCACTTGGTGGACTTCGATTCACCCAACACTAATCATGATCATGAGTTAAATGAGAATTTGTATGAAAAAGCTGTGCCATGTTCTATCACAGGGTTCAGCAACCTCCAACACTCCAGGTGTTGTGAAACTATATCTCCCATCATGCACACTTGCTTGGCTTTTCTCTAAACTCCCACACAAGTGGAAGGGGCATACTGGGAGTTGTAGTTTCACAACAGCTGGAGTCCTGAAGGTTGCTGATCCCTGTTATATCAGATACCATAGTCTGAAGACTTTTTTTCTATGGCAGGATACCTCAATAAATACTGCCTCGTAAGGAGCACCACATGGCGGAGCTCAGAACAGCAGTGAGCATGAGGCCTAAAGCTTATATAGTAATATTCTTAGTGGTCAATGATTATTTCTGGTCCGGTCATGACTGGTGGAGCTGTTAGATCTCATGCACATTGTTATAATTGTATAATATGGAGTAATAACCACTGCTCCTAACAAGTCCAATAAAGGGGGGGGGCAATGGAGAAATGAAAATATAAACTAAATTCACTATTATTGGGTTTCTATGTTCAAAGCACTTCCTTTCAGAATTTTAATAAATGGAGCCCATGTTTTCATGGCAGAACATCAGGGTCACTCAGGATATGACAGAAATTACTTTAGGATTTTTTGAAGGGTCTTACTATGAATGAGGAGGAATTTGTGACCCCTGAGTTTTCACTTTTATTTTGGTGAGAAAAGCTTGAAGTATTCTGAAAACTATGTGAGCCTTGGTCCCACTGCTGCAAGAAATATGACTGTATTTATTTTTGGAACACAATAAATCACGAATAAACTTTCTTTAGAAATATGTGGGTAACTTGTATGATCTATCATCCGAGAATGACCTATCAAATAAATCACATTTTTATGCTAAACATATGTATCATACATTAGTGGTGGCCTTTTTAAAACGAAAATCCAGACAAATCCATTCAATTCTATACAGGGGAGATTTATCCAAGCTGGTGTAAAGGAAAACTGGCTTAGTTGCCCATAGCAACCAATCAGATTGATCCTTCCTCCTTTGGAAAATGAAAGGTGGAATCTGATTGGTTGGTTGCTCTGGGCAACTAAGCCAGTTTTATTTTACACCAGTTTTGATAAGGCCTCTTTCACACAAGCGAGTTTTCTGCGCAGGTGCAATGCGTGACGTCAATGCATAGCACCCGCACTGAATCCTGACCCATTCATTTCAATAGGTCTGTGTATATGAGCGTTTATTTTAACACATCACTTCTGCATTGCGTGAAAATCGCAGCATGTCTATATTCTGCGTTTTTCACACAGTCCTGACCTGGCCCCATAGAAGTGAATGGGTCTGCGTAAAAAAGCATTGCATCCGCAAGCAAGTTTTTCACTGATGGTTGCTAAGAGATGTTGTTTATAAACCTTCAGTTTTTTATCATGCGCCTGAAAAACGCATTAAAATGCATTGCACCCGCGCAGAAAAAACTGACTGAACTTGCTTGCAAAATGGTGCGAGTTTCTCTGAACACATCTGGACCTAATCTGTCACGCTTGTGTGAAAGGGGCCTAAATGTTTTTCATTGGTCCATTGCATAGGAAATTTAGTAGAACCATTGAATTAAATGAATGCGAAAATCAGTCAAAGACAGAACATGGAATTGTCTCTGCACCAACTGCTGGGCTGGATGAAAAACCGCCAATGTGAATATACTTATCTAATTGAATTGGTCAATGTTAAGCCTCATTCACACATCAGTGTTCTCAGGGGCGGACTGGGAACATAAAGTGGTCCTGGAAAAAATACTAAAAGTGGCCCCGTTTTGTAGTTGGGTCCAAATTGATGGAAGACAGGGGCAGAAATACCATATTGTGGCACATTATACCACCCCAACAGAGCCAAACACCACAGTCCATTACAAAATACTGCCAGCAGCACAAAATACATCCTCAAAAACTTCCACTGGCCAGCTATGAGGAGGCCCAGGCGGCCTCTTTGAGCATTGGCCCACCGGGAAATTTCCCTGTAAGGTCTATGGCCAATCCGTCCAGGCAGGTCCAAATTAATAGAAGGTGGGCAGGCAGCACAAAATACCACCCCAAGAAGGCCAAACACCACAGTCCATCACAAAATACTGCCAGCAGCACAAAATACATCCTCAAGAACTTCCACTGGCCGGCTGTGAGGAGGGCCAAGATGGCCTCCTGGGCATCAGCCCACTGGGATATTTCCCTGTAAGGTCTATGGCCAACCAGCCCCTGAGTGTTCTCCACTAACAGAACACGTCCCCATTCATTTTAATGTGTGTATTCACACATTAGTGTTTTTGGCACAGATGTATGCTCTATTTTGTCCGTGTTCGCAGATCCATCAAATTTATTATAATCTATGGGTCTGTGAAAGCCACGGATGCAACTCAGATGCCATCCATGTTTCACGGATCATTAGGAAGAGATGCTTTGAAAACTTTTTTCCAGCTGTGCAGGGTCAGTGAACACGAACGGCACACGGACATTAAAAAACGGACACACAGACCAAACACGGGTCTCTCATGGACAGCTTCACAGATGCATCACTGACCACTTTCTCATGGATTGGATCAGGGACACGGACATATGAATGAGGCTTTAGTCTGGGTGCTGTACGTTCTAAGCTCAGACAGCACCTTGACTTTCGAAAGAAACCTACAGATGAATTCACATGCGGCAGATTAGTTGCAGAAATTTCTGTGAATATCCAGCTGATTGAATGGGGTTTGCAGAATACAATGAGGGGAGATTTATCAAACCTAACCTGTATGTGGTGCCCGGGCATTATAGGGATTGTATAACCCCTTCAAAAGTTCATATGACCGCTGTAAAGCACATTTCAGTAACAGTCGAAGATAACTGCCCTGATAATCAAGCAAAGAAAACAGAATAAAAATGGCAATCAGAATATAAGATAAATACTTTATTTAAATAAAAAATATATGATACATTCTTTTAAAATGCTGCAAGAGACTGTAATCATGGACCTCCTATCATGTAATTTACACTATCCATGCAGAGTAAGGTCTGAGATGAACCTCAGAGGCCCATGTGGTTAACTATGCATATAGTCTGTGGCGTGTCTAAATGCCCACCACCATCATACTTTAACACATTGTACCCCCTCTCAGTTGTTATGCCTTCATATTTCCTCCTCATAGTAGTTATGCCCACATTGTGCCCCCCTCACAGTAGTAATACCCTCATTGCACCCCTTCACAGTAGTTATGCCTACATTGTGACCCCTCACTTTAGTTATGCCCACATTGTGCCCCCTCACAGTAGTTATGTCCATATTGGACCCCATACAATATTTGTGCCCACATTGTTCCCCCTCACAGTAGTTAGCCCTTCATGTTGCCCCTTCATAGCAGTTATGCCCTCATTGTGCCCCCTCACAGTAGTTATGCCCTCTCTGTGCCCTCTCACAGTAGATATGCCCTCTCTGTACACCTTCACAGTAGTTATGCCCTCATTGTGCCCCCTCACAGTAGTTATGCCCTCTCTGTGCCCTCTCACAGTAGATATGCCCTTTCTCTCCACCTTAACAGTAGTTATGCCCTCTCTGTGCCCCCTTCAGTGTAGTTATGCCCTCATTGTGCCCTCACAGTAGATATGCCTTCACTGTGCCCCCATAACAGTAGTAAAGCTCACACTGTGACCCCTTAGTAACTACTCACCTTGTTCCATTCCTGGTGAACAGATGACCACCAGCTCTTCCTGCAGGCACAGATCGCGCTACAGCTGGTGAAGCAGAGAGCAGGCGGCCTGGAGGAGGGAAGAAGTGTGGGAAGGACCACCAGCTCCCTGACGCTCTAGCAATGAGCCCCTCCATCTGTATTGATGGAAGCGCTCATTGCATCCTGCAACCCCATAACAGCTGGAAATGGGTGCTGACTGCTGCATGTAGGCCTCTTAACAACGGGGCGGACTGCTGCATGTAGGACTCTTAACAACGGGGTGGACTGCTGCATGTAGGCCTCTTAACACATCATATACAAGAGATCTGCCCTCCTGGACATTGTAGTTTATATCATAAGGAGGATCACAAAGCATCTCAAGGGAAAATCTCCTTTTCCTTTGGGCCACGCTCCCATCCTCATATTGACAGGAGAACTGATCTCCATACATGATGGTAAAGGAGGTTTGTAGATAAGAAGGTGAAAAAGGCAAATCAATGTAACTAAACAGTTGCTAACAGTCCCAAATTTCCAGGGACTCACCATAATTTTTAGAGACAGTTCGGACAAATTCAGGCTATTCTGGGCCAAAAGTGGATGGGACTTGTATAAGCCCTTCCCATACATGGGTGCTTCTGACAGGTTTGAGGGTGTTCCAGACAGGTTTGAGGAAGTTTGGTAAGTACCAAGAATGAGAATGCTTGGCCTGGGAGAAAATGTCTGTATGTGGGTAAGTAACTGGCTCAGTGATAGAAAACAGAGGGTGGTTATTAACGGTAGATACTCAGATTGGGTCACTGTCACTAGTGGGGTACCACAGGGGTCTGTATTGGGTCCTATTCTCTTCAATATATTTATTAATGATATTGTAGAAGATTTGCATAGTAAAATATCAATTTTTGCAGATGACACTAAATGGTGTAAAGTAATTAACACAGAGGAGGACAGTGCACTGCTACAGCAGGATCTGGATAGACTGGAGGCTTGGTCAGAAAAGTGGCAGATGTGGTTTAACACTGACAAATGTAAGGTTATGCATATGGGAAGGAATAATGCAAGTCACCAGTACATACTAAATGGTAAAATATTGGGTAACTGACATGGAAAAGGACCTAGGAATTATAGTGGACTGCAAACTAAGCTGCAGAAACCAGTGTCAGACAGCTGCTGCCAAGGCCAATAAGATAATGGGTTGCATCAAAAGGGGCATAGATGCCCGTGATGAGAACATAGTCCTGCCACTTTACAAATCACTAGTCAGACCACATATGGAGTACTGTGTACAGTTCTGGGCTCCTGTGAACAAGGCAGACATAGCAGAGCTGGAGAGGGTTCAGAGGAGGGCAACTAAAGTAATAACTGGAATGGGTGGACTACAGTACCCAGAAAGATTATCAAAATTAGGGTTATTCCCTTTAGAAAAAAGACGACTGAGGGGAGATCTAATAACTATGTATAAATATATCAGGGGTCAGTACAGAGATCTCTCCCATCATCTATTTATCCCGAGGACTGTGACTGTGACGAAGGGAAATCCTCTGCGTCTGGAGGAAAGAAGGTTTGTACATAAACATAGAAGAGGATTCTTTACGGTAAGAGCAGTGACTGTGGAACTCTCTGCCTGAGGAGGTGGTGATGGTAAGTTCACTAAAAGAGTTCAAGAAGGGCCTGGATGTATTTCTGCAGGGTAATAATATTACAGGTTATAGTTACTAGAGAGGGGTCGTTGATCCAGGGAGTAATTCTGATTGCTTGATTGGAGTCGGGAAGGAATTTTTCCCCCTAAAGTGAGGAAAATTGGCTTCTACCTCACAGGGGTTTTTTTTGCCTTCCTCTGGATCAACTTGTAGGAAAACAGGCCGAACTGGATGGACAGATGTCTTTTTTCGGCCTTACAAACTATGTTACTATGTTACCGTGTATATTACAATCTATTGAACTCGATTAATCCCATTTCATGTTTTCCTACTATTAAATAATTTATCCCCAGAGCTAAGATGGAAGTCTGAGGTCTATTATGTATTTTCTTATGAAATTGTGTTGTGGAAGCCATGTAGTAATTCATGATTTCAGCTTCAACGACTGCATTGCAAAATAGGCCTCATAAACAGGAAAGGAGCAACCTTCCTGCAAGTGAAATCACACAAAGGACCTAGGAGGCTATCACTCGGCCCACACAGACACATTAAGAGCTCGGTGAACTTACCTCTTCCTGGTAGCTATGTGTTTACTTCTCTACTTCGTTGGGGGTTATTAACATATGTTTGCCTCCTATATCAACCTATACAATCAGAACAAAGGGAATCAGCAGTTTTATGGTGTCCTACCTGGACAGATGACCCCGCGTGAAAAAAAAAGGGTCACTTACTTCAATTAACCCATGAGCCCTGTCTGCCAACTTTTTTCCTTTTCAAATCAGACACCCTAGGGGTGAAGGGAGCTCATGAACATGAGGACTTCAACATTCAGCTTAGGCTTCTTCCACACTAGTGGCAGCACGGATCCGGCACCTAAAGGGTGCCGACGGATCCGTACTGCCGCTGATACATGTGTGGAGCCGGAGCAGCGCTCCGGCCCCACACATGTTGACACAGACACAGAGAACATACATACACACACATACACACAAACACATACATACTTACATACTCCAGCCAGGGACGCCGGCAGCATGTCTTCACGCGCCTCCTGCGCGCAGTGATGACTATTCCCCACAGCGCCCTCTGCTGGGCGCAGTGGGGAAACGTCATAGCTGCACGCAGGAGGCGCGTGAAGACATGCTGCCGGCGTCCCTGGCTGGAGTATGTAAGTATGTATGTGTTTGTGTGTATGTGTGTGTATGTATGTATGTCTGTCTGTCTGTATGTATCTCTGTAGCAGGATTCGGAATGACCTCCCATTGCAAGTCAATGGAGGACAGATCCGGATTACTGGTGTGTCACACCAAACGGATCCGTCCCCATTGACTTGCATTGGGGGTCATTCCGGATCCGTCTTGGTGCGGATGCCTGGACCGGAGAACAAACCGCAGCATGCTGCGGTTTGTTCTCCGGTCTGAAGATGGAACGGAATGCTTTCAGGAGCATTCCGTTGTCTTCAGTTCAGTTTTGTCCCCATTGACAATGAATGGGGACAAAACTGAAGCGTTTTTTTTCCGGTATTGAGCCCCTATGACGAAACTCAATACCGGAAATTAAAAACGCTAGTGTGAAAGTAGCCTTACCCTGGAGTTGCTAATACAGATTTTAGTGAAACGGCTGGGTCAAATCAAGAAAGTGACCCTGTGCTGTAATTGGGGTCTCTGTCATCCCTCAGCAGGGGCGGATTGAAAACTTAAAGTGGCCCTGGAGAAAAAAAACTTAAAGTGGCCCCACTTTGCAGGTGGTTTCAAACTGACAGAACAAGTAGGTGGGGGACAACCAAAGTATACCGCCCCAGCAGAACCAAATACAACAGAGCACCTGTGGCCATTGAGCATCAGATCATTATGTACCTGGCCTGTACCTGTTCATTCCTGATCATTGTCAGCTTGATAAGTTGCATTTACCTGCTGCAAACATCCTCTCAATATGGGGGATGAATGATCGTTACTACGATCATTCATCCCCATACAGTTATTATCTGCAGCACATCCCTATTAACATGGGGATGTGTTACTGACAGGTGATGATTTTATGTGCTGAATAAGGGCCCTCTTTACATGGACCAATTATTGGGATCAAACGTTTTCACTCAATAATTGGCCCATGTAAAAGTGCTGCCAATCACCTAACAAATGAGCGAAAGGCTCATTTGTCTGGGGATCACATATTTCATTCAGCTCCTAATATCATTGTTTGTTGGCAGCCTATTGCCCCATGTAAACAAGGATGTGCTGCCAACCATATGCAAAGTTAATGGGGCATGAATGATCTTAATAACAATCATTTGCCCCTCTCACTTTGCATTGGGTCGCAAAAAAGGCACAAGCACCAATCGTACAAATGTTAATTACCAATAACTGGCTCGATCTTCTGCTCATGAAAAAGGGCTCTTACATTCTGCCCATATAGCCGCTCTATAGATACTTTAACGTAAACAGCCACTGTCCCTCCCCCACTGTATAATGCAATGTACTCTCATAAAGAAAGTACAACCAGTAGAGAATGCAGATATTCTGTAGCCCATACCAGGTCTTATCTAGGATTTTTAGCAACCTTCACACTATTTCATCAAGGATCCTGAAGTCAGCAGTTTCCTAATATATTTTCATTAGCAGATATGCTTGGTTTATGAAATGGAACTATTCCAATGCACTGAGCCAGGACATGCAGGAATTAAAAAAATATATTAAGTTCTCAGTTTGCCTGGTTTAGATGTCCCTTTTTCATTCTTTGCCTGCAAAAGGTGGCCCCCTTTATGGTCACTGACCACCATTTATTGTAGAACCTTTTAAAGCCATATAAAAGTGGCAGCCACAGATGTGCACACAGTAGTGTGCCAACAATGTACCATGGAAGCATACTGACATCACATCCCCTCACAGGTCAGATGCCAGGCTTCCAGTTTTTAAGGTGGACTAATTTAAGGGGGAATTGAATGGTGTGGGGAAGCAGGATATATGCACAGTTCAGGAGTCATATAGTTAGTGCCAAAGACTGGATTAGATTCCGAAAAGCCTTGGCTCAAAATACAGTGCTTTTGGTAAGTCTTCGGACCCTTTCACTTTTTTTTTTTACAAGTTGCAGCCTTGTGCTGAAATGTAAAAAATTAAGTTTTCCCCCATCAATCTGCATTCAATACCCCATAATGAAAACAGAATTTTTGTAAATTTATTAAAAAGGAAAACACATTTGGCATGGACATAAGTATTCAGACCCCTTGCTTTTACACTTGAAATTTAGCTCTGGGGGTCTCCCATTTCTCTTGATCCTCTCTGAGATGTTGCCATACCTTGACTGGAGTGCATATGTGGTAAATTCAGTTGACTGGACATGATTTGGAAAGACACAGCCCTGTCTATATTAGGTCTCACAGCTGACAATACATATCAAAAGATACCAAGTCAAGAGGAGGAAAGAACTGCCTGTAGAGCTCAGAGACAGGATTGTGTGGAGACACAGCTATGGAGAAAGGTACAAAAAAATTCTGCTGCACAGAAAGTTTCCAACAGCACAGTGACCTCCATAATTCTTAAAGGAAAGAAGTCTGGAACAACCAGGGTTCTACCTAGAGCTGGCTGCCCACCAAACTAAGTGATCGGGGGAGAAGAGCCTTGGTAAAAGAGGTGACCAAGAACCCAATGGTCACTTCAAAGATCCTGTGTGCAGATGGGAGAAACTTCCAGAAGGTTAATCATAACTGTAGCACTCCACCAATGTGGGCTTTATGGCAGAGTGACGAGAAAGAAGCCTCTCCTTAGTAAAAGACACATTAAAATTTTTACAAAAAAGCACCTCTCAGACTGTGAGAAACAAGAATCTCTGGTCTGATGAAACCAAGATTGAACTTTTTGGTCTCAATTCTAAGCATCATGTTAGGAGAAAACCAGGTACTGGCCTATACCACAGTGAAGCCTTGTGGCAGCATCATACTGTAGGGGGGGGTTTCAGCAGCTGGGACAGGGACACTTATCAGGGTTGAGGGAAAGCTGAATGGAGCAAAGTATAGAGATATTCTTAATGAAAATTTGATCCAGAGTGCTCTGGACCTCAGACTGGGAAAGTTCCCCTTTGAACAAGACAATGACCCTAAGCACAAAGCCAAGACAACACAGGAGAGGCTCAGGGACAACTCTGTGAATGTCCTTGAGTGGCCCAGCCAGAGCCCTGACTTGAACCCATTTATTCAAACATCTCTGGAGAGTCTGAAAAATGGCTGTCCACTGATGGTCCCTATCCAGCCTGACAGAGCTTGAGAGGATCTGCAGAGAATGGAAGAAAATCTCCGAATCCAGGTGTGCAAATCTTGTGACATCATAACCAAGAAGACTGGAGCCTGTAATCACTGCCAAAGGTGCTTCAACTAAGTCCTGAGTAATGGGTCTGAATACTGAAGTCAATGCAAGATTTTAGTTTTTTCTTTTTAATAAATTAGCAAAGGTTTCTAATATTCTGTTTTCACTCTGTCATTATGGGGTATTGAAGGCAGAATGATTTACTTTTAGCAAAAGGCCACAACATAACAAAACATGAAAAAGGTGAAAGGGTCTAAAGACTTTCTGAGTGCACTGTATACACTCGTGCATGACAGAGGCTGCGTCTGCATTATGTTGCAAGCTTGGATTTTAGAACCTACTCTGTCAGGACAGGAATTCAATGCTCAATAAGAATTCTAATGAAAGAAAGTTTCTTTCCTTCCTATCCTTTCCATAGTTTCTGTTTACTTAAGGATGGGACTTTCTGTATTGCAGGAGCACAAAAACACATTCCTTTCTTTTTAGAAAGCCCCACCAGCTCCTTGTAGATTTTAGAGAACTACAATCTCATACAGTTCCCCTGACTCAAGAGAGGGAAACCCCTTCCTTAGTGACGCCATATAATTTCTTGGCCCCACATTCTATTCTATACACGCACTAGCAGTTCACCGAATTCTACTTTATTGTGCTCAGTGTATATAGTAAGCGATCAGGTGAGAATAAGCTTGTTTACTCTTTATATCAATAGGATCCAGCTGCAAGGCTTTTTATTTTGCTGGGGTACCCCTTTAAATAACAAAATGGTGATCAAGGATGTACATTTTGTGGGACCTGTTAGGCTATGTTCACACGGTTAAAAAAACGTTTTGCATGAGGCCTTATGCAGTGTAAAAAAAACCCACGTTTTTCACAACAGAGGTACACATTTTTTTTCGGATCGGATGTGGACTCTCATGTGGACGTTCATTTCAATGGGGCCACAAAAGATGCAGACAGCACAGAATAGGCATTTCTAACAAAGGTCAGAACGCAAAATGCAGAAGCACATGGTCGGTATGTGTTGTGCGGATCCGCAAAAACGGTTATGGCCCTGTGTATGAGGCCTAATACACATTAAAAATGCCAGTAAACAGCTTCCCATTGGGAAATACACTCCCTAGTGTACACGTATTTTTATGTTAAATATATTGATGAGTAGGAGGCGTATCTAGAGTGTGTTTGGCAGCATTTACGCGACCAAAAATGACCTGTTTTCAGCTGCTAATTAGTAATTACGCTAATTATTTTTCAGTGTGAACATAGCCTTAAAGGGGTTATCCCATGAATAATTGAAAAAAATGAAAATCAGACATCATACAGTACATGACAGTTCCTTTCTAACAAAGCTAGAACCAGCCCTGTACCTCACATGGATCCAGAGATCTCCCCATTCATTGCTCTGATAGATTTATGTCAAGCTGACAGCTCAAGGGGAGTGTCTTTTCTGCTCTCCCTATCACAGCTCAGGGGGCGTGTCCATGATCTCCCTATCACAGCTCAGGGGGCGTGTCCATGATCTCCCTAACACAGCTAAGGAGGCAGATGAAGGATGAAACTGAGCATATGCGGCCTTCTCAGTGAGCAGGTCAAAGAAATAAAAAATTAAGTGGTGCTATACAGATACATTTTATTGAATAACTCAGTAGCTATACAAAAATTTCAATTACATGCAATTACAAATGTATTCAGATCCAGATGCTGGTTTAAAAACGGTAGAATATTTTTCATGGGACAACCCTTTAAGCATTTCTGTATGTGCTCCAGTTCTACTACTTTATTTAATTAGAGGCTAAATTTGAATAGGTCATCCCATGGTGATATATATGGTATATTGATAAAGATGCGCTGTAAATGTCCAGTCAGTGCATGTCCCACCTCTGGGACCTGCTCCGATCTCAAGAACGAGTTCCCGCAGGAGAGAACACACTCATGTGGAGTTGTCTCTATCCGCTACTATGTAACTTCCAAAAAATGCAAGAGCTGGCTCGGCTATTTTCCCAAGTCTCGTAGCAGTGAATGGATGTATGGCTTCCTCTTCATTTACAGCAAGACCCCATTCTTGAGATAGGAGAGGTGGGACAGATACCTATCGGACATTTATGTCATATTCCTATAGATCAGCAAGTTGAATTTCAAGGGGTTTTGGTTTTGCACAGTGGAAAGTTCTGCAACTTCCATAACATATTTACTGATGAATGCCTCACAGTTTTCAGAAGCTGTGTTGTATCACAAGGGTGTGGACTCTTGGGAAATGTTTTGCCTCATCATCGTGTTAAAAATAAAGATGTTCGTGTAACAAATGTAACGGGTGATAATACTTCTCACAGCTGAGGGTTTGGTAAAGGGGTTGTCTCACCTCAGACATTGGGGGCATATCGCTAGGATATGGGACCTGCACTTATCTTTAGAACGGAGCCCACAAAGTGAAGGAGGTTGCACTGCACGCCCTCAATTCATTTCTAAGGGAGCACAGAAAATATTTCTGTCAGCCCCATAGAAGTGATTGGAGCAGTGTCTGGGCTTGCAAGGTGTGCTCCCATTCATTTTAACGGGACTGAAGAAAATATCCGAGCGTGCCGCTGGGCTGTTTTTGGTGCTCCCATAGGAGTGAATGGAGGAAGGGGGGAGAGCGCACATGCGCAGTGTTTCCTTCACTTTGCAGGCTCCCCGAACCCATCAGACATTGGGGCATATCCCAGTGATATACCCCCAATGTCTGAGGTGACACAACCCATTTAAGATTGCTACAATGGATCTGTCCAGGCTGTTTAGCTCACAGAAGAGTCCCATTACTATATACCCTCAGCAGTGACAAGCACTAGATCTACAGTGGTTTTCAGACTCTTGACGTCAGCATTCACTGACAGCAAACACATATCTACAAAAATGGCTTGCAAACTGAAAAATCAACGTATATTAGTTAGTTGTAACTCTAAATACAAAGAGTTGTGGTTCTGCTGCACTGCTCTTTGTGACATGTTCTGTATCACAATTGCACCATCATCATATGTGTGCAAATGAGGAATGAGGACAAGAGTGTTGCTGTGACTTTTACACCGTCCTGTATTTAAAAGCGCACATCACACAGTCTGCTTAATACGGTAACCAGAAATAATCTGGTTACTGTTTTGAAATAATCCCATAAGACAGTCACATTTAACGTCTGATCATTACAACATCCAGCCCAGTACAGAGCCTGTATTACACTTGCCGATATTTCCGTAGATGATCGCTTACAAGCATTCCTAGTAACAATCCTCCTGCATTATAATACTGCTGCTGATTAATACTGAGCAAACTCATTCATCAGGCAATCAAAATATTTTGACACGCTAAAAAATTATCATTTGTAGGTGGCAGATCATGGTGTCTAATCACGTTCTGTCGCCGGCAAACCACTATAAAGCATGGGGACAAGCGATGGCATGTAAAAGCAGTGGTCTCCTCTCCCAGTGAGCAGGCGGGCAGTGTATTTCAGTCTTAAGGTTCATGCACATGACTGCGCCGTGTTTTGCAGTCCACAGATTGTGGATACGATACGAATGCCTATTCTTGGAGCGCTGTCCTCATCTTTTTCGGCCCCATTGAAGTGAATGGGTCTGCATCCAAGCTGCAAAAGAAATGCGGCTTGGATGCGGAACCAAACAACGTTCATGTGCATGAGCCCTTAATTGAAGAGTAGAAACTGAAAACTTGTTCACGATAATCTGGCCAACTAAATGTGCCACCGATCACCTGATGAGTGAGCAAAAAGCTTGTTCATCAGGCGATCCTGTCATTTGTGCAGGCACCACCAATCATCGTTTCTCGACAGCAGATCATGTGGTCTAAAGCCAACGCTTCTGTATGGGGACGAACAATATAGCGGTCTCTCGTCCTCATACTTTGGAGGTGATCGCTGCATGTAAATGCAGAGGTCTCCTTCACTGAACGAGCAGCCGACTGTCAAGAAGGAACACTTTCTCCCCGACAATCAGCCGCTCCATCGGCACGTCTAAACCCACCTTAAATCTCAACAGTACTATTACATAGCACATTTTATAAGACCAAGACAATAGGTGATGTCATCTAGGGTGACACCCTTCAAGAGGAGCAAGTCTGGTGATATCATAATCTGCAGTGAACAAACTAGAATTTGAGTCAACCACGAAACAGATGAAGGGCGACAAAACAAGCAGCAAGGTGAAAATCAAAGGCAAATGGGGGCGTCGCAAACAAATGTCCTTTAAAATAGTCTCCAACCTGTGGCTGAGCAGCTTAACCTCCAAAGGTACAACTCCTAGCATGCTTCTATCTTCTTTTTAAGATCCTGACAGCTGCAGGTTGGAGACCTCTGCTTTATAAATTTAGACCTTATTCACACAACTTACTGAAAGGATACAGCGTCTGCTCATTTTGCTGGCATTGAGGGCACAAACACAGGTGTAATAATGTACCTGTATGGGAAGATGCATAAATTGCTTGGTTCCATTGAACAGGACAAATACAGAACGCGAATACAATGGAATGCTGAAAACGAATACGAACAGAGAAACATTCCTGTGTGCTTTCAGCTCCATATTCAGGACCTTACAAAGAGAACCTATCACTATGAGAATGCTATCCAATCCACCAGCAACAGGAGCAGCTTGATACATAATTGTGTTACTGATTGTTGTTTCTAAGCTTAGGAGTCCAGTGGGTGGTCCTACGCCATGACTGATAGCCTTTAATAGTTAGTTATCAGTCAGTAGCACCGCCCTCTGGACTCCTAAAGCATAGAAAGAGCAAGAATTTCAATAAGCGAGTTACAATAAATCTTTACCTACAATAAACTCAGCTCCTCCTGCTCCAGATGGACTACATGTCCAACACGACAGGTTCCCTTTAAAGGGACTGCAGTAGCAATGCACTTCAATAAGACACATCAGTTCTGTATAAACCTAGTGTAAAATGTTACTGTTCTTTCAGCGGGAAGAACTTCAATCAAGGACGGCTCCCTTGTTCACAGTAAATTGACTTCCATTCAAAAGCGGTTTCCATTTGATCATACAATGCAGCTATTTTTCTTGACTTCTGCAATATAATATTACTTTCTGACTGAAGAACACTTGGAACAGACGCGCAGATAATCAGATCTGTGTATTCTTAGGGTGCATTGGGACTAGTTTAATAAAGATGCAGATGGAAATCGTTGACAATTTAGAGCTCGCTGTACATTTAGGCTCCTTGGCATTTTTGCAATCCATTGGAGGTAAAGGTTGGTACTTCCAGGCATACCTCCGCCAGATGTATAGGCATACAGTGACGTCCCTCTCCTATGTGCAGTATTCTCTTTTTACTGGATGTCTTTGTATGGGATAGCCACTACTTAGCCAGGAGATTTTGCAAAAATCCGCACTACCCTGGCAGCCATTAATATGGATTAGATCCTAAGGACTCAATCTACATGTTTACCCCCAGGACATAAGGGACGCTATGCCAACGCTGTGATTTTAATCAGGAACAGGGTGTATGATCATAGTCTTGGGGGTACTCTGAGCATGCCTGATCTAACCAAACATTCAACCTGCGGCGCCTCCAGCTGTTGTAAAACTACAACTCCCACCATGCCCTGCTGTAGGCTGATAGTTGTAGGCTGTCCGGGCATGCTGGGAGTTGCAGTTTTGTAACAGCTGGAGGGCCGCAGGTTGGGCATCTCTGGGTTAAATCATTTACAAATCTACCTGAAAGCAGAAAAAAATCAATTTAAAAAAATGGCTGTCTGAAATGACAGCTAGATCAGGACAAAAAAAATAGCAAATCCAATGCTCGCAAAATAAGCGAATCTCCTGCTGTTACCAAAATATGCCATTTTCTGACACTTTCCTTTTATATTTAGGAAGGAAACAGGAAAACACTTCAGCGGGTCGGATGAGGCTCGATGGATCTGATTTTACCATAAACACACAATTATGGAGTGAACTGCAGCAAATCACCCTACAAGCGGATAAAGCCTGGTGCTGACAATATACCCAGAGTATGCAAGAGGTGCAACAAATCATTTCCTTGGGATTATCTGTTTAGAAAACCTATAATAAATGCCATAGTAAAATATTTTGTTACTAAAGAGGCATTTTTTTTAAAGGGAGTCTGTCAGCAGTTCTGACCATGTTAGGCTACTTTCACACTTGTGTTTGCAGGATCCGTCACAGGCTCTCATAAACGGTCCAAAACTGATCAGTTTTGTCCCAATGCATTCTGAGTGGAAAAGGATCCGTTCAGAATGCATCAGCTTTGCTACAGTTCAGTCTCCATTCCGTTTTGGAGGCGGACACTAAAACGATGCTTGTTGCGTTTTGGTGTCCACATGAAGAAACTGATGCAAACGGATCCGTCATGACTCACAATGTAAGTCAACGGGGACGGATCCGTTTTCTCTGACACAATAGTAAACGGATCCGTCCTCCATTGACTTTCAATGGAGTTCATGACGGATCCGTCTTGGCTATGTAAAAGATAATACAAACGGATCCGTTCAGAACGGATGCAGACGGTTGTATTATCATGACGGATCCGTTTGGGAGAGTCTGGACGGATCTCACAAACAGATCCTGCAAACGCAAGTGTGAAAGTAGCCTTAAACTGCTGACTGAACAAAGTAGGGCCTCAAAAGAGCAGGAAAAATGTCTCTAGTGGAGCTTTTATCATCAGGAGTAGTGGGAACATGACATTTTCTTCTGCCAGATTATGTTCCTGCAAGTGCCCTGCTCTTATAGCCCCTCCTCTCTGACAGATGGAACATTCAACCAGTAGACCACTACAGCTGTCACTCAGAGTAGAGGGGCAGAGCTGTGAAGCCCCCTTGTAAGAGCAGTGGCTGGCACAATACAAGTTCATATTCTCACTACCTGATAATAAAAGCTCAGCAAAAAGGTAGGTTTGTACTGCTCTCCTCTACTTTGTGCTATTAGCTGTTCTGCAAGGCAAAAACTGCTGACAGACGCTCTTTAAACTGGAGAGCCACTATAAGAATCTCCTTCTCTCTGGAGGACCTGGCAAGTCCATGCATTACAGAAACGGTTCAATTAATTTCAATGCGAACCCTATAGCGATTGATGTGCCAGGGTGAACTGAACACTTGTGATCTGGGGTGGAAGCCAGGAACAACAGATAACGGAGGGTCAACAACAGGATGCAGTGTGGTCAGTTTACTATCAAGGTATTGTTCGAAATGGACAATTCCTTTAAATACAGAATGTGTGTCGCTATTTTACTGTGTTTTAGTAGGGAGGTACGGCAACTAAAATCCTGCACCCTCTTGTTGTAATTCAACAGCACACCACAGAATAAAAGGTTTTCCGTCCCAAATGTCTGAAGATAGAAAACTGCGGGAAAGCAGAGCGTGAAGAGAAAAACGTGACGTAAGGTTTAACAGTATAAACACTTTATTACACATCACACCTGTTTTTTTCCATGTAGTTTCTATAGATCAAAACAGCGGTTCTAGCAATGAGTGACATACAAGTGACATTACCTATTACTAGATTAGAGTGAGAAAAACAACCCATAAACAGAAAAAAGATCTGTTGAGTCACAAGGTATGAGGAGAATACGCCTCCAGCAGACAACATGCTTTTATTTCATATATTATACAGACATCTCTGAGTGGAGAGGGAGGGGAAGAGGAGGACGGGGCGGGGGCAGACCTGGAATCATCTTAAGTTTAGAGGAGGAGGAAGAAGGCAGAGCAAAGGGAGAGAGTGAGAGAGAAAGAATTAGATTGTTTCTTTAATATATGGGAAGTTGGAAAATCATAAGAATTTAAGACATGTAAAAATCCAGATGGAATAGTAAAATTAAAGTTCTTACACACATACACTCAAAAAATATATTAACAAAAAAAAAAAAAAAAGAAAAAAGGGAAAAAAAAAAAAAAAAAGAATTCCAAAGAGTCCAGTGCAGGACGTGGGGAATATACAGAGCCTGGCACCTCTAGGACTGGACAGGTACAGAGCCTGGCCCCTCCAGAGCTGGACACAGGGATACGAGGCCTGGCACTTTGCAGGCAGCAGCCGTTATATGTTCTGACAGCATTGCATCTTTGGTTTATTTTCAGTGGTGGGTGGGACATGGATGGGAACTACGTTGTTACTGGGGGACATGTCATTCTCACGTCTGTCAGACATCTGCTTCTGGGACACGATGCGGTAAATCTCTGAAAAACAAAAAAAACAGACACGGATGAGAATGGCGGAAGTCCAGCCACACCAAATCCGGAGAGCAGGGATTTTGGCAGGACAGGTTACAGGACACGTCAGTGTAAACAGAGCTCCGCATCCTGCAATTACTGCAGCGCACCAGCGACAAGCCCTGGCTACATTCTTAGAAAGAATGTAGCAGAGTTCTGTAACAGAGAGGTGGAGGAGATTTTCACAAAACTCATCCTCACATTGTGGAGAGTGCCTTTATCGTAATACGCGCATAGCTGGACACGTGGTTCAGTGGTGTGATGTTGATGGCTAATTCTCAGAATAGGAAATCAATAACAGGTGGGGTCCTACTTCAGGCAACCCCACCGATCAGCAGTTTAAAGTGGAGAAGATGTGATTATACTGCAACATTGCTATAAAGGGAACGACATGCAGGTAAACCTGAAGAGAGAAGGGCCTGCATAACAGCTGATCAGCAGGGGGTCCTCACCAATCTGATATTGATGACCTATACAGAGGATACCATAAATATTACACCACTGCAGAACAGGCCTTTAAATCCGCAGCATGTCCATTTATTTTGCGGATATCTGCCACATATTTTATTTAATATTTAATTTTACCCTTCACAAGGCAGAGGGTCAAAACTGCTGCAAAAATCCACATGAAAATCCACATGATTTTGGACACACACTATGGATTTTCCGTGCCTTGGAATCCACGTTGTACCTGCTACACATGGCTGTGGCCTTACATTGGCTAGAGACATGAGATTTGGAGATCTGAAGACTATGGCACCTACCCAAAGGTCTGAGAAACAAGGATCAGATTTTAACCCATGCAATCTTTTCTATTTCGGGACATAAAGAGCACCAGAGGTGTCATGCAGCCACTAATCCCTTTCTACCTGCTGAAATAAACTTGCACTTTTGGCTCAATCAGACCTGCAGGTTTATGGAGAGGTCAGGCGGTGAATGAGTACGCCAGTGACATAACAGCTTTTAGTAATACATTTACCAGCTCTTTCCGCAGTAAATGTGGGCAGTTCCTGTGCCAAGTGCCTTTGTATGATCCTGACCCAGGAGGCAAGGACATCTGTCAGCAGATTTGTACCTATGACACTGGCTGACCGCTTACATGTGCTCTTGGCAGATGAAGATATCTGTTTTGGTCCCATGTTCATATGTGTTCTCATTGCTGAGAAAATATTTTATTATATGCAAACGGGCCTGAAGGAGCAACGGGGGCGTTACCATTACACCTAGAGGCTCTGCTCTCTCAGCACCACCTGCACTTTGATTGACGGGGGAGGTATGAGGATGTTTTCACTGCCAGACCCTGTCATAATGCAGAGGGTGCAGTAAGTATAGAGAGAGCAGAGCCTCTAGGTGTAATGGTAACGCCCCTGTTGTTCCTAGAGGCTTATTTGCATATATTAAAAAATCATTTTTCCTCAGCAATGCGGACACATATGAACATGGGACCAACACAGATGTCTTCAGCTGCCAAGTGCAGATATAAAGGTCATCCAGTGTCATAGGTACAAATCTGCTGACAGATGCTCATTAAAGGGGTATTCTCATCTTAGACAATGGGGGCATATCGCTATTATATGCCCCCATTGTCTTATAGGTGTGGGTCCCACCGCTGGGACCCGCACCTATATCCAGAACGGAGCGGGGAGCGCTGCGCCTGGAGGACCCCGGGTTTCCAGGGGTCCGGCCACCACCAGGCGCAGCTCCCCGCTGCGCTCATAGAAATAAATGGGAGCACAGCACGCAAGCGCGGCCACAGCTCCCATTCATTTCTATGGAGCTGACAGAAGTACCCGAGCCAGGTCGGCTATTTTCGGCGGCCCCATAGAAATGAATGGAGGGCGGCTGCGCACGCGCAGTGTGCCCTCATTCAGTTCGGGGGCTCCGTTCTGGATATAGGTGCGGGTCCCAGCGGTGGGACCCACACCTATAAGACAATGGGGGCATATCATAGCGATATGCCCCGATTGTCTAAAATGAGAATAACCGTTTAATCAAGCAGTCACCAGTGACAACTCTCTAAGTACTATATAGATCACAATTTGATTAGCCTATGGGAAGTATACCCTGGACGTGATGGAGCAGCGCTTCTGGTAACTGGAGCATGGTATGCGATTCGTTGGCATCTGCCACGACAGCAGGGGTGGGAGTATGCTCCACCATGTCTGGGTGTACTTCTCATAAGGTAATTCAATCATGACCTTTACAATACATATCACATGCATACTCGGTGGACAGCTAACACCTGGAAGAAGCCATCGCAAAATGGCATTGGGGCTGTAGGTGCCATCATTTGGTCAGTTACTGAATGCTACTGAGTTTTGATAATGGGGACCAGTGTTATATGTTTATGAATCACCAGTATTTCCATTCACTGTTGTTTATCAGGTACCATAGTTTTTTTTCTTTAGCTCTTTTGCATGGATGAATGCCTGCATGTAATGTGTTTGCATGTCACCAATATAACTAACAGCACTGCCCCACAGAAGATTGCAGACACATCCCAGACATACCTGTGTGCACTGTGTGTCTGTATTACATGTCACATCCCAGACATACCTGTGTGCACTGTGTATCTGTATTACATGTCACATCCCAGACATACCTATGTGCACTGTGTGTGTATTACATGTCACATCCCAGACATACCTGTGTGCACTGTGTGTCTGTATTACATGTCACATCCCAGACATACCTGTGTGCACTGTGTGTCTGTATTACATGTCACATCCCAGACATACCTGTGTGCACTGTGTGTCTGTATTACATGTCACATCCCAGACATATCTGTGTGCACTGTGTGTCTGTATTACATGTCACATCCCAGACATACCTGTGTGCACTGTGTGTCTGTATTACATGTCACATCCCAGACATACCTGTGTGCACTGTGTGTCTGTATTACATGTCACATCCCAGACATACCTGTGTGCACTGTGTGTCTGTAATTACATGTCACATCCCAGACATACCTGTGTGCACTGTGTGTGTATTACATGTCACATCCCAGACATACCTGTGTGCACTGTGTGTCTGTATTACATGTCACATCCCAGACATACCTGTGTGCACTGTGTGTCTGTATTACATGTCACATCCCAGACATACCTGTGTGCACTGTGTGTCTGTATTACATGTCACATCCCAGACATACCTGTGTGCACTGTGTGTCTGTATTACATGTCACATCCCAGAACATACCTGTGTGCACTGTGTGTGTGTATTACATGTCACATCCCAGACATACCTGTGTGCACTGTGTGTCTGTATTACATGTCACATCCCCAGACATACCTGTGTGCACTGTGTGTCTGTATTACATGTCACATCCCAGACATACCTGTGTGCACTGTGTGTCTGTATTACATGTCACATCCCAGACATACCTGTGTGCACTGTGTGTCTGTATTACATGTCACATCCCAGACATACCTGTGTGCACTGTGTGTCTGTATTACATGTCACATCCCAGACATACCTGTGTGCACTGTGTGTCTGTATTACATGTCACATCCCAGACATACCTGTGTGCACTGTGTGTCTGTATTACATGTCACATCCCAGACATACCTGTGTGCACTGTGTGGCTGTATTACATGTCACATCCCAGACATACCTGTGTGCACTGTGTGTGTATTACATGTCACATCCCAGACATACCTGTGTGCACTGTGTGTCTGTATTACATGTCACATCCCAGACATACCTGTGTGCACTGTGTCTGTATTACATGTCCAGGAAAAGCACTTTTATTCTGCAGGAAAGCAGCTCCCAAGTGCCCAGCTGAAAGTGAAACTAAAAACAGATTTCTCTTCTGACTGGATTTCTAACAGCTATATATTCTGATATACTGGATATAATGCTGTGAGTGATCTTGGTATCATTTGGAAGCTTGGAATGCCAGCTTTCATAGAAGGTCAGAACCATTTTTCTATCTGCTACCAATCCCAAGATATGAGCAGCTAAAGCAGCCCTCCCCTCTTCAGTCTGGTTTGCGGCAGCAGCACAGCTGGACACTTGGTAACTGTTTTCCTGCAGAATAAAAGTGCTTTTCCTGGACATGTAATACAGACACACAGTGCACACAGGTATGTCTGGGATGTGACATGTAATACAGACACACAGTGCACACAGGTATGTCTGGGATGTGACATGTAATACAGACACACAGTGCACACAGGTATGTCTGGGATGTGACATGTAATACAGACACACAGTGCACACAGGTATGTCTGGGATGTGACATGTAATACACACACACAGTGCACACAGGTATGTCTGGGATGTGACATGTAATACAGACACACAGTGCACACAGGTATGTCTGGGATGTGACATGTAATACAGACACACAGTGCACACAGGTATGTCTGGGATGTGACATGTAATACAGACACACAGTGCACACAGGTATGTCTGGGATGTGACATGTAATACAGACACACAGTGCACACAGGTATGTCTGGGATGTGACATGTAATACACACACACAGTGCACACAGGTATGTCTGGGATGTGACATGTAATACAGACACACAGTGCACACAGGTATGTCTGGGATGTGACATGTAATACAGACACACAGTGCACACAGGTATGTCTGGGATGTGACATGTAATACAGACACACAGTGCACACAGGTATGTCTGGGATGTGACATGTAATACAGACACACAGTGCACACAGTGCACACAGGTATGTCTGGGATGTGACATGTAATACAGACACACAGTGCACACAGGTATGTCTGGGATGTGTCTGCAATCTTCTGTGGGGCACAGCTGTTAGGTATATTGGTAAAAAAACAGGTGAAAGACTCCCTTTAAATACTGGATTACTAAAGATATATTGGTATTTTTATTATTACATTTTTCTCTTTTATTGATCGGAGGTTGTTATTCTGGCTCATCATATTCCTTATTTGGGCCTATTCTGTGTAGGCTTACTAATCATAAATTATAGACAGGACGTCTTTAATGCAGGTCATTACTACAGGATTTATGAAGGAATCAGAAGTGCCCTCTTATACGGTGTGACGCCAGCGCTGTGTACATGGCACTCATTATCTTATGACCTTGGAACTACTGGCTGGGATTCAGCTTATTACGAGTAGACTTCTAATACACACGTGCTAGAACAAAACCAGCAGAGGTCTACGACTGCCCGAACGCCACACACCCTGGGCCGGATCCATTCAGTTACATAGCAGTTTACATTTTCCAAAGCGCGTTTCGGCCGCATCCAATCTCTACACCCTAAGACCCTGGCTCAACCATAGTGAACATCTTGGCCTGTATGGTGTAACGGAAGAAGGGTACAGAGAAGGCACCCGCTGCTTTATTAGACCCCGATACCACACAGAACGTCAGACAGTCGCTCCTCACCTGTCAGGATAGTCTGGAAAGCGGCCTCCACGTTTGTAGAGTCCAGGGCTGACGTCTCAATGAAGGACAGACCGTTCTTTTCTGTAACAAGAGGCAGAAAATGACAATGAAGAAGATGCTACAGTGAATACACTGATAAAAGCTAAGATATGCGGGCGCTTTCATCAAAACTGGGGCAGTTCATATCTACCACATTTATCAGCAAGGTGAAAGGTTTTACTGTGGAAATGAACACTGAGGCATATTTATGGAATGGTCTAAAAGGGAAAATGTCTCTGATGACCAATCACAGCACTGCTTTCATTTTTCAGATGCAGAATATGAAATGAAAGCTGCACTGTCATTGGCTACTACGGGTGTGTGGACATTCCTTATGTGGTAAAACTGTCCTGTTCCTTTCACTCTCCGTGTCAGTATGATTATAACTCCAAATATAGTTGACAGTGCTCAGCAAGCGGTTCACATCCTTATTCCACATTTATATAGTTTTTCTTGTGTTTTAATACTGAAAAAAAACAACCTTTACATATGTATTTTTTATTTAAACTGTATGAGGGCTCATTTTTTGCAGGGCAATCTAGTTTTTATTGATACCACATCAGAGTGTGTATGACGTTTCGATCACTTTGCCATTTTTGTTTCCTAATATGGTGTTTCTAAGTTTTTTTTTATTATATAGTTTTAATAGTGCAGGTGTTTTGGGACACAGCGTTGCAAATTATTTTTTTATTATCGAGAAAGGGGTTGATTATTTTATTTTTGTATATATATATATATATATATATATATATATATATATATATATATTTTTTTTTTATTTATTTATTTATTTTTTTACACTTAGGGGAATTGAACATGCAATCATTAGATCGCTTATCCCATAGACTGCAATGAATTATGGGGATGCGGGGTAAGGGGGGGTTCCCTGCACAGTCCAACATCCAATCAGTGCTGCCAGTTTCAGACTGTGCAGGGACACCCCCTCCCCAACTGGTACCACCCATCTGGACTTTAGTTGCAAACTGCTAGTAATTCAGTCATAACCTTCTAGCAGGAATAATAAAGGAATGACAACATAGCTTCATAAGAATAGAGGCTCCAGAATTGTTATTACATGGGGAATGCATGAAGCTATTAAAACAGACAAGTCAGGAGCGGTGACTAAGTAAGCAGAGTGGATGTAAAGGAAGACTTGCGTCAGTGCCCATCCCTCCTCTCTGCCATCAGTAACCAGCATCAGGAGACGTATCACATTACTGCTTGCTGGCACTTTTCTTCATGTAAACTGAGGGATTTTTGAAGAAATCTCAGAAGTCATCTTCAGTTCGGGCAACCAGTAGCCCGTGAGATTTTTTTTTTTTTTTACGTAAAACCGCTTCCACTGGCATGCCAGACCAAGTTCACCAACCAAGGAAGCCGTTTTTAAAACACTGACTCCCTGGTCCTTGTGCAAAATGTCAAATAGCTGGTTAATCATGCATTTTTGGATCGTGTTCAATTCACCAATCTTTAGAGATGTTGATATGGCACATTCCTTTTCAGACTAGGGGGTCGTGTGATATTATGAGAGATTGTCAAGGGTACCACTGGGGAGCCCCTTAATGAGCCGTTACTGCTGGGAGGAACGACAGAATAAGGCCCCATTCACACGTCCGCAAATGGTGTCCGCATGGTGTGCGCACTTTCAATAGGGCCGCAAAAGATGCGGACGGCACACAGTGTGCCGTCCGCATCCGCACTTCCGTTGCGCGGCTCCCGAAAAAAATAGAACATGTCCTATTCTTGTCCGAATACACGGACAAGAAAAGGCATTTCTATTATATGCGGTCCGCAAATTGCGGAGCGCACATAGCCGGTGTCCGTGTTTTGTGGATCCGCAAAACACGGACATCGGAGACACAGACGTGTGAATGGAGCCTAAAGCTTCGCTTTCCTTCCGCACTGAAGCCCAACCTGCGGCCCTACAGCTGTTGCATAACTACAACTTTCACCATGCGACAGCAGACTACAGCTATCAGGGCACGTTGGGAGTTGTAGTTTTGCAACAGCTGGAGGGCCACAGGTTGGGCATCCCTGCACTAGAGCATTAAAGGGGTTTTCCGAGACTTTGATACTGATGGCTAGGTCTTCAGTCTCTGATCGGTGTGGGTCCGACGTCCAGGTCCCCCGCCGATCAGCTGTTTGAGAAGACACCAGCCCTCCTGTGAGCGCAGCACCCTTTTCACAGATTTTCCTAGGCCAAGTGATGTCACGTTCATCGGTTACGTGGCCTAGGAATGACTCAAGTGAATGGGTCTGAGCGCGATGTCAAGCACAGCCTCTATACTATGTACGGTGCTGTGCTTGGTGAGCATGGAGAAGGACATGGCAAGCACAGGAGCCTTCTCAAACAGCTGATCGGCGGGGGTCGCAGGTGTCGGACCCCCCTACCGATCAGATGATGGGTCATCAGCATAAAAATCTTGGAAAAACCCTTTAAGTCAATTGGTGGATACCGATTACAATGGAGAATCTCTTAGGTTGAGGTGAGCTCAAAGATGCCTGCACAGACCCGATCTGGTGGCACACTGAGTACCTGTAACGCTATGGTTCCCATATGGGCTCCTAACTCGTTCCAGGCTCAGATTCATAATATGGCCACGTGTATGAAGTCTAAGGGTAGCCTCACCCCAGGCTTTATCAGTGACTCTATTACCCCCTACACATGAAGTAAACAGTCTCAGTAGGAACATGACCTAACAGTACATGACGCTCACCGGGCCAGCAAATAAGCCATCGCTATCTGCACACAGCCATTTCTATCAAAACCAGCCAGCGTGACACCATTGTTCAGTGTATACGGTGTGCTCTTCATTCACCCCGGTCCAAGGTTTTAAAGCCCACTCTTTGCCAAGCACTCACTGGCTTCCTACCAGTTCACACAAAGAAAAATCTGATACGTCCATATCTGCCATAGCAGAAAACAGAAGACGTACCCTCAGATCAGGCTTTCTAAACCAGCACTTGCTCTTTGTAAGAGAATGAAGAAATGAGGGGTTATTCCACCATACTGTGTATAAATAAAAGTGACATACCGTTCCCAAATAATAGCGCTACACAACTAAATGAATAGCTAACAAACTGCTCAGATAAGAGGGCCATAGAGGCGCAATCAATGAGCAGGAAACATACCCTAAGGGGGCATTCACATAGGTGTATCCATTTTGTGGTCCGCAAAAGACAGATACCGGATGTGGACACCAAACAGTATGCTGTCCACATATACTGCAGCCCCACTGAAATGAATTGGTCAGTATCTTATTTTGCTCAAAATATGGTGATGTGAACAGACCCTTAAAGGGGTTGTCGCTAGGATACGTCCCCCCCCCCCCCCCATTGTCGAAAGTGGTGGAGGATACACTGCGCATGGGCAGCCGCCCTCCATTCATTTTCTATGGGGCTGGCCCGGCTATTTTCATTCGCACATAGAAGTGAATGGGAACGGTGGCCGCTCATGTGTGGTGCGCTCCCTTCACTTCTATAAGGAGAGCACATAGCTCTGTTCCCGATATAGGTGCGGGTCCCAGCGGTGGGACTTGTACTTATAAGACGATGGGGGCGTATCCTAGCAATATGACCCAATTGCCTGAGATGAGACAATTCCTTTAAAGAGAGAGCAGGATGCCTGGACCGTCATTATAAAAAAATTAAAAAAAAAAATGCCCTGACGCCCGTTTCGCTGCTTCCTATCGCCTTGCCAGTCTTTACTTCCTGGACCCACTAGACACACAGGAAAATAGGTGGGTCACCACTGCGGACAGTGATTGACTAAGCAGTCATTTTGCCTGTGTTTTGTAACTGCAGCGGCACAAGAAATGGAGCGGTATGACTTAACGTATTATTTTACAGCGTTGTCAGCCTTTAAATATTTATGTGGCCAAGAATTTTTTAAATAAAGACTGTGGATACCTTTGGGGAATTTTTTTTAATTAAAATGTACATAGTTTGGCTAAAAAAATGTTTGTAATTGGGTTTAATTAAAAATGTGTATTCTGTGTCTTCTATATACAGTGAGGGAAAAAGTATTTAGTCAGCCACCAATGGTGCAAGTTCTCCCACTTAAAAAGATGAGAGAGGCCTGTAATTGACATCAACTATGAGAGACAAAATGAGAAAACAAATCCAGAATACCTGACCTACGTAGCAGCGATAGGATGGCATAGCACTATATTGATTTATGATGCTATGTAACCCTTAGAGATCTGGAATGTGTTGTATAATACTGACAGCATTATGTACAGACCAAGAAGTGGCGCCTATTATTGGGCTTGGTGACCAGAGCGAAAAAACTGCTAGATAAATAAAATCATCAAAAATTCTTTAAAAACGTTCAGGTCAGGAGAACTGCCCCATCTTCTACTTGTCTGGTGTGGAGGACTCTGGTCCTAGTCCTGCAAGGCTTGTCCAGTGCTGTGGACCTCTTTAAAGTACCGTTTCCCTTACAAACCAAAAAAGAGGTTAAAATGTTACAAATGCTGTCCACTCAATTCTGCTCCTGCCGGGTTTTCACACTGTGTGGAGTAAGAGCACGTTTCTCCTTCTCACTGATTAAGACTAGGCAATTAAGAGGAAATGGCTTTTCCACAGCGTAGCGTCAGGAAATGTCTCAATGTCATCTTATCAGGTAGTAGGTGTGACCTTACAAATTGCTGTTCCAAAACTGCCCCTTTACAGGCTGATAAAACAGGCAATTATCAGGAACAAACTGTTCGTTCTCGATAATGGCCTGCTCATCAGAAGAGGCCAGAGCTGCGTTTACACGTAGCACTCATCTCCCCTCATCCCCATAGTGAATCATTGTTTCTGGGCGGCAGACAAATGTTTAGGCAGCGTGATCTGCTCTCCAGAACTGATGCTTTAGGTGGCTGCACTAGCAATGCTTTCACCTGATGAACGAGCGTTTGCTTGCTCATCACCACTACCTTTAGACAGGACAATTATTGGGATGGAGTATTCCTAGGAACGCTCCTTCTCGATACATGCCCCGTGTAAAGGGGACTTCAAAGGGTTTTCCAGGTCTTTAAGGCTCCATTCACACGTCCTGTTTTTCTTTCCTGATTCGATCCTGATCTGGATCCATTCATTTCAATGGGTCCTGAAAAAAATCAGGATCGAATCAGGAAAGAAAAACAGGACGTGTGAATGGAGCCTAATACTGATGACCTATCTTCTGGGTAGGTCGTCAGTATCTGATCGGTGGGGGGCGAGGGTCCAACACCCGGAACTCCTGCTGATCAGCTATTTTCAGAAAGTACTGGCGCTCCTTCACTTCTAAGGAGCTGAGCTGCACCTAGGCCATGTGACCGATTTTGTCACTGGCCTAGGAAAAGCTGACAGAAGGCTGCAGTGCTACTGCGAGCAACACTGCCTTCTCAAACAGGTGATCTGTGGGGGTCCCAGGTGTCAGACCTCTACCAATCAGATCCTGATGACCTATCCCTATGAGGAGAGGTCATCGGTATTAAAGACTTGGAAGACCCTTTAACCACCTAACTGTTCTGCCTGAGTCCAGCTCGGGCAGTGTGAAAAGTAGTTAACTGGAGGGAGGAAGGCTGATTTAGATGCTGCCATCTCCTGAATGGTAACAGCTAGAAACATGCAACTGATCTTGTTTGAAAGCTGACAGTCCAGGCTTTCATACAAGACCAGGATGACAGCTAAAATCCAAGCATCAGAGGAGAAATCACTGTTAGAAATCATGTTGGGAATAATTGCGGGTAAAACCTGTTTTTACTTTCACAGCATCCCGATTTCTTGTGATATCAGTGATATCTTCCTCTGTCCTGAATATATTACTGTCATTCTGGTATTGTCTGAAAGCTTGGAATGTCTGCTTTCAAACAAGACCAGATGCATGTTTCAAACTGCTACCATTCATGAGATAGCAGCATCTAAAGCAACCCTTCACCCTCCAGTTAACTACTTTCCCCACTGCTGGAGCTGGCAAAACAGTTAGGGGGTTATAGGTGTTCGGTTCTCATATTGATGATAGGTCCTTCTACATGTGCAGATTTCTGCTAGTTAATGAGCACTGATCAAAGATACAGCATGTCGATCGCCGAACGCTGTTTACAATCATCTAAGTCACCATTGTTCATCCCCATGCAGTCCTCATTTGTTGCAAGCCCATTCCGATCACACAGGGCGACTAGTGATGAATGTTACTGCCACGTGGAAGCAGCAATCAAACAACAAATGAGCGTTAGGCATCATTGTTTACATGGGGCAATGATCGGGAACAAGCATTTTTCACACCAAATTACCAGTCCATGAAAAATGGAAGAAAGACAGTGCTATGAATAATTAGTAATCTCTACACACAGTGGAGACTATGCTGTATTACCAGTGTCTTTCAGAAGAAAAGGATCGTCACTCAGAACTAATTGACAAAATATATACATGAACAGGAGCTTCTCAGTACTGAATAATGTACAATGGGAATATCCATGAGTAATTGCTGCTAGGACGGGATAGGCGCATATAAGAGCATATATAACATTTTCAATAATAAGACCTTAGATGAGCCTACACAGTGTGAACAGAGGCCTCCCGACCACATACAACTGTCTATCCGTCTATGGAGAGGAAGCCTGCGGTACACTTGTGGATTCAGGGAATTGCTGTATGCGCTCGTTGGCTTGATATGTAAGTTGTCATGTGCTTTGGCTTTTATGTTTGGTATTATATGGCTGAAATGATTACTTGAATCAATTCATACACAAAAAAAAAAAAAAAATTCCTCAATGCAAATTTGTTGCATCGAGGATCTGTTTCTACCACGTGACCATGGAGTGAAGTGCTTGCTATTACTCACCGCTCCATGGTCTTCCATCGGCACCGTGCTGCACTGTCCTGGTGTACATACATCGTCAAGACGTAGTGCAAGTAACGCACTGTGACCTGACCCTGTGTGACATCAGGTCCCAGTGCATCGCAGGAAGATGTAGATTGTCGGCAGCGCCCCCAGCCGAGTGAGGGTCTTACTCTGTTCATGGAGGGCGGGGTCCGTTATGGGCACTGGGGTCTGGAGACTGATGGCAAGGCAGGGATCTAATCATTATGGCTGATGGCACTGGGGACTCATAGCATGAGGGGGGTTGATGGTGCAGGGGAGTGGGACTGATGGCTGGGGAGACTGATTGTGGCATGAGGGATGGCATGGGGTGTCTGATGATGGCATACTGCCAGCTACTCTATGCTCCCATTGACTATAATGTGGTCCAGGGCAGGCCATCGGGCCATGTTCTGTCATGCATGCTGGGGTATCGCCCGGACCAAAAACGCTACTTGAAGTGTGCCGAACCTCGGCTTGTATGCTGTAACAATTCCAGACCCCATTACAGTCAATTGGTTGAGGGTGCAGCAGCCGGCAGTGTCCGGCTATACCCGATACGGTACACTACGGCAGGCTGTTCTTCTGCCAGAATGTATATCGCAGCTGTGAAAGAAGCTTTATGTGTTTATGCATTTAAAACTAAAATTGTTTTTCTACTATATGAAAATTAAGAAATAAAAATATTGAGTTTTTATAAAGGAAAATGTTATTTTGAGAAGTTTTTTCTTATTAGAGTACTCAATCATTGGAATAATCGGTAGAATACTTGATTACTAAAATAATCAATAGCTGCCACCCTATGGTATTAGTATGGTCAAATAGGCAGAAATTTGACTAATATTTTTCAACATTTCAAAATTAGAAGGGTCAGCCATTACTGATGGCCATTTTGATCCCGAGTTACAGAACTTTTTTTTTTTTTTTAATGGGACCACTGGGGTTGTCAATTACCAACCCCCCCCTAAAAGGGGGTTTGCAAATGGCTTGGATTGCAATGTCCTATAGATTCACGCAATGATCTTCTGTTGTAAAGTCACAGATAGAAGAATACGACCAGATATACGTCAACCAGCAAGTGAAGCCACATGACAAGAATAAAGCACGATGTTATGTATGACTGAACCGAGCAATTTACATGGAGGCACGGGCCGTGGAGCCTAAGACTATAAATACATCTATGTAAAATGCAAGATATGTGGTGCCGTACTACAGGAAGCCAGCCGGCTCTGCAGACAGGGCACACTGAAATATACTGTACAAATCAGAAATACATACAAAATAAACTGTACTGTAGATAAACGGCAGAAGTCATACGTTTTCAATACTACACACATGGATACAGAACTGACTGTTACGAAGCTGCATAAAAGCCTATGTCAGGGATCAACAACCTGCTGTGAAACTACAACTCCCAACATACAAACCTACTCTGCTGTTGTTCCACACAAACATGAATGAAGCATTCTGGGAGTTGTAGTTTCTGAACAGCTGGAGGTTGCTGATCTCTGACCTAGGTGATAGCATATATAGGTTCCTAAATAGAAATCTCGCCTCCACGTCTTTACAGGTTACTTTCACACTCTTGTTTATCTTGAGTTCATCAGATTTGACCTGGGGGTATACTGCCGCTCACCGTCATACCCCATTGACTATAATAGGATCCGCTCAGCCTCCGGCATGACTGCCAGGCTTCAGCCGGACAAGAATAGACACATTGTAGTGGTCTCTGCCTGGCTGAAACCCACCACTCATGCCGGAAACCAGCCGAATCCCACTATAGTGAAGGAGTATGGCGGTGAACCGCTAGGCCGGATCTGGTGAACTTCGGCAAGCCAAATCTGAAATATAATGGCATAACTACTTCTTTCTAGGACAAGTAACATGCTACAAAGATAATGACCTGCAAAGGCTCGAGCTTCGTCAGTGGGCACAGCTCTCAGGTGACGCAAGTCACTCTTGTTGCCCACCAGCATGATGACTATGTTGTTGTCCGCATGGTCCCTCAACTCCTTTAGCCACCTTTCAACATTCTCGTAGGTGAGGTGCTTCGCAATGTCATACACCAGCAAAGCACCTACAGCGCCTCGATAATACCTGTTGGGAGAAGACAATAAGTCAGACATGACTGAAGAAGACTTTAGAAGAACCTAGAAGACAACTGTACTTCTATCAGAGGCAAGCTTCATCAGGACAACCTGCTTTATGGCAGAAGCTCCTACTGAAGTCTATGTGCGGCCATGAGGGACTCCCCCTTCTAGGACATCCATTTGCCTTAATACAATGGAAACAGCCACTTCCAAAATGCAGATTTTGGTGTGAAAATGCTGTTTATCTGCCACGGATTCCACCCTTTGGTCTGATCTGTAAACGTGTTTTATGTATCACCATTACCCCCACCCGCTATGACATAAGGATGACTCACGCTGAGGTGATTGCGCGGTATCGTTCCTGTCCAGCCGTGTCCCAAATCTGAGCTTTGATTGTTTTCCCGTCCACCTGGATGCTTCTTGTGGCGAACTCCACCCCGATGGTACTTTTACTCTCTAAGTTAAACTCATTGCGAGTGAATCGAGACAGCAGGTTACTTTTTCCAACTCCGGAATCTCCAATCAGCACCACTGTACGGAGGAGAACGAAAAGGGTTAACAAAAAATTCATGTTCTACAAAACAGCATAGTCTATTCTAGATTCCGATACTTAAAGGGGTTCTCCGGTAACGATTACATTTTACCAAGTGCCAGCGGTCTGCCCCACTAAAGTAAGAATTTATACTTAGCCGCTCCCCTAGGCTCCGGTCCTCCATCTGTCAGTCCTCGCTGTGTATACATCCGGCACAGCTTGGGCCTAGTCACATGCTCCACTGCATCCAATGACTGGCTTCAGTGGTGACGTGGCCACAGTGGTCGCATCACCGCTGAAGCCGCTGCTGGCACTTGGTAAAAGGTCATTATTACTGGAGAACCCCTTTAAGTTATCACCTCTCCTGACGTGGTTCTTTCAGCAACAATTTCATTCCCCATGTAATAATTCTGAAGCATCTGTTCTTAGAACTGTGCACCATTCCTGTATTATTCCTGCTAGAAGTGAAGTGTCAATTACAAGCAGTTTGGAATGAAGGTCCAGAAGGGTGATACCAGTTGAGGGGGGGGGGGTCTCTGGACAGTCTGACACTGACGCCACTGGTCGGATAGTGTCAGATGGTGCAGGGGCACACCCCCAACTGGTAACACCCAGCCGGTCCTTCACTACAAACTGCTAGTTATTCAGTCATAACTTCTAGCAGGAATAATCAAGGAATGGTATATCAGAATCATAAGGTAAAACAGACATGTCAGGAGAGGTTATAGGTCCTCCTTAAAGGGACTGTGTAAGACAATAAAAAAAAAGGAAATCTCAGATAGGCCCTTGAACGGTGAAAAATAAAAAATTCTGTTATACTTACCTCCTTCTCTGGCACCACTCGGTCCTCCTGCCGCCGCTTTCTTACACACTGCAGCGTATGGCATGTGACTGCTGCAGCCAATCACTGTCCTCAGCAGCAGGAGGACTGGTGGTGCAGAGAATGGCACTAGAAAAAGAGGGAGGCGTAACACTTTATTTTATACAATTCAGGAACAAGACTGAGATTTTCAATCATCTTGGACACCACCTTTAAACCACCTAAAGCAGGGATCAGCAACCTCCAGCTGTTCTGAAACTACAACCCCCAGAATCCACTCTCACTTCTGTGGGAGTTACAAGAACAGCCGAGTAAGTTTGCATGCTGGGAGTTGTAGTTACACAGCAGCTGGAGTGATGGCATGTGTGGGGGATTGACAATGAAAACTTTGACTTTTCCCTACACGGTGGCGCAGGCCCCATTTCCTTTATTCTCAGTATGGCTAGAGGTCAGATCCCACCAGATCCCAGATGTACACGCAGGAAGATCCTCCCCGCACACATGGATTACAGGCCATGTACAGTCACACCTGCTCACATTTACTGCTATGAATGTCTTGAAGACGTAGAAGGGTGGGAAACGTTTTGTCCCGATGGTGAATCAGCATTGCTCACGATCATAATTCACTGCATACATCCAGGTGCACCCGTCTGACAGGTCTCCCTGCTCGTGGGACACTTCCCAATAACCTACTAAGGTGACGTCTGAAGGAGACCTGCCCTTCAGCTAGGCTGACTGCTTTCAAAGAGGGAGCGGTCTACGTCAGCCCATACTGCGGTATTTAACCTTTACCTGGCGGGACACCTGCACCCAACACACAAACTGCCATTGAGGAGTGCACTGACCGCTCCCGCTGGCAGGCATACAGCAAACATGAGCGGCAGACCCATGTGCCGCAGCTTTAAAAGTGCCGCCTCCTATTCAGAACAAAAGGAAGGGTCGGTAATGTCAGGGACGGTGTCTGACCAGTCAGACCTGGTGCCTGTTAATACTAGGCATTTACTGTGATCCCAATATGCTGCAGGCATCGGTCAAATCAATGACAGTTCTGACAACTCTGGCTTAAGTTGTCAGATCCCTCTCCAGATGCATCCACGGTATCCAGTGGACCTGCAGGTGCTGAAAGGTGCAAGTGTAAGGCCTCTTTCACACTAGCGGCAGCACGGATCTGGCAGGTGAAGGGTGCCGCCGGATCTGTGCTGCCGCAGGGACATGTGTGGGGCCGGAACCGCTCTCTGGCCCCACACGTCACACAATATATACACACACAGACATATACACATACATACTTACAAGCTCCCGGCAGGTCTCCACAGCACAGTACAGGAGCAGGACAGCGCGCACATAGGACAATTCCCCACAGCGCCCTCTGCTGGGCTCCATGTGGAATCGTCCTATGTGTGTGCCGTCCTGCTCCTCCTGCGCTATGGTGACCTGCCAGGAGCATGTAAGTATGTATGTCTGTGTATGTGTCTGTGTATGTTTATGTGTATGTCTGTATGTGTGTGTGTATGTATGTCTGTATGTGTGTGTGTATGTATGTCTGTATGTGTGTGTGTATGTATGTCTGTATGTGTGTGTGTGTGTATGTATGTCTGTATGTGTGTGTGTATGTATGTATGTATGTCTGTGTGTGTGTATGTATGTATGTCTGTATGTGTGTGTGTATGTATGTATGTATGTATGTCTGTATGTGTGTGTGTATGTATGTCTGTATGTGTGTGTGTGTGTATGTCTGTATGTGTGTGTGTGTGTATGTCTGTATGTGTGTGTGTGTGTATGTCTGTATGTGTGTGTGTGTGTATGTCTGTATGTGTGTGTGTGTGTATGTCTGTATGTGTGTGTGTGTGTATGTCTGTATGTGTGTGTGTGTGTATGTCTGTATGTGTGTGTGTGTGTGTATGTCTGTATGTGTGTGTGTGTATGTCTGTATGTGTGTGTGTGTGTGTATGTCTGTATGTGTGTGTGTGTGTATGTCTGTATGTGTGTGTGTGTGTGTATGTCTGTATGTGTGTGTGTGTGTTGTATGTCTGTATGTGTGTGTGTGTGTATGTCTGTATGTGTGTGTGTGTGTATGTCTGTATGTGTGTGTGTATGTCTGTATGTGTGTGTGTGTGTATGTCTGTATGTGTGTGTGTGTGTATGTCTGTATGTGTGTGTGTATGTCTGTATGTGTGTGTGTATGTCTGTATGTGTGTGTGTATGTCTGTATGTGTGTGTGTATGTCTGTATGTGTGTATGTCTGTATGTGTGTATGTCTGTATGTGTGTATGTGTGTATGTCTGTATGTGTGTATGTCTGTATGTGTGCAGGTGACGGATCCTGAAAGTCAATGGAGGACGGATCCGTTCACCATTGTGTCACATCAAACGGATCCGTCCCCATTGACTTTCATTGGGGGTCATGACGGATCCGTCTTGGTGCGGATGCCTGGATGCATGCTGCGGTTTGCTCTCCGGTCTGAAGACGGATCGGAATGCTTCTAGGAGCATTCCGTTGTCTTCAGTTCAGTTTTGCCCCCATTGACAATAAATGGGGACAAAACTGAAGCGTTTTATTCCGGTATTGAGCCCCTATGACGGAGCTCAATACCGGAATTATAAAACGCTAGTGGGAAAGTAGCCTGAGCCACAGAGGAAACCCAGAAGATAAGCAGCTCTGCATATTTTGGGTTATCAGGGTAGATTTAGTGAGGAATTTTCATTCCGACGCCCCTCCCCCGAACCTGGGACCTACTCAGCATAAAGGTATGCAGGAGCAGCAGAGTTTTGTACAGCGGGATTCCCTGCAGCAGCACCCAAAGGCGGCTGAGAAGATCAGTGAGAGGGTCCCAGAATTCGTGCAGGTCGGGACAGGCAAGTGAAGACACCCTGGAGGGGGCTCCTGACCCTCAGGGCGTGTCTCCTGATACTGCCCGCTGTGTACAGAGCGGTGAAACGCTCTAGACTGCCAAGAGCCAGACATTCCACTCAATAATGGGAGGAAGTCATGATTGGAGAGACCTACAGAGGTGTGCAGAGGTCTCCTACAAGGATGGCCCACTATTCTGCCCTGCAACTAAGAAAAAGGTGGCGTCTCCCTGAGCTCAAATGGTGAAAGGACACGCCACCTTTGCCCTGAGCTGTATAGCTTGCGGCACAATCTTCAGCCGTGAGCCAGCAGGTGTGACACAATATGCCGGCCGAGCACTGAAGACGTCGGTGATTTCACAGGGTGTGTTGCGTGACTCACTTTGGTAACTGTGTGATGACACCCACACAGAAGGGTGCAGGGCGACTGCTATGGGTCCAGGGCTCTAGTGATGTTCACACAAAAACTATACAAACCTATAGAGCGAGGGCCACACACCCATCAGGAAGGAGTACATTCCCCAGTAAAACCAGCGCTCGAGGTGTCCTCCACGGCCATGTCACTGGTTCTCATCCATATCCATTAGTGGCAAAATTGCCTGACAACCTATAAGGCCGCAAAGACAGCTCCCACAAGTGTCAGACACCTGACCAGCCTGGATACATCCCTCAGAGATCCTTCTACGGCTCGGCTGTGCCGTCAAGCCATGTTGTCCAGAATTAGAAGAATATGTCTGCTGCTCCCCTAAAACAGCGCCACCTCTGTCCACAGGGCATACGTAGTACTGCTGCTCAGCCTAATGTATGTCAATGGAGCTGTGCAGGAATACTAGACATAACCTGCAGATAGGTGGGGCGCTCTCTTTTTTTTTAATCCTATATAACTCCTTTAAGATGTGGAGGAATAACTTTAAAGGGGGTCGTGCGAGTTCAAATGAAAATTCTTAAATTGCAGGAAATGGGTAAAAATAATAAAATAGGCTACACTTGCTGGTTCTTTACTCTGATCGATCCCACCGCCATGATGAGGTCATCTTCTTGGCTGCAGCATTGAACTATGACTGCTGAGGCCAGTGATTGGCTGCAATGGCCACGTGTGGTATATAGGCACGCCGTGGAAACTCACCCTGCCGGGGAGGACTGCAGCGGTCGGGGTCTGAACTAGTACGTAAAACTTCTTTTATTACTCTTACCCCTTTCCTGTCATGTTACATTTTTTGTTTTACAATGGACAACCTCTTTAATTCACTCCCTGGTATCCTAAAGGGATTATACAGTATTAAAAAAAAAAAAAACAACAAAAAAAACAAGATGGCTGCCTTCTTCCAGAAACAGCGCTACACCTGTCCGTGGGCTGGGCCTGGTATTGCAGCTCAGCTCCTCTGAAGTGAATGGGGCTGCGCTGTAGTACTGCACACAACCTGTGGGTGGAGGTGGCGCTGCTTTCTGAAGTGATGAGTTAAATATATATATTTTATGAGAAACACAAATGCAGAAACACAGCTACTCAAGCGCGTCGTACACAGGCACGATATGCAAACTGCCACAGAGAGGGAACAAAACTCCGAAACCCAGCGTACACAATCATAATATGCAGCTATATACATACTGTAATATATAGTCTAAATATAGTGATGTGTGTATATATATATATTTTTTAATTTTTTTTTTAACGGGTGAGATATATATATCTCACACCCATAAATAATAAAAAAAATAAATAATAAAAATAAAAATTATATATATATATATATATATATATAACACACAATATATATAATAGACACACTGTAATATATAGTCTAAATATAGTGATGTGTGTATATATATATATATTTTTTAATTTTTTTTTTTAACGGGTGAGATATATATATCTCACACCCATAAATAAAAAAAAAAAAAAATTATATATATATTATATATATATATATATATAAAACAATATATATAATAGACACTGTAATATATATATATATATATATATATATATATATATATACACATATATATATATTAGTGTGCGTGTTTTATATAATTACAAACTATATATCACTATACATAGTACACACACTTCTAGTAATCACTTCTAGCCGCATCCCCCCACCCACCGATACTAGGATGCAGACCCCTGGGTCCATATGTAGTCTCTCCGCATTATAATCACTATTTAAAATACAGTCCCTTAAGTTTGGAGGGGCTCCTTGCTGCAGGACCTTTACTGCCTATACCTTTTTGGAAGTCCCCTTTAAGGGTCCAGTGTATTAGTGCCGCCTCACCTGTATACTACCGCTATACACTGGGAATGACCACATTCATGGAGTCACATGTATATCACAGGAGCAGTGCACCGTATCGCTGACTATACACTAGGTCTAACAAGAGTTTATGGTTAACCACCTCTGTGGACTGAAGAAGGGGTCAGAGACACATTAACAATGCAAAAAACATGGTGTCTCCCTGCGATATTAACTGCAATCCATCTACATGTATAGAACAGGAGACCAGGGAGGTCCACTGAGGAGTCTTGTACAAATGCTCACCCCACCCGACATTCCTGACTACTGAGAGGTCAAACTGTGCTCCGACTACTGACCCTGAACACAACAGGGCTCAAAGTCCCCTGACAGGAAAACCTCCCAGATTATTAAACCGTACTAGAGGTGATGGCAGCACATTTTACACCGCCACTCTGATCCAGGAACTTAAAGGGACACTACACCTAATGACTTGGCTCTCCGCACTCACAGCGCACTTCTCTGTAGTCTGCCCTTTAAGACTAAGGGATGAGATCAGTAACAGGAAGTCCAGGACAATGTCTGCCCCCATGATGCATCTGCCACACTTCCAGATACATTCCTTCCTGTGTCTGCAGCAGCTTTAGGTACAGGGCCCTTTAAATCACCTGAATGACAGGTAAGGCGTACATTATGTCAGTATATATAGTACAGTCAGAAAATGTAACTACATTGGCACTTACGTGTGCATTTCCCTCCCAAAAAATACAGTTTTTAAAGGGGCACTCAACCTAAAGATGGCAGCTAATAATACAGGATACCATTATACACATGTAAAGGAATCTGGAGGATCCCGGACCTGAAGACACACGAGATAAAGGAGTGATCTTAGGGCAGACATGTTTCTGCACTGAAGAACATACATCAGCGTCTTGTAAGCCTTAAAGGGTTATTCTCATTTTAGACAATGGGGGCATATCGCTATGATATGCCCCCATTGTCTTATAGGTGCGGGTCCCACCGCTGGGACCCGCACCTATTTCCAGAACGGAGCCCCCGAAGTGAATGAGGGTGCACTGCGCATGCGCAGCCGCCCTCCATTCATTTCTATGGGGCCGCCGAAAATAGCCGAGCGCTGGCTCGGCTACTTCCGTCGGCTCCATAGAAATGAATTTGAGCGCACCGCGCATGCACGGCCCGGCTCCCATTCATTTCTATGAGCGGCGCGGGGAGCTGCGCCTGGTGGTGGCCGGACCCCCGGAAACCTGGGGTCCTCCAGGCGCAGCGCTCCCCGCTCCGTTCTGGATATAGGTGCGGGTCCCAGCGGTGGGACCCGCACCTATAAGACAATGGGGGCATATCCTAGCGATATGCCCCCATTGTCTAAAATGAGAATACCCCTTTAAAAGGGTTGTCTCACTTCAGTAAGTGGCATTTATCATGTAAAGAAAGTTAATACAAGGCACTTACTAATGTATTGTTATTATCCATATTGCCTCCTTTGCTGGCTGGATTCATGCTCCATCACATTATACACTGCTCGTATCCAGGGATTAAGGTATTTGCTGCACATGTGTACCTATGTGCGCTCCCACAGTCCTGACCACCAGAGGCAAGCGCTTTTTCCTATAGTGTACACGCACGACCACCACTGATGGATTACAGGGTGGCCGTAACCATGGAAACGAGCAGTGTATAATGTGATGGAAAAATGAATCCAGCCAGCAAAGGAAGCAATATGGACAATCGCAATACATTAGTGTCTTGTATTAACTCCCTGTACACTTACTGAAGTGACACAACCCCTTTAAAGGGTTATCCAGAGGCTTCTGTCTTCTAAAAACAGCACCACCCCTGTCCACAGGTTGCTTGCGGTATTACAGCTCAGCTCCATCACTTCAACGGACCAGGGACGACCCATGGAAAGTTGTGGGGCGGGTTTTGGAACAAAGCAGCCATGTTTTTCTAATCCTGAACAAACCCTTTAAGTGGCGGATAACTGGAAACAACAGGTTAAATCCAAAGGCATTTTAGAAGACCTACGTGGTGTCAGCGGCCCTAAAGTAAAGGACGAACACACAGGAAGTGTAAAGAAAGCGCTTCAAGGAGATTTCACGGAAAACCAAAGGATTATTCATCCAGAGTCCTTCACGCTTCCTAACGATCTGTGAAAGCGCCATACTTGTTAGACGGCCGCCATAATTCTCCACTTGGCTGCCTAGCAACAGGCCCACCGGTGAGCGGGGTGGATCTTCACTCCGTGTGGTCACCTTCTATGTAACCAGCACTGGTGGCGTGTACTGCTGACATGGCAGAGAACATCAGGTACTGGGCTGGCGGAGGTCTCCTAGAAAAATCGGAGCAGGATTCTTTGCCACCGATGCAGTTTAGGCCTGCCGTTCTGTTAACAATCAGCCGCCATCCGTGTCCTCTCAGGAAATAACACAATGTCCCGACTCCCAAACCAGGAAGTGGAAAGTTAGGAAATCTCCCGGGGAAAGGCCGAATTTCACCAAAGTGATCGTGGCCCAGAGAAAACCGCATGGAAAGGTCATCGGTTGTGTGTTATCTGTCAGAGGAAGCGAGCCCAAGGCCCATTACAAACCAGTACGACCACATTATGTACCAGTCTGCAACTCTCAGCAGGCATTTACTGGTGGGAGTCGTACTTGTCCCACTGCTTCATAGAAAGTTTGACCACAGCGGTTGAGCGGCTCTAGGTGAGAAGGGGTTAATAAACGCTTGCGGAAGACATTACCTCAGAAGTGATTGATTCGTCCTGTAACCACTATACTATCTCATCCGCATCACACGGGGTTAATAAGCAGCGCCGCAGCGGCCCCCGGCACGGAGGACTTACTATGCTGCAGTCAGCTGCGGCCTGCTCCACCGACACAGTCACTACATCCTAACCACTATGTATGGATAAAGATGTAGCCGAGCCCAGTCAGTCATTTACCTGACTTGATAATGCAGCAGTCCTATGTAACAGCACCTGGGCCACATGACAACCTCAGCTCTGCTGCATCGTGTATGTACCTATTACATGTATGTGACATCTCCGTGTATGACACGTATCCACACCGTATGTGAAGTAATGGGCCCTGCAATGATGATGACACCCGGACCGGGCTGCGGATCTCTCTCTCCCCCCTCCACACCGATCCCCCCCTCTTTCCCCCTGACGCAATCCTCCCCCCCCGTCACCCCCTATTCCGCACGGTGACAGCTCCCCCACGCCCCATCCATCACCCCCCATTCGTCTAGGTATCCCCGCCGCCAGGAATCCGTCATCTGCACCCCATTTCTGACGCCATTATGATCCGAGCTCCCCCCCCCCCACGGTTGTCAGCGCCCTTCCTGCCTCTAACCTTTGAAGAGATAGTCATATTCGTCGTCCCTGGTTCCCATGCTGGCGCTTCTTGTAGTGCTCCGGATCTGCAGCTATCGGCAACAACCGACAAATCTCCAGGAAGCCCGGCTGTGACCGAACCCCTCCCTGAAACAGGAACAACGCTTCCGCCCAGTCCCAGCCGGAAACAGGAATGCAGCACTTCCGGGTTCAATGGAGCAAAGCGACGCCATCTTGGTACACCCTCTTCCCGGCATTATATTATGCCTTGTACTAGTACGGCATTTCCTTTGCCGGTTTATTATGGCGTGTTCAGTTCGTTTAGATGTACAGTTTGTAAAATAAGTCGCCTACAGTGGCTGCCACGGCGACGTGACTGAATGCTGCCAGAGGGGCAAAATGGCGGCGCTTTGTTCTGCGGGAGGTGTTGCAGTATGGCGGGGTGTGGGCAGGACGCTATGACACTGCAGGCAGAGCATACAACATGAGCCGCTCCGCTGGCCGCGCCGTCTGAGGCTTCCACAAAGGAGAAGGAAAAATGCATAGGAAATACGTGCGCGTGTGAGGAATGATGATGAGTGGTGACGTGTGGTAGTTGAGCAGAGCTGTGGAAGCAGTTGCTATGAGCGGTTCCATGGTGTAATGGTTAGCACTCTGGACTCTGAATCCAGCGATCCGAGTTCAAATCTCGGTGGAACCTGACATTTTTCTGCACCTTCCCAACCACAGAATATTCTAGATACAAGCTCCATTATTCTTAACCCCTTAAGGACCCAGCCATTTTTCACCTTAAGGACCAGGCCATTTTTAGCAAATCTGACATGTCTCACTTTATGTGGTGATAACTTTAGAACGCTTTTACTTATCCAGGCCATTCTGAGATTGTTTTCTCGTCACATATTGTACTTCATGACAGTGGTAAATTTGAGTCAAAATATTTCATTCTTATTTATAAAAAAATACCAAATTTACCAAAAATTTAGAAAAATTTCCAAATGTCAATTTCTCTACTTTTAAAATACATAGTAATGCCTCCAAAAATAGTTATGACTTTACATTTCCCATGTGTCTACTTCAGGTTTGGATCACTTTGAAAATTACATTTTATTTTTTTGGGACGTTAGAAGGCTTAGAAATTTAGAAGCAAATCTTGAAATTTTTCACAAAATTTCCAAAACCCACTTTTTAAGGACCAGTTCAGGTTTGAAGTCACTTTGTGAGGCTTCCATCATAGAAACCACCCAAAAATGACCCCATTTTAGAAACTACACCCCTCAAGGTATTCAAAACTGATTTTACAAACGTTTTTAACCCTTTAGGTGTTCCACAAGAATTAAAGGAAAATGTAGCCAAAATTTCCGAATTTCACTTTTTTGACAGATTTTCCATATGAATCATTTTATTCTGAGAATAAAGCAAGGGTTAACTGCCAAACAAAACTCAGTAATTATTACCCTGATTCTGTAGTTTACAGAAATGCCCCATTTGTCATCGTAAACTGCTGTACAGGCACACGGCAGGGCAGATTTCACTGGAAAAAGTTTAAGTTGCCATGTCACATTTGATGCACCCCTAGAGTAGGAAACTCCAAAAAACTGACCCCATTTTGGAAACTATGAGATAAGTTGGCAGTTTTGTTAGTGCTATTTTAGGGTACATATGATTTTTGGTAGCTCTGTATTACACTTTTTGTGAGGCAAGGTAACAAAAACTAGCAGTTTTGGCATTGTTTTTATTTTTTGTTATTTACAACATTCATCTGACAGGTTAGATCGTGTGATATTTTCATAGAGCAGGTCGTTACGAACGCGGCAATATCTAATATGTATACTTTTTTTATTTATTTAAGTTTTACACAATATTTTTGAAGCACAAAAAAAAAATCACATTTTAGTGTCTCCATAGTCATAGAGCTGTAGTTTTTTTTATTTTTTTGGCGATTGTCTCAGGTAGGGGCTCATTTTTTGCGGAATGAGATGACGATTAGATTGGCACTATTTTTGGGGGCATACGCTTTTTTTGATCGCTTGGTATTACAATTTTTGTGATGAAATGTGACAAAAAATGGCTTTTTGTAGACCGTTTTTATTTTTGATTTTTTACAGTGTTCACCTGAGGGGAGAGATCATGCTATATTTTTGTACAGCAGGTTTTTACGGACGTGGTGATACCTAACATGTATACTTATTTTTATTTATTTAAGTTTTACACAATAATATCCTTTTTGAAACAAAAAAAAATCATGTTTCAGTGTCTCCATAGTCAGAGAGCTGTAGTTTTTTTATTTTTTGGGCGATTGTCTCAGGTAGGGGCTCATTTTTTGCGGGATGAGATGACGATTAGATTGGCACTATTTTTGGGGGCATACGCTTTTTTGATCGCTTGGTATTACAATTTTTGTAATGAAATGTGACACAAAATGGCTTTTTTTAGACAGTTTTTATTTTTTACAGTGTTCACTTGAGGGGAGAGATCATGCTATATTTTTGTAGAGCACGTTTTTACGGACGTGGCGATACCTAACATGTATACTTATTTTTATTTTTTAAGTTTTATACAATAATACCATTTTTGAAACAAAGAAAAATCATGTTTTAGGGTCACCATAGTCAGAGAGCTGTAGTTTTTTTTATTTTTTGGGCGATTGTCTCGGGTAGGGGCTCATTTTTTGCGGGATGAGATGACGGTTAGATTGGTACTATTTTTGGGGGCATACACTTTTTTGATCGCATGGTATTACATTTTTTCCAAGTCGCCTCCCCAACGGCACGGAAGGAGGATATCCCCGCCCAGGGACAGGAAACAACCACGGATAATTCGTTTAAATATGGTCCCTCCTCCTCACCTCTCCAGTTGTTTCCTGTCCCTTGGATGCACGGATACGCTCCTTCCCGGCGTGGGGGAGCTTTCTTCGCACAGGCCTTAATTATCCCGGCTTGGCCGGAGGGCCTCTGCGGGGAGCGGGTACCTGAAGCTTGCTTCCCCCGTCTCCTGGCTGTAAGTCCTTCCTTGGAAGGCAGCCCTGGGCAGCGCTGTATTCCTCCGGTGGGGGAGAGGCGCGGGTTCTTCTCCGCGTGGAGCAAAAGCAGGCGGTGGAACGCATCGGGGCGGATGCGTTCCACAGGAACTTCCGGGTCCGGCGTCTCGGGCGCGCGCATGCGCAGAAGACAGGTGAGTACATCGTGACGTCACAACCCGGAAGGGGGTTTAAAATGGCGCCAAATTCAAAAATGTTTGGTGTTCACATTGAAAACATCTCTCTGGAGAGTCCTCTGCTGCTGGGAGCCTATGATTAAGCAAACATTATGTCTGAATCAGAACCCAGAAAGCCTGCAGAACCTCAGGAAGCCCCTGCCCAGGTCGGTCCCTCCTCTGGAGGGTGAGTTAATTTTTTTATCTTTCCTAGGGAGAAATTAATAATGTTATATTCATTTGCATTATTAGGAGCCACAGAAAGCTCCAAGCAAGAAATGTGGTGTCTGTAGGAAGACTTTATCATCTTCATATAAAAAACCACTTTGTGCAAAATGTATCCAGCAGTTGGTTTCGGAAGAATCTCCGTCTTTCTTATCCAACCTAAAAAGTATTATTAAGGACGAAGTAAATTCAGCCTTGAGTAAAGCTGTGAAACCAGGGCCAAGTGTTTCTGTTCCTACAGAAGTTTCTGCCCCATCTGATTTTGCTGTGGCCGGGCCTAGTCAGGCCCTAGAAGATCGCTCTGGCTCAGATTCTGATCATTCAGAGATGGAAGATGCTTCTGGACAACCTCTTTGCCCCTTAGATGAAACCGAGGAAATTTTAAGGGCGGTTAGAGCGACAATGGGGCTGCAAGATCAAAGAGAGGCACTGTCGGTTTCAGACAGAATGTTCCAGGGCCTGGGGGAAAAGAAGAGGGGATTCTTTCCGGTTCATGAGAACTTAGTCAATATGATTAAAAAAGAATGGAAGGATCCTGAAAAAAGACCCCCAGTCACTGAATCATTTAAAAGGAAATATCCCTTTTCGGAAAAAGATGCGGCCTTATGGGATAAAATTCCAAGGGTAGATGCCCCTGTTGCTGGAATGTCTAAAAAGGTGGCTCTACCTTTTGAGGACGCTGGCCTTCTAAGAGACCCATTAGATAAGAAGTCAGAATCATTGCTGAAAAGATCATGGGAGACTTCTACGGCTTTATTAAGGCCAGGTATTGCTGCCACCTGTACGGCCAGATCAATATCCCTTTGGATGGAGGAATTAGAGCACCATCTAGTAGCGGGAACACCAAGGGAGGAGATTTTAGCATCTCTTCCCCTGTTAAAAAAGGCTACCTCTTACCTGGCAGATGCCTCGGCTGATGTCATAAAATTTTCTGCCAGGTCAGCAGCATTAGCTAATTCAGCCAGAAGATGTACATGGCTGAGAGGATGGTCTGGGGACTCGGGTTCCAAAAACAAATTGGTAGCAGTGCCTTGTGAAGGAGATAGGCTGTTTGGAACTAGCCTAGATGACATACTAGAAAAAGCCTCAGAAAGGAAGAAAAAATTCCCGGTAGAGTCTAGGTTCTTTAATCAAAGACGGAATATAAGAAATCAGAGGGGATTTCGTCCTCCTCCAGGAAAAAGAGATCAATCCTTTCAGTCATCATCATCATCTAGGTCAAATACCTTCAGAGGTAGAGGAAAGAATATTTTCCTTTCCAGAAACCCTGCTTCAAAGCCTGCAACCCAATGATGCCAGCCTTCCGGTGGGGGGAAGGCTATCCCAGTTCCACTCGCAATGGAAGAAAATTTCTACTTCAGCCTGGGTGTTGAACATCATTCAACGGGGATATCACATAGAGTTTCAAAGTCAGCCAAGTTCTCAATTTTTTCTAACAAAGCCTTTTCAATCCGAAAAACAGATCATATTAGAAAAAGAAATAGATCTGCTTATTCTGAAGAATGTATTGATACCAGTTCCCCCCTCCCAGGAGGGTCGGGGGTTTTATTCTCCGGTATTTTTAGTAAAGAAGCCGAGCGGGTCATATCTCGGACCAGGTCATATCTACTCTTTTATCTAGCCGGAAGAAAGTAACTTCAACCATCTACACCAGAATGTGGAGGGCTTTTTTGAGATTCCAAGAGTCAAAAATTGTTTCTCCTTCCTCTTCCGCAGTCTCTATCTCAGATATTCTGGACTTTCTACAAATGGGCCTAGATAAAGGACTAAGCACAAGCACACTGAAGGTACAGATCTCTGCTCTTAGTGTTTTTTTAGACAGAAAACTAGCAGAGGATTCCTTTGTGAGGCGTTTCTTAAAAGCATCAGAAAGGATAAGACCTTTTGTCCGTTCTACGGTTCCACCTTGGGACCTTTCCTTGGTCCTTTCTGTATTGGCAGGAGCTCCGTTTGAACCAATAGAGTCTATTCCAATTAGGTTGCTAACCTTAAAAACCACCTTCTTACTGGCTATCACCACAGCCAGAAGAATCGGAGAAATTCAGGCTTTCTCCTGCAAGCCACCATACATGGAAGTTCTAGAAGACCGGATCATCCTAAAGCACAATCCTATCTTCTTACCTAAAGTAGCCACATCTTTCCACCGTCAACAGGTGGTCACCTTACCTTCCTTTTGTCAGAACCCCACATGTGAAAAAGAAGAGGAGTTCAGTCACTTAGACGTTAGGAGGTGTCTATTACGTTACCTTGAGGCTACTAATTCCTTTAGATCCACAGATAGTCTCTTTGTACAGTTTCAGGGAAAAAATAAAGGTTCCAGAGCTAGCAAAACATCCATAGCCAGATGGATAAAATCAGCCATTTCCCTTTGTTATAAGGAAAGGGGTCTCTCTCCCCCTGGAGGTCTAAAGGCCCACTCTACTAGGGCTGTTTCCACTTCGTGGGCAGAGAGGGCCTCAGCTTCAGTGGATCAGATATGCAGGGCAGCCACATGGAAGAATCCCTTGACCTTTTTTAGGCATTACAAGTTGGATGTGGGGCAGTCAGACTTGTCATTTGGCAGAAAGGTGTTGTCGGCCTCTGTCCCCCCCTAAGTTAGTCCTCTGGTATATCCTCCTTCCGTGCCGTTGGGGAGGCGACTTGGAAAAGACTTAAATTACTCTTACCGGTAATTGTTTTTTCCAGTAGCCTCCACAACGGCACCTATATTCCCACCCTTAAAAAAAAAAAAAAAAAAGATAAGGGAAGTAAAAAGAAAAAAATATATATATAAAAATATATATAAAAAAAAAAAAAGACTATTTCAGTTTGTCTGGTCCGGTCCTATGAGATTAATAGGATGTTACTTGTATTAACCTTTCTTCGTTCTCCTATAAGCATCTTTCCTGTGGTATCAACTGGAGAGGTGAGGAGGAGGGACCATATTTAAACGAATTATCCGTGGTTGTTTCCTGTCCCTGGGCGGGGATATCCTCCTTCCGTGCCGTTGTGGAGGCTACTGGAAAAAACAATTACCGGTAAGAGTAATTTAAGTCTCTTGTGATGAAATGTGACCAAAAATTACTTTTTTTAGACAGTTTTTATTTTTTATTTTTTACGGTGTTGACCGGGCGGGCTGGATCATGTGATATTTTAATAAAGCAGGTTTTTACGGACATGGCGATACCTAATATGTATATTTTTTATTTTTTTTTCTATTTTTATGTGTTTCTTTATGGGGAATGGGCTTTTTTTTTTTTTTTTTAAACTTTATTATTATTATTATTTTTTTTTTTGTTAAAACACTTTTATTTAACTTTTTTTTTTACATTCCACTTATGTCCCAGTAAGGGACTTTAACATTTCAGGGTCTGATCCCTGATTGAATGCAGCACAATACATCTGTATTGTGCTGCATTCAACTGTCAGCGTCTCACACTGTGAGACGCTGACCGTTGCCTAGGAGACCCAGCGCTGTGGCTGGGTCTCCTGGGCTTCCGTAGATGGGAGTCCCGATGCCTCTGGGCAAGGCATCGGGGCTTCCATCTCAGCCATCGGGCCCCCCCCCCCACGCCTCACGGGGACCCGATGGCTTTAAAAACTGCCGCAATTACCTTGTATGCCGCGGTCAGCGTGACTGCGGCATACAAGGGGTTAATCCGCCGGCATCGGTGTAATCACCGGTGCTGGCGGATACAGCAGAGGCCCGGCTGTTAGTATCAGCCGGGCCCCTGCTGTAGATTGCGGCAGCGGGCAGCCAGCGGCACGTTAACCCTAGGACGAGAATGCTCGTTCTAGGGCGTTAAGTAACGCCATATTAGGACGAGCATTCTCGTCCTAGGTCGGCAACGTGTTAAAGACATAATATCTTCCTTAGACATTTTAACTGATTTCGTTTTTTTCCCTCTTTTTATTTTTAAATGGCTGCAACACATTCACATGATGAGGGTGTTTCCATTTTAACCCCTTAATGACTAGGAAATTTTCAGTTTTTCCATTTTCATTTTTTACTCCCAGCCATAACATTTTTTTATTTTTCTACTCACACAAACAGCCATATAAGAGCTGTTTCTTTGTTTTGTTTTTTTTTGGGCAAGTTGTACTTTCTAATGGCACAGTTTATGTTTGCATATAATTTTGAAATGCGGTGGAAAAACAAAAAAAACAAACACCATTCCACCGCAGTTTTGTGGGTTTTGTTTTTACAGTGTTCCCTATGCAGTAAAACTGACCTGTTACTTTCATTCTCTGGATGGGTCAGTACATGTATAGTTTTTCTTGTGTTTTAATACTGAAAAAAAACTTTGGAAAACACAATTTTTTTCTTTGCATCACCATATTCTTACCCCTAAAACATTTTTATTTTTATGTGTGTGGAGCTGTGTGGGGGATCTCTACTTTTCACTGATACCATTTCGGGGTGTTTATGACTTTTTGATGGCTTTTTTAATCAATTTTTTTTTTGGGGGGGGGAGGTGAAGCAAACAAAAAAAAAACGGCAAAATTGGACATTTTGACTTTTTTTCCGTTTTGCCATTTGTTGTATGGAATAAATATTTTTCTATTTTAATAGCATGGAGATTTTTGCATGTGGCGATACCCTTGATGTTTATTTTCTTATTGTTTATATACTTTTATATTAATTTTGGGGAAAGGGAAGGTGATATATTTATTTATTTTTTATTTTTCAAAACTTTTTTTTTACACACTCTTTTCTTTAATTTTGGGAAAGGGGAGGTGATATATTTATTTATTTTTTATTTTTCAAAACCTTTTTTTTACACACTCTTTTCTTTAATTTTGGGAAAGGGGAGGTGATATATTTATTTATTTTTTATTTTTCAAAAAATTTTTACACACTCTTTTTTAATTTTGGGGAAAGGGGAGGTGATATATTTATTTATTTTTTTTTAAATTTACACACTCTTTTCTAGTTCCCCTTGAGAACTGATATCTCTTAAAGGGGTTGTCTCATCTCGGACATTGATGGTATATAACCAGGATGCGCCATCCATATCAGATAGCTGCTCCTATCTCCAAAACAAGTTTTCCGAAGTGAAGCCAAGCGCACCCACCCTCCATTTACCGCTATGAGAGTTCTGAAAACAGCGTTGGCTTGGCTATATTTGGCAGTTCTATTGTGGTGAACGGAGAAGCGATCGTGCATGGGCGGTGCACTCTCCATTCTCCACAATGGGACTTCCAAAAATAGTTGAGAGCGTTTGTTCGGCTATTTTCAGAACTCCCATAACAGCAAATAGCAATGCGCAGTGTGCTGTCCTTCACTTCAGGGGCCCCATTCTGGAAATAGAAGGAGGAGGTCCCAGAGGAACCTCCACCTTTCTGACAGTGATGGCATATCATAGCCATATGGCATTAGTGCCTGAGATGAGAAAACCCTTTAAGGAAAAAGTATAGCAAGAGCTCATATAGACAGGCAATGTTCACATCCAGGTGCTGTTCGAGTGTCCCCATCACAGGCCAAAGTAGTGCACGTCTCCATGATTTTTTTTCACCGACAGTAAAATAAACAAAATACTAATGTGTGAACAGATGCAGCAATACCTAATGTGTCTGTTTTTAATTTTTTTTTAAAGTTTTACACAGTAAAAAAAATCTTGTTTTTTTGTTGCCATTTTCTCAGAGCCATATTTTTATTGGTACCATTTTGGGGTACATATGACTTTTTGATCGCATGGTGTCACACTTTTTGTGAGGGAAGGTGACCAAAAAATGGCTGTTTTGGCACTGTTTTTTTTTTTTTTTTACGATGTTCATCTGACGTTTTGGATCATGTGATATTTTTATAGACCTGGTTGATACAGACACCACGATACCTAATACCTACTTTTCTTTTAATTATGGGAAAAGGGTTGTTTTGTTTTGTTTTTTTTTTACTTGGAACTTTTTTTTAATGGAAAACACCTTTTTAACTTCTTTTTTTTTTTGTCCCATTGTGGGACTTCAATTTTTGGGGGTCTGATCGCCTCTAGAATGCATTACAATACATCTGTATGAGCTGCCTTCCCAGCCATCAGGTCACCGCACCATGGGGACGGGGAGGGAGCTCCTTCCTTCCATACACCCCGCACATGCCGTGGTCAGTGATGACTGTGGCATACAAAAAAAAATAAAAATACTGATGTGTAAACAGACACATTAAAATCAATGGATACATGTGCTGTCTCTGGAAAACACGGATAGCAGTGAAAAACGGCCTTAGGGCTCATGTAAACAAACAGGCTGTGTTTTGCGGATCAGCCTGTGTACACCAGTGAGTACACCCCTCACATTTTTGTAAATATTTTATATCTTTTCATGGGACTACACTCAAGATCTGACCCTTTGATACAATGTACAGTAGTCAGCGTACAGCTTGTATAACAGTGTAAATTTGGCATGCCCTCAAAATAACCAGACAGCCATTAATGTCTAAATTGCTGGCAACAAAAGTGAGTACACCCCTAAGTGAAAATGGCCAAATTGTGTCCAATTAGCCATTTTCCCTCCCCGGTGTCACGTGGCTCGTTACAAGGTCACAAGGTGTGAATGGGGACCAGGTGTGGTAAACCTTGTCATCGAAAACCAAAGAAGTTGAGTGTACGTGCTCAGCGTCATATCCAGAGGTTGTCTTTTCATATGACATATGAGTGCTGCCAGCATTGCTGCAAAGGTTACAGGGGGGGGGAGGGGTCAGCCTGTCAGTGCTCAGACCATACGCCACACACTGTATCAAATTGGAATGCATGGTTGTCGTCCCAGAAGGAAGCCTCTTCTAAAGATGATGCACAAGAAAGTCCACAAACAGTTTGGCGACTAAGGACAAGGTTTACTGGAACCAGGTTCTGTGGTCTGATGAGACCAAGATAAACTTATTTGGTTCAGATGGTGTCAAGCGTGTGTATCGGTAACCAGGTGAGCAGTATGACAACAAGTGAGTCTTGCCTACAGTCTAGCATGGTGGTAGGAGTGTCATGGTTTGGGGCTGCATGAGTCCTGCCGGCTGTGAGGAGCTACAGTTCATTGAGGGAACCATAAATGCAAACATATACTTGACATACTGAAGCAGATCATGATCCTCTCCCTTCGGAAACTTGGCTGCAGGGCAGTATTCCAACATGATAACAACCCCAAACACACCTCCAAGAAGACCACTGCCTTGTTCAAGAAACTGAGGGTTTAGGTCTGGAGACATGCTTGGCCAGTCCAGCACCTTTACCCTCAGTTTCTTTTGCAAAGCAGTGGTCGTTTTAGAGGTGTGTTTGGGGTCATTATCATGTTGGAATATTACCATTATTTTCCAGCACTGCCTCTCTTGGGCATGGAGTTCACTAGAGCTTCACAGGTTGCCACTGGAATCCTCTTTCACTTCTCCACGACGACATCATGGACTTGGTGGTCCTCCACCTTTCGTTTGAGGATACCCCACAGATGCTCAATAGGGTTTAGTTCTGGAGACATGCTTGGCTAGTCCAGCACCTTTACCCTCAGTTTCTTTAGCAACGCAGTGGTCGTCTTGGAGGTGTGTTTGGGGTTGTTATCATGCTGGAATACTACCATTTTGGGAGACACATGACTTTTTGATTACTTGGTATAATGCTTTTTGTGAGACAAGGTGACAAAAATGGCTGTTTTGGCACAGTTTTTGTTTTTTTACAGCATTCACCTGAGAGAAGGTTGTTATGGACGTGGCAATACCTTATGTGTCTGTTTTTAATTTTTTTTTTTAAGTTTTACACAGTAAAGGCATTTCTGAAAAGAAAAATATCATGTTTTTATGTTGCCATTTTCTGAGAGCCATATTTTTCATTGGTACCATTTCGGGGTACATATGACTTTTTGATCGCTTGGTATTACACTTTTTGTGAGGGAAGGTGACCAAAAAGTGGCTGTTTTGGCACTTTTTTTTTTTTTAACGATGTTCACCTCATGTTCTGGATCATGTGATATTTTTATAGAGCCAGTTGATACAGACACCGCAATACCTAATACCTAATGTCTACTTTTCTTTTAATTTCCTTTTTTTCTATTTTTTACAATTTTATATAACTTACTTATGGGAAAAAGTTTTTTTTTTAACTTGGAACTTTTTTTTTTTAATGGAAAACACCTTTTTAACTTTTTTTTTGTCCCACTGTGGGACTTCAATTTTTTGGGTTTTGTCCCCTCTAGAATGCATTACAATACATCAGTATTGTAATGCATTGGCTGTAAGTGTAGTACACAGTGTAATACACTTCAGCCTGCTTCCTGTGAGATCCTGGGGGTTGGATCTCACAGGCTAAGGCCCCATTCACACGACCGTATGTATTCCGTGATCCGTATAAAAACTGAACGGAAGACATACGGAAAGTCTTTCGTAGTGTTCCGCAACTTTGCGGACCCATTGACTTTAATGGGGCTACGGACGTGATTTTGTGGCCAAGTATAGGACATGTTTTATTTTTTTTGCGGGGCAACTTCCGTGAGATACGGGATGCGGAATGCTAGTATTTTCCTATGGAAAAATGAATGGGTCCGTATGGTTCCGCATCTTATCCGCAAAAATGCGGATAAGATGCGGAAATGTACATACGGTCGTGTGAATGGGGCCTAACATGGTAGACAGCACGATGCCTATGGAAGGCTTCGTGCTGCCTTCCCAGCCATCAGGTCTCCGTCACCGCACCATGGGGACGGGGAGGGAGCTCCTTCCTTCCACACTCCCCACACATGCTGTGGTCAGTGATGACCGTGGCATAGCAAGGGTTAATGCTCCGGAATCAGTGTTTTCATTGATGCCGGTGCATACAGCAGGGATTTGGCTGTCAGTGACTGCCGTGCCTCTGCTGCTGATCGGGCAGGCGCAGCTCCTTCTCGGGAAGGGGTTAAACCCACAAGCATTGTTTGACACACATGAGAAATACGGATGCAGAACGCACCTGGAACATGGATCTGCTAATCTGAACTAATGGAAAGATTTGCACCTCTTCTTTGTTTTGGTCCTACTTCTGCTATTTGACTTACAAATTCTGATGATGAAAAATATTACTGTCTGAATGAGGTCTAAGGCTGTAATGGGACCACAAGTCTCATACTTTATGCATTGTGTGGTCATAATACATATCCCAGAATTACCGCTGGGAGCAGGGATCCATTTGATGTGACATGTCCTTCATGTACATATATGACTGTCTTCCACCTCTTACCATGAGCTCTAAATTCCTAGGGGGGGATTTATTAAACTGGTGTGAGGTAGAACTGGCTTAGTTGTCCATAGCAACCAATCAGATTCCACCTTTCATTTTGGACAGCTCCTTTGGAAAATGAAAAGTGGAATCTGATTGGTCCTAGGGGCAACTAAACCAGTTCTACTTTACACCAGTTTGATAAACCTCCCCTTGTGTCTACTGAAGTCCATAACTGGCTGCTTTAAGCATCGCAGAGCTGAATGAAAATTATGTGTGTGATTCCAGTCAAAAACCTACAACTCTAAGAGAAAAGAGGAACTTTTTTTTTTTTTGTCATTTCATCAACCTATTTTTTTTTACCATGTAAAAAAATGTTTAAGAAAAAATCATAAGTGTCCACCTAGCCTATGTAGTATTAATTCTGCCAAAATGTGGTGGGTGGGCAGCATTGCTGAAATGATAAGATAGGAAGGCAAACAGGATATCAGTCAGCGGGACAGAGTGAAATATGAGGGAATATTCTGGCTACTCAGCATGTAGTGAAGGCTAAGCTTACGATTCTCAGGATAGATCAGAAGATGACTCACATTTTTACTGGTGAGAAGTATATTATATACAGGCAGCTGAAATGCTGATACAACACCTACACTCATTTAAAAAAAATACCACACCAAGAAGGAGTTATTATTATTAGTAATATTAGAACAAAAGGAGAAGTCCATTGGGGACAACTGTACCATTGAAAGAAGGCTCTAGTACCTGTTGGGCCACCTCTAACCTGGATACAAGATGAGATAGGGTTGGACATGGAGGCATACAGGGTTTGTATAGTATCCTGCAGGACATTTGCCCAGAGATGTTACAGCTGGATCTGTAGACCCTGCACACCTGTAGGTTGCTGAAGCTGGTGTCCTAGTTGGGTCTATAAATGCTTGATTGGGGATAAATCTCATGACCGGACAAGCCAAGAAAGTGCTGTAATCTGGTGGAGATAGTCCTGGGAAACCCTTGGTGCTTGGTGTGTGTGTGGACAAGTATTATCCTGCTGAAAAATGCTATTTAGAAGCCCTGCCATGACACTGACATTTCTATCTGGGTGTTTTTTGTCAGCACTATTACTTCCAGATCTCTTCTCATTGGTCCTTGTTGATTTTCGATGTCTTGTTTCCTGCTGTACCTATACACCGTGATTAAGCACTTATTATGCAAAACACGTAGGTATGCTGGACCTTTTTTATGGATTTTTAATGCACTTTTCATTAAATGTCATTTTTAGAAGACTGATTCCACTTTTTTGGTACATTTGGTATTTGTGCTCACCATTTACTGGACTGTGCAGCAGTCAGAGATATATTTTTTGTCTGCTGCGTCAAGAGACAGATTACAGGTTTGGGCTTTACACTCACCATTTTTGGACTTTCTGCCATCATATCATTTTACAGAAGTAAATATTCTGCTGTAGCTTCCTCATGCCGTCTGTTAATTTTCCACCTTTTTCCCCAGGGGAAGGGCTGTCCTTCAGCCATGGTTTCTTAGAGGCTTCCTCCACTGGGGTGTTTTCCTCTCCAGAATGTTGAAAGGTGACTGTGAGTCAGGGAATTACCATCATCAGGGGAATTTCAAGAGTAATGTCTTGACAATAAAAGTCAGTATTTGAGAGAGCACATAAGGAGTCAGATTTATCAAAACTGGTGTTGAAGGAAATCTGTCACATGATTTTAGTGTTTTAACTAGAGATGAGTGAACGTGCTTGTAACGAGCACTGTACCGCTTGGCTCCCCTGCGCTCGCATGGGCGCAGGCAGCCGCTTCCGTCCTCCTCAGGATGGAGCGAGCGCAGGGGAGCCAAGCGGTACAGTGCTCGTTACGAGCACGTTCGTTCGCTCATCTCTAGTTTTAACCTATAACTATTGCTATGTTCAATAAAGTACCTTGAGTTTAGGTGTAGTCTTCAATCTTTCTTTTCAGCTTTTGTTTTTGTTTTATTTGACTTTTTCTGATATGTAAATTTTCTATGAAGGAGCCCAGAGGGGCGTTAGGAAGCCCAGTAACGCCCCCTCCTGTGCCCAGCCCACCTTCTTCATGCTCCAAAACACGCCTTATCAGGGACGGAGTAATGGCCCATTGTTGGCCCCGCCCCTCTCAACTACATCACGGCAGCTCTGGAAACCACTCCCAGAGCTGCCTGGTTCTCCCGGCCGGTTGCCTGTGGAGTACTACTATTGCGCAGGCAGCGAGCGGTACTGCACCAGCGCGAGATTTCAGCCGGGAGAAGCAGGCAGCTCTGGGAGTGGTTTCCAGGGCTGCCATGACATAGTTGAGGGGGGCGGGGCCAACAATGCTAATATGGGCTGTTACTCCGTCCCTGATGAGGCGTGTTTTGGAGCATGAAGAAGGTGGGCTGGGTACAGGATGGGGGTGTTACTGGGCTCCCTAACGCCCCTCTGGGCTCCTTCATAGAAAATTTACAAATAATTGAAAAAGTCAAATAAAACAAAAAAGAAAAGAAAGACTGAAGACTACACCTAAACTCAAGGTACTTTATTGAACATAGCAATAGTTATAGTTTAAAACACTAAAATCATGTGACAGATTTCCTTTAAGGAAATCAGATTTCACCTTTCATTTCTCCCAGCTTTGTAAAATGAAAGGTGGAATCTGATTGGTCGCTATGGTCAATTAAGCCAGTTTTTCTTTACACCAGTTTTTTTTTATAAATCTCTCCCAATATGTTTGAATTTCTTTATTGATTAAATACTGGCAACTTATTTTACCTAATGAGGACTGGTAAACCTTGTGGTGGTGACCAGACCGAACCCTTTTAGTGACATGAAGATGGTGGTGTGAGACCGTGATAGGAAGAGTGATTGATGGCAGGTACTTTTCCCCCATAATCCTGTCCTATGTGGCTTAGGCTCCAGGGAGTGCCCAGTGTGTAGTGGAAAGTCCAAGCTTTCCCGAGGTGGCTTTGTGGAAAAGCCGGAATAGGGCCTAGAGTTTTGGATTGGGGAAGAGTTGGGAAGGTTCCCATATCCACAGTCAACTTCTAGTACAGATCTAGCCTTCTGCCTGAATAACTCCACCTGCGGCAGTTACATAAAGAGAACCTAGGCAGAGGGTCTGGGGTTTGAGATCTGGCTGATGTCTGGATGTGCCACGCTGGTGCTTGTAAGTAGCTTGCTGTGGACCTTCAGTGCCGGTAGTTCAGCACCTAGCACAGTAAGGGAAATACTGTCTAGTTAGTGCTCAGACGAGCAGGGTTTTGGTTTGTTGTGTTTTTCCTGAAATGTAAAGGCCGTTTATTTGTGGAACTTTGTTTGGACTTTCTCCTGTGTGTCACTGTCTCTTACTGTCCTCAAGCCGGCCAATCCTGCCTCTATCAGAGCTAACTCCCACAGTGGTAATGCCAGGGTTGGATGTTCCTGTAGACATATGTGTATACAATGGTTGAGATTATGAATGTCATATGACTGTTTAGCATCCATTCACAGAAGCCGATAATACATGAGTGGGCCAAATTTTTGAGAACAGGGCATGAATTATACACACAGTGCCTGAATGAGACCATCAACCACCCAGGGAGTACTGCGGAGAGACATATCCTCTATATCTGGGGAGAGGGACACACCTCCACTGATCATGGTAGGAGCTTCCTTCCACCACTCTTCTTCACCGGCTGGCTGGTCACTTAGTGAAAGTGTGTTGCTGATAACATGTACTGTATAATCAGTGTCTGACAGAGGTACCTAGAGCCCACCAGTAAAATACTTTCTGGGGGCCACTGTGCATTCACATGTAATTATCACATTACCACCATTCCCAAATTCTTAACCACTACAGGCTACAGAGTAGCAAAAAATTGTACCTCTGGATAGGTTATCAGTATTTGATCAGTGGGGGTCTGACACCCGGAACCCCTGTTTATCAGCTGTTTGAGAAGGCACCGGCGCCATGGCCTTCTCCACACTCACCAAGCACAGTGCCATACATTGGATAGCGGGCGTGCTTGTTAATGCACTCAGCCCCATTCGCTTCTAGGAATGGGACATCACATGGGCTAGGAAAACTGTGAGGAGGCCATATCGCTACCGCGAGTCTCAGAAAACCTCTTTAACTTCCTCCTTTGTTTGGACTTTAGCACAGTGAATAGCCCCTCACTTGACTTTCTCACTTAGACCATTCACTGTGCTGTAGGGGGTGAATGACTAAAATAGAGCATCATACATTAAACTGATTAATGCAGTGCTTTTCTGTGGGTATTTTTATATGGGCCTATCAAAACAACAAGATTGCTGTCCTACTGTTATCCTAATTCTATAATCTACTACTATAATGAGAATTAACCTTCATAGTCTCCTTACAGCAGCAGAAACCGATTACCTATGTATATAGTAGGTCTTATCAGCTGTGCTGACAGCTACAGAAAACAATATTTTGTATTGCATTTTCAAGGTTATATTAATGCTGAACTGAAAATTTAAAAAAAAGCCAAAAATATTTTAAAAAAGTATTTTCTATTGATATTGAGTTTTAAAAAAAATAACCCTTTCCTTTAAGAAAGTTCCAATCTATATGGAAAACTACAACTCCTCGCAGGTGGAGCCTGGGGAGGAAGGACATTGGCTAGCCACACACTACCTTCCCAAATGATCAAAGGCATGCAATGACTCCCAATATTTCTCTGCAATGTCCAACTGAAAGGTGAAGTCCTAGATCAGAGGGCTAGTCCGTCTATGTAGTGTGACGGGAGATAGAAGCAATAAAACCCAAACCACGGGCAACAAAGTCTAAAGTTGCATGGGTGAGTTACCTTTACTGACTTTGTCCAGACATTGTCCCTTTATGGTCCTCAATAGAGATGAGCAAATCATTCAAAATTTTATTCGCCGAACATTCGTCAAACTTTTCATAAGATTTGTATATTTGACGAATATATTCGTTAAATTTGCATACAAAATATATGTTATTATGTGGCGCTTAGTGAACATTCGCGCACTAATAACGAACGTTCAGTTTTAAAAGGTACGCAAATTCTTTGAACACGTACGCATGAGCGTACAAATTGCGCACGGAAATGATGGGCTTTGCTGGAGAGGAATGGTGGAGCAGGAGGAACGCTCTGAGTCTGACCTCTCGCTACATATGGATACTGTATCAGCAGATGCAGAAGATCATCCGGCTGTGACTGAGATGAGCGTGCCATCCACTCCACTACCTCATCCACTTTCTCCTCCACTACAATTTTGCGCCTTGGTGGGTTAGCCTGGTGGAACACCGGCCAAGTATTGCAAATACTACAAGTAGAAGCTCCGGCTACAGGTCCTTTGGCACCGCTGCCCTGTGCCACCTTCTCTCTTTTTTTTAGAGCTCGAGGTCTGGCTGAAACTGGACCCCTTTTGCTTATCCATTCCAGACATTTTTCACTTCACTCTGTGGCCCTGCAGCTGGTCTTTGTCTCTCTCCCTGTCTCTCTCCCTGTCTCTCTCCCTATCTCTCTCCCTGCCTGATTAATTACTAGCCCTGCACAACAAAGGTCTCAGTGTCTCAGAACTTCACACACAGTGCTTCTGCTCGTCTCAGCAGTCGCAGTAGAAGTGATGCATCACTGGCTTATCGAGCCTGAGTCAATCAGAGCCAGCCCTGCCCACTAGGTCAGGTGACCGCTTTCTTCCCAGGCTTTTGCGCACGAATAACAAACTAACAGTAAAAGCTCGCTATATAAAAGAAACTCCGGATTATGTTGATAGATGCAAGGTTAGTATTTTTATTTTGTTATGCGACAGATATCACTTAATGTATGTGACGTTTCGGCTCTACACATGAGCCTTCCTCAGACTGTGATAAGACAAGAACATAAATGACATAGTGTTAGTTTACAGGGAATACATGAGACAAATTGACAAATTGACATTACTAAACATGGAACGATAGTACGAAGAATATATATTTTACGTAATGGCTATACTAATACATAATGAATGGCTATCTAGACCAAAAAACAGATAAAGGATGGTAAGTATATGTTAAGGTAAGTATACAGTTAGTATATGGTTAGTCTTTTGTCCAAGTGGCCACATGTACTCACATTTCCCAGTGATCTTATCTGTATATCAAGGGTTAAGTACTGAAAAATAGGATAGGTGCAATATAAAGTTTATCCTGAGGATCCGCTTACCAGTAGTCGCAGATAGATAAGATGAATGGAGTGCAATATCGGGCTCAAGGGCGGGCGTCAGTATGATCTACAGCATCCGCTGTATAATGAAAGAGTGCGCCTATCAGATCGGGATAGCGATGAGGCTTATAAAGCCCGCGCTCGCTACATCACTTAGGGGAGGGGCGGCAGGCTGGAGCGCACGCTATAGTCTGCGTGCGTACCATGAGGCGGATGCTGGAGAAGGAGGAAGCGCACACTGTCACGTGTGCGTTTCATCCACCGGAACCAGGAAGAGATAGATGGAACGCAAGTGCGTTCCACTAAGCGTAAAGTAACCAAATACTACCTGAAATAGGAAAAAGGATACTATAGAGTATCAGGAGGTGGGGCCTTTATAGTTAGTCAGCCTAAAAGGAAAAGGAGATAAAATATAACGAGTTATGAGATCCACAAATAGACAGATTGGTTAGCTGGATATATGACAGAAGATGATCAACCATACAATATAAGACCAGTAAATAAGTCTGAAAATAAAGTAAAACAAAATTGAAGGTAAAATAAACCTTAATGTATAGAGTAGGGAATTAATTTATGGATCAACTGGCTTATATTAATTGATACTGATCATAGTCCCGGTTGAGACCTCTAGGTTCTAAGGTGTCTAGTTTGTGGATCCAATGGGCCTCTTTAAACTTTAATTGTTTAATCCTATTGCCACCTCGTCTCGCCTGGGGAATTCTTTCAATAACTTGGAACTTTAGTTGTGAGATTGTGTGTTTGGCTTGGTGAAAATGAAAGGGGACCGGTAAGAGTAGGTTTTGCTTACGTATGTTGGATTTATGCTGACAGACTCTATTACGTATAGTCTGAGAGGTTATACCAAGCCACAAGGGCATTTAAGTAGATATATGACATAGTCAGTATCGCAATTGAAAAATTCTCGGATAGGGTATGATCGTCCTGATCGAGGATGGTGGAAGGTATTGCCCTTGAGTACATGTGAACATTGAACACAGTGATTGCACGGGTATGTGCCCTTCTTGGGGGTGTTTAGAAAAAGTTGCCTGGGTAATTTAGTCGCGGACCCAATATCAGCCTTCACCAGTAAATCTCTAATGTTACTCGGGCGCTTATTGCACATAAGAACGGGAGACTGAAATTCCTCAATGTCAGGGTTAGCTTTGTGTAGAAGGTGCCAATGGCCACGTATGATATTTTCTACTTTCGTTGCGCTGGGATGGAAGACGTGCACAAATGGTACACGTTTGGTTATAATTTTCTTCTGTTGTGCGGAAGTTGGATTGTAACCTAGTAATCTATCTGGATAGCCCCTCTCTCTAAATCGAGAACGCATTTCATCCAGTCTTAATTTACAGAGTGTTTCATCGTGTACTATTCTTTTCACTCTATGTAGTTGGGATATTGGTAGGGAACGTTTAGTAGTTTGCGGGTGAGCACTGGAGTAATGCAAGAGGTTGTTACGGTCTGTGGGTTTACGAAATAAATCAGTAGTGAGTTGGCCGTTATTATTTTTTATAACCTGTGTATCGAGATAATTGATGCATCTGGTATCTTTGGTGATGGTAAACTGGAGGTCCGGATCTATTGAGTTAATGTATGTATGGAATTCATCTAAGGATTCCATTGATCCATCCCAGACACAGAACACGTCGTCAATGTAGCGTTTCCATATGACGACGTTTTCTGTGAAAGGTTGTGCAGGGTATAGGTATATCTCCTCAAAATGGGCCATGAAGCTATTGGCATAGGGCGGGGCCACGTTGGACCCCATGGCCGTCCCCTTCTTCTGCAAGAAAAAAGTATCTTGGAATAGAAAATAATTGTTGTATAGGATAAGGCGAAGGAGGTCTATACAGAACTCTATTGTGTCAGGAGGTGTATTATTGATGAGAAGTAGTCTTTCCATGGCCTGCATACCCTTTTCGTGATCAATGGAAGTGTAGAGGCTGCAGACGTCCCATGTAACCAAAAAGGTGTTCTCGGAGAGAGGTGGTAGTTCTCTGATAATATCTAAAAATGACGTGGTGTCCAGAAGGAAAGATTTAGTGCGAATTATAAGTGGAGTAAGAATCTTTTCTAGGAGGATGGCAATAGGTGATAGGACTGAATCGGTTGACGCAACTATAGGGCGACCCGGAGGGTCTAGCAGATTTTTATGAATCTTAGGTAAGGTATAAAAGACAGGTATGACCGGATTGTAGTTGATGAGAAACCGAGCCGTCGCATCATCTATGATGTTCCTGCTTCGGTAACCTTGTACCAAAGTGTGGACCTTTTCCATAATGGATAGAGTGGGATCTCGTGAGAGTGGTTCATAGACTTCCCTATCGCTAAGTTGTCTCTGAATCTCCGAGATATATTTCTCTTTGTCTAACACCACCAATGCTCCCCCTTTATCAGCGGGTTTAAAAATGAGATCACTATAGGACCTGAGATCTTTGAGGGACTGTCTCTCAGAGACGCTTAGGTTAGAGGGAAAATGTAGTCTTTTATATATGATTCTGGGGTGGGAACCCTACTCCGAGAGTATTAAGTAGCACTCGTCAAGTCGTCTAACTAAGTAAAAGCTCGCTAATTACTTGTATTCGTACACAACAGCGTATAGAGTAACTTATACGTAGCATTAGCGTAAAATTTATCGGACAAGTACGTAGCGAATGCGTAGAAAGCCTTAGGAACATTTTCGAATCTTAACGGAGCGAATCACCTAATATTCGGATTCGCTTCGCAGCTGAAACTTTCCAAGATTTGATACGAATCAACGAATCGACGAATAGATTCGCTCATCTCTAGTCCTCAAACTTCTGTAATAATTCAGTGCTTCTTTCCCTCAAAGGTTGGTTCTTAGCAAAGTTGTTTTTTCTGGGAGCCTTCACTCACGGGAATGGTTTCTCTTACAGGATCCTGTTTTTTTTTCTGTTCTTCTGATGGATCAGAAGAACTGAAAAATATTGGTGATGTGAAATCTCCATTATCTAAGTATAATACCTGTATGATGTAGCAGCATTCACAGTGCTATGACATACATGATATACAAGTCTGCAGTAATATGGACAGTATAACCCCACATACAGTACCTGTGTTTCTATCATTTCTTTGATGTACTGTATGTAGGATAATCTACACACTATGGTTTCCTGCACAGTTCTTGTGACATCCTGTTGTACAGATGAAATACAAGCTTCTGGGTAAGGACTCAGTCAGATGACCGTTACCAGCTGAGTGCGTTCTGCATTTTGCCCTATATTAGAAATGAGGTATGGATGCAGACAGCGCACGGTGTGCAGTCTGCATCTTTTGCGGCTCCATTGAAATGAATAGATCTGCATCCATTCTGCAAAATTGGGACTCAAATATATAGTCGTGTATATGGGCCCTAAGGCCCAGACTGTCAATCTGCCCTACCGGCAGACCCCCAGAGGGCCGCTCACACATTGGGGGTCATTTACTAAGGGATTTGCAACTATTTTAGTTGAAAAAATAGACACAATTTCTTTTTTAATAAGTTTTAATATATAGTTGCACAACTGATTTCACATCGTGTTCAGCAGTTGGGTGGAGAGGCGGGGGGGGGGGGGGGTGTTACAGTTCTGGAATATTTTGTGATGTTCTTCTGTTATTTCTCTTATAAATGTATGAATCACACCTGGTCTACATGCAGACTTGTTATGATGCTACTAATTCCTAGTGACATGTAATCTTGTGGACTGCAATTGTGACCTGATGGTTAAAATGAACCGCATTTACATGCTCCAGCTACCATATATCGATAAAGGTCCTCACCCCCACAGCTGCTAATTGGTGTACAATTTTGCACATAAAATCAAGGTCCTACCTGCAAAATCATGAGGCAATTGACAGCTCTGGTGTACAGAGTTTCATCCACATGCAGCCACTGGAGCATGTAAATCCAACCAAAGTCTTTGTGTTGCCGAGAACTACCATATTTTTCACTCCATAAGATGCACTTTTTCCCTCGAAAGTGGGGGAAAATGGCAGTGTATCTTACAAAGCAAATACTAATGAGCGCTTCCATTATTGAAGTGCTCATTAGTACATAGTAGGACCAGGGAACGAACGGTGACTATAGCATACCTGGTGCTGGCTTTACTCATATCTCCCAACCTTTGAAAATTGCAAAGTGGGACAATGTGTGGCGACATCACGGCAGTTTTTTTTCATACTAGGCCACACCTCTAAGTCCACCCAAAGTATAATTACTGGAGCCCCTGCAGCAATTTTTTTCTTGCGTTTCTATGTCCATATAAACATTACCACATAAATCATCAGATTATAAATATTTTAAGGTACAAATTGCACCAAATAATGAAGTTCTAGTCTAATTCATAGGTAGAAACCATACAAACACTTTAGTAAGGAGCAATTTAGTAAATGTATTAATGCACATTTATGCATTAATTCCCCAGGTCAAAAAGAGGGACATTTAAGGATCAAAGAGGGACAGAGGGACTGTCCCTCCAAAAGAGGGACACTTGGGAGGTATGGCTTTACTCACCGCTCCCTGGTCTTCAGCCCGCTGTGCTGTGCCTAGAGTGTCAGGACATAGTGTATGTAAGCTGTTCAACATCAGGTCACAGTGTGGCATTGTACTCTCCTGAGTGGTGACACCATCCTGAGGAGGAGAGGTAAGTTGTTTTATGTCTGATCTGAGGTCTGATGAAGATTGAGGGTCTGATGAGGATTGGGGGTCTGATCTGAGATCTGATGAGAATTCAGGATTTGATTTAGGGGTTTGATCAGAGATCTGATGAGGATTGGGGGTTCAATCTGAGGTCTGATGAAAACTGGGTATCTGATTTGAGGGTATGATGAACAATGGGGGTCTGGTCTGAGGTCTGATGAGGAATGGGGGTATGATCTGAGGTCTGATGAAGATTAGGGGTCTGATTTGAAATCTGGTGAAAAATATTTTTTTCTTATTTTCCTCCTTTAAAACTTAGGTACGTATTATATAGAGAAAATACAGTAATTGACCACTGAGTTTTACTATTCCCCTTGTGAATAAAATGTGTCCCTACACATTTAGCAAAGACTGGACACAGTCAGTATGTAGGGACACAGGACAATGGTTACAGAGGTAACACAGTTTTAAACTTATTCCAGGAGGAATAACAGATAAATAGCACAATGGTGAATTCTGACGAAAAAATAAAACATGTTCCTGAATTGCTATTACATAGAGAATACATGTCTGGAGAGTGTAACATGTATTAAAATGGCACACATTTGACTGTAATGTTAACAATTGCTACATCTGCACTTTGCAGAGTGCCTTTTTTGAAATGGCATCTTACCTTTATATGGTCACTGTTTGGCAGTTTTATTGGTTATGTTGGTGTTTGTATAGGGGTAGCATACACCTGACTCCGACTGAAAGTACGAGGCAACTTATGTCCATGACCATGTGATTAGGTCGTTCTATGTTCCGCTATTATTTTCATTCTTGTGCTGGTGATGTGGTTTATGGGCAAAAACAATTAAAGGTTCTCTACAACGTGCATTGTATGCAGCTATGTTTCTGTAATTTGAGAGAGGGGGTGAAATATTTATGTGAACTGGTAGGGTCTGTGTGCCATGGCTGCTTTGTAGTTCCAACTGGCAGCCTCAATATAGTAACAGGTGTTCTTATACAAGGGTCATCACTGTGATGTCATGGAGTGCTGTGATGTCATGGAATGCTGTGATGTCATATTCTTATTTACATATGCACGTCTGTCACTTCATTCACCGTCTCGGTGAAGTAATCCTTCTTACCTCCCCTGACAGGCTGCGGCCTGCTCTTGGCGGCAAAGCACCATTTCTCTGCCCGCAGGTCAAGCATGCTCTCCCTCTGGCCATTAGAGAGCCAGTGCCTGCACCCTGATTCACATCAGCCTATGACTTGCCACCTTGGGATACTTATGACACCTTCCCCTACAGGAGTGTGCCTGAGCAATAGCTTGCTAGTTCCTGCAAAGGTTTCTTGTATTTGTCTGCCTGTATACTGACTTCTTCCCATTTCCTGAATATTGACCCTCCACTGCCTGCCCTGACTTTGGTCTGTTTGTCATATTTCTCGTACTCTGCTTACCCTGATCCCCGTCCCTGAATATTGTTTTGCCTGACCCCTCAGTGCACCACACCAGTGTATTTGACCCCCTGTGGGTCAGCTATCAACCACACAGACTACTCTAGGAGGTGGCGGCTTGGCAGTTCCCCTGCAGTAAAGTCTAAATCTCTGAAAAGGAGTTAAAGGGAACCTGTCATCTCCGAAACACCCCTTGAACTACAGTAAGCGTTGTATAGTGTAAGTGATGCTGAATCCAAATATGTAAGTTTTATCTTCATACTCCCTTCCATTCAGACGCTGTGCTCCCACAAACCAGCAGTAAAATACATTGAGAGGACTCTTCTTTGAGTCCTCTCCATTATGTGAGTGAGCACTGGAGTCCAGTGAGTGCATTTTACTGCTGGTTTGTGGGAGCACAGCGTCAGAATAGAAGTGAGTATGAAGATAAAACTTACATATTCGGATTCAGCATCACTTACACTATACAACGCTTACTCTAGTTCAGGGGGTGTTTCGGAGATGACAGGTTCCCTTTAAAGGGTAAAAACTAGAGGACCACCAGGATAACCCCTAGGATAAGCCCAAAGTCAGACCTTTTGGTTGACACAATGGGTGCACATCCTCTGCCGTAAAACTTATATCTATCTATCTATCTATCTATCTGTCTATCTATCTCCTATCTACCTAGCTATTTGTAGATTAGATTCTGTGGATGCAATGTGAACAATGTGCACAAGGTTAGCCACTATTAGTGCAATGCATCTCATATCTGTCTATCACCTATCTATCTCATATCCAGCATCGGACTGGTCTCCAGAATAGCTCTAAAGCTCATTATTTGAGATAGAAAGAATATATATATCTATCCCCAATAATGAATACCAGCAGAGTGTCCTGTGGGCACATAGGGAGCTGGAGAACCTCTATATATACCTGCTATATCCTCTGACCATGCAAGTTGCCCTTCTGCAGAGGAATAAGTAGCTCCAATAGTTTCTAGTATTCTTACTACAAGGTCTATCTATCTATCTATCTATCTATCTATCTATCTATCTATCTATCTATTCATCATCTATCTCTACGTATCCATCCCCAATAATGAATTCCCCCAGTGTGTCCACATAGAGAAAGCTGGAGAACCTCTGTACATACAGACTGTACCCTCTGACCATGCAGGACACATTCTTGAAAAGGAATGAGCAGCCCCAATAGTGTTTTGTGTTATACAATGTCATGGAATGCTGTGATGTCATAGAAAACTGTGATGTCTTGTGCTCATTTGCATATGCAGCTGCCAATCTGCTTTGAACCTCTGGAAAACCCGTTTCATTGCCCCCCAAACTGAAAACTTTCCACCCACTGGAATCCTGTGGATACAATGTGAAAATACCACAAGATTAGCTACTAGTGCATGGCATTTCATATCTATCTTATATCCAGCATCGGACTGGCCACCAGAATAGCAGAGGATCATCTAGTGAGCCCAGGCTCTGATACCATAGTGGGTCCCAAAGGTCCAGAGGAAAAAACATTTGGGGCTGCCTTTGGAGACAATACATATCCCCTAGGGCCTGTTTATTTGAATCAAAACCTATTAGATAGGCAGCATGCTGATGGTAGGGCTGGCTCGTGCTCTAGCCAACATCTCCCCTCTTAAGCCCCCTTCATATCTTAATTAGCGACAAACGGAGGTGGAGGACAAAACATGGCAACTATTGATGGTAAAAGCAGAATGGTAGCTTCTGAGGAGGTATTTTGTGCTACACTGTGGTATTTGGTTCTCTTGGGATGGTATTTTGTGCTGCCTGCCCACCTTCTGTTAATTTGGACCTGCCTACAGCATGGGCACTACTTTTAGCTTTTTTTCCAGGGTCACTTTCGGTGCCCCTATTTCACTGTATGTACAGTGCCTAGAGTCATATGCCATCAGCTTTTGTGGGACACTTGCCTACTCTGCCAAAAGACCTCCCCTATTTTGTCAGACTCCCATACCCTTAAAGGGGTTGTCCCACCACAACAACCTATGAAAGGTGACGGTAGCCACAATATACATGCATGACTCTATTCACTTGCAGACTTGAAGACCCCTGTTCTCATGATCAGCAGAGGTCCCAATCAGTCATATACTTATCTGCTATCCATTGGATAGGTTATTGAGAAGGAAAAAGATTCCATATTTTTGTATGGAGTCACTCTTCTGACATTATATCACATTATTATGAGCCTTGTGAGTTGTACAGCAGTCATGTATCTCTAGACAGAAAAAAAAGGAAATGTCCTTTTCCCTGCATTGGAAGGAAGTTGTGTGAGTACAGATAAGTGGAGTGATGTATAGGACATAAGTCTGTATGCATCTGATGGTCACAGGGTGTAACAAGTTACTATAGGGACCTGACAGCAAAAACTGTAAAGGGGCTTAACACTACCTTGACCACTTTCAGTTCAGAACATGAAAACATTCTAATTATGTTGGTCTTCATAATGTGCAGTGATAGCTACAATGTCACAGTACAGGGATAATACACACAGTGATGTCACAGTACAGGGATAATACACACAGTGATGTCACAGTACAGGGATAATACACACAGTGATGTCACAGTACAGGGATAATAAACGCAGTGATGTCATGGTATAGGCATAATAAATACAATAATGTCACGGTAGAGGGATAATAAATACAGCAATGTCACAGTACAGGGATAATAAATACAGTGTCACAGTACAGGGATAATAAATACAGCAATGTCACAGTGCAGGGATAATACACACAATGATGTCACAGTGTGGAGACAATAAACAGTGATGTCACAGTACAGGGATAATAAATACAGTGTCACAGTACAGGGATAATAAATACAGCAATGTCACAGTACAGGGATAATAAATACAGTGTCACAGTACAGGGATAATAAATACAGCAATGTCACAGTACAGGAATAATAAATACAGCAATGTCACAGTGCAGGGATAATACACACAGTGATGTCACAGTGCACGGATAATACACACAGTGATGTCACAGTGTGGAGACAATAAACAGTGATGTCATGGTACAGGGATAATAAACACAGTGATGTCACGGTATAGGCATAATAAACACAATGATGTCACGGTCTAGAGATAATAAACACAGTGATGTCACAGTACAGGGATATTAAACAATTATGTCACACTGCACGGATAATAAACATAGTGATGTCATAGTATGGAGATAATCAACACAGTGAATTAAAAGGATAATTATTATTGTGATGTCAGATTGAAAGGACAATGAGCACAGAGATTTCGCAGTACAGGGATGTGCTACATGAAGGGCCCTTTACACAGGCCGAGAATCCAAAAAATAATAGCTAACGAGCGTTCATAGAAAAACTCATTCGTGAATATCTGGTGGTGTAATTGTGCCGCCGATTACCCAATGAATGAGCACAACGCTTGTGAACTAGGTAATTAAATTGTTTGTACAGCGCACAAACATTATGGTTTTCCGGCAGCAGATTGTGCTGTGTAAACATGATCTGCTGCCGGCAAACAACAAGTGAGTATGGGGAAGAGTGATGGAGGAGATTGCTGCAATAAGCAGATTGTCGGGAAGGAACGCTTCCCTCCCAACAATCTACTGCTCTGTCGTCCCGTGTAAAGTGACCTTTAGATAAATATCATCCAATCAATTCAATAGTCTTTTATGTATGGGGGCAGCTCAGGTTTGACTTTTAGCTGATTTATCATCAGGGCAACAAAAGATCTGGGTTGTTGGACAGTTGATTTCTCTGATTTTTTTGATGTCTCTCATAGCCCCCAACAGACCCTGAAGAAAACTCAGACAGAACCCCACAAGCTGTTCCTTACCATGGCTAGATTATCACAGTCCACTATTCAAGGGGAAATAATTCTCTCAGTTCACTGTCTGCTCCAGTGACTTCACCCTTAGCTACGTGACATCTCAATGACACCTATGGGGGCATTCTACTGTTTGGGGGCACTAAAGGAGCATAACTACTGTGTGGGAACCCTAAGAGGTCATAACTACTGTGTGGGAACCCTAAGAGATCATAACTAATGTAAGGGGACACTAAGCAGGTATAACTACTGTGTGGGGGGCACTAATGAGGCATAACTACTGTGTGGGGGAACTAGGGAGGCATAACTACTGTGTGTAGGGCACTAAGGAGGCATAACTACTGTGTGGGGGGCACTAAGGGGACTTAATTAGTGCGTGGGGGTATTAAGGGGCATAATTACTGTGTGGGGCAGTAAGGGGCGTAATTACTGTGTGGGGGCACTAAGGAGGCATAATTACTGTGTGGGGGCAGTAAGCGGGCATGAATCCTATGTGGGGGCACTAAGGGGGTATAATTTTGTGCGGAGGCACTAAGGGGGCATGAATCCTGTGTGGGGGCATTAAGGGGGAATAACTACTGTGTGGGGACACAAAGGGGACTGGGTAGGATTTGGCGTGTATAGATAGGTATTGGGTGGAGTTATAGGTGTGGCTTAGCGTTAAAAAAAAAAAAGTGCGAGAGCACGCTACACACACTGCTGATAATATCCCTCCTTGCCCTTTTTAAAAGTTAGGAGATATGACCAGACATAGGTTATCTGTACTCACCCCTCGGCACCAAATCACCCCCTTGTATCAGCATCTCTGCCCCTCCTATTAACACTGTGCTGCTTTGTTGACCTTAGTGCTCCACCCGATGATACTAGGACCCTCAAGGTACACGGTATATCACTTCATATACTGTATAGAACGAAGGCAAAGAACGAAGTCTGTTATACAAATAAGCAATCCCTTAAAGAAAAACATACCACATAACATTTATAACATTTACCCCTCTTACAAGCATGCTGTGGTCTAAAAAAATTCATTATGCTGGAAAACCACAAAATATTTTCTATGTGTAAACCGAAATTTCATAAGGTTACAGTGAGACAAGACCATAGCGTGCTCCATTGATTGTTATATTGACCTAATTGAAAACAAGCAGCACCACGATTGTGGTTTTCCATAGAAGAGGCCCTAGGAATATGTAATTCTGTGGTTGTCATGTGGCTTTGCTTCTGAAACTAGCATAAAACATTTTTACCCTGTATGCTTTTCTCTGTTCCATGTATATTTCTACAAAAACATCAAAAATAGGGAATGCTGGGATATACAAATCGCCTCTCTGCACAGCTGCTATAGCAAGAAATGCCTTGCTTTGCAAAGAACTTCCCTTACTAATGCCCCTGGCCATTATGATATGTAGGTACAAAATTGACTCCATTACAAAGACATAACCTAAAGTGAATATACTGTATGTGCCATCACAGGGTTCCCCAAACTACGGCCCGTGGGCCGCATTTGGCCCCCTGAGGCCATTTATCCGGCCCCCGCCGCACTTCTGTCTTTTCCTGGCGGATAAAATAAAAAAACTCTCTTACCTCTCCTGCGGCGCAGCTCCGCTCCGGGTCCGGCTCTCTCTGTCTTCTCTGCCCTTGCTGCACTGTCCTGACCGCGTACAGCGTCAGGGCGTAGTGTGTGCACTCTGACCTGACGCTGCACGCAGTCAGGTGACAGTGCAGCGCGGGCAGAGAAGACAGAGGAGCGCCGGACCCGAAGCGGAGCCACGGCGCAGGAGAGGTAAAGAGTTTTTTCATTTTATTCTGATGGGGGCACAGTGGGCTGATCTGAGGTCTGATGGGGGCACGGTGGGCTGATCTGAGGTCTGATGGGGGCACAATGGACTGATCTGAGGTCTGATGGGGGCACAATGGGCTGATGTGAGGTCTGATGGGGGCACAATACGCTGGTCTGAGGTCTGATGGGGGCACAATACGCTGTTCTGAGGTCTAATCAGGCCACAATGGGCTGATCTGAGGTCTGATGGTGGCACAATGGGCTGATCTGAGGTCTGATGGGGGCACAATGTTTGTTTTTTTTACTTTAAAATAAGATATGTGCAGTGTGCATAGGGATTTGTTCATAGTTTTTTTTATAGTCCGGCCCTCCAACAGTCTGAGGGACATTGAACTGGCCCCCTGTGTAAAAAGTTTGGGGACCCCTGTGCTATCATCTTGTAATTGTGTCTACAGAATAATGTAGGGAACCACAAAGTGAAACCTGGGTAAAGAACTAACTATGTAACTATTTAACCAACTATTTAAGATGTTTAAAAGTTACAATACATTCACAAGGTCTTCAGACCCTTTCACTTTTTCACATTTTGTTATGTTGTGGCCTTGTGCTAACATAAATTTTTTAAAAAAATTCAGGTTTTCCCTATCGTTCTGCACTCAGTCCCCCATAATGACAAAGGGAAAACAGAATTTTAGAATTTTGCTAATTTATTAAAACGGAAAAACTAAAATTTCACATGGATGTAAGTGTTCAGACCCTTAACTTTGATACTTGAAATGTAGTTCTGGGGCCTCTCTTTTCTCTTGATTGTCTCTGTGATGTTTCTACACTCTGACTGGAGTCCACATATGGTAAATTAAGTTGGTTGGACATGATGTGGAAAGACACAGCGCTGTCTACATAAGGTCTCACAGACAATACATATCAGAGCGAAAACCAAGCTTTGAGGAAGAAACAACTGCCTGTAAAGCTGGTAAAGGGTACAAAAAATTTCTGCTAGACTGAAAGTTTCCAAGACCACTGGGAACTGGGAGCAACCAAGCCTCATCCTAGAGTTCGCCACCCCACCAATCTAAGTAATCAGGGGTGAAGTGCCTTTGTAACATGAAAGACGAACCCAATGGGACAGAATGAAGCCTCTCCTCAGTAAAAGACACATGAAATCCTGCTGGAGTTTGCAAAAAAGCACCTAAAGAACTCATTGTGAAACAAAATTCCATGGTCTGATAAAACCAAGACTAAACTCTTTGGCCTCAATTCTAAGTGTCATGTCTGGAGGAAACCAGGTACTGCTCATCACCTGCCCAATACCATCCCTACAGTGAAGCATGGTGGCAGCATCATGCTGTGAGGGTGTTTTTCAGCGGCTGGGACAGGGAGACTAGTCAGAGATGAGGAAAAGCTGAATGGAGCAAAGTTCAGTGATATTCTTATTGAAAACCTGATCCAGAGGGATCTGGACTGCAGACTGGGTTAAAGGTTCACCTTCCAAGAAGACAATGACTCTAAGCACACAGCCTTGATTTGAACCCAATCAGACATCTCTATAGAGACCTGAAAATGGCTGTCCTATGATGGTACTCATAAAACTGAAGGAATGGCAGAATATCCCCAAATCAGGTGTGCAAACCTTGTGCCTTCATCCCAAAGAGGACTGGAGGCTGTAATTGCTAAAGGTGCTTCAACTAAGTACTGAGTACAAAGTGTGAATTCTTCTGTCAATGCAAGAATTTAGTTTTTCCTTTTCATTAAATTAGAAAAGATTTCCTACATTCAGTTTTCACTTTCTCATCATAGAGTGCAGAATGATGGGGGGAAATTTGATTTTTTTTTTTTAAATTTAGCACAAGGCCGCAAAATAACAAAATGTGAAAAGGGTGAAATGGTTTAAAGACATTCAGAATGTATTTTATTTAAAAGGGTATTTTACTATCAATGACCTATCCTCAGGATCAGCAGGGGTCTGACACCATGCACTCCTACCAATCAGCTCTTCTGCAGTAGCTCTGGAGCAAGAAGTCGGTGCCAGAATGAAACATTTCTGTCCATTGTGTAGTTGACAGAGCTGGTAACTGCAGTCAGGGGTGGTTTTAGACAAAATGTGGCCCTGGGCAAAATCAAAAGTAGGGCCCCAAATCTTGTAATAATGTACTAACAACACAGTTACATTCTGTCGATTCCGGCCCTCCATCACAGATTTACACCCTATAAAGCTCCTCACACAGTTCTTCACCCTCATGGCCCCAGAATGCGCCACATGCCCCCTCCCCTCACAGCAATGAGTTCCCCTCTCTCACGGGATCTGAGAGTGTTAAAAACCGGAATCGCAGGCTTCCTCATCGGGCTAGCTTTCCCCCAGCAAAACCTATGCAAAGCTGTTACCCCCTGCAGTCAGAGAACGGCTCTATCTGAGGCCAGGGGCTCGCTTCATGGACGGTGCACCAGTGATCATGATATCTGATTGCAATAATCTCTGCTGCCATAGGATAGGTCATCAATATCAGATTGGCTGGGTCCGACACCTTGTACCCCACCGATTAGGTAATTGAAAGTAGCTCCCAACACTGGAAGTAGGCACCAGAACTACACAGCTACGTCCATTGTGTAGTGGTTGAAGCTGGTTACTGCAATTCACTTAACCAGCTCTGTCTACTATAGAATGTATGGAGCTGTGTAGTTCTGGTGCCTACTTCCGATGCCGGTGCTGCTGCCAGACAGCTGACTGGTTGGGTTTTCGACCATTACTGATTGCCTATCCTGAGGATAGTGGACAATCCATTTAAGATATATTAAAAAAATAAAGGTAATTGAATCAGTTAGGATGCATTCTTACATTCTAATGGTGTCATTAAAGAATAATTGTAGGTACAAAGGCTGATGTATTGAGCAATTCCATGAACAAAGAAAAGTTCTCAGAAGGGCAGCCATGAGGAAATCAAATTCCCCAGAGCTGCTCTTAGATTCTGACTTCCTAAATTCCCTCCTAAAGGAACTTCTGAGGGAAAGAAGCACTGAATTTTTTTGCAGAAGGTTGAGGACCATTTAAACGCTGTGCTTGGACAAAGTCAGTAAAGGTAACTCTATGGTTTTAGACTTTGCTGTACATGGTTTGGGTTATATCGCTTCTGACGCCTACCACACTACTGGGACTGATGGGCTATTTGCTCTAGGACTGCACACCACAGTTGGGAATTGCAGAGAAACATTGAGGAATTATACACTTTTGGTCATTCAGGAAAATTGCTAGTATGTATAAAGTTAGCAATCAGGGGAATTGGGTCAAGCCCACTATTACTCACTATTACCCGGCAACTATTACTCAGAACAACTTTAACAGTGAACTATAGCATTAAAGAGGACCTTTCACCACTCCTGACATGCCTGTTTTAATATCCTCATGCATTCCCCATGTAATAACAATTCTGGAGCATCTATTCTTATGGCTCTATGTTGGGCCATTCCTTTATTATTTCTACCAGAAATTATGAATGCATTGCTAGCAGTCTGCAGTAAGGGTACAGAAGGGTGGTAACACGTTGGAGGTGTGTACCTGCCCAGTCTCACTCTATCCAATCAGTGCTGCTATTTTCAGACTGTGCAGGTACACCCCCCAACTGGTTACCTCCCCTCTGCACTCTTACTGCAGACTGCTAGCAATTCATTCACAGCAGAAATGCTGCAGATTTACTTAACAGATTTGAAGGCAAAAAAAATCAGCAGTAAAATACAGTTGCAGCAAAGTGGATGGCATTTTTACCAATCTCATCCACATGTAGCAGAAAATTTAAGATCTGCAGCATGTCACAACTTTCTGTGAACTTTCACAGCAAATTTCATCCTCTGCAATTCATAAACTGAAATCCATGGCAAATCTGTGACAAAATCTGCATGGATTTGCCATGGAATTGATACGTAGGAATCGGAAAGGAAATATCTGTTGTTACCTCCAGAGACTCCATTGTTTTCTCTCATCCTTTGCAGCACAGACAACATTTACAGACAGGTCATTTTCCACCATTGTTATGTTGATCACTGAGTACAATGGATTTTCCAGCTGTTTTCAAAAAGTCACATGCTTGGTTAATAGTCCAACATATTTTCCAGGACACTTATGAATAACTTTTTGGTGGGGGGCGCCTATACATCGGAGATGTCAGTATCATTGAATATTTATCCACCTGTACTTTGGTCCCCTGAAAAACCAGTTATCGTTTGGGAAAACATGGCAGGAAAGACAGTTATGGTTTTAGGGATAAGACGGGTTTAGCCATGAGAAGTGGGGTTACTCCTGTCAGGACAGGTACTCTGCTTTAGGGGTAGCCTTAGGAACATCTTAGGTACCCTGACCCCATCATTTGATCCCTGCTTGCCGACATTGATTGCTGCAATTATCCGGTGTTAAGGTATCTATGTGCACGAAGCATACATACCAAACAGCACAAGAAGTTCCCACAGTTTTGTTGACCACCATCCAGACACAGGCACCTTCATTACACACCCCTAACTCTGCCTGAACCATTCCAGGCACTCAGCAGAATAAAATTTGGTGCCATGGCGTCCATTACATATCCTGCCATTGACAGCCATTCACCGTTACCTTTGTTTGCAGGGGTGTTGTGAAAGAGAAACCTGGACTGCTATGGATTAGAACTGTATTGTCTTCAGCAATGAATCCAGGTTCTGATTGGGATGAAACAATGGTCGGGTTTGAGTATGGAGTCCTCGTGGTGAGAGTTTCAATCACTGCCCCAACTCTGGTGTGATGATCTGGGGAGCCATGGAAGACGACATGCAGAGCTGGGATCATGGGTAGAGAATGGTAGGTGCTAGCTACCCGTTGGGGGAAGTGCACAAAATTAATTTTAGTGAAATTTTTTTTTTCAATAATGCAGGCTCAGGGAGCGGTGAGTGTACTGCCACTAGTATCGGTATTACTCACTGCTCCCTGGTCTTCTTCTTGTGCTGGAACTTTAGCTGTGCCCTGAGAGCAGTTAGGAGCAGGAGAGGTAAGTTGTTTATATTTTCTTTGCCTGGTCTGAAGTCTGCTTACACCCATGCTGACGATAAAAACAACGCCCCCCCCCCCCCAATTTTCTCTACTTCCAGCTACCTCTTGGCACACAGGCACACAGTTAACAGGTCTGTATTTTTGGCTCCACGTCCGTTCCGCAGTTTTGCAGAACCGGTACGGACCCATTCATTTCAATGGGGCTGCAACAGATGTCCACATCCATAGTTCTATTCCGCGGCCCCGCAAAAAAGATAGAGTATGTTCTATTCTTGTCCGCAATAGTGGACAAGAATAGTAATTTCTATTACAACCAGGGCTGCCATCAGGAATTTCGGGGCCCCCTACAGGCAAATTTCGCGGCCCCCCCCCCTTTCGGGTAAACTTTACAGATTTGCTTAATATGCAGCAGCCTCCACATAGCACATTACATCTTTCTTTTTTACGGCATATCACAACTGCTTTTTTTGCCCAAAAGATTAGTAAGCCTGCCACCGCGACAAGGTAGACTCTTTAGGCAGGATCCTACCCTAGGCTAATGTTTTTACGCTACATGTTATATTATTATTATTATTCACACACTGATAAACATTTTCAATAGGGAAACACAGTTGCCATTAAATTCAGTTACATGCTTGTAAGTGCAGAGTGTTGAGGCACATTGTGTTGATCTGAGGTCTGATGGGGGCACAAGACGCTGATCTGAGGTCTGATGGGGGCACAAGACGCTGACCTGAGGTCTGATGGGGGCACAAGATGCTGATCTGAGGTCTGATGGGGGCACAATGTGTTGATCTGAGGTTTATTATCCCTGTACTGTGACATCACTGTGTTTATAATCCCTGTACTGTGACATCACTGTGTGTATTATCCCTGTACTGTGACATCACTGTGTTTATTATCCCTGTACGGTGACATCACTGTGTTTATTATCCCTGTACGGTGACATCACTGTGTTTATTATCCCTGTACTGTGACATCACTGTGTTTATTATCCCTGTACAGTGACATCGCTGTGTTTATTATCCCTGTACAGTGACATCGCTGTGTTTATTATCTCTGTACTGTGACATCACTGTGTTTATTATCTCTGTACTGTGACATCACTGTGTGTATTATCCCTGGACTGTGACATCACTGTGTTTATTATCCCTGGACTGTGACATCACTGTGTTTATTATCCCTGTACAGTGACATCGCTGTGTTCTTTATCTCTGTACTGTGACATCACTGTGTGTATTATCTCTGTACTGTGACATCACTGTGTGTATTATCCCTGCACGGTGACATCACTGTGTTTATTATCCCTGTATGGTGACATCACTGTGTTTATTATCCCTGTACAGTGACATCTCTGTGTGTATTATCCCTGTACGGTGACATCACTGTGTTTATTATCCCTGTACAGTGACATCGCTGTGTGTATTATCCCAGTGCAGGAAGAGGTAAGTGGTCTGTGTTTGTGTGTTTGTTTTCTATTTTTCAGGGTCGTGAATGCAGAGGACTACGTCGGATTCGGTGGACTATGTCGGACCAGCTTTTTTTTTTTTTTTAATAAAATGGTCAAACAGGGGTCTGGGGGAGTGTTTATTTCAATAAAATGTTTTATACTTGTGTGTGTGTATTTTTTTTTACAATACTACAGTTTTAGTAATTATGGCTATCTACAGACGGCCCTGATTACTAATACTGGGCTTAGTGCTTAAGGAAAAAAAGGGGAACCCCACGCCATTTTTTTACAAAAATAATTAAATAATTAAAAAAAAATGGCATGGGGTCCCCCCCTTTTTTCCTTCGCCAGCCAGATACAACCAGCAGCGGCAGCCTGGTACTACCAGGGTGGGAAGGGACACGGTTATCGGCCCTTCCCAGCCTAATGGTACCAGCCTGCAGCCGCCCCAGGGCCAGACCCTCAATTTAGAAGGTCCGGTCCTGCGGGTACCCAGCTCTTCCCGGCAACCCTGGTGGCGGTGGGTGCCGAGGTAATAGATGTTGGGGTTAGTGCTGGCCTGCCATACCGGTAGATAGCCATGATTACTAAAACTGTAGTATTGTAAAAAAAAAAATACACACACACACAAGTATAAAACATTTTATTGAAATAAACACTCCCCTGTTTGACCATTTTATTTTAAAAAAAAAGCTGGTCCGACGTAGTCCACCGAATCCGACGTAGTCCTCTGCATTCACGACCCTGAAAAATAGAAAACAAACACACAAACACAGACCACTTACCTCTTCCTGCACTGGGATAATAAACACAGTGATGTCACAGTCCAGGGATAATAAACACAGTGATGTCACCGAACATAGATAATAAAAACAGTGATGTCACAGTACAGAGATAATAAACACAGCGATGTCACAGTACAGAGATAATAAACACAGTGATGTCACAGTACAGGATAATAAACACAGTGATGTCACAGTCCAGGGATAATAAACACAGTGATGTCACCGTACAGGGATAACAAACACAGTGATGTCACAGTACAGAGATAAAAAAAAACAGTGATGTCACAGTCCAGGGATAATAAACACAGTGATGTCACAGTCCAGGGATAATAAACACAGTGATGTCACAATCCAGGGATAATAAACACAGTGATGTCACCGAACATAGATAATAAAAACAGTGATGTCACAGTACAGAGATAATAAACACAGTGATGTCACAGTCCAGGGATAATAAACACAGTGATGTCACAGTTCAGGAATAATAAACACAATGATGTCACAGTACAGGGATAATAAACACAGTGATGTCACAGTCAAGGGATAATAAACACAGTGATGTCACAGTACAGAGATAATAAACACAATGATGTCACAGTCAAGGGATAATAATCACAGTGATGTCACAGTACAGAGATAATAACACAGTGATGTCACAGTCAAGGGATAATAAACACAGTGTACAGAAAGTTAAAAAAAAAAATTAGACTTACCTTTTTCATAGCAGCAGGGCCAGCATCATCAGAGCAGGAGATCTTCTTCTCATGTCTGAAGGGGGCGGGGCCTATGCTGCCGGACCCGCCCCCTCCGAGACCTGAGGAGTGCCTGGGAGGTACGGAGAGCTGCAGGGGGGACAGGAGGGAGGATGGAAGAAGCAGACAACCGGTTTCGGCTGTCTGCTCCTTCCTGCAACAGGCAACTGTCTCTACGTCCTATGGACACAGAGACAGCTGCCAGAGGCCCGGGCCCCCCTTTCTTGACGAATCTGCCCGGGCCCCCCACAGCAGGTTCTGCTGTACCCCCCTGATGGCGGCCCTGATTACAGCACCGACCATGTGCGGTCTGCAAAATGCGGAATGCATATGGCTAGTATCCGTATTTTGCAAACGCACAATTTGCGGACCGCAAAACACTTACGGACGTCTGTATGGACCCTTAAGGACAGGATCACTTATATTTACATTTAGATTTTTATTCTAGAAGAAATGCTCTTTATGAAGGTTAGTTGGTGCACATAATAGAACACTTTTGCAGATGTGTACAACCTATTTTCTGTACTTTATACAGGTTCAGGGTCTATAACACATTTTTCTCCTAGAAATTGGCTAAAATGTTTCATACATACACTACAGTGAAAAAGTTTTAGGCAGATGTGGGAAAAATGCTGCAAAGTAAGAATGCTTTCAGAAATAGAAGTGTTAATAGTTTGTTTCTATCAATTAACAAAATAAAAAGTGAATGAACACAAGAGAACTAAATCATATCAATATTTGGTGTTCACAGCCTTTACCTTCAGAACAGCATCAGTTCTAGGAAGACTTGCACTCAGCTTTTGAAGGAATTTGTCAGGGAAGTTGTACCAAAAATCTTGGAGAACTAACCACAGATCTTCTGTAGATGTAGGCTTGCTCATATCCTTCTATCTCTTCATGTAATCCCAGACAGACTGGATGATGTTGAGATTGGGGCTCTGTGTGACCATTTCATCATTTCCAGGACTATTTTTTTAATTCTTTACACTGAAGATATTTCTTAATGACATTGGCTGGATGTTTGGAGTCGTCTCCAATCAGATGCCTCCCTGATGGTACAGCATGATGGATAATTATCTGTCTGTATTTCTCTGCATTGAGTGCAAAAGATGAAAGGCACATCACGCTTTGCAGCATTTTATCCACTTGTGCATAACATACTTCCGGCACTCTTCTCCATAAAAACAGATGCTTTATCTTTTCATATCATTTACATTAAAAAAAGCCATTCACTGCTACAAAAGTGATGATTAAAAAAAATGGACCTACATGTTTTAGATAACCACAAATGGATCCATATTTATGAGACCAGGAGTAAGGATATGTTATATGTTATGAGGAAGTACATTATGCACAATTTTAATTTATACAATTTTTTAAAAAAAGTAAAGAAAGAAAGTAAACTTAAAGGGGTTGTCCCATCACATACAATTGGGGCATCTCACTAGGATATGCCCCCATTGTCTGATAGGTTTGAGTCTCACCTCTGGGACCCCCACCTACAACGAGAACGGAGCGGGGAAATGAACGGATGGCGCACTGTACATGCGCAGCTGTCCTCCATTCATTTCAATGGGGCCGCCGAAAATAGGCGAGCACTGGCTCGGCCCCATAGAAATGAATGGGAGCAGGGGATGCGCGGTGCGCTCCCATTCACTTCTATGGGAGCAGCACTTGGTGATGGACGAACCCCGGGAAATCCGGGGTCCTCCAGCCACAGCTCTCCCTGCTCCATTCTTGTTGTAGGTGCGGGTCCCAGAGGTGGGACCCGCACCTATCGGACAATGGGGGCATATCCTAGCAATATGTCCCCATTGTCTATGATGGGAAGACGCCTTTAAAAAGGCTATCCTTTCTAGCTCACAGAGGGAGTCCTGAGGCAGATATCTGGTGTATTTGCTGCTGTATACCTTATGCTGCTTTCACACTTACGTTAGGTCCGGCAGGCTGTACCAGCAGGGGAACAGTCAAATACTCACGTCAGTGGCAAAATCATTCATCAGAAAAACAGGCAAAGGTCAGTGAGCCAGAGCAGTAAAGACACAGCTAGCTAGTGAGGCATTGAACACAGATCACAGGCACTTGTGGCCAGCTGGCACAGAGCCTGATTGGTCTGGACTCGTCATGGGAGCATAGACAGGTAAGTGCATGACAGCAGCTCTCACAGCCCCTTTAAAGAGCTCATTGTGGAGGTGTCAATCCCCCCCAATCCGAAATTGATGAGCTATCATCGTTCACATGGCCTAGGCACGGCTCAGCACAGCTCAGCCCCATAGAAATGAAAGGGGCTAGGCTGCCATACCAAGTACAGCCGCTATACAATGTACTCAAACCAAACAATAGCTGATCTTAGGGAGACCAACTACAAAAACACTGTGGAGCCTTATTTAAGAATCTCAACACAGCAATCCAAAGTGCAAAGCTCCCTGGGAAACAGTAATGTGCAAAATAACCGTGGAGCCCCAGTTATGGGTCTTCAACTCAATGGAAGCCAGATATCCCTAAAAGGAAGGAAAATCAAGCAAAGGGGTGTCCCCATTATAGGGGTCACCAGATCGGTTATTTTGCTATACAATGTATGGCCATTGCATTTTGTAACAGCTATATCTCCTGATGTAGTGGAGACAATGCTGTGATTCTGGCCTCATTTAAAAGCTTAGAATGCAAGCATTAAAACAAGACCATATCTTTAGCTGCTACCAATCACAAGACATGAGCAGCTATATTTATACTGACCCACAGTATAAAATTATTATGTGAAAGTCGTAAATAAATTCCTCAAAATAATGTTAAAAATTGCTGTGTTTTTATTTTTTCCCCTAAAAATAAAATAGTAAAACTCATGTAATACATTATATGTACCCCAGAATGATTCCTAAAAAAAAAACCTCAACTTATCCCGCAAAATGAACAAACATTTTTAGACTAAAAAATGTATGACTGCTGGTATAAAGAGGGAGGAAATGTTACTGGACCTTAAGGACCCAATATTGCGGAATAGATGCATCCCCATTCACCTCTATGGAAGCGGGGAGCCGCGGCTCCGCTGAAAAATATGAAGCATGTCCTATACTTGTCCGCATGCACGGACAAGTATAGGCATTTTGAATGGGGCCGACTGGCCAGTGTTCCGAGCAGTGCGGAACACACGCCGGGCGGCCCCCGTATTTTTGCGGGTCCGCAATAATACGGTCGTGTGAATGGGGCCTAAGGCTAAAAATAGTTATTTCATGAAGGTGTTAAAAATGCAGTTGTGTCCCCTGAGTCTACTTCAGACGTATATTAAAAATCTACAACAAAAAAGTAACATTTTAAAGAGGGTTTTTCCGATTTTAATCTGACTGTTGGGAGGTTAAACTACTTTAGATCTCCTATCTGCCAAGTCTATTTTCTATCTCTCCACTAGATGTCCTTCCAGATATAGCAAACACAGAGATACAGTGCAGCAAGTCAGCGACAAAGAGGATATTTCTGAGAAAGATAAACCTAAAAGGCTTCTGTAAGAAAGTTCCTTTCTCCATCTGAATTGCTTCATTGTATGTAAGTCTGACTGAGAAAACCAATAAGGAAGCTTTACCGTCCTATTCTCAAAAATGGTGTACTGTCAATTACCGACGGTTTATCTAAAATAAAATAACAAAACTTTATTTGAAATAATATAAAATAAAATAGACATTAATCCCTATAAAGTGTGGTAATGTATGTTCTCACTAATTATCGGGGTGAGAAGGAGAAAGATGTAGCACTGTTAATAGATATTCACAGTAATCTACATCATTCTCTTGGAGTGGTCTCCCTTATAGAGATCCCCTGATCTAATAAAACGCTTGAGTCTACCAAAGTGAGCTGGTCTTTTGTTTGTAGAGCAAATAACTGGTGGAAACCAATAGTAACGTGCTGATCAGGATACCCTAAGGAACGTTGTGACCTGCCTATTCAATAAGGACCAGGAAGGGTTCCTAGCGTACTGTGGTCCAAGTTCCCTACTGCCAGTAGTGTTACGATTGCTGTATACTGCCGTGGGATACCTGGACTAACAGTACTGACGCTAATCTATGCATGTCATTGTCCTACTCATAGAGGTTACCTCGATCTAGGTACATTTAGATCCCCTCCATAAGGTCCATAAAGTTGACCGTAGGAAAGGGGCCCTACCTAACAGTAAATCCACTGTCTGGCTAACTACTGCCCCCACTTGACACGTTTCTGAAAGAAAGTAACTTCTATCTCATCAGGAGTATGGGCTAGTGAGAAACAATGAAAGCGCCTAAATATGCAGAATATGCAGCCAAGCCAATATTGCGGAATAGATGCGGCCCCATTCACCTCTATGGAAGCGGGGAGCCGCGGCTCCGCTGAAAAATATGAAGCATGTCCTATACTTGTCCGCATGCACGGACAAATGCTTGGCTGCCATATCAATGCCATTATTCTGCAGACAGCTGTTTCGGGGTGATTGCCCCTCATCTGTGCAGGGCAGAGAGTACTGGCTTAACTGGGTGAGAGGCCTAAGTCATTATTTGGGGGTACTATTTCTCCCTGAAACAGGTGTCTGCAGATGAGAAAAACTGTACAACCACTAAGGCCCGGTTCTCTCTGATGTCCTGGATTCTGTTTTTACTGGGACCATGACTAATAGAATGGATCAGATCATGATCTAAAAATGAATGGATTAAGAGAGGTGGTAGTAAGCCCCATGGGGGAGTTTTATCAAAATCCTGGTGTAAAGGAAAATTGACCAATTGGCCCACAGTAACCAATCAGATTACACCTTTCATTTTATAAAAGTGGAATCTAATTGGTTGCTATGGGCAACTAAGCCAGTTTTCCTTTACACCGGTTTTGAATAATCGACCCCCATGTGTGTAGGGGGCCCCCAGCAGGTGAAGTGTGGTACTGCGGAGATACTTACCTCAGTTATAGTTCCAATCTGGCACTCAGGCAGGCAGGACTAGGACCACGTACATACAAGTTTCATATGGGTATGACTGCTTTGATTTGGTGCTAAGAACTCCCTGCACCACTCTGCCAGCCATGCTAGCCTAAAAAAACAACTAAAAAAAACTTGTACCACACAGTGACTCCTCTCGAAACCACTTCACTAAGGCCAATGGGTTACTCTACGGCAGACTCCATTGCCATGAACCCTACTTACAGGGCTGCAAACAGGGAGTCACTTGTCAGCCATGCATCATGTACAATTTGGTAGGAGACAACACCTTATAACAGTTCCCTAGTGGTATCACTTATGAAGCTTTTAGCCACTAGGAGTCCCCCCTCCCACAGGCCTTCAACTGGCTAATAAGTGAACAACCGCCATCTGCATCAGCATTACTATGGATATTTTTTTAAAGATACAGGCAGCACAAGTGAAATACAGACATACAATATAAGCAATAGTTACCCTTTCCCTCAATGAATCCGCCAAAAATGGAAAAAAAATACAGTTTAAATGCACAACTTAGAAACTGGGTCCATCTAGTCTGTCCTAATGCCCTCATATTATTACTTATCTTAGGATAGACATGTTTACCCCAGGCATGTGTAACTTCACTTACTGTAGATTTCTCAACCACGCCTGATGGGAGTGTGTTCCAGGCCTCTACTACTACTACTACTACTACTACTACTACTACTACTACTACTACTTATCAGTGTAAAAATATTTCCTGACACTGGTTCTGATCTTCCCCCCAACTGAATCAATTGTGTCCCCCTATAGAGATATAGATATAGATATATATATATATATGTATATGTATATATAAATGTCCCTCCTGAACCTTATTTATTCCATGTTGTCTATATCTTCTTGTAGGTGATGTCTCCAGAACTGGACACACTTTTCCAGATGAGATCTCACTAGCGCTCTATACAACGGGATCACAATCTCTTTATTCCTAATGGTTATACTTCTAGCTATACAGGAACGCATCTGACTTGCTTTCCCAGCCTCCTGCAGACATTGGTGACTCAGGACAAAAATCACAGAAAACAAATAATAATGCACTAACACAATAGGTGCAAGCATTATATATGGACTAAGCCTTCACTCTGATGTAATAAAATCTGAGACTCTCAGCCAATATATTTTGATCAAAACACATCTGTGCCACCTACCCCCACAGATGTGCAGGTCATCAGTATCTGTCTTCTTGTAGCTGGCCAAACACAGCGCCGTACATTGTACAGAGGTTGTGCTTGGTATCGCGCTCAGCCCTATTCACTTCAATGGGGCTGAGATGCTCCTAGGCCACGTGACCAATGAACGTGTCATTACTGACTTAGGAAAAGCTGAGAGAAGGCTGCGGTGCTCACAGGAGCCATCCGGTAGCACAGGCCCTATTCAGACAGCTGTAATGCTTCCACATTTTAACATTTTTATAAGGTTTCCTTTATTAGATACTTTTTCAGCATTTTAATGGCTTTTCAGTATATTAAATGGCTTTTTTGTAACATTTAATACATTTGGTTTTTTTTTCAAGCTTTATAGAGAAGCTTAATGGAAAGTCAGCAGAAAATACAATTAAAAAGCCGAAATAAACTTAGGTCGGGCTGTAATACACCAATATAGGGTCCATTTTTTGGTACATTTTGGCACAAAGCCTGTGTAACTGATCCCCTTTAGACAGTAGTAGTAAATCTGCCCCAGTTGGAGAAGGAGGCCTCATCATCTCAATGGAGTCCCAGAAACTTAAAAGGAACCTGCCAGCTGCACTATATAGTGTACTGACAGACCACTGATTTCAGCAGTCTGTCAATTCTGTGATGGCAGTCAGTACTTTTAGGCCTCATGCACACGTTCCGCTTTCTATCCTTTTTTCAGGATCCTTTTTTTCACGGATGCCTGTCCGTTCCGTTTTTCAGATCCTTTTTCACTGGTGCATGTCCCATTTTCATCCGTTTAAACGTGACGGATGGCTCCACTGAACTCTATAGGAGCGTCCGTGAAAACGGATGGAAACGGGTATGTATCCGTTTTCCATCCGTTTTCACGGATAGGTTGCTTGGAGACACAGAACCAGTCAGAACCAACCTAAACTAAAAAAAACGGATCCGTTTAAACGGATGGAAAACGGATGAAAAACGGATCCGTTTAAACGGATGGCAGTCCGCTTTAACGGATGAAAAGCGGATAAAAAACGGATTGAAAAATACGGACCGTAAAAACGGAACGGGTGCAGGCGGAACGTGTGCATGAGGACTTAGAGTACTGACATACTAAAGTCTGCACACAATGCGTGCTAGCACTGTGAGCAGGGGCGTAGCTAAAGGCTCATGGGCCCTGGTGCAAGACTTCAGCTTGGGCCCCCCTTACCTTAGTGCTCTGTGTGTCTTCTTATGCGGCACAAGGGTCTTTGGGCCCCCTCAGGCTCCTGGGCCCGGTAGCGACTGCTACCTCTGCGCCCCCTATAGCTACGCCCCTGACTGTGAGGGAGATGAGTTCGATGAGGCTCCCTGTCCCCCGCCTTCAGATGATGAATAAAAGGTTTCTTTCCTGTTGTGCGGAAAGAAAACTCCCACTCATCAGGCGGGGACAGCAAGCCTCATCAGACTCATCTCCCTCACAGTGCTGGCGCATGCTGCGGGGTTTATCATATCAGGACCGTTAGGATCAGGCATGGGATTCCCCCAGTTCCCTCCAGTTCTTCAGATCTGGTTGTTAAAATTACAACTGGATCAGACTACTGTGTTACTGGCTCAGTCCTGATCTGGTGCTCTGGCAGCGGCAGGGCAGCTGGAGATGTTCGCTTCCATTGCTTTGCGCGTTGCTGATAGTTTAGCTCCTTAGTTGGGTGGTATGTGTGTGTAGTGTATATATGGTGTATTTATAAGTATGTGTGTCGTGACGCTGCATGTCCGCCATTGAGTAGGGAACCTGTTGTTAAAAATTTGAATCCCACCCCTGCTTAGGATGCCTGCACACAATTGGGATTATGTGTGGTTTTTCCGCAAAGATTTTTTGTGGAAAAACCTACAGCTTAGCACAATACCAGCAAGGTGTTTGAGATCACACAAATCTCATTTACACTTTTCTTTTTTTTCCTTAGGTGCCAAAACTGACCTGTGTGTGGATTTTGAAATCTGCAGCAAGTCAATTGTTTGTTTTTCTTCTGCCAGTTTCACCATTTTCAATAGAAGGGTGAGATCTGCAGAAAATTGTCATCAAATTCACAGCAAATCTGAACAAAAAAAATGCGATAAATACTGGGGATTTATGTGCGTTTTTGGTGTAGATTTTCTGCACACAAATCTTTCCTGTGCGCAAGTACCCTTAGGTGCGGAAACTGAACTGCTGTGCAAATTTTGAAATCTGCTGTAAGTCAATTGTTGTTGTGGGTAATTTTGGTGCGCATTTCACCCTTCTCAATGAAAGGACAAGAAGATGTAGAAAATCTGCATCAAATCTGCATCAAAAACGGCGATAAATAGCATGGATTTAACTGTGTTTCTTTGTGCGGTTTTGGTGCAGACCGTGTGCAGGCACCCTAAAAGTGGTAACTGCCATCACATATATTTAAACTTTTTGATCTCATAGATTCTAACAGGTCTTCAGATTATGGCATAGAACGTTATAAAGAATGATGAAGTCTGATAAATCACATCCTTCTGCTCTATAGAACATGCTCTGTAGTGGTTTCTAGGGGAAACTTGACTTGTTGCTAAGCTATGGTGGCACTGGCCGACGTCTTACTGGTAAACACCGTGCTTAGTTTTGTCACAGCGCTCGTTGTTCGTATCCATGGTATTATACAGAGTTAAAACTTGTGACGTTTTGGGAAGTGGGCAGGAAGTGACTTACATCCGATTTAAGTCAAGTGCTACATTGCACGCCAGGCCTCTGTGTCTCCACCTTATCACCATCACAGCAGACATGCTGCGGTGCAGTGAATGTGAGCCGCTGGTGATTGGCACTGTAGTACTGTTTATTTTAGGGTCGCCATGATACAGTGTTATATAGACGATGTCCCTCCCATCATAAAGTAACAGTCTCAAGGTCTGCTTGTGTGTACTTATGATATTTAAAGGGAGTTTAGCAGAAGCTGTAAGAAGCCAAGGCACGCATGCGCGCTCCCGCTCCCTTCCGCTCTATGGGACTGCCAGAGAAAGCCGAGCGCTTGTACTTGTATCTCTGCCAGTCCTATGGATTTGAATGGAGTGGTGGACACTACATCCAAACAGGGGAACACGGGCCCCTTTTCTCATGATTAGCGATGATTCTATGGATAGTGGATAAGTCGTTAGACTGAGATAAATTAAAGGAGATGTCACATTACGAGTTGTTTAAATCAGCCAGACAACCCCTTTAAGTTATGGCATGACTCATGTCAAAATGGAAATCAGACATAATTTAGTACATGACAATACCTTTCTAAAAAAACTAGAACCGGCCCTGTACCTCACATGAATCCAGAGATCTCCACATTCATTGCTCTGATAGATTATCTTTGGCCTGGCAGCTGAGGAGACGTGTCCTTTCTGCTTCAGCTCTCTTCCTGTAACTGCCACAGCTTCTAACAGAACATATAGCTGGTGTCAGTTGAGGATTTTAACTGAGCAACCCTGCCGAGCCTAAGTACAAGCCATCACTTAAAAAAGGCTGGCAAACCCCTTTAACTAATAATATGACAGAATTAATTTTCAGTCGCGGATTCTGGTCAATAATCTATACAAATTAACAGTAAGATATTGAATCATGCTGATGAAATATAATTCAGTGTTTGCACATGTGTCATTTACAGGAACTCGCTGTAATCAGCCATTCAGAAATGCAGAAGACCTGATGTTGTGGCTACACCGTACATGGCGGTTATTGCTGCGGGGTTCTTAGTATAAGGCACAGATGACATTATGATGAGCTGTACATCTGTATTGCAGTCTTATGTCAGTACGTTTCCTCTCATTACAGTAGTACAGCCTTCCCGATCATGATAGTGGGACATAAATAAGTAATCATTCTATATATAGTTGTGCAGTGAAGCTCATTAGAAAGCAGGATTGTTCAGACCAATCTACTCTGATATATAGGTAAGCAGTTTTACTAAATCCCAGCAGGCAGCACTTGTCATCTGGAGAGCTCATTAACGGTGGCAGAAAACATACCGTCCGACATCACTATGGTAAGAAGGTACCCATCCCCCTGCGTCCAAAACAACATTTCTGCCTTCTCCCCTTTACCTGCATGGCATTTGTGCCACCTTTCCATTACTGCCACAATGAAATGTGTCTCTTATATGGCAGCTTTAGGCTGTGTTCACACCTGCATTCATTCCTTTATTGTCCAATTTCTGTTGCTTTTGACAGCTACTCCATTAATAAAAAGCAAACCCAATGTAAGGGTCCCTTTACATGGCAGAGTGCATAATTTCCCGACAATCTGCTGCTTGATGGTGTAGGATGGGGAGGAATGATCACTAATGGGGAGGAATGATCGCTAATGCCATCGCTCTTCCCCATAATGACTTGTTTCCTGGCAGCAGGTCGTGTTTACACATAACGATCTGCTGTCGGAAAACAAGGTTTTTACTCATTCATTGGGTAATCAGAGGTGCATTTTCACCGCCAGATCATCACTAAAGGACCTATTACATGGGCTAACGAGCATTCATATGAACACTCATTAGCGATCATCCCACAGTGTGACACTGCTGCCGATTAACGCTCGTTCGGGTAACCGGGATCTTTTAACACGTTAAAAAATCCTGTTTGCCGGCATGTCATAGGCGCTCTGCTGCCGGCAAACAGACAGTATAGGGACGAGAAGTGCATTAGCGATCAAGCGTCCCTATACTGAGGGGGGGATTGCTGCATGTTATAGGAGCGGTCTCCTCCTCTAGCGAGCAGGTGATTGATGGGAGAGAACGCTTCCCGTCCGACAATTGTCTGCTCTATCTGCCCGTGTAATAAGGGCCTTAACGAGTTTTACTATGAATACTCGTTAGCGATGATCTATGCGATTCTTGGCCCGTGTAAAGGGCCCTTAAGTCAATAGAGGTAGTAAAAAACCCCAGATCCTAATCCATGCTAAAGCTGGATTTACATAGGCCGACTGAGTGGCCGATTGTCGGTAAGGAAGCGTTCCTTCCCAATAGTTGGCTGCTCGTTCAGTGAAGGAGACCACGCATTTACATTCAGTGATCTCCTTCACTGTATGAGGACAAGTGATAGCTATAGCAATCCCTCGTCCTCATACAGAATCATGGTTTCTGGGCAGCAGATCACTGTTTAGACCGCACGATCTGCTGCCCAGAAGCCATGATTGGGGGTGTCTGCATGAACGTCAGGATCCCCTGCTGAACGAACGTTTCACTCATTCATCAGGTGATCTGCGGCACATTAACATGACAGATTCTGGGGCCATGTAAATGTACCTTTACAGATCATGATAGATCTGTCAGCTTGATCAAAACGCATCCATCATGTCAGACAGGAATCTTGTAGAAATGGAATTCATGTGAACAGAACCCAAGATATCCAATGCCCCAATATAAATGGCAAATTTAAACTGACTTGACAAGAACTTGGAGTAAAGTCATTTAAGCATGTTCTAAAGTCAAGAAAGGATATGGAGTTGATCAAGTCATGAATGGTCTTCACCTACAACTGAAAATAGTTTTTTTTCCACACCAGGATCTTCTTAGGGAAATAAAGAAGATCATTGGCATTAGGGTCACAATGTGATGAACTACAACTAGTAAGATGATGTCCTTCCTTTAACCAAACTGTCTGTCTGTATATATATAGGACGTTGGCTTCTCTGGTTGACTCCTAGGCATGTCCTTTTTCTCTGTGGTAATAGTTCATCATTGTGAAATTCTTCAGCTCTTTGAACCTCTGCTTCTTTCCTCCCAGCACCCGGCTAAGAGTTTTAGCAGCTGTTCTCTTTTGTTTTCCAAGAAGAACATTCCTGAGACGTGGACAGGAACCAGCCCAGCATGGACCTGGACAACTTGCCAAGAACATGAGCAGAAAGTGGCATGTCTGTGTGCACTTGAAGACTTCCTCCACCTCCCGACTATAATCTCAGCATGTTACAAAGACCTGGTGCGTGTACAGCAAACCACAGGGTTTCCCCATCACATAGCTGGGCTGTCATAGAACTGTGACAGACATTTCATTCAAAGCCGTGTCACCAAGGGAGCTGGACTGATTACCGTGCACACTGAGGACCCTTAAGGGACAATTCTTCTAATGAACAGGTAAAGCAACCTCAATGCTCCTCAAATTTTACAATCTACAGTATATCTGTCTTTAGAAACTTTTTAGAAAATTTAGAGATGACCTTTAATGGTTTGTTCAGTTTAACAATACTAGTGATGTGTGCATGATTCTGGGCACTTTGAGTTTAATTAGCCAAACCTAATCTGTAGATACGGCTATAGCTCAGATGAAAAGCCATGACCAGCTTATGTCTTGTCTATACAACATAGAGGGATATATGACTTTATGGGACATGCTTCATGTGGAGGAGGATCACAAGTGACCAGTGCTGGATTAAAGTTGGTGGCGACCCCTGAGCAAATAAAATTAGTAAGCGCCTTCCCCAGTACATTCCATACTGGCCTACATTACCTTATGTCAGTGCACCTAGACGTGGTTGTAAACTGTGCCATTATTTGTCACAAATTGGCATAATTTGGTGTAAACTGGTGCATTTTTGGTAGAGTTTCCACATGTTGTTCTTCAGCTCAGCAAGGGATTTGGCTTTGAAAAGGGATGTGGCTTTGTGTGAAAGGGGTCATGGCCTAAAATGCGATTTTTTGTGACAAAATTACATACAATTCAGTCTCAAAGTAAGCCGAGTTAGACAAAATCGCCTAGCTGTGCACCACATTTATCATCCAGCCGGAGCTCCTGTGGTGAAGGTCCAGGCAGCCAGTCTAAGTTCTGCCCCCAACGTGTGGACAGCTCTAGATAGAAGAAGTGTAAAGCAGGTGGATGGCCACACTAGTTGCTTAAGGAGAAAAATGATTAATGAATCTGCCTTCAGCCACAATGCAAGGTATCCGTGTGTTGCCTTACTAAAGTGTCTGGGACTCTCTGCACTGAATGCTAACCAACCCCATCACTCAAGAGCAGAGGGGAAGGGTTGGTGCAAACTTACTGCAAAAAGCCCAGGAAACTTTGGTCAGGAATCTAATATGACCATCCACCTATCTGTTTTTACTCTTTAACACCCGCATTTGCCTCTCTTCTATGCCAGAACAGCCTGCCGGAGTTCTCCGAATCCAGTATTGCCCAATAGCACCGCCTGTTCCTATTGACAATTATGGGTTCTGGCAGAAATCTGGTCGTTACCTGGCAAAAATGCTGCACGCAGCGTCTGGCCCATTCCTGCCATTCTCTGCCGGACCAGCCAGCCAGAGGTGTGAAACTAGCCTAACCTGTCTATAGCTGTCAGTAGTTTTGAGGGGTCAAACTGCTGACAGACTCCCCTTTATTTTTGCTCTTTAGCACCAACACACATGAAAAACATTCAAATAAACCCCTGCCCGTCTGGGCTCTACCTAATACACTTGATGTCTCTATCTCACCTATAGAACACCATTCACACACGGTATTAGATGCGGCTTCCTCAGTCATACGGTCCAGCAGCCTCCTGGCTGTGACCTCACCAGCACCTTTGGGGGGAGATGGTCCAGTAGTCCTCCTGACTCTGACTGTGCAACCCTCTATCCATAGGCGTCGCTGGGCCCCCCAAACTTCAGACTATACAAAGCCTTGGGGCCCCTCAGCCCTCCTGACTGAGACCACACAGAGCCTCCGCAGGCTCCAACCTTTCAGGCTTCCTCAGCCTTTTCTCTCTCTCTCCAGACATCACTCAGAGGGTTTTTTTTATCCCCCCTTGATTAGAGCAGGCCTCACCTGCGATCACCGTGGGTTCAAAGTAATCTCGGTGGTGGATTAGGGGTGTGGACTGGAAAACTCCCACTACCAACCTGTCTCCAAGTCCAAGAAATCCAGCCCATGTCACTTTAACAAAAATCTCCAGCAAGCTATGCCTTACTGAAGCAGCACCATTTCTGGATTTCAGTTATCTCACCCAGCTAAACTTAAAGGGGTTGTCCGGGTTCAGAGAAGAACCCGGACATACCTGCAATTTCACCCAGGCAGCCTGCCTGAAGAGGACATCGGAGCATCTCATGCTCCGATGCCCCCCCTTGCCCTGCGCTAGATCGCGCAGGGCAAGGTCTCTTGTTTTGAAAAATACTCGCTGCCGGGCGGGTACTTCCGCCCGGCAGTGAGTTCGGTGACGTCACCGGCCTTAATGGGCCGGCTTTAGCGCTGCCCTAGCCGTTTTTACTGGCTAGGGCAGCGCTGAAGCCTGTCCATCAGCGCCGATGACGTCACCGACTCACTGCCGGGCGGAAGCCTCTGCCCGGCAGGGACCGGTACGTCACCGGAACCCGGCGAAATTCCTTTGCCCTGCGCTAATTAGCGCAGGGCAAAGGAGGGCATCGGAGCATAGGATGCTCCGATGCCCTCTTCAGGCGGGCTGCCTGGGTGAAATTGCAGGTATGTCCGGGTTCTTCTCTGAACCCGGACAACCCCTTTAACAACGGGTGAGATACACACCTCCACCATACATCTACTATGCACTTTACTGTACACATCACCACATTATATATAAGAATATATCCTTATAGTATGTGCTGACATCAGGAAACTACTTTACTGTGATCCCAGGACAGTAAGTACTCCCGACAATGTCCAGTTTCGGCATGCTGCCTTACTTATCCCCTAGGGTTAATGAGTACATGCTGCTGCTCGCATGTTCTTCCACTACATGTTTCATAGGAGACTGTATTTGACCATTCTGTTACCATTTACTGGTAGCATAGCATTTCATCATCCACATGATTGATGATGCAGGTACTGTATATGTAAATGTCCTGATTATTATATATAAAAGGGTTGTGCCCAGGGCTGTGGAGTCGGAGTCGGGAGTCGGTCACCATTTTGGTGGAGTCGGAGTCGGTATAAAATGGACTGACTCCGACTCCTAAAATATATAATGAATTAGTACATTTAGTTCAGTGCTGAATATATTTTTAACAGAATTTGTGAAATGATGAAATGTCCTATAAATGTCTGTTCTATTCCTGATCTAAGGATTTAGGCTTTTAGTTGAGGTGACTGTGTACTGCCCTTTATGTCCAGTGCATGTTCTCTCTGTATGCTTTATGTTTCCTCTGAGCTCATGTTTGGAGAGGTAAGCTGCTCTCATGGCTTCTATCTGCTGATGTAAAACACCTAGAGCCTTATGTATGAAAACTGTCTAGGTGTAGAAGTTTCTTTGTTGCCCATAGCAACCAATCAGAGCTCCCCTTTCATTTCATATAGTGCTCTGGAGAAATGAAAGGGGAGCTCTGATAGGTTGCTATGGGCAACAAAAAAAGTCTTAGACCTAGACGGTTTTCATACATCAGGCCCAGAGGCGTAGCTACTGGGGGGAGAGGGGGGGGGGGGTAGGGGAGGCGATGCTCTGGGCCCAATACCTGTGGGGGGGCCCAGCAGGGAATACAAGTGAGCGCTTCAATTATGGAGTCTGATGGGGGCACATTAAGCCGATCTGAGGTCTGATGGGGGCACATTCTGATGATCTGAGGTCTGATGGGGGCACATTCAGCTGATCTGAGGTCTGATGAGGGCACATTCTGCTGATCTGAGGTATGATGGGGGCACATTCTGCTGATCTGAGGTCTGATGGGGGCACAATACGCTGATCTGAGGTCTGATGGGGGCACATTAAGCCGATCTAAGGTCTGATGGGGGCAAGGGACTGTTAGTTTAGTGATGTAAAAGCTGGGGACAGATTTCCTTTAACATAGGAGTCCCCTTTTTTACTCCTATTAATCCTATATTTTACTGCATTATGTGGTAGAGTATTTAGAGTAGGGTATGTAGAAAGTCTATTGTACTGTACTTAACAGCATAGATGATCTAGCAGTTTATATAGTCATCTTGCTAATACAGTATTATAACCACAACTAGTAGTATGTGCCTGTGAAGTTGGAACGTGCGTTTGGGAAGCCAATAAGTGGGGGGCCCACTCAAGTATGTTTTGCCCCTCCATGTGCTGAACCTCTAGCTACGCCACTGATTAGGCCCTAAGTGAGCTGTACCCAGAGAAGCCTGATAGATTACAAACTGTTTTTGTCATGACTTATCTCTACTATTGATTTTATGCAAATTTGTTTAAAGTTATCACTTAAACATGCTCCATGTATGAGGGAGTAGGAGTCGGAGTCGGGAGTCGGAGTCGAGGTGAGGGGAAATTGAGGAGTCGGAGTCGGAGTTGGAGTCGGAGCTTTGGCTTACCGACTCCACAGCCCTGGTTGTGCCAAACTTATAAGTTCCTGTACAGAATGATAGGGGTAACTTATAAACTTAGTGCAACCCCAATAAGTATAAGGCACTTTTATATTACAAAATACAAATGACAGGATGGGTCCATTCGTGTATATAAAATACATGTATATGCTCAAAAATGCAAGCTGACATGTAGAGATGTAAAATAATTTTATAGATCCTTTATGGTTATGGTTTTCGATCCACCTGAAGTTGTTGTGTGCAAGTTTCCCATTATAATACCTGTGTCCTAGTCAACCCCTTTTACATAGATGGAGCACATACAGTGATCCCTCAAGATACAATGGCCTCAGGATACAATATTTTCAACATACAATGGTCTTATCTGACCCATCGTAAGTTGAAACTAGACTCAAGATACAATGTCTCGGTCCACCCAACCAAGGCCACTTCTCTGGTAAAATATCTGGATTAGTTGCTAGTTATCAGCTATTCCTGACTTCATAAACATACACACACATATAGACATACAAACACACATACATACTTACATGCTCTCCGGCAGGTCTTCGGAGCGTCAGAGGGACAGGACGGCTCACACAGGTCACGATTCCGCACAGCGCCCTCTGCTGGGAGCCTGGTGGAATCATGACGATTCCACCAGGCGCCCAGCAGAGGGCGCTGTGCGGAATCGTGACCTGTGTGAGCCCTCCTGTCCCAGACGCTCCGAAGACCTGCCGGGGAGCATGTAAGTATGTATGTGTGTTTGTATGTCTATATGTGTGTGTATGTTTATGTGTGTGTCTGTGTCTGTATGTGTCTATGTGTAGCCGGATCCGTAATGGACTCCATTGAAAGTCAATGGAGGGCGGATCCGGTTACCATTATGGTCACACCAGACGGATCCACCCCCATTGACTTGCATTGGGGGTCATTCCGGATCCGTCTTGGTGCGGATGCCTGGACCGGAGAGCAAACCGCAGCATGCTGCGGTTTGTTCTCCGGTCTGAAGACGGAACGGAATGCTTTCAGGAGCATTCCGTTGTCTTCAGTTCAGTTTTGTCCCCATTGACAATGAATGGGGACAAAACTGAAGCGTTTTATTCCGGTATTGAGCCCCTATGACGGAACTCAATACCGGAATTTTAAAACGCTAGTGTGAAAGTAGCCTTATATGTAAGGGCTTGTTTTATCTGCCTTAGTTATCTGCTTATTTTTCTTAAATCTTCATTTTCTGTCATCTTGGATGACATTTTGAGTTTTTATAGGGGTTCTCCAGGAAAATAAAATGTCTGAAAATACTTAAAGAAGAACTCCCGCAAAAATTTTTATTCTCTGACCTGTTAGAAAGGTTCATGATATAATCTGTAGTGATTGTCATTTTCTTATCAGTGACTGTTTCTGTGAGTAAAAACCTCTCTTCTTATTGTAGCTGGGTCATGTGACCAACTCCCTGACCTCCAACTGACCCAGGACAGGAAGCCAGTAACTGCTCTATTCATTCCTATGGGAGCCTCACTTTCAGTCTCATAGGAATACATAGAGAATTAGACTTCCTGTCCACACATTAGTCTATGTGTGAGTTGGTGGGTCTAATTGCTGGTCACATGACACAGATTAGAAACTTTAGGATGATATAAGTTAAAAATTCAGACACTGGTAAGAGTCAGGAGTTCTTCTTTAAATATGACTGTATTATAAATACATTACCAAATACCTTTCATTAGCTATAACGGCTCGTTTTGTCTGCGGAGCAATCATGAGGAGAAATAAAATGGCTGCTGTCCTGTTAGTGCACACAAAACCTGTCCTAATCACACAGGACAAGTTACTTTACAATAATGAGGTAAAGAGCTGCCTCATCCTCCTCTGTACTCTGCTTGTCAGGGATTATGATCTTGAATACAGTTTAATATGATCTTCAGCTGAATCTCTGTAGGAATGGAGTTTATGAGGAGACATGAAGTAAAGAGCGGAGGTGGGGATGTGGCTGATGAGCAGCAGCACTTCTATGTAGTCCCCATTACCACAGTCATTTCTGTCTGTCCTCTCTGTACTTCATGTCTCCTCATGAACTCCATTCTTACAGAGATTCATCTGAATATCTTATCATCTGTATTCAGGATCATAATCCCTGACAAGCAGAGCACAGCTGTTAGCTTGATATAAATCTAGCAGAGCAATGAATGGGGAGATCTCTGGATCCATGTGAGGTGAGGCTGGTTCTAGCTTTGTTAGAAAGAGGGTCTGCCGTACTATGTCTATATCTGTTTTTCATTTTTTACATTATTCACGGGATAACCCCTTTAAGTCAGTTGTAAGTGGTAAGAAGAATCCTTTGTTCTACGGGAGATATGTTTTTGCTAAGGCCAATGCGCAAAAGTTTATATTTTCAGTTTGGATTTTTTTCAGTCGTTTTTAGGTCCTCTGGTTGAAAGCCATTCATACCAAATAACAGATCTGCTTCTCATCAATGGAAACCTAGACCAGACCGCAGATAATGGCAGAGACTGGTGTAATTTTAATGGAACGATATTGTCCAAAATGAAAACCTTCTCGAACCAAACATGTACGACAAGCCATAAAAGAAAACGTCATCCAAAATCCCCAATGTATGGCCAGCTTATTCTATAGGAAGGCATCTCAAGGCAGGAGTCCTTAATCATTTTTGATGTTGGCGGAACGTGAATTGATGTTAAGGCTATTTTAATAAAAGAGCTCAATAGCAAATAATTTCACAGCAGTCTCCACTATCACGGCATGCCAGCTTGAATATTAGCAATGTACTCCGGTGAGCTCCAATTTCTTTCTACCATTGGCTGCGTACGATACAACATTTTACCCTAGCGGTGTGCTCATTGTAGCAGCAAGCTCATTGAAATATATTACATTTAGTCCATGCAATTTGTAAGAAGTGACACTAACACAGTTTGCTTTAGAGAAGCATTAGATGCTGCATTTACTTTCTGCAATTATATAAGATAAAATATGTCTTATGACGGTAACAAGTCATAATTTTGTAGACATAAACCCTGCGAGCCCAGGGACTGTGCAAACATCAGTAATATGTACGTCATTTCTCCACGCCTGGATAAATCCTGAATGTGTTTGTACAGTCATGGCCGTATCCATCCCTGCCGTACGCTATACAATTCACAGGGATTAGTTCTATAGTAGGGGTTGGATGGAGGTGAGGGAAGTGCAAACCACCAGCTCTTCCAATGTTCCTCCCTCGTCATAGCCTTTCACTAAGGGTGCATTCACATGACCGTATAAATAGATCCGCGTCCGTTCCGCAGTTTTGTGGAACGGGTGTGGACCCATTCATTTCAATGGGGCCGCAAAAGATACAGACAGCACACTGTGTGCTGTCTGCATCCGTTGTCCCGTTCCACGGTGCCGCAAAAAAAAAAAAAATAGAGCTTGTCCTATTCTTGTCCGCAACTACAGACAAGAATAGCCATTTTCTGTATAACACTGGTCATGTGTGGTCCGCAAATTGAGGAACGCACATGGCCAGTATCCGTATTTTGTAGATCCGCAATTTGCGGACCGCAAAACACTTAGGCCCCATTCACACGACCGTATGTATTCCGTGATCCGTATAAAAACGGAACGGAAAACATACGGAAAGTCTTCCGTAGTGTTCCGCATTTTTGCGGACCCATTGACTTTTAATGGGGCTACGGACGTGATTTGCGGCCAAGTATAGGACATGTTTCCTTTTTTTTGCGGGAGAACTTCCGTAATATACGGATATTGAATGCACACGGTGTGCATTCCGCTTTTTTTTTTCTCCTATGGAAAAATGAATGGGTCCGTATGGTTCCGCATCTTATCTGCAAAAATGCGGATAAGATACGGAAATGAACATACGGTCGTGTGAATGGGGCCTTACAGTCGTGTGAATGTAGTCTAAATAAGACAATCATTACATCTCAAATTTTCTGCAGCTACCTTGGAACTAGGGTGGTAACGAGTTTTAAATTTTCTATACCCAATCGATACTTTTGTACACAGATCGGTTCGATACCGGGATTCACTATTTTCCGCTACTGTGCAGCCTAGTATCTGTTAGAGAACATGGTACGCGCCGCACAGTGGAGAAGGAGGGAGTCTCTCCCCACTGTGACACGGGTGCCACTGACCACCAATGAGGAGATAGTACTGAGGAGAGGAGGGGGCTGTGACCACTGCGCCACCAATAAGAGCATAATACTGAGGAGGAGAGGAGGGCCACTGTGCCACCAATGAATGTAATTTACCCCTAAATACAAATGTAAGCTGCGGGTGCCGGCCGTATCACATACATGGCACCCGGCCTCAATGACAGGACGCCGCAATTAACCTCTCAGGTGCCGAGTATTATAATCATTGGTCGTGCAGTGCGCCCCCACTCCCCACTCCAGTATTTTCTTCACTGGTGACAGTGGTCACAGGGCCCCCCCCCCTCCCTCCTCTTCATTGGTGGCAGTAGCAGGTCCGATCAGAGCCCCAGCAGTGTAATCGCAGGACTCCAATCTGTTACCATGGCAACCAGGACGCTACTGAAGCCCTGGCTGCCATGGTAAGCTCTCTGCTGCTGTCTGCACAAAGCACAGGGCAGCAGGGACAGTGAAAAATCCTATTCACCCTAATAGATCTCTAGGACAAGAGTTCTCAGGGGGCTAAAGTAAAAAAACAAACAAAAAAAAACAAACAAAAAAAAAAACTCCACCAAAATATGAAGAGTTTAAATCTCCACCTTTCCCAATTTTATATAAACAATAAAAAATAAATATATAAGGTATCGCCGCAACTGAAAAAGTCCAAACTATTAAAATATGAAAAAATCTCCAATGCGGTGAATTCCGTAACAGAAAAAAATAAAAACGCGATTTGCCATTTTTTAGTCACCTTGTGCGCCCAAAAAATAGGTTAGGACTGTTCTATTATGGGCCAGACGTTCCATAAAATGCGGAATGCACACGGCCTTTTTGTGTTATTTTTTTTTTTGTGGTATTGAATGGTATCGAGTATCGCAATACTTTTTTATGGTATGGAAATCGAATCAAAATTTTGGTATCATGACAACCCTACTTGGAACATGTATATGGGGCCCATATGGCTGTGGGCATCACATGAGGATCCTCCATTTGGCTCCTGTGGAAAATGACCCCATTTGGTGCTGACTTGAGAGCCCATTACTTACAGCTAGGGTCCTCGACTCACAGGCCGATTCCCACATAACATACTTGTTCTCATTGTCCTGTGTGTGAAGTGACTTTACAAGGCAAGTAAAAGCTGACGTGCTCGTGTTCTGTATGGATGGAAGTGTAGGCACTCAGCCATGTTCTTTTTGGCGGGACCAAGGAAATCCAGTGATACACTGACGAGAAGCTGATTATATTATATACCCCCAAGGATTGTCTTTTTTACAAGCCCCCTTCAGTAAAGAGAACCATGAACCCCCCTCTGGAAGTAAATAGCACTGTTGGGTCGACCCTCATGAGAACCGAACAATGCTACAGAGGAAATGCAGAATTACATGGAACCCATTGAAATGAATAGGAGACCATAGATAGTACAGGTGAAGAAAGACACAGTCCATCAAGTTTGACCAAGGGAATGTGAATTTTAGGAAAGGAAGTGAGACTCAGACTTCTGCACATTTTCATAAGCAGTAATGTTATTTCATTTTAGGAATTCATCTAAAGCCTTTTTAAAACCGCCCACTGTTCTTGCTGTGACCACGTCCTGAGGAAGTCTATTCCACAGATTCACACTAAAGAAGCCTTGACACTTCTGGAGACTGAACTTTTTCTTCTCCAGTCGGAGGCAGTGCCCTCTTGTCTTTTGAGGGCATTTTACAGGGAACAGTTTTTCTCTGCATTTTTTTGTACAACCCATCTGTATATTTGTACAGGTTAATCATGTAGTCTCTTCTCAAGACTAAATAAATGTAATTCTTTTAATCTTTCTTCATAACTAATACCTCCATGCCCATTATCAGTTTAGTTGCTCTCCTCTGTACTTTTTCCAGCTCCAGGGCATCCTTTCTATGGACTGGTGCCTAGAACTGAACTGCATATTCCAGATGAGGCCGCACCAATGCTTTGTAAAGTGGTAATATTACATCCCTGCCCCGCGAGTTCATGCCTCGTATATCCTGGTAGCTTTAGAAGCAGCTGATTGACATTGTGCTGTTATGTAATCTATGGTCTACAAGGACACCCAAATCCTTCTCTATAAGTGACTCTCCCAGTGTTACATCCCCTAGGACATATGATGCACAGAGATTATTACTACCAAGGTGCATAACTTTACATTTATCCACATTGAACCTCATTTGCCAAGTTGATGCCCAATCACTCAGAGTGTCCAAGTCAGATTGTATTTTATGGACATCTTCCATATATGCATTGTTGTGATGAATCCACCAGATTCATGCTTTCCAGTGTCTTCAGTGACATCTTCATGACATCCTTGTGCCCTAACAGGATACTGAACATTTAGGAAACATCCACATGGGGCTGATGTTTTACATGCAAATACATTGCAAAGGTTGAAATCCACAGTGCAAATCTGCTTCGGTTGTGACTAGTGCCTCGGAACCGAAGACGAACTCGGATTCAAGTTTTAAAGTGGTTTTCCACTTGAAAAATCAATTACCGAAGTTATTCAATGAAGTCACGCACATCTTCACCAATAACTAACTTTGCCTCATCGGAGCCCGTACATTTTAATGCTGTACGGAGACGGATCTCCATACAGTATTGTTTTATGGTTTGGAAAAACTCTCTTCGCTCAACACTAGTCTAAACGATGGACGAGCACTCAGGGGCACTAGTATGGACAGTCATGTGATAAATGTATGCACCATGGGTGGTATTATGCGCATGTGACATTATCTGGGTGTTGTATAACACTATTTATATGGGCACTAGGTAGCATTATCTGGGTGATGGCTATCACTAGTTATATGGGCACTATGTGGCATTATCTGGGTATTGCATAACACTATGTATATGGGCACTAGGTAGCATTATCTGGGTGATGGTTAACACTATGGGGGAGATTTATCAAAACTGGTCTAAAGGAAATCTAGCCTAGTTGCCCATAGCAACCATTTTTCTCCTTTCATTTTTCAGAGCTCCTTAGGAAAATGAAAGGTGGAATCTAATTGGTTGCTATGGGCAACTAAGGCAGTTTTCCTTTAGGCCAGTCATGATAACTCTCCCCCATCGTGTGGTGTTGTAGACCACTAATGTATGGGCACTGTGTGACACTTAAAGGGGTTGTCTCACTTCAGCTACGTGTAGAAAAAGTTAATCCAAGGCACTTCCTAACAGGGGCGGACTGGCTATAGAACTTGCAGGGAACTTTCCTGGTGGGCCAATGCCCAGGGGCCACTCTGGGGCAGCAGTATTTTATGCTGCACTTAAAGTACTGTTGGCCCCTCATACTTCTGTTCTCCTCGCCTACTTTTTTTGCTCCACCTTCTGTCAATCTGAACCTGCCTACAATATGGGGCCACTTCAAGTTACCAGTCCACCCCTGCTTACTGAGTGTTGTTTCACATTTGCATTAAAACAGATCCGGTAGGCTGTTCTGGCCGTGAGTAGGCTGCAGGATCCGTGACTACCGGACGCTACTGAGGTTCTGTCCAGCTCCATTTACTATCATGGGGATGTGGGAATCGGCATGTGAGCCACAGACCCTAGCTGTAAGTAATGCTGAGGGGCGGCCGGACAAATACCACTGTGCGTGGCATATTTGATGGGCTGTGGCCAGATCTCCGTCAGTCCCCATTATAGTGAATAGGTCCGGACAGAACCTCGGCAGTGTATGGTGGCATTCAATATTCATGGATCCAGCAAGCTGTTTCCTGACGGATCTGTTTTAATGCAAGTGTAAAACAAGCCTAATGTATTGTGATTGTCCATATTGCCTCCTTTGCTGGCTGGATTGATTTTTCCATCACATTATACACTGCTTGTTTCCATGGTTACGACCACCACTGATGGATTGCAGGGTGGTTGTAACCATGGAAATGAGCAGTGTATCATGTGATGGAAAAATGAACCAGGCCAGCAAAGGAGGCAATATGGACAATCACAATACATTAGTAAATGCCTTGTATTAAGTTTCTCTACATGATAAATGCCCCTGGGCGTCCCCCCTGTGCTGCTATCCGGGTATTGTAGCACATATTCTAAATGTACACTAAGCAGAGCCCGTGGCAATATCAGTGATGAGGGTCAGGCAGACTCCGCGCGGTGCTCAGCTCTTCTATAGACACCGGGCACCACAACTCAGCTCTCCACACACAGAACAATGACGTCGTTCAGGAACTCTGAGCCACGTGTCTCGTCACGTGCCGCGGTTTCCCCCGCCCACCACTGGTCCAAACACAAGATGGCGGGGGGAGGCGGCGGGAGAAGCTGATCACCGGGAGAACACCCGGGAAAGGTAAGAACGCTTAGCATGCTGGGAGAAGGGGGAGGGAGCAATGCTGTGTTCGGTGTGTGCGGGGGGAGGGGTACAGGTAATTATAATGATATAAGAGAAGAGGGAGGAGGAGGCGGCAGATAACGGGACTTGTGGTGACCTGTCACTGCTCTGACATCTCTATGATAGGCGCCGCAGGTCCTCCCTCCCCGACACAGTCCTGTACGGCCGCTCACAGCCCTAATGTACTGCGGCTCCGACATCGTGACTGCCCGCTGTGAGGATGCGCCTGTCATCATCCTGTGTGTCCCCGGCGGCCGCACCGCTCACCTACTGCTGAGTGCGGGATCGATGCTGGGGTTACCCACTGGATTTACTGGGGATGCTGGGGTTACCCACTGGATTTACTGGGGATGCTGGGGTTACCCACTGGATTTACTGGGGATGCTGGGGTTACCCACTGGATTTACTGGGGATGCTGGGGTTACCCACTGGATTTACTGGGGATGCTGGGGTTATCCACTGGATTTACTGGGGATGCTGGGGTTACCCACAGTATATGCTGGGGTTATCCACTGGATTTACTGGGGTTAACCCACTGGATTTGCTGGGGTTAACCCACTGGATTTGCTGGGGTTAACCCACTGGATTTGCTGGGGTTAACCCACTGGATTTGCTGGGGTTAACCCACTGGATTTGCTGGGGTTAACCCACTGGATTTGCTGGGGTTAACCCACTGGATTTGCTGGGGTTACCCACTGGATTTGCTGGGGTTACCCACTGGATTTGCTGGGGTTACCCACTGGATTTACTGGGGAGGCTGGGGTTACACACAGTATATGCTGGGGGATGCTCAGGGTTATGCTGGATTTGCTGGTTATGTCCTCGATCTGCTGGGTTTACACACTTGATCCCCTGGAGATGCTGGGGCTACCCGTAGGATTTACTGGGTTACACACTGGGGTTACGTCCTGGAGATGCTGGGGATACACACTGGATCTCCTGGGGATGCTGGGGGTTACCCTCATGATTTACTGGGTGATGACTGGGGTTACACGCTGGATTTGCCTACAGCTGCCCATGTGATGAACTTGTTTGTCATGTATGTATTTCTGCTTGCCATGTGACTGCACATACGTGTCCATACTTGACTCCTACAGACTATGGCCACTAGTGGATAGATCCCACAGAAGCGGAAGCACAGCTGTGAAGGCCCCAGTGGAGACTTGACCTGACGAGGGTGACGGCAGACATGTTTCTGGCAGTATGTGCGCTCAGCCCAGTACTAGTGGGGTTTCCGCATTTCTGACATCTCTCTATCACGAATGCGATTTGGTGTGGAATTATTTAAAAGGGGGTTCTCTGTGTGACTTAACAAGGGCCCCTATACTCGCCCCTTCTTTTGCGCTGTTCCCTGCTCCAGTCCTCCTCCCGCTGTTTGTACACAGACTGTAGCGGTGATGTGCAGGTATAAGTCATGTGACTGCTGCAGCCAATCACTGCCCTCAGCTGTGTATGGCACTAGACTGCTGGGGACCATGATTGGCTGCAGTGGTCACCTGCTGTATACCTGAGCACTTGGAGAACCCTTTTAAAGGGAACACTTGCATAGTTGAAGTTGAACCAAGTACACCCGCAGCATTGGGGGGGTGGGTAAATGCTTCTTTATTTTTAACCCTTTCTGACATTATTTGTAAATTTTTATCTCTCAGTAAACCCAGTTTTTTTTTTTTGCGTTGATTTTGGAGCATTTCTGCCAAAATTTAGCAGCATCTCGCAAAGCACAGCGCTGTACATCGTATAGTGGCAGTGCTTGGTATTGCACCTCAGCGTCCTTGACTTGAATGGGGCTGAGCTGCGACTAGGCCATGTGACTGATGTATGGTGACATCACACGGCCTAGGAGTGCCTGGTCTCTCCTAACGGCTGATCAGTGAGCGTCCTGGGTGGCGGACCCCTGCCGATCTGATATTGATGACCTATCCACAGGATCGCTTATCAGTATAAATTCTTGGATAACTTCTTTAAACAGCTGACCGGTGGACGTGCTGATAGTCGGACCACCACCAAACATGATCATAGGCCATCAGTATCAAAATTCTGGACATCCCCTTTAAATACAGAGCATGCAACCATTGCTGGAGTCTACAACTGGCCTCAGCAGAACGGGTTGCAGTCGTCTATGTATCTGTCGCTTGAGGCTTCCGAGCTCATTGTCTGTGTGAACCCATTGCATGCCGTAGGCTGCTGTAAGACGGGTGAAGTCGGCCTGGCAGGGAAGTGGTTAATATTCCCCAGCCTCTAAACGCTGCCAGGAAGTATAATGTGCTCAGAGAGCATGAGTGATGAAAACCCATGAAATCTGACAGTACAGCAGAGCTAAGTGGACGCCGTCTCTGCTCATCCAGTCCTGTAAGACGTGGGGCTGACGGGTCCCCGGGACTTGCGCTGATGGCCTCCTCTAGGAGTGCGGAGCTGGTGTCGATATCAGTTCTAATTCATGGCGGTTTTCTGACGTTAATTTAGTTAAATCCGTTTCAGTGAACTGATGGCAGAACGTGTTCGGGTCAGTTCACATTGGCGGTTTTCATCTGCGTCATTCTAGGCGGAGAACAGCCGAAAAGACGGCAGTGCTGGATCAGTCACCGGATGGACGCCATTTGGTGGAGTCCGTTATTTTACTGGATAAAATAGATCTTTATGCTGCGGATAGAATCTGTAACCGGAGCGCCTGATGTAGACATGAGCGCAAATGTGATCCCAGCCGTAGGCCTTATGCCTATGACTGTCCGTATTTCAGTCCTCAAACCTCAGATCTGCAGAATTCGGACACCTCCCGCGTGCCTTCCGTGTTTTTATCTCTGCCATCACTAGAAGTGGCTGTTCTCGTCCACAATGCAGACCAGAATAAAACGTGTTCTGTAATTTGCGGAAAGGACATATAGGTGCTGATAGCACACAGATTGCGGACCCGTATCAATAAAAGTGTCGATCTGCGGTGCTCGGAAAATGCGGATCAGACACAGATGCAAAATACGGCTGTGTGCACGAGGCCTTGGGGGTAAATTCACAGGACCGTGAAAAAAAAAAAAAACCCTGCTAAAAACGGATAAACTGTCAGCTAGGGGCTGTTCAGATGGCCATGGTGTTGCAGATCCGCAAAACCACGGATGCCGACCAGTGTGTGTTCTGCAATTTGCGGAACACACATGGCCGGCACCACATACAAAATGCCTATTCTTATCCACAATTGCGGACAAGAATAGGACATGTTCTATCGCTCAGCGCGATCTAATGCCGGCAATTGAAATGAATGGGGCCGCATCTATTCTGCAAAATTGCGGAATAGATGCGGCCCCATTCACATGGTCGTGTGGATAGGCCCTTATTCATGGCTGTTGCATATGTGTGTGCATCCATTTTCTGAACGTCTACCAGTTTTTAAGTTCTGTCCGTCATATATTTTGCCTCCGTTTTAAACATCCGCAGTGCCCTCGGTATATATAATGGCCTCCCTAGTGCCCCTTTGTATGTAGATAAAATGCCCCTAGTATAAATAGTGGCTGCCCCCCCCTCGTGCCCTCAGTATGTATAATGCTTTCCCCCCAGCCCCAGGTAGTACCGACAAAAAAAAAAACCTCTCTATGGGAATGCATGGCATACTGGAGGCAGCAGGACCTGAAGCTCCCAGTGTGATCATGTGACGTAATGATGCTGAGAGCATCAGGTCCTGCCACCTCCAGTGCGGAGCGAGTGTTCCTGTGGAGGCAGAGATGTATAGATATATAATTTTATTTTGATTAGTGTACCAGTTTTTAATGCCCGTTAGACGGGTGCGCTTCTGTCTAAACATCTGCTAAAAATAGGCCCGTTGATTTCAATGGGGTCTATCTGGCCAAAAATAGTTTTGTTTTTTTTTTCTTTCTTGAAGGCAATTATTCACTTGCTGTTAACAAAATGGACGTGTGAATATCCCCATATATTGCAGTGGTTATGGAAACAGCCGTGTGATGGACGTTATTTAAAAAAATTAAAGAAGAACTCCCGCAAAATTTTTTATTCTCTGACCTGTTAGAAAGGTGCATGATATAATCTGTAGTGAATGTCATTTTCTTATCAGAGGCTGAAATTGAGTTTCCACTCTCTTCTTATTGTAGCTGGGTCATATGACCAACTCCCTGACCTCCAACTGACCCAGGACAGGAAGCCAGTCACTTCTCTATTCATTCCTATGAGACTGAAAGTGAGGCTCCCATAGGAATGCATAGAGAATTAGACTTCCTGTCCACACAAGGTGCCGTGTGAGTTGGTGGGTCTAATTCCTAGTCACATGACACAGATAAGAAACTTCAGGATGATATAACTCAAAAATTCAGCTACTGGTAAGAAAATGACATTCACTACAGATTACATCATGTACATTTCTAGCAGGACATGGTATAAAATTTTTGCGGGAGTTCTTCTTTAAATAAATGATGAGTTGGGCACATGGCTGTTTTCTGTTGTCATGTCAATGTAGCCTACGGACCAGTTCAGACTGAGTCTTTTGGTACTGATTTTGGCACGTTTCCTCCTGAAGCTTGGCTCCAAAAACCGCCTGACTTAATTTTAACGGGAAGCGGCACTTTTTTTTTTTTTTTTTTCAGCGTGGCGGAATCTCCCCTTGCAATGAATTTGAAGCGTCCAGAAACCGCGCAGTACATGTCCACAAGTTTTCTGTGTGGCTTTAGGTGCTCATGCACACCATGGTATTTTCTTTCCGTGTCCACACACAAAAAAAAGAAGTTACTCCGTGTGCATTCTATTTCTGTATGTCTGTTCTGCAAAAAAAATAAAATAAAGTAGAACATTATTGTCCGCATTACGGACAAGGATAGGACTGTTCTATGGGGGGCCGGCTGTTCTGTTCTGCAAAATACATACGGTTGTGTGCATGAGGCCTAGCAGCGAGAAAAAAACATCACTGAATAAAAGCACTTTAGATTTGTACCTATGAAACGTATATTGTATGTATTAAAATATTTTCTCAGCAATGCGGACACATATGAACATGGGACCAACACAGATGTCTTCAGCTGCCAAGAGCACATGTAAGAGGTCAGCCAGTGTCGTAGGGACAAATCTGCTGACAGATGTCCTTTCTTCGGTATCTGGCATTACTTTTTTATTTTCTTATAGAAGACATCAGGTAACGGATTTAAAAACTGATGTAAAGTGTCTGTGTCATTGTGGTTGGGTTCAGATAGCTGCGCTCCGGCTGCTGTGTTCACGTCTACATCAGAGGCTCCATCACGTTTGGTGGCAGTGTAGCTCTGCAGGCAGGGATGTTTTTCCTGGAAACAATGGACACATTGCCGGAGCCTGGTGTGGGCATCATAATAAGGCCCCATTCAGACGACTGTGTTTCACTGTACGGCGGCGGCCTCAGGAAGTGCACGGCGTCATAGCAACCAATGACGCCGTGCGCGCCCGTCCTCTGGGGCAGTACAGGCCGGGCTTTCACGGTGAAACACGGTCGTCTGAATGGGGCCTAAGTCAGGGGGGTCCGTCCTACAACGGATCTGGCAGAACATTATGTCCTCAAGTCACAATGCAAGTATGAACAGAGCCTGAAGCCTTCCTCACACACTTGGGTTTAGGTCAGTATTCTGCATCTGTGTTTTTTTCTTTTTTCTTCAAGCCAAAGCCAGGAGAGAAGCCTAAAAAACTATAGCGGAAACATTTCTGCTTCTCTTCTGTGCGTTTACTCCTGATTATAGCTGATGATATACTGGCCTGAGCATCTAAGTGTTAATGAGGCACGGCGGGTCGGCATTCCTTCTGTTGACATACCAGGTCTACCCCGGCATCATGGACACTCCATGGAGGCTATACAGCAGAGCTCAGAGCCGTACAGGACTATTTGAGGTTTTGCACAATTCTCCATCAGTTGAACGTATGTACAAGTGCATAGAAAGCAAGTGAACCATTTGGAATTAAATAGATCTCTGCATTGATTACTACTATAATGTGGTCTGATCCTTCTGTAAATCACAATTCTAGCCAAATACATTAAAGGGGTTATCCCACGAATAATGTAAAAATTGAAAATCAGACATCATATAAAACTTCTTTCTAACAAAGCTAGGACCAGCCCTGTACCTCACATGGATCCAGAGATCTCCCCATTCATTGCTCTGCTAGATTTATATCAAGCTGACAGCTCAAGGGGATTGTCTTTTCTGTTGCAGCTAAAGGGGCGTGTCCATGCTTTCCCTATCACAGCTCAGGGGGCGTGTCTCAGCTCTCCCTATCACAGCTCAGGGGGTGTGTCTCAGTGCTCCGTATCACAGCTCACGGGGCATGTCCATGCTCTCCCTATCACAGCTCAGGGGGCGTGTCCATGCTCCCCCTATCACAGCTCAGGGGGCGTGTCCATGCTCTCCCTATCACAGCTCAGGGGGTGTGTCTCAGTGCGCCGTATCACAGCTCAGGGGGCGTGTCCATGCTCTCCATATCACAACTCTGGAGACAGTTGAAGGATGAAACTGAGAATGTGGGGCCTTCTCGGTGAGCAGGACTAAGAAATAAGAAAAAGAACAAACTGCAGGTGGCTCTATACAGATACATTATATTGAATAAATCACTGGCTATGCTAAATTTTAATTATATGCAATTACAGAAGTATTCAGATCCAGGTGCTGGTTTGAAAACTGTAAAATATTTTTCGTGGGACAACCCCTTTAACTAATAGCACACAGTTGTCTTAAAGGCCATCTTTCAGCAGATTTGTCCCTATGACTCTGGCTGACCTGTTATAAGTGCACTTGGCAGCTGAAGACATCTGTGTTGGTCCCATGTACATATATGTCTGCACTTTTGAGAAAAATGATGTTTAAAAATATGCAAATGAGCCTCTAAGAGCAACAGGGGCGTTACCATTACACCTAGAGGCTCTGCAACTGCCACGTCCTCTCCACTTTGGCAGGAGCATCTTGATGTTTACACTGCCTGGCCCTATCAATCAAAGTGCAGAGCCTCTACGTGTAATGGTAACGCCCCTGTTGCTCCTAGAGACTCATTTGCATATATTTAAACTTCATTTTTCTCAGCAGGGAAACTGTTGGCACTGCTGAGAGTTGGCTCTCCATTCGCCGCTCTGCGACTTCTGAAAACAGCTGAGTGCGCCCACTCGAACCGCTTAGCAGTGAATGGAGGGCACCCGTGCATGCACAGTGTGCTCTGATTCACTTGGAGGGCCCCATTCTGGAGATAGGAGCGGGTCCCTAAGGTGGGACCCACACTTGTCTGACTTTGATGGCACTTAGCTAAGATATGCCATCAAAACCTGATATGGACCAACCCCTTTAATACTATGAGCGGGCCATTCCAAAATGCAGATTTTTCTTTTTCAACCATTTTTTTGGGTTATTGTTTTATTGCATCGCCCAATAAAACATGCACACGACCGTATGTGTTTTGCGATCCGCAAATCATGGATCCCGGCATTTTCTTTTTCACTTCAATAGAAATCTCCTAACCTCTTAGGCAAAACGCCCGTTGTGCTCTCTGCATCTTTTGTGGCACCATTGAAATGCATGGGTCCGCATCCGAAGCGCAAAAAATATGGATCAGATGCGGAACAAACAGTCATTTGCATGAGCCTTGACTTGGAGAAATCCCTGTTTTTTGTCAGAATAACCCCAGTCTGGTAAATGGAACTGATTTTCGTTGAAATTTCTGCATCATAACTGTCGCTGTTTCATATTACTGGCAAGGACATTTTTCAGTGAGGTGCATTCTTGAATTGTCTAATCATTGTCCCTCCTGTTGGTGAGGTCCCGCCCCCGAGGTTCTCTTGTGTGCTTGCCTCATGTGCTTTGGTCAGATGACGCACATAAATACCATGTGTGGGTCTTTTCCCGGCAGCAATAATGTCTACCTGTACTGGCACCCTCTTCATTGGCATCTGATGATTTATCTTTACTTCCACCGGTCTCTGAGGAACCATGCAATGTTCGGAGAGTAGTTTTCCTGCGGTCATAATCTTGGAGACTGATTGTGTCTTACGATAGGTTTTCTTGAAATTCCTCTAAGGAATCTTATCCATTTCTGTTGGATTATTCTTATAGGAAAACTGCCAACAATGTTACTGGAAAATTACAGTGAATTAATACCTGGCTTCCTTAATCAGGTCAATGATTGTTATAGAGTAGTTAAAGGAGCTCTCCGGGACCTCCTAAGGATTAGGGCTTCTACTATACCTCCATAAGCTTCTGAATTTATACGGAGGCATACTTCTATGTGAAGGGCTTGTAGGATGCTGCATCGGATGCCATACATACACGGAGGTATGCTTTTCTGGAAGTATGCATGTTAGCATATTACATAGTTTTAGGGGGTGATCTTCAAGCACACGACATAGGCTGTATGGCCGCAGATGGAGGCTGAGCAAGAGGAAGAATAGATCTTGAAATCCCTGAAGAATTGATACAGAAAGTATATTGGAAAACTGTATAATTTGTAATTATACAAAGAATAGCATTTATTTGCCAAAACCCCTTTTAATTTAAAGGGAACCTGCCACCAGTTTATCTGATGGCAGTGTAAACAGGTGATCGGGATCGTGAGTAAAATGCTGGGTCATTTACGGTACTTGAAAATCCGTATTGAGCAGCTCCAGCCTGGCTTGTCCACTCAATACGGCGCACGTGCCATGAGACTTCCCATGTTAAACCAGATGTGCGCTGTAATGAAATGAGGAGTTATGCTCGTGATAGGTCATCAGTATCAGATTGGCGGGGGTCTGACTTCCAGCACCCTCACCGATCAGCTCTTTGAAGAGGCTGTGGTGCTCCTACCAGTGCTGCATCCCCTTCAGGGTTTACCTGCTCACTATCTCCCTTGTAGCGGTGGTGCGGTGTAATTACCCTGCTCCACCACTTTAATCTAGACGACGTGCAGGTAAACATGGAAGAGGACGCAGCACTTGGACGAGTACTACAACCTCTTCAAACAGCTGATTGACGGGGGGGGGGGGGGCGCTGGGACCCGGCCCCTGACGATCTGATATTGATGACCTATACTGAGGATACTGGTCACTTTAGGAAGAGCGCTGTGAGTCAGATGTTCATGTATATTTAGGACTCTGGAGCGTGCACACTGTGTGACCCCCGCACTGTAATAGGGCAGTGTGTCACAGAAGGCCAGCATCTCTACTGCAGGAACCCGCGGCATCAGGCCTGACATCTAGGCTAGACATTTGAAGCCCTGATGCTAGACAGATGCATTATGGTGGGGGTCACTACGGCTGAAGCCAGAGGTTTCAACAAGAATTTGGTGATGTGTCTCAGGATGATGATGAAACTGCAGAATTTTTTTTTAATGAAAAATAACAGTAAAATTGAATGGCTAGTTACTGTTATATTTCTCATGATTTGTCACATTGACGTGGGAAATTTTGATCGTTCAGGGTCCTTGTGACAAAAAACAAGGGCAGAAGCATAGCGCTGTGCCTGTCTTTGTGGCTCTTCTCGTCGAGCAGCGTTATGGACCCCTTTGTGTTTTCTATGGATCCGCACACTCGGCTCTCTGAGGAGAGGCGATCACAGCTGAAGGGGCATAGGACTCCTCTGCCCCTCCATTTTGGCAATTGGTAGACACCTCAGAACCTAGATTCTCACTGATCAGAACTTCTCACCTCACTAGATGGTGATTTTGGCTGCAATGTGTCATGTAGCCATAGAAATAAATAGGTTTACAGCATAACTCCAAAAAATCCAACCCTGCTCAATATTTTTGTGATTCTGGTGTTGTGGCCAAGATGGCTCCAGCCGTTCCATCTGAAGTACACTTCTCGGCATATAGTTATTTTTACAACCACACATCCTTTTAACTGGTGTCATTTGTAGAAAATTGAGTTCTAGTGTATGAAAGTATGAAGTATTAATTGAGAGGGAGACTGCATTATTTGGTAGAGGAAATGTTTTTGACCACCATTTTGAAATCGGGTTTTTCCATTGGGGGGGGGGCATGTGATATATCAGTCTTGGCTAGAATTTACTCAGAAACGCACTGTCGTTACCTGTTTAGAAGTTAAGTGTGTCCGAAAATTCTAACGGATGCGCACGGTTAAACATTTAGCCCAGTCTTTGTGAACACACTGAAGAACTGCAGGTGATACTACTTCCCTGCGCCCCTGCCGATCAGCTGTAGGAGGAGACAGTGCGCGCAGTATACACATGCCGTCTCCCGTCTCTCTTCCTGTCTGCTGCCGTAGCGAGCAGGAGAAGGGAGACGGCATGTGTATACTGCGCGCGCCGTCTCCTCATACAGCTGATCGGCTGGGGTGTTGGACGGCCGCCAATCTGATATTGATAACCTATCCTGAGGATAAAGTCTAAAGGCTTTGGACTTTTATCTCTGAGGTCATTTAAAGGGAGTCTTTCACCTGTTTTTCACCTATATAACTAAGAGCACTGCCCCACAGAAGATTGCAGACACATCCCAGACATACCTGTGTGCACTGTGTGTCTGTATTACATGTCACATCCCAGACATACCTGTGTGCACTGTGTGTCTGTATTACATGTCACATCCCAGACATACCTGTGTGCACTGTGTGTCTGTATTACATGTCACATCCCAGACATACCTGTGTGCACTGTGTGTCTGTATTACATGTCACATCCCAGACATACCTGTGTGCACTGTGTGTCTGTATTACATGTCACATCCCAGACATACCTGTGTGCACTGTGTGTCTGTATTACATGTCCAGGAAAAGCACTTTTATTCTGCAGGAAAACAGCTCCCAAGTGCCCGGCTGAAAGTGAAACTAAAAACAGCTTTCTCTCCCGACTCGATTTCTAACAGCTGTATCTTCTGATCTTCTGGATATAATGCTGTGATTTTTGGTATGATTTGAAAGCTTGGAATGCCAGCTTTCAACGAAGATCAGAAACATCTTACTACCTGCTACCAATCCCAAGATATGAGCAGCTAAAGCAGCCCTCCCCTCTTCAGTCTGGTTTGCAGCAGCAGCAGAGCCGGGCACTTGGGAGCTGTTTTCCTGCAGAATAAAAGTGCTTTTCCTGGACATATAATACAGACACACAGTGCACACAGCTATGTCTGGGATGTGACATGTAATACACACACACACAGTGCACACAGGTATGTCTGGGATGTGACATGTAATACAGACACACAGTGCACACAGGTATGTCTGGGATGTGACATGTAATACAGACACACAGTGCACACAGGTATGTCTGGGATGTGACATGTAATACAGACACACAGTGCACACAGGTATGTCTGGGATGTGACATGTAATACACACACACAGTGCACACAGGTATGTCTGGGATGTGACATGTAATACACACACACAGTTCACACAGGTATGTCTGGGATGTGACATGTAATACAGACACACAGTGCACACAGGTATGTCTGGGATGTGACATATAATACAGACACACAGTGCACACAGCTATGTCTGGGATGTGACATGTAATACACACACACACAGTGCACACAGGTATGTCTGGGATGTGACATGTAATACAGACACACAGTGCACACAGGTATGTCTGGGATGTGACATGTAATACAGACACACAGTGCACACAGGTATGTCTGGGATGTGACATGTAATACAGACACACAGTGCACACAGGTATGTCTGGGATGTGACATGTAATACACACACACAGTGCACACAGGTATGTCTGGGATGTGACATGTAATACAGACACACAGTGCACACAGGTATGTCTGGGATGTGACATATAATACAGACACAGTGCACACAGATATGTCTGGGATGTGACATGTAATACAGACACACAGTGCACACAGGTATGTCTGGGATGTGACATATAATACAGACACACAGTGCACACAGATATGTCTGGGATGTGACATGTAATACGGACACACAGTGCACACAGGTATGTCTGGGATGTGACATGTAATACAGACACACAGTGCACACAGGTATGTCTGGGATGTGTATGCAATCTTCTGTGGAGCAGTGCTGTTAGTTATATAGGTGAAAAACAGGTGAAAGACTCCCTTTAAAGTCACCTGTGTATGTAGAAAAAATACGCAATATGGCTCACCTCAATTGGCGAATCCTACAGTGCTGTGAAATAGTATCACTTGCTGTTCTTCAGTGTGCTCACGAAGACTGGATTAAACGTTTAACCATTGGATCGATCCAGACAATGGTGGACACATGGAACACATCATGTAAAGCACTTTGGCCTCAAATCATAAACAGATAAAGATAAAAAACAACACATTGTGTTTGAGTAAATTCTAGCTAAAACTGATATATCGCATGACCCCCTCCCATTGGAAAAACCTGACATGTATTCAAAATGGCAGATTAAAACATCTCCACCAAATAATGCAGCCTCACCTTGTATATCCAAGTAACATCATACTGTAAATTAGGATGAAGGTTCGGTGCTGTCTGCCACATGTCTTCTGAGCTAAACATTTGGTCGTTGATGTCAGATCATTATTCACTGTAGAGACGCAGGGAGATTTATCACTGCATTCCAGACTTCTGGCTTTAGAAAGTCGCAGAACAGGGCTTCACATCTTTTTTGGTTTACTTGTGCTGACACTTAGCATTTTTTTTTTCACCACTCATTCCAGTTTTGAGAACCGAGTGTGGTTAGATATGGTAATTGGTTTGCAGATTTATCACTGAAACGTTTTTGAAAAGTCACTCGAGTAGGGTTGTAGAGGGAAGAAACTGGAGTAGCATTTCTAGACAAAAGTGTTAGGTTTAAAGAATCTGTCACCACAAAACAGCCGTGCAATCCAGGTCTGTGGAGCCAGAGTCTAAGCTAGTTTTGGGTGGAGTTGGAGATTCTTAAATATAAAAAAAAAATCCTGGGTGGCAGTGCTCAACTCCATCAGTGATGAAGGAGCAGCCTTGAGCCTTGAAGAGCTTTTCTGGTGCTTTGTATCACTGTCAGTCCTTCTCTCTGCCTTGTCCATTTACAGTATTGCCATGTCAAACCAGCATTTGCTGGCGCTGTCTTTTTGTTTTCCTAACCACCCACGCTGCCATTATAGCATCAGGGCCCGAGTGTAGAAATAAAGTAATCTTCAGCGTTATTTCACATTTAGTGTCCTGCATAGTGAACACGACATGTCGAAAACGTCTTAGTAATTGTGTTTCGGATTCTTGCCAAGTGTCCTTGTATTGTTTCAGTATGTTCGGCTGAGAGACTTAAATGTCAGATGTTAATAGCGTCAGACAAACTTCCCACCGGCAGCGATTTCTAACCGTTCATTATAGAGTCGATCCGCGGGACTTCAGTTTACTTTCTGACTCCTATAAAAGGTTAACCATCTCAGGGACATATCCCACCTTATATACGCTATGGTTAAGGATTAAAAATATCCACTGACCCTGCCCATTGGGAGCCTCCAGAGATCTGTAGGTATCCATAGGCACGTTAGGAGCTCTCCTTTTTTATTTTATGCATTATTTAATATTTTTATAATATCAGAATAGGGAATGGCTCCTTGTACAAGGGAGAAACCTCTCCTCTCTTTCCACTGGGTAAAACGAGGCACAGAGGACAGCGGCTCTCCTACACATAGTGTACCTATGTGTGCTTCTAAAGCCTATGGCTGAGGGGGAGGAGGTGGTTCACAGAGCCTCAGGGTCACAAGCATGTTTGTATTCAGGACGGCATACTGTATGGCACGAGTATTGATCCAAGAGTCCGCAATATTGTATATGACTGTTCATGCATCCCTAATTTTCTGTCCAAGAGAGGAAAAGGAGACAAAGGCCTAAAAAAAATCCTACGTAATATAGAAACATAGTAAAAATGAGTTCTGATCCACTTCTTCTATTCATCTAGGAAGATGTCTGTGAAGGCTTTGTGTGTCATCCGTATTTGTCGTGCACATAATGGAAGCGCTCACTTGTATTCGCTTTATAACACGCACCACAATTTTCCCCCTACTTTTGGGGGGAAAAGTGCGTCTTATAAAGCGAAAAATACGGTACATCCGGATAATAAAAATTATTTCTAGTCTGTTTTTATCTTTCTGATTTTAGATTTTATTGTATTTTTCGGTGCTTGATTTTTTTTTTTTTAATTTATTTATTTATTTTTTGGTAGTTATTTTGCCTGAGCAATACACTTTACAGCAGCCTCATGGGCCAGAGACACGATAGACTGGAGAGGACCTCACTGATATCTGGAAGAGAATTTTTAGATATCACATGGGAAGAGGTCATTGTGCAGGGAGGGGGGCTAGTTAAGCTGAGTCCATCACCTGTTGTGAATGGTGGGTAAGGTGTTACAGTATGTAGATGTAATCATTGAATGATATACTGCCTGTGATGACAATGAGATACTGTAAAGGCCCTTTTAGACGGGCCGATGTGTCTCCCTGCCCGAGCGCCGATCAGCGACATCGGCGCTCATGCAGGGAGCCTTTACACGGCCCGATGAATCGAGCGCCGGGCCGCACGAGTGATCGCTGTATCACTCATGTGGCCAGGAAGCTCCATACTGTCAGGCGCACATCGCCTGTTTACACAGGGTGATGTGCGCCCGACAGATTGGATCTTTTGTACAAAGCAAAAGATCCAATCAGCCGATGAACGAGCGTTTTACTCGTTCGTCGGCTGATTAGGGCCACTTTACACGGGCCGATTATCGGCACTACCGTTCCTAGGAACGCTTTTTCGGCCGATAATCGGCCCGTGTAAAATGACCTTAACTGTGGAGCAGTGATCTCCATGGAACAGAAAGTGTCCGCCTGTTATTAGGCTTAAAGGGGTTGTCTCACTTCAGCAAGTGGTATTTGCTGAACCCGGACATACCTTTAAATTCCCCCAGACAGCCTGCCTGAACAGGGCATCGGAGCATCCTATGCTCCGATGCCCTCCTTTGCCCTGTGTTAATTAGCGCAGGGCAAAGGCATTTAGCCCAGTTCCGGTGACATACCGGGCTCTGCCAGGCGGAGGCTTCCGCCTGGCAGTGAGCCCGGTGACGTCACCGGCGCTGATGGGCGGGCTTTAGCGCTGCCCTAGCCGTTTTACTGGCTAGGGCAGCGCTAAAGCCCGCCCATCAGCGCCGGTGACGTCACCGGGCTCACTGCCAGGCGGAAGCCTCCGCCTGGCAGTGTGTTATGTAAATAAAAGAGCCCTTGGCAAGGGAGGGCATCGGAGCATGAGAGGGGTGCCTGGGTGAATATAAGGGTATGTCCGGGTTCAGCTCTGAACCCGGACAACCCCTTTAACTTTCTCTACATGACTTTTACATGGCCCAGTTCCTGGCTATAACAACCACCAATCACCATTTAGGGCTCATGCACACGACCGTATCTATTTTGTGGTCTGCAAAAAAACGCATCCGCAAAAATTATGATGTCTGCATTCCGTATTCTACGGAACGGAACAGTGACCCCTAATAGAACAGTCCTTTCCTTATCCGTAATGCGGACAATAATAGGACATGTTCCATTTGTTTGTGGAATGGACATATGGAAACAGAATGCACACAGAGTAACTTCCGTATTTTTTTGCAGATCCATTGAAACGAATGGTTCCACATACGGTCCGGAAAAAAAACGGGACAGACACGGAAATAAAATACGTTTGTGTGCATGAGCCCTTAAAGGGGTTGTCCAAGTTATGAAAAAAAAAATATAGCAATGTAAATCTGATGGGCAGCAATATATAACTAAGTTCAGCAAGTTTTAGGCAAAAAAAATCCATATTTCCTCATTTCCCTGGTTTTCTTCTGGCCTTTGTTTACCTGCAGTAATAACAATCTCAGCCCCTCCCCCTCCCCTTCTCTGCAAAGGGAATGAATACAAGTGCTGCCCTGAGTGACATGTCTGCCTGCTTGAATACTCAGCAGCATGTTGTTTGTGTAGGACTACAAGTCCCAGCTGTACAATGGCACTGCTGATACATACAGGAAATTCTCCCTACCTGTTCTTGTACAATACAATTCCTCTATAGCTCCTTGCCCAGCATTTGTCTCCTCTCACTGCTGCAGCTACTATTTGTTGTAAAGCCTTGAGCCCTCAGTGTGTTCTGGCTGAAGGGGTTAATGTTTTATCTGAAGGAATCCAGGGAGAGAGCAGATAGCAGGAGCCCGGCAAAGAAAGGGGGTGTGGCCAGTGACGTCTCGTGTACAGACTCTTATCTGAACTCTGAGGCTTGTACACGAAACCTCACAGACCAGGGAGATAAGGTGACATCACAGGTCATGTGACTCTCAGTGAACTCTGAGAAACCAGCAGCTTTAGAAACACAAAGTATATGGGAAAGTTGTTATACCTGACAAGTTAGAAACATATAAAGAACAAAAAAATAACTCGGACAACCCCTTTAACATAAGTTGATCAGTACTTGTCCAAAAGGCACATATGCAGGTGATGGAAAGTGATGTTACGTGATCCTCTCCATGGTACGTGTGGAGTAGTGGTGCCGAGCAGCGAGCGGTTTCATCCTCTCATCAGCTGATAAATGAGCAAACAGTTCTGTTTGTTTTCCCTGTAGCCATACTGGTTTCATCATATCATTACCAGTGATTCATCAGGAGGCGTTCTCCAGAAATAAGACCGATTACATGAAGCACATTTTAGGGACAGGATTGTGCACACAAATAGCAGTTGGCCTAGTTAGTAAAACGCTCATTCTGCTCTGCAGGTGCAAGCTATACAGTGTAGATTGTATCTGAAATCTATCTGCCATGAAGGATGTGGCGGCACTCCTTTCAGAAGCCACCAGTTGCGTCCTGGGTGTATGACTGATAGGTGAGAGCATGCAGTATGACTAGCACCTCCGTCATTACATGTCAACTTACCCTTCTGGTCCAGAACCATGGCCCCTTAAAGGTGTTTTCCGGGAGTTAACTACTGATCACCTATCCTCAGGATAGGTCATCAGTATCTGATGGGTGGGGTCCGACACCCGGGACCCCGCTGATCAGCTGTTTGAGAAGGCACCGGTACCGCTACCTTCTCCTTGCTCACCAAGCACGCGGCTATGCTTGGTATCGTGCTCATCTGCTTTCACTTGAATGCGGCTGAGATGCTCCTAGGCTACATGACCGATGAACGTGACGTCACTGGCCTAGGAATAGCTAAGAGAAGGCCGTTGCGCTCACGGGAGCGCCTGTGCCTTCTCAAACAGCTGATCGGCGGGGGTCCCGGGTGTCAGACCCCACCGATCAGATACTGATGACCTATCCTGAGGATAGGTCATCAGTAGAGATGAGCGAACGTGCTCGTAACGAGCACTGTACCGCTCGGCTCCCCTGCAGTCGCATGGGCGCAGGCATCCGGATCCGTCGGGTGAGGAGGACGGAAGCGGCTGCCTGCGCCCATGCGAGCGCAGGGGAGCCGAGCGGTACAGTGCTCGTTACGAGCACGTTCGCTCATCTCTAGTCATCAGTAGTTAACTCCCGGAAAACCCCTTTAAAGGGGTTGTCCCATTACAGCGGTGATGACGAAGCTGTGGCCCTCCAGCTGTTGTATAACTGCAACTCCCATCATGCTGTGTTGCAGGCTGATAGCTGTAGGCTGTCCGAGCATGCTGGGAGTTGTAGTTTTGCAACAGCTAGAGGGTTATGGGCCACCGTTCTCGTGACTTCCAAGGCTCCTACCCAATTGGACACATCCCCTATCCTGTGGAGATGGGATAAGTTGGCTTGAGGGGAGCACCCTATCATTGTGTGCACACGTACATGGCCTAGTACTATCAGGACGGTGCCTAATTGCTTGGACGGGACAACGACCGGTGGGTATGACCCATCTGTCTGACGATGGTGAACAGGCCTCCAGTACCAACATGAGACAAGCTCTGTTTCAGCACATTGGGGATTTAACGGGCAGATCACGTAGTGTTAGAGGATTATACATGTTATACATTCCATACTTATAATACACAGTCGTTAACTCGTTGGCTGCCACGTCTAAGTCAGCAGCTTGCCCAGTGTCAGGCGAGCGTCCAGTCTATGTGTCGGTTAAGTGGATATTCACATGTGGCAGATTCATCGCAGAAACTGAAGAATCAGCACGTGCATCATTCAAGCTCCTTCAGATGAGTCGCAGACATTTTTGCAATGTGAACACAACCTTACTGCGTGTCTGTTCAGTTTCATCTGTAAAGTCGGTCTATGTCGTCCATAGCAATGTGACAGAGTTTAATAATTTGATATCGGGGTCATGTTCCTTCCCAAATGTTCCACAGATTCTTTATTATACACGTAGTTCTCTATACTGGTTTTGAGACCTTATTTCTTGCCAGTCAAACCATGAACCAGTTATCTTGACACGATGGGACCACTCACAAGTCCTAACGTTACCACAGCTCCAGTCTGTGACTTTACCACTTCAGGTTGTTGGTGAATTGTAAGAACGCTATGAGCAGCTCCCAGTTTCATTGTCCACTGTCCAGACACGGGTGGCACCTTCACTACACCCCTCTCCACCAATTTCCAGGCACTTAGGGGTCATGCACATAAGCGTATTTCTTTGTCCATTCAGTTCAGTGGGACCGTATGTCCGTTCTGCGGCCCTGCAAAAAAAATTGAACATGTCCTATTGGTGCATTTTACAGAAAAGGATAGGGCTATTCTATAGAGGGCAGGACGTTCCTTTCCGTGGAACACCCATGGCCCTTAGCCATGGTGCCCATTACATGTCCTGCCATTGACAGTCAGCCACTATTGCCTTCATTTACAGTGGTGTCGTGGACTAGAAACCTGGACTTCTACACACTAGAACCATATAGACTTTAGTGACTAATCCAAGCTCCGTTTGGGATCTAATATGGAGTGAACTTACCATCACCACCTCCTCAGGCAGAGAGTTCCACAGTCACTGCTCTTACCGTAAAGAATCCTCTTCTATGTTTGTGTACAAACCTTCTTTCCTCCAGACACAGAGGATGTCCCCTCGTCACAGTCCTGGGGATAAATAGATGATGGGAGAGATCTCTGTACTGACCCCTGATATATTTATACATAGTTATTAGATCTCCCCTCAGTTGTCTTTTTTCTAAAGTGAATAACCCTAATTTGATAATCTTTCTGGGTCCTGTAGTCCATCCATTCCAGTTATTACTTTAGTTGCCCTCCTCTGAACCCTCTCCAGCTCTGCTATGTCTGCGTTCACAGGAGCCCAGAACTGTACACAGTACTCCATGTGTGGTCTGACTAGTGATTTGTAAAGTGGCAGGACTATGTTCTCATCACGGGCATCTATGCCTCTTTTGATGCAACCCATTATCTTATTGGCCTTGGCAGCAGCTGTCTGACACTGGTTTCTACAGCTTAGTTTGCTGTTCACTAAAATTCCTAGGTCCTTTTCCATGTCAGAGTTACCCAATATTTTACCATTTAGTATGTACTGGTGACTTGCATTATTCCTTCCCATATGCATAACCTTACATTTGTCATTAGGCTGAACTGGATGGACAGATGTCTTTTTTCGGCCTTACAAACTATGTTACTATGTTACTATTGTTAAACCTCATCTGCCACTTCTCTGCCCAAGCCTCCAGTCTATCCAGATCCATCTGTAGCAGTGTACTGTCCTCCTCTGTGTTAATTACTTTACACAGTTTAGTGTCATCTGGTTTATTTATTTTATTTTTTTTGCAATGAGTATGTATATATATATATACCGTATTTTTCGCTTTATAAGACACACAAATGGCAGTTCGTCTTATAATGTGAATACTAGTAAACGCTTCCATTATGGAAGCGCTCACTAGTATGTATTAGGTGCCGGGAGCGGGGAAAGATACTCACCCTCCTGGTCTGCAGCTTCGGTTCCGGCGCTCCTCCGTCTTCTCCAGCCACCACTGCACTGTCCTGACTCCATACAGCATCACGCCGTAGTACGCGCTCTCTGACCTGACGCTGCACGGAGTCAGGTGACAGTGCAGCGCCGGCCGGAGATGAAGAGGAGCTGCGGCGCAGGAGAGGTAAGCAGATTTTTTTTGTTTTAGGCTCATGGAGAAGATAGGGATCTATAAAGGGCTGATCTGAGGTCTGATGTCCTGAAATTTATGGGGAGTCTGATATGAGGTGTGATGAAAAATATTTTTTTCTTATTTTCCTACTCTAAAATCTGGGGTGCGTCGTATCATCAGGTGCATCTTATAAAGCGAAAAATACGGTATATATTAGGCTAAGAATGATAAAATAAGTCATACTCCGCTTACAAATCCCCCATTGACGCCTCACTGGCCTGTGGTGTGAGTACTCCCTGGTTCCTCTGGACATGGACAAATAACTGCTTAGCTAATTGCTGGTTAGGGTGGGGTCACCAGAGACCAGAAGTCAAAGCTGTTATAAAGTGGTTTCTCGGTGACATGTTACTTTTTATTTGTTTCCCTTTGGGACACTTTTAGAAGAAAATATCTTGTAGAATTTGTAGAAAAAATTTGAGAACTAGTTTTCGACCCAGACTAACACCTCCACCTACCTCTCTAACACAAAGTGATGCCCGTGTCCATGCAACTGGCCCATCATGGATCACCCTCATCTTGTCTTTTTGTAAAACAAGTCTTAACACTTAAAAGGTTTGTGGATATCTTGGAATTCCGCACTCTCTTAGTCTCCTGTATGATCTGGTGTGTAATAGACGTATCATTGCTGCCCATGGCAGCCAGTCAGGTTCCTGCTGGTCCAGAGAATATTGGTTCTGGGGTCATTTTTTACACACCCGGCCCTTTATCTGTGGTCACTGGAAGATTTCCGTATATCCTATGCCTGGATGGCTCATGAGCAGCAGCAGATCCCTGCAGAGGTCCCAGCCGGGGAATAATTTACCCCATTTGGCCGGCTTTAGGATATTGTTTCCACACTGTAGATTTACTGTATGTGAATGTTCACATGTCGTGTTTCAGCCATGTTTCCCAGCATAATAGACACTGCTGCGGAAGCTCTGAGCCTCGTCATAGATCAGACGCATCGTCCGGCAGAGCAGGAAAGGCCGGACTTTTATAAATCTCCCCCCATGGACTTGTGTAATCTGTACTGTAGGTTCACCACGGATGAGCCGGGACGCCAATGTTTGTACAGCGTGCGTTGTCATACTTTATTTGTAGAGGTCGTATCCCCCTCCTCTACTGAACTTCACCCTTGTTTTCTCTATACTTTTGGGAGGTGGACTTTCCGTCGGATTGATCTCAGTGTTCAGGTAGGGCTTTGTCTATCCTATCTATCGGCGAGGAGGATTGGGGGATTTTATCTTTGGTGATCTGTGAATGGCGGTCTCGTAGACACTGCTTATTAATCTCCACTCCTTACATAAGTCCCTGCAGGCTGCTCGATATGTATGGGGCCTACATTACACTGCTACGACTTATAAGGGCTCATTCACACCACCGTATTTATAGGTCCGCATCTGTTCCGCAACTTTGTGGATCAGATAGGGACCCATTCACTTCAAAGGGGCCGCAAAATATTTGTGGACAGCAAACTGTGTGCTGTCCGCATCCGTGCGTCAGTTCTGCGGCCCTGGAATAGGCACTTCCATCATAGCACTGACTGTATGCATTCCTCAGTACACATGTGGTCATGTGAGTGTACCCTAAGGCATGGTTCACATTTACATTTCCGCGTCTTCCGTGGACAGCACACATACCCATTTCTTTTAATGTATCAGTATTTTTTTCACTGCCCGTGGGTCAGTAAAAAGAATCACGGAGACATGCACCACTTTGGTTTATGATGCGGACGCCCATTGAAGTTTATGGGTCCGTGAAAATCACTGACACGACACTGATGGCATCTGTGGTGCATCATTGTTAGGTCCATTTTTTACTGATTGGAGATGCTTTGGAAATTGATTTTCAGCTGAGCATCGTCCGTGGATTATGGATGACACAGGAGGGGCATAAATGGACCAAACATGGACGCTTTTTTCATGGACATCAAAGTGACACAGAAGTGTGAACAAGGCCCAAGGGGCGGTTACCCTGCGCCTAGTAAGCTCCGTTTGCCCACCTGCTGTTACGCCTTCCTTGTCTTGATTGACAGGGCCAGGCAGCTTGCTCGATCTTCTGCCGGCCCTGTCCTCACTTCAAATCCCGCACCTGCGCCATGCGGAATAAAATCGGCGCAGGCGCAGTGAGTGGCGCTGGCCTGCGCCGATGACGTCAGAGTACACCCGGCTGATGTCAGCTGCCGTCTCTTCCGGGTGTACTCTGACATCATCGGCGCAGGCGCAGTGAGGTAGCCGGGAGCCCGGCGGCCAGCGCCACTCACTGCGCCTGCGCCGATTTTATTCCGCACGGCGCAGGCGCGGGATTTGAAGCGAGGACAGGGCCGGCAGAAGATCGAGCAAGCTGCCTGGCCCTGTCAATCAAGACAAGGAAGGCGTAACAGCAGGAGGGCAAACGGAGCTTACTAGGTGCAGGGTAACCGCCCCTTGGGCCTTGTTCACACTTCTGTGTCACTTTGATGTCCATGAAAAAAGCGTCCATGTTTGGTCCATTTATGCCCCTCCTGTGTCATCCATAATCCACGGACGATGCTCAGCTGAAAATCAATTTCCAAAGCATCTCCAATCAGGGTAACCGCCCCTTGCACCTAGTAAGCCTAATTAGCATAAAATAAAAGTGCTTTTTTTATCAAAAACGGGGGCACCAATATAAAAATGAATACCAGATTGGGCATCAGGTGACTTTTGCACATTGCAAATGTCATCCTGTTTAATATTCCCAAAACTGGTGACAGAAACCCTTTAAGCCCCATTCACACGTCCGTGTTCAAATCATTGAGAAGGTGGTCAGTGATGCCTCCGTGAAGCTGTCTGTGATGGATCCATGTTGGGTCCGTGAGGCTGTTTTTTTTTTTGCTGTCAGTGTGTCATCCGTGTTTCACTGACACTGAACAGCTGAAAAATAATTTTCAAGGCATCTCTTTCCAATGAGCCGTGAAACACGGATGGCTTCCATATTGCATCCATGGTTTTCATGGACCCGGATATTATAATGGGCATGATGGATCTGTGAACACGGACAAATTAGAGTATGCATCCGTGCTAAAAACACAAACCCACGGACCGTACTAAAACACTGATGTGTGAATACATACATTAAAGTGAATGGGGACGTGGAGAACACGTACAGAGCACGTCCGTGGAGAAACACTGATGTGTGAATGAGGTTTTATTGTCAGCCAGAACAAAAGATCTGCATCTATTCTGTGTTTTTGCCTCACAATAACTGATGGGAAATAACTGGTGTGAACTCGGCCTAAGACTGCTACAGTTGGTCGAAACACGTCAGAGATGTACAGAAGGGGATGCGTTTATCAATGAATTTACTATACATTTTTGGATTCTGTTTCTAGGTCGCACTGTATGGATGTGCTCCCCCTGTATTTAGGGTATACACATTGAGGCTTATTCACATCTGTATAATGTAGGTATATTTGCTGTCTCTGTTAATCCCTGGTGTTATGGCCCAGCCACATATGAAGATTTGGGATGCTGAGAGTTCAGGTCAGTTGAACCCACGGTCAGACCGTAACACACGGGAGTAATATGGATAGAAAAGATGTCCGGATATACTTGCGTGAATGCGGCCTAGCAGTGCCTGTGCAGATCGCAAATACGTTTTACTATGCTGTATAATTGTAGTCATTTTCCAGTAAAGCTTCAACATCTACAGTGAACCCTCTCCCCGACCTCCCTATTGTCCCGAAAAGATCTCCCGTCTATCATAAACTATGCATGTTGATCTTTGAGAAGACCACCCCCTGTAGAACACTAGTTTCAATGCAGTTTTGGCTGTTCCTCCCACAGAGGGTTCAGTGTATAAAACGAATTACTAATATCCCCTTAAAGGGGTTTTCCAGTTTGCATCAACATCCTTTGCAATATTCATTTATGAAAGTAGCTGTGTGTAATGTGTTTTTTATCTTTATTGCTCCTTTCTCCCATTCTGGCCTGTGGTCACTGACCCTGTCCAAGCAGCTCTTTCTTATTTCCTGAGATGTTGTGGGCGTGTCAGTGATAGGGGAGTGTCTATGTAACCAGCTGGTGGGAGGAGCTATAAACTAGCTTGGGGTTAGGGGCAATGATAGGGGAGTGTCTATGTAACTATCTGGTGGGAGGAGCTATAAACTATTTGGGTGTTAGGGGCAGTGATAGGGGAGTATCTATGTAACTAGCTGGTGGGAGGAGCTATAAACTAGCTGGATGTTAGGGGCAATGATAGGGGAGTGTCTATGTAACTAGCTGGGTGTTAGGGCAGTGATAGGGGAGTATCTATGTAACGATCAGGGTGGGAGGAGCTATAAACTAGCTGGGTGTTAGGGCAGTGATAGGGGAGTGTCTATGTAACTAGCTGGTGGGAGGAGCTATAAACTAGCTGGGTGTTAGGGCAGTGATAGGGGAGTATCTATGTAACGATCAGGGTGGGAGGAGCTATAAACTAGCTGGGTGTTAGGGCAGTGATAGGGGAGTGTCTATGTAACTAGCTGGTGGGAGGAGCTATAAACTAGCTGGGTGTTAGGGGCAGTGATAGGGGAGTGTCTATGTAACCAACTGGTGGGAGGAGCTATAAACTAGCTGGGTGTTAGGGGCAGTGATAGGGGAGTGTCTGTGTAACTAGCGGGTGGAAGGAGCTATAAACTAGCTGCATGTTGTTAGGGGCAGTGATAGGGGAGTGTCTGTGTAACTAGCTGCAGGGAAGAGCTATAAACTAGGGTGTTAGGGGCAGTCATAGGGGAGTGTCTATGTAATTAGCTGGTGGGAGGAGCTATAAACTAGCTGGGTGTTAGGGCAGTGATAGAGGAGTGTCTATGTAACTAGCTGGTGGGAGGAGCTATAAACTAGCTGGGTGTTAGGGCAGTGATAGGCCAGTGTCTGTGTAATTAGCTGGTGGGAGGAGCTATAAACTAGCTGCATGTTGTTAGGGGCAGTGATAGGGGAGTGTCTGTGTAACTAGCTGCAGGGAAGAGCTATAAACTAGGGTGTTAGGGGCAGTCATAGGGGAGTGTCTATGTAATTAGCTGGTGGGAGGAGCTATAAACTAGCTGGGTGTTAGGGCAGTGATAGAGGAGTGTCTATGTAACTAGCTGGTGGGAGGAGCTATAAACTAGCTGGGTGTTAGGGCAGTGATAGTCCAGTGTCTGTGTAATTAGCTGGTGGGAGGAGCTATAAACTAGCTGGGTGATAGGGGAGTGTCTATGTAACTAGCTGGTGGGAGGAGCTATAAACTAGCTGTGTGTTAGGGCAGTGATAGGGGAATGTCTATGTAACTAGCTGGTGGGAGGAGCTATAAACTAGCTGGGTGTTAGGGCAGTGATAGGGGAATGTCTATGTAACTAGCTGGTGGGAGGAGCTATAAACTAGCTGGGTGGTGTTAGGGGCAGTGATAGGCCAGTGTCTATGTAACTAGCTGGTGGGAGGAGCTATAAACTTGCTGGGTGTTGTTGGGGGCGGTGCTGGAGTTGTGGCAGAGAATGGAGAAGAGCATCATGGGTTTGGTTGGATACAGCAACAGGAAGTTCTACATACAGGATGGAAACAAACCAGAAAGATTTGTCTCCGGTACAGCTTTATTATGTAGTATGTGGTCTGGGTGGCTGCAGTCAGATGTGTAGTGGGGGCAGTTTTTGTCATTGAGAGCGTTGTGATGAATGGTGGGTAACTCCGCAGGGGTTATTGTTGTATAAATCTGCCATAACCAAAGGAAAATAAACATTAGTGGTTTTCATCAATGGACAAGAACCTTGGGTTTGCGTCTCTGCGGGGCAGCCCTCTGACCTCTGTAACCTATGGGACATTGTGCTATTGGATGCTACATCCTGCCATGAAAAGGGCCATTGTTGTGGCCTGCTTGTTATTTCTGGTGACATTGCAGGAACCATCAGTGCAGAGACGGGGCACACAAACTGGCTACTGGTACAGGACTCTTACAAAAAAATTGCTATTTCATGAAGAATACAGTTCTTTACCAGAATGGACGTCAGGAGAGGTGACAAGTGACTTTACTGCCCTTACGCCGTTGCTGTGGAGCGGGGTTAATGTCTGTGGTTTTGATCCTCATTTTAGAGATCCTTAATATACAGTCAATGCTGTTATTCTCGTAGCTGTATTTTATGCACACGGCATGTTCTGATTTTCTTCATATTGGTATTCTCCCAGTAAGAATGAGCATGTATGAAGTTGCAGGGAGCCTCCTCCACTGATTAGATGTGCCTGCAGTATATGGGAGGTCATCTAGCTTAAAGGGAGTCTGTCACCGTATTTTCACCTATATAAATAACAGCACTGCCCCACAGAAGATTGCAGACACATCCCAGACATACCTGTGTGCACTGTGTGTCTGTATTACATGTCACATCCCAGACATACCTGTGTGCACTGTGTGTCTGTATTACATGTAACATCTCAGACATACCTGTGTGCACTGTGTGTCTGTATTACATGTCACATCCCAGACATAGCTGTGTGCACTGTGTGTGTCTGTATTACATGTCACATCCCAGACATACCTGTGTGCACTGTGTGTCTGTATTACATGTCACATCCCAGACATACCTGTGTGCACTGTGTGTCTGTATTACATGTCACATCCCAGACATACCTGTGTGCACTGTGTGTCTGTATTACATGTCACATCCCAGACATACCTGTGTGCACTGTGTGTCTGTATTACATGTCACATCCCAGACATACCTGTGTGCACTGTGTGTCTGTATTACATGTCACATCCCAGACATACCTGTGTGCACTGTGTGTGTATTACATGTCACATCCCAGACATACCTGTGTGCACTGTGTGTCTGTATTACATGTCACATCCCAGACATACCTGTGTGCACTGTGTGTGTGTATTACATGTCACATCCCAGACATACCTGTGTGCACTGTGTGTCTGTATTACATGTCACATCGCAGACATACCTGTGTGCACTGTGTGTCTGTATTACATGTCACATCCCAGACATACCTGTGTGCACTGTGTGTCTGTATTACATGTCACATCCCAGACATACCTGTGTGCACTGTGTGTCTGTATTATATGTCACATCCCAGACATACCTGTGTGCACTGTGTGTCTGTATTACATGTCACATCCCAGACATACCTGTGTGCACTGTATGTCTGTATTACATGTCACATCCCAGACATACCTGTGTGCACTATGTGTCTGTATTACATGTCACATCCCAGACATACCTGTGTGCACTGTGTGTCTGTATTACATGTCACATCCCAGACATACCTCTGTGCACTGTGTGTCTGTATTACATGTCACATCCCAGACATACCTGTGTGCACTGTGTGTCCGTATTACATGTCACATCCCAGACATACCTGTGTGCACTGTGTGTCTGTATTACATGTCACATCCCAGACATACCTGTGTGCACTGTGTGTGTGTATTACATGTCACATCCCAGACATACCTGTGTGCACTGTGTGTCTGTATTACATGTCACATCCCAGACATACCTGTGTGCACTGTGTCTGTATTACATGTCACATCCCAGACATACCTGTGTGCACTGTGTGTCTGTATTACATGTCACATCCCAGACATACCTGTGTGCACTGTGTGTCTGTATTACATGTCACATCCCAGACATACCTGTGTGCACTGTGTGTCTGTATTACATGTCATATCCCAGACATACCTGTGTGCACTGTGTGTCTGTATTACATGTCACATCCCAGACATACCTGTGTGCACTGTATGTCTGTATTACATGTCACATCCCAGACATACCTGTGTGCACTATGTGTCTGTATTACATGTCACATCCCAGACATACCTGTGTGCACTGTGTGTCTGTATTACATGTCACATCCCAGACATACCTGTGTGCACTCTGTGTCTGTATTACATGTCCAGGAAAAGCACTTTTATTCTGCTGGAAAACAGCTCCCAAGTGTCCAGCTGAAAGTGAAACTAAAAACAGCTTTCTATCCCGACTCGATTTCTAACAGCTATATCTTCTGATATACTGGATATAATGCTGTGATTTGGGATCATTTGGAAGCTTGGAATGTCATCTTTCAAAGAAGGTCAGAACCATTTTTCTATCTGTAACCAATCCCAAGATATGAGCAGCTAAAGCAGCCCTCCCATCTTCAGTCTGGTTTGCGGCAGCAGCAGAGCCGGGCACTTGGAACTGTTTTCCAGCAGAATAAGGCCTCATTCACACATCCGTATAATGTGTCCGCATCCTTTCTGCATCCGTTTCCGCAATTGCGGACAATTATGCTGATAGGATGCGGATCCATTCATTTCAATGGGTCCCGAAAAAATGCGGACAGTACACCGTGTGGTGTCCACATCTGTGTGCCCGTTCCGACTGTCCGCATAAAGAAATCCTCCTGTCCTACTTTTCTCCCGAATTGGGGTCCGTAGCACTATGCATCCGCATGTCATCCGTATTTGTGGATTCAGTTCCAGGAGGGGAGAAAAAAAAAGAAAAGGTACAGATGTTATTCATCCTTCCGTTTTTTGCGGATCTGCAAAAAAACGGATGACATATGGATTCATCGGAACGGATGTCCTGGAAAAACTGAGTTTTTTGCGGAACAACGGATCCGCAAAAAACTGACCGTTTTCCAGGATGTGCACAAATACGGACATGTAAATGAGGCCTAAAAGTGCTTTTCCTGGACATGTAATACACACACAGTGCACACAGGTATGTCTGGGATGTGACATGTAATACACACACAGTGCACACAGGTATGTCTGGGATGTGACATGTAATACACACACAGTGCACACAGGTATGTCTGGGATGTGACATGTAATACACACACACAGTGCACACAGGTATGTCTGGGATGTGACATGTAATACAGACACAGTGCACACAGGTATGTCTGGGATGTGACATGTAATACAGACACAGTGCACACAGCTATGTCTGGGATGTGACATGTAATACACACACACAGTGCACACAGGTATGTCTGGGATGTGACATGTAATACAGACACAGTGCACACAGGTATGTCTGGGATGTGACATGTAATACAGACACAGTGCACACAGGTATGTCTGGGATGTGACATGTAATACACACACACAGTGCACACAGGTATGTCTGGGATGTGACATGTAATACAGACACAGTGCACACAGGTATGTCTGGGATGTGACATGTAATACAGACACACAGTGCACACAGGTATGTCTGGGATGTGACATGTAATACAGACACACAGTGCACACAGGTATGTCTGGGATGTGACATGTAATACAGACACACAGTGCACACAGGTATGTCTGGGATGTGACATGTAATACAGACACACAGTGCACACAGGTATGTCTGGGATGTGACATGTAATACAGACACACAGTGCACACAGGTATGTCTGGGATGTGACATGTAATACACACACAGTGCACACAGGTATGTCTGGGATATGACATGTAATACAGACACACAGTGCACACAGGTATGTCTGGGATGTGACATGTAATACAGACACAGTGCACACAGGTATGTCTGGGATGTGACATGTATACAGACACACAGTGCACACAGGTATGTCTGGGATGTGACATGTAATACAGACACACAGTGCACACAGGTATGTCTGGGATGTGACATGTAATACAGACACACAGTGCACACAGGTATGTCTGGGATGTGACATGTAATACAGACACACAGTGCACACAGGTATGTCTGGGATGTGACATATAATACACACACACAGTGCACACAGGTATGTCTGGGATGTGACATGTAATACAGACACACAGTGCACACAGGTATGTCTGGGATGTGACATGTAATACAGACACACAGTGCACACAGGTATGTCTGGGATGTGACATGTAATACACACACACAGTGCACACAGGTATGTCTGGGATGTGACATGTAATACAGACACACAGTGCACACAGGTATGTCTGGGATGTGACATGTAATACAGACACACAGTGCACACAGGTATGTCTGGGATGTGACATGTAATACAGACACACAGTGCACACAGGTATGTCTGGGATGTGACATGTAATACAGACACACAGTGCACACAGGTATGTCTGGGATGTGACATGTAATACAGACACACAGTGCACACAGGTATGTCTGGGATGTGACATGTAATACACACACAGTGCACACAGGTATGTCTGGGATGTGACATGTAATACAGACACACAGTGCACACAGGTATGTCTGGGATGTGACATGTAATACAGACACACAGTGCACACAGGTATGTCTGGGATGTGACATGTAATACAGACACACAGTGCACACAGGTATGTCTGGGATGTGACATGTAATACAGACACACAGTGCACACAGGTATGTCTGGGATGTGTCTGCAATCTTCTGGGGCAGTGCTGTTAGTTATATAGGTGAAAGACTCCCTTTAAAATGTGGATTAAAATAAAACTGGTTGAAATATCCACATGGACAAAATCTGGGCATAAATGTAAATTTGGTTGAAATGGTCAGTGATCCATGTTCCTGTTCAGGTCCATGTTTCATCTGTATTTCTGGAGTCTTTTGCTGGTGCTCATGCTTTGCCTTAGCCCTTATTAACACAGTCAGTGTTTGGTCAGTGATTTCCATCAGTGATTTTGAGCCAAAGCTAGGTGCGGCTATAAACACAGAACAGGTGCAGATCTTTCCCTTATGCCTTATGTCTGTGGAGGCTCTGATCCTGGTTTTGGCTCACAATCACTGATGGAAATCACTGACCAAACACTGACGTGTGAATGAGGCTTTAGAGCTGCAGTTCCCTGACCACACAAGGGTCCACAGTGTAAATCCCCGGCACGGCGCAGTGTTGTCCTATGTGGAGTGAAGTCTTGTGACAATCATAGGAAATCTGACATGATTGGAATTCTTCTTAAAGTCACCTTCTTAGGGCAATGTTGGGGGGTCACACGATGGGCGACATACTAACCTGCAGGTGGCGCCTTCCCTGGAGTGAGAAAAGCATTGTAATGTGTTGTTTTTTTTAATTATTTTTATAATGTGCATTTCCGATTGTCCTTCCTTTTCTTCTTTTGAAGGGAATTGCTACTATGAAGTTCTGGTGCCTGTTTCCAGCTACTGGACTGATATTGATGACCTATTTTATGGATAGGTCATCAATTGTTCAGTTCTGGAGAATCCTTTTAACCACCTAACTGTTCTGCCCGAGTCCAGCTCGGGCAGTGTGAAAAGTAGCTAACTGGAGGGGAAGACTGCTTTAGATGGTGATATCTCCTCAATGGTAGCACCTAGAAACATGCAACTGGTCTTGTCTGAAAGCTGGTAGCCCAGGCTTTAGTACAAGACGGCTAAAGTCCAAGCAACAGAGGAGAAATCACTGTTAGAAATCAATTCGGGAATAATCACTAGTAAAACCTGTTTTTATTTTCATTTTCAGCTGTATTCACAGCATCTTGATTTCTTTCTCTGTCCTGAACATATTGCTGTCATTTTGGTTATTTTGGTTATTTGTTATCTGAAAGTTTGGAATGTCTGCTTTCAAACAAGACCAGTTGCATGTTTCTAGCTGCTACCATTGAGGAGATAGCAGCATCTAATGCAGCCCTCCCCCATCCAGTTAGCTACTTTTCCCACTGCTGGAGCTCCACTCTGGCAAAACAGTTAAGGGGTTAAACTACACTTTTAAAGGCAGTCTGTCAACAGGAACATTGTCTTGTAGGTCCAGCTCCGCTGAATGTAATGATACCTTTCACTTATCGATCTGCTGATTCATTCTTGAAAAAAACAACCTTCAATTCATATGTAAATGAGCAGTTAAAGGGAGTCTGTCACCTCATAGGCCCCTATAAAGTAGTAAAACAGCCCCATAGCACTTGTTATAAATAAAGTATTGGTACCTTTTGCGCTGTCTTGTGATCTTCAGAACTGCCAAAAACGTACTTTAATTGATATGCTAATGAAGTGTCGGAAGAGCCCGGAGGCGGGGTTTGCCACCTTTGAGCCCGGGCTCCTGTCCTTTTTTAAAGTTATTCCCCGCCCCAGCAACTGCCTGCGCCCGCCCTGCATGTCACCATGGTCCTCCTTCTTCAGCAAGATCCCGCGCGGCCTGCGCAGTCTCTCGCCGGGACGGGGCATGCGCACTGTGATGGGCATGGCATCGCCGTACCTAGTGCGCATGCGCCTGTCCAGCGGCGCAAAATCTGGTCCAGACAAGCGCAGGAAGGCGCAGGCGCGGGATCTTGCTGAAGAAGGAGGACCATGGTGACGTGCAGGGCGGGCGCAGGCAGTTGCCGGGGCGGGGAATAACTTTAAAAAAGGACAGGAGCCCGGGCTCGAAGGCGGTAAACCCCGCCTCCGGGCTCTTCCGACGCTTCATTAGCATATCAATTAAAGTACGTTTTTGGCAGTTCTGAAGATCACAAGACAGCGCAAAAGGTACCAATACTTTATTTATAACAAGTGCTATGGGGCTGTTTTACTACTTTATAGGGGCCTATGAGGTGACAGACTCCCTTTAAGTGCCGAGCCGCTTTGTGCACCCTTGCTCCTCCTGCCTCCTCCCCCAGCCCCTCCATATTCATGATTGGCATGGCCAGGTTTCTGCATAGGCATCTCACCTATTCTTGTCTGTCATTAAAAAAAGGGAGGGGCTGGCAGAGGAAGCAGGAGAAGCAAGGGTGCACAGAGTGACTTAGGCCCGCCCTCGGTGCACTGTACTGCTCATTTGAATCTAGATTAAAAGTAATTTTTCTCCAGAAAGTAGCTCTGCAAAGACAATGTTGTAACAGTGAATTTCCTGGTGACAGATTCCCTTTAAAAGTGTTTCAGTTCTCCAGAACTGAACAATTGATGACCTATCCTTAGAATAAGTCATCAGTATCGGATCAGTGGGAGTCCAGTAATCGGAAACAGGCACCTGAACTTCATAGTAATAAACTACAACATCTGTCAGCAGGTTTGTACCTATGACACTGGCTGACCTGTTACATGTGCACTTGGCAGCTGAAGACATCTGTGTTGGTCCCATGTTCATATGTGTCCTCATTGCTGAGAAAAATGTATATATAATATATGCAAATGAGCCTCTAGGTGCAACAGGGGCGTTGCCATTACTCCTAGAGGTCCACGTCGTCTTACACCTTCCGTGTGCACTCCTTATTATGGATTTGGACCCATTGGCTTGAATAGGACTTCAATCCACAAGATACAGAGCGGTGCGGAGCGGAGGCACGGATAGGAAGCACAATGGAGCGCTTCCGTGGGAATTCAGTTATAAATAGAACATTTTTTATTTTATTTTTTTTTAATTTGTGCCTGTGCGGTCCGCAGCACGAGCCACACGCTCGCCTGCATGAGCCCTAAATTAGCAAACCTTTCTAATATTCTGTTTTCACTCTGTCATTATGGGGGATTGACTGCAGATTGATGGCGAAAAATGATGGGATTTCTTTTTATTTTAGCACAAAATGTGAAAAAAATGAAGGGTCTGAAGCCTTTCCTAATGCACTGTAGCCATAGATCAGCAACCCCCAGCACTACAAGTCTCAGCATGCACACGTGACTAGAAGTGACTGGAGCATGCTGGGGGCTGTAGTGCTAGAGGTTTGGGCCCTTGCTCTAAGGTAATGATTTACACACCTAAAAATCCTTAGGCATCGGTCGCTGTTTTTAAGAGTGTGAGCGAACTGATATCTTTTCTTGAAAGATGTGGCATCTGAAGGAAAGCGGACACGTGTGCTAGCACTCCATCTGTACTGCACATTTCCTGGTGCTGGTTCCTCATCGCCAGCCAAGAATAGAGCTCTGCCAGAATTCAGTAGGGATCACGCGTTCCTCCTGCTCTACCCAAGAGTCCTTCACATGTTCTCTGAGGCACGGCTCCTGTGTAAGCAGATTCTTGAAGAGAAAATAGAAGTGGACCTCCAGACATAGTGCCGAAATAAGAGGCAAGGAGGAAACGAGCCGTCCAGAACATGTGGAGGAAACTGGTTCTCCTTATGTGAAGAGCCTTTGAACGTTTCAGATGATAGGAAGGACTAAGACTGACATTTCACAGAGACTTTATCCAGATTGGCACAGGCCTCTTAAAGGGGTTTTCCGGGATTTTGCTACTGATGATCCATCCTGATCGGTGGGGGTCTGACACCCGGGACCCCCGCCGATCAGCTGTTTGAGAAGGCACCGGTGCCCCTGTGAGTGCCGCGGCCTTCTCTTAGCTTTTCCTAGGCCAGTGACGTCGCGTTCATCAGTCACATGGCTTAGGAGCGGCTCATCCCCATTCAAGTGAATGGACCCGAGCGCGATACCAAGCATAGCCTCTGTACAATGCGGCTCTAAACACAGAACAGATGCGGATCTTTCCCTGATGTCTGTGGAGGCTCTGCGCCTGGTTTTGGCTTACAATCACTGACCAAATACTGACGTTCGAATAAAGGCTTGCGGTACGCAAATTGCGAATGTGCAAAACGTGGATACCGGCCATTTGTGTTCCGCTTCTTGCGAAACAGAACATCCTGCCCTCTGTTGGACAGCCCTATCTTGTTCGGTAATACAGCCAAGTATAGGACATGTTGTATTTTTTATTTTTTTATTTTGCAGGGCCGTAGAATGGACTTACGGGGTGCTGTCCGCATCTTTTGCGGCCCCGTTGTGAATGGGTCCACATCCGGCCCGCAGATCGGATGCGGAAATAAAACAACGGTCGTGTGAATGAAGACTTGTCAGTGGGGCGTGTCCCTTCACAGTCTGCCGCTGTCCAGTCAGTGCTGACAACCCGTGTGATCTACAGGGGTGAACAGTGCGGTCGTTACGTTAGAAGGGGACTGGAGGAATGTATGACAAAGCTGAAAAATGTCCGGATCCCAGAGAAGCAATTTATTCAGGTCTATATTTGGAGATCACAAAGGTTTTACTGACACTTGTAGCATTCAGTGAGGTTTCGAAATATTCTAAAAGACCTGAATGTAACCTTTTTCTATGTAAAATGTTTATTTTATTATAATTGCGTGGGAGGGCGGCCGGGGAGGATGTGTGGAGTGTCCTCAGCGTGCACATCTTGTAGTGACATTGCTGGAATGTGCACCAGATGGAGTAAATCCTGTTCACATTGTGCAGCCGCACCAACCTGACTAGCACCTACTTAATTACAAGCTTACTGCACTGATCTCCCCCCAAATCCTCTTATGTACACTGATTGGATTGCACAGTCGTGTACTCTCAGATGTGTGTAGCAGAGTTTAGTTGGTCATTTGGCATATCTTATTAGGGTATGTTGTTATCTGCTTCGGGAGCTGTTTGATGTCAGATAAGCTCACTATGTTATCTTATAGGACTCATCAGGGGTGCACCACCAATGAGGCCAGGTGATGCGATTGCCTCAGGCAGCACCAGGTAGGGACAAGTGAGGGGCAGCAGAAAGGCCATGGGCAATGATACACGACTGTATCTGTTGTACTGGTTCGCACTTTGTGGATCTGCAAAATATGGATGTGGTTGAAGTCAGTGGGTCTGCAAAAAAACCCCAAAACAAATGCATCATGGATGTTATCCTTATTTTACAGTCGCGTGAATGAGGCCTTAAAGGGGTTATACCATGACTAATGTAAAAACTGAAAATCAGACATCATATAGTACATGATAGTCTCTTTCTAACAAAGCTAAAACCAGCCCTGTGCCTCACAGGGATCCAGAGATCTCCCCATTCATTTTTCTGCTAGATTTATATCACACTGCTCAAGGGGAGTGTCTTTTCTGCTGCAGCTCAGGGGGCGTGTCTCAGCTCTCCCTATCACAGCTCAGGAGGCAGTTGAAGGATGAAACTGAGCATGTGCGGCCTTCTCAGTGAGCAGGACTAAGAAATAAGAAAAAACTAACTGCAGGTGGTGCTATACAGATACATTTTATTGAATAACTCAGTGGCTATGCTAAAAGTTACTAATTACATGCAATTAGAAAAGTATACAGATGCAGGTGCTGGTTTGAAAACGGTAGAATATTTTTCGTGGGATAACCCCTTTAAGCTGTGGTCGCACTGGTGCCTTGGCTGACATTTAGTTTTGCATTGTAGGAATGCTTGATCAGACTGCACACAGGATTTGTTTGTAGTCTGTTACCATAAGTTCTGCATAAGAGCTGTGTACACATAACGACAGAGTTTTTTTTTTTTTTTTTTATTAAGCAAGAGTATTTACAAAGTTATTTAGAAACTTTTGGGCAAGGAAAAGGTGAATAAAATGCAGAGACGTGTACATACACACCCTTTAAGCTGGCTATACCGATTACATATATAGTGGTCAGTGATTGGTCGGAAATCCAAGAGCCCGGTAGCTGGCGCACCTTGAAATTTATTGTTGATGTCTGCATTTTTTACTGGTTTCTGGTTAACACCACCAAAAATCAATCTGGCTTCTGGAGTGGTCTCACTAAGGGTACGGCCACACGGCTCTGACACGGCCGAAAGGTGCCACAGCGAGCTGTGACATGACCGCGCTGTGTGATTGTACCCTAAGGTTTGCTCACTTCACACCTGAACGATTCATGTCAGCAGCTAAATGCGGAACGCACACAGCTGGTATCCGTGTTTTGCGGATCCGCAGTTTGCGGACTGCAAAACACATATGGTCGTGTGAATGTAGCCTTATTAAAAGTCACAGCCGTTGATGGTCGTATTGTTATTAGTCTGACCTCTGGTGGTTGTTTTTCAGTATGACAGCTTCATATTCACTTAGACTGGTCTAATTTATTTGTCGCATTTGTGCTGAAAAAAGTCGCACGTCGCCCTGAAATTGATACTTTTAATGCAGTAATAGTCGCACTTCTCCACTCAACTGTTGAATAAAAATATGCCAGTGCTGGAGTGGTATAAAAATCTGATTGTTTTTGCATCTAATTTATGTGTAAAAAAGGTGCGGCTATGTAAATAGATTGGAAAAAAGTTGCAAAAAATAGACAACTCTTGAATTAGTCTAAAAGTTCAAAATAGTCAAACGAGGTGCAAAAGCCTCCAGGTGCGATTTCACTAGTCAATCCGACTAATAAAATTAGGCTGCCAAATACAGCATTTTTTCCGACTAAAAACAGGCGCAACACTATAGTAAATGTGCCCCACCATGTGGTATACGTTATTTCACTGGATGCCACTGCACAGCATAGTCCACTATGCTTTTCTATGAAGCATAAAAAGGTATGTCCATATATGGACTCCATGGTGACCAAAAGGACACTCTTTTGACCTCCTTCGGGTGAACGGGCTCAAATGTAGTGTGAACAAAGCCTTGTTTTTAGATTATTACTGTATTTTTCGCTTTATAAGACGCACCCAATGATAAGACGCAACCCAGATTTAAGAGGAGGAAAATAAGAATAAATATTTTTCATCAGATCTCATATCAGATCCTCAGATCAGACCCCCATAAATATCAGGACATCACATCAGACCCCCATATCAGGACATCACATCAGCCCACATTGTCAGACCCCCATCAGACCTCAGATCAGCCCACATTGTCAGACCCCCATCAGACCTCAGATCAGCCCACTAAGACCGCAATCAGACCTCAGATCAGCCCACTCAGACCCCCATCAGACCTCAGATCAGCCCTTTCAGACCCCCATCAGACCTCAGATCAGCCCTTTCAGACCCCCATCAGACCTCAGATCAGCCCTTTCAGACCCCCATCAGACCTCAGATCAGCTCACATTGTCAGACCCCCATCAGACCTCAGATCAGCCCACTCAGACCCCCATCAGACCTCAGATCAGCCCACATTGTCAGACCCCCATCAGACCTCAGATCAGCCCACTCAGACCCCATCAGACCTCAGATCAGACCGCAATCAGACCTCAGATCAGCCCACTCAGACCCCATCAGACCTCAGATCAGCCCACATTGTCAGACCCCCATCAGACCTCAGATCAGCCCACACAGACCGCAATCAGACCTCAGATCAGCCCTTTCAGACCCCCATCAGACCTCAGATCAGCTCACATTGTCAGACCCCCATCAGACCTCAGATCAGCCCACTCAGACCCCCATCAGACCTCAGATCAGCCCACATTGTCAGACCCCCATCAGACCTCAGATCAGCCCACTCAGACCCCATCAGACCTCAGATCAAACCGCAATCAGACCTCAGATCAGCCCACTCAGACCCCATCAGACCTCAGATCAGCCCACATTGTCAGACCCCCATCAGACCTCAGATCAGCCCACACAGACCGCAATCAGACCTCAGATCAGCCCACACAGACCGCAATCAGACCTCAGATCAGCCCACATTGTCAGACCCCCATCAGACCTCAGATCAGCCCACTAAGACCGCAATCAGACCTCAGATCAGCCCACACAGACCGCAATCAGACCTCAGATCAGCCCACTCAGACCCCAATCAGACCTCAGATCAGCCCTTTCAGACTCCCATCAGACCTCAGATCAGCTCACATTGTCAGACCCTCATCAGACCTCAGATCAGCCCACTCAGACCCCCATCAGACCTCAGATCAGCCCACTCAGACCCCCATCAGACCTCAGATCAGCCTACATTGTCAGACCCCCATCAGACTTCAGATCAGCCCACATTGTCAGACCCCCATCAGACCTCAGATCAGCCCACTCAGACCCCATCAGACCTCATATCAGCCCTTTCAGACCCCCATCAGACCTCAGATCAGCCCTTTCAGACCCCCATCAGACCTCAGATCAGCCCACATTGTCAGACCCCCATCAGACCTCAGATCAGCCCACTAAGACCGCAATCAGACCTCAGATCAGCCCACTCAGACCCCCATCAGACCTCAGATCAGCCCACTCAGACCCCCATCAGACCTCAGATCAGCCCTTTCAGACCTCAGATCAGCCCTTTCAGACCCCCATCAGACCTCAGTTCAGCCCTTTCAGACCCCCATCAGACCTCAGATCAGCTCACATTGTCAGACCCCCATCAGACCTCAGATCAGCCCACTCAGACCCCCATCAGACCTCAGATCAGCCCACATTGTCAGACCCCCATCAGACCTCAGATCAGCCCACTCAGACCCCATCAGACCTCAGATCAGACCGCAATCAGACCTCAGATCAGCCCACTCAGACCCCCATCAGACCTCAGATCAGCCCACATTGTCAGACCCCCATCAGACCTCAGATCAGCCCACACAGACCGCAATCAGACCTCAGATCAGCCCACACAGACCGCAATCAGACCTCAGATCAGCCCACATTGTCAGACCCCCATCAGACCTCAGATCAGCCCACTAAGACCGCAATTAGACCTCAGATCAGCCCACACAGACCGCAATCAGACCTCAGATCAGCCCACTCAGACCCCAATCAGACCTCAGATCAGCCCTTTCAGACTCCCATCAGACCTCAGATCAGCTCACATTGTCAGACCCCCATCAGACCTCAGATCAGCCCACTCAGACCCCCATCAGACCTCAGATCAGCCCACTCAGACCCCCATCAGACCTCAGATCAGCCTACATTGTCAGACCCCCATCAGACTTCAGATCAGCCCACATTGTCAGACCCCCATCAGACCTCAGATCAGCCCACTCAGACCCCATCAGACCTCATATCAGCCCTTTCAGACCCCCATCAGACCTCAGATCAGCCCTTTCAGACCCCCATCAGACCTCAGATCAGCCCTTTCAGACCCCCATCAGACCTCAGATCAGCCCACATTGTCAGACCCCCATCAGACCTCAGATCAGCCCACACAGACCACAATCAGACCTCAGATCAGCCCTTTCAGACCCCCATCAGACCTCAGCCCTTTCAGACCCCCATCAGACCTCAGATCAGCCCAGTCAGACCCCCATCAGACCTCAGATTTGGGGGGGAAAAGTGCGTCTTATAAAGCGAAAAATACGATCCATCTTTTTAAATTTTATGTTGAACTTTACCACCCGCCACGTCATCCTTTATCAAATCTAGGGTAAAGCAGCAGTGGAGGTGCTGCTCATAGCCACGCATCGGGCAGCACTTCACACGTTCCTACAGATTCTTGATAATTGATCGCTATAATCGGATTGCTTTCCCACCGTCCTTTGCATCAGTTTAATAGACGTTTTTAGTTGTTATTTTTAGTTGTCAGCGACTAACTGGGAAGAAACTTTGCACGATGCACTGGAAGCTCACAGGGCGCAGTAAAGTTCCCTTCAAGTTCTTCTTGACGTGGCCTGTCTTCTCCAGCTGGCAGAAATGTGGCGGCAGTAATGACACGGTACGCTCGGTAAATTACAGTCCTCCTCGGTGACCAGTGTGCGGTAAGCGCAAGTCTCTCAGATCAGCCCAGCCTCGTCATTCTTCATGTACAGGTCGTGTATCCTGAAACGTCTCAGGCACATCAAAAGCGGGAGGCAGCGCTGTGCGCTCATTAGGATCCTGAGCGCTGGCAGGTTGCTGGAGCGCCTGAAAGCCCTGTCACCTGCTTATTTGTCAGCGTCTTGCCGGCAGCACTTTGAGGGTTTTTTAATGAGGCACTTTCATGCTTGGTTCCTCATGTCATCCAGTCTGCAGTCTACTTTCTGTTCCTTTTGATACACATTACAGATCTAGCACACGGATAAGAATTAGTCTGCTAGGTGCTCATTATGTCACATAACGGGACCCCTAAAGAGGGAGGTTAACCTTCCCTCATCAGCCCTAAAAGATTTGTACCATAGCGACAACCTATCCACATGATAAGGGCTCAGGAACACGACCATTACCGGATACCGGCCGTGTGCATTCTGCCGATCACTAATAGAACAGTCCTATCCTTCTCCATATCACGGACAATAGGACTAGGGATGAGTGAATTGGCTTTGGATGCTTCATCCGAAGTCAGTTTGCATAAAACTTCGTTAGAATACTGTATGGAGTGAGCTCTCCGTACAATATTAGAATGTATTGGCTTCTATGAGCCGAAGTTATTTAATCGCGAAGTCTCAGAAATTAAAGGGGTATTCCCATCTCACAAATGTAGTTCGTATAGTTAGATATAACCATACCAATATTATTACTAATAGAATGTATTTATATAAAATGTACCATTTAGAAGATTTCCCTATTTGTATATCCATAGTCCCACACACATCAGTCAGGTCGTTGCCCCTAGTTACGACCACCGTGGCCATGTAGTAGTGGTGGTCGGCTTGCTCTTGTTCAAACCCGCTCTGAGGTAACTGCTGTATTGTGAACGCACATTACATGAGCATGCGGAGACACATCTTAGGGTTGTAGCATTTTTGGAGCAGGATCCGTTTATAAAGTCTGCGTTTTGGATGAATCCTGACCATTGTGTTTTGGACTGGTAGATATGAAAGTCCCCTAAGATGTCTCCCCGCATGTTTATGTAATGTGCGTTCACAATACAGCAGTTACATCAGAGCCGGTTTGAACAGGAGCAAGCCGGTCACCACTACTACATGGCCGCGGTGGCCGTAACTAGGGGCAACGGCCTGACTGATGTGTGTGGGACAATGGATATACAAATAGGAAAATCATCTAAACGGTACATTTTATATAAATACATTCTATTAGTAATAATATTAGTATGGCTATATCTAACTGTACAAACTACAATTGTGAGATGGGAATACCCCTTTAATTTCTACTGTAAAAAAAACCTTCCGTACTGAACTCTGGTTCGGTTCCAGGCGGTACCTGGAGTTCGGTATCAAGTTTTTTTTACCATAGAAATTAATTTACGAAGTTATTACCCGAAGTCTTGCGAAGAGACTTGGCAAAGTAATAACTTCGGCTCATCGGAGCCAATACATTCTAATACTGTGTGGAGATTTCGCTCCGTACAGTATTCTAACAAAGTTTTATGCGAATCGACTTCGGATGAATCATCCAAACTCCATTCGCTCATCTATAACTATGACATGTTCTTACACGGAGTAATTTCCATTTATTTGCGGCCCCATTGTATTGAATGCTTCCGCAAATGGGCTGCAAAAAAAAAAAACGGAAAGAACACGGAGGACAAAAAATACGTTTGTGTGCATGAGCCCTAAGTGTCTGACCAGTGGGGGTCCGCTGTCCGTTTGAATGGATCGGTAGCGTTTCATGAGTGTTCGCTGCTACATTCAGTTCTATGGGACTGACGGAAATAGCCAAGTGCAAGTGCTTGGGTTTCTCCGACAGTCCCTTAGAGCAGAATGGAGCGGCAGCATGCAGGTGCGACCCCCACTGCGTTCAGATGGTGTTGTCCCCCATTCTTGTGATTGGCTAGCGGGGGACACAGCCGTCTGACCCCTGCCAACTCTTTTGGCCGTGATTGGGTTAATTGGCGACCTATGGATACGTTTGACAGGAGAGCTCTTGGCATGTACACCAAATAGTCACTGCGAACACAGTGTGAATTCAGCCTTACTTAGGAGTCAGCGCTGCAGAAAATCATGTTACCCTCTCAACCCACTAAATTGCTGAGAGGACCTATACTTCCATACCGCCGTCTTACATTTGGTGGAATAGGTGGCCTAATGTAAAGCTTCCTGTCTCCATTTCCTTAAAGGGGTGTGTGGACAACTTACAGGGGGGGTTCCAAAAGATGGATCCTTCTGCCTCCATTAGTGAGAGGGGTGTTCCAGGTAATGGATACCGATGATGTATCCTTAGGACAGGTCATCGATATCCGATTAGTCCGGCACCCCCTACTCATCAGCCAGTGCCAGTACTGAGGATGGAGCCAGAAGAAGTAATCTCCGTCCACTGTGTAGTGGCCATATGGGTGCTGTGAAGTGAATGGGTGCTGAGCTGCAGTACCCCTGCTCGGCCACAGCACAAAGAACGGCGCTGTGCTTCTGGCTCCATTCTCTGTGTTTACTCTACCACAGGCTGCTGCTGCAAATAGTTGTCAGGTGGGGTCCTGGGTGTCAGGATCTGATACTGATGACTTAGGGCTCGTTCACACGACCGTATTTTTCTTTCCGTATATGTTCTGTTTTTTTGCGGACCGTATGCGGAACCACTCATTTCAATGGGTCCGCAAAAAAATGTGTGCATTCCGTTTCCGTATTTCCGTTCCGTAAGATTATGAGTCTTGTCCTATTATTGTCCGCATTACGGACAAAGATAGCACTGTTCTATTAGGGGCCAGCTGTTCCGTTCCGCAAAATACGGAATGCACATGGTTGTCATCCGTTTTTTTTGCGGATCCGTTTTTTTCATACGGTCGTGTGCATGAGGCCTTATCCTTAGGATACGTCATCAGTATCTGTAACTCAGAATGCAGCTTTCTCCGACAGTCACCAATGCTCGCCATTGATTTCCAATGGCTGCATTTCCTGCTGTCACTTTAAAAAAAAAATGGCTTCCAAAGCTAAATATGAAAAAGTCCGATACCTCTATAACTAAAGCCGTCAGAATTACTAAACTTTATCTGCTGCTCTATTTTCTCATTTACTAATGTATGGCAACGTGTTACATTTTGTCTGAAAAACCCCTTAAAGTTTTTTTTTCGTCCACTCAGCGATTAGTTGCTCTGTCAGACTTTTTATGAAATGTAATATTCCCATGTGGTAATGTAACTGTGCCATCAATGTGGAAGTAGTCCCCAGAATCTCTATGTCTACATGTTGTATAAAGTGGGAAGGAAGCACAGAATATTTTTGGAATTTATTGAGAAGTGTGATTAATATTTTCCTGCTAAAAAGAAAAACGGAAGTTGTCTTCTTAAATCTGCTGAGTGCGGAAATCTAAGACCTTCTGCCTCATATTCTCCATTGCTGATGAGTACGAGGCGTTGCTGTCCTGTAAGGAGGATTGTGTGTCATGTGTTGGGTACGTCCAGCCCTACAAGACCCATCAGGAAACTTTTAAACTTTTTTGAACCAGTTGAAAAAAAATCATACTCGCATCCTGGGTCCTGGGCTCTCTTCACGTCCGGTTCCCATCATGTAAACGTCCATACTTACGGAGTCACATGTGCCGCTGCAGCCAGTAAAAAGAAAAAAAAAAAAAAAAGACAGGCACAAAAAATAGACTAATCGGACGCAACTTTGGCATGTGTTTTTTTTAATTATTACTTTAAATAATGATGAGTCTATGGGTGCATTCACACGACTGTATGTATTTTGCAGTATGCAAAACACGGATCCGCAAAAAATATGGATGATGTCTGTGATGCATCCGTTTTTTTTGAGGATCCATTGTAACGATGACAATCCTTGTCTGCAAAACAGTGAAGAATAGGACGTGTTCTATCTTTTTTGCTGAGCTACGGGACAGACATACGGATGTGGACAGCACACGGTGACACGGGACCATTGAAATTAATGGGTCTGCATCCTATCCGCAAAACATGCGGATCGGATGCGGACCCAAAATACGGTCGTTTGAGTAGAGCCTTAGTTTAATGTTTCTGAGTCTTAGGCCTCATGCATACGGGTGTTGCCATTCGTGGCCTGCAAACAGCAGGGCCCGGCCATGTGCTCGCCACATCACGGATGCGCACCCATTCACTTGAATGTGTCCGCGGTCCGGAGGTGTGGTGCAGAACGGAGGCATGGAAGCACCACTGAGTCCCGAAGACTTAGCGAAGCAATAATTTCGGTTCATAGCAGCCCATACATTCTAATACTGTACGGAGAGCTCGCTCTGTACAGTATTGAAACAAAATTTTATGCAAATCGACTTCGGATGTTTCATCCGAAGTCGATTCGCTCATCCCTGGATAAATGGGACAAATGTAAATATTAAATGGGGTTTTCTGGGACTTATATATTGATGACCTCTCATCAGTATCAAATCAGTGGGGGTCTGACACCCGGCACCCCCTGCCAGTAAACTGTTTTCAGCAGCCGCCAGCACTGGAAATGAAACATTGGATGGAGCGGGAAGCAGGCAGCTCTGTATACTGTGTAGTGGCCATGCTCACACTTAGCCTAACCCCTTCACTTCAGCCTATGGCCCTTCACCCCCCCCCCCCCCCCCCCCCAAAATGCCAATTTCTTAACCTAAACCCTTTGCCACAATGAAAACACTCACTGCCGATGGCCCTTCCGCTGCCCCCCTCTTGCCACGACCTGGTGCTGCCTGAGGTGATCATTGGTGGTGCACCCTTGTTCACACTGGCGCTGAAACTACACTACTGGACAGAGCCGCCTGCTATACCTTGCTATGCGTCTTGGAATATAAGGAACTGGACATAGAGCACCACCATTTAAGATTCTGAGGTGATTTCCAAACTGCATGATATAAACTATTTGACAGAGCAGCGTCGGTCTCTGTTCAGACTGTATTTGCAATGTTACTGAAATAAGTATTCCCATCTTAGACATTAATGGTACATCCACTTAAAGGGGATTTGTCACTTCAGCAAATAGCATTTATCATGTAGAGAAAGTTAATACAAGCCACTTACTAATGTATTGTTATTATCCATATTGCCTCCTTTGTTGTCTGGATTCATTTTTCCATCACATTATACACTGCTCGTATCCATGGTTACGACCACCCTACAATCCATCAGCGGTGGTCGTGCTTGCACACTATAGGAGAAGGCGTCAGCCTCTCTGGTGGCCGGGACCATGGGAGCGCACATAGGCTAGTGCTTTTTCCTATAGTGTGCACGCATAACCACCACTGATAGATTATAGGGTGGTCTGTAACCATGGAAACGAGCAGTGTATAATGAGATGGAAAAATGAATCCAGCCAGCAAAGGAAGCAATATGAATAATAACAATACATTAGTAAGTGTCTTGTATTAATTCTCTCTATATGATAAATGCCACTTGCTGAAGTGATACAACCCCTTTAAATGTCTGGTAGATGCAAGTCCCACCTCGAGGACCCACACCTACAGTATTTCCAGATTGCTGTCTCCTGACCCCTGTACCATCTGGTGAGGCAGCCATCTCTCGCCGCATCCAGGCGGCGAATAACTGGACAGTGGATCTTTCCATTCTCATCTATGTTCCTGTTATTGCCATAGAAGTGGAATATCCCTTTAATAATTTACCTTCTTACCGGACAGGATTATAACATTTGCTGTTCTCTCCTGTCATTTCAGCGATCTCCTCACAACACGGAAGATGATGGAAGACAAAGGACCCCGTGTTGCCGACTACTTTGTCGTCGCGGGATTAACAGACTCGTCGAAACCGCTTGAGGAGGAGATCCACTTTAATGATGCCTGCCATAAGATAGCGAAACCAAAGGAACCCATCACAGATATTACAGTGATTATCAAATCCCTTGGGGAAGAGGTGCCTCAGGGATATGTCTGTATGGACGCTACCCCCACTGGCCTGTCGGCTGACCTCAATAATGGGAGCATCCGGGGCCCTCAGATATATTTGTGCTATAGGAGAGGGAGAGACAAGCCGCCTCTTACAGATTTGGGGTGAGTCCTTGGGTCTTGTTTCGGAACCTCTGCTCTGCACACATAACATGTGTTACCCGGGGATATTCACTAATGTATTTGCTTTCTTTAAATCCTCTGTTACCAAAATATGGCTGATATCCGATCCAGAATTAGCGGTGTATCCTGCAGGAAAGCTCTGGGAGAGTCCTTCTTTATTTTATAGCTGGTTCAAAAACTCTTCATTTACTCACCTTCCTATTTTCCTATGTAAATTATTTTTGCACTTTTTTCATTCGTACATAGGGCTTTATGGCATTTTTATTTTATTTATACCCGGGAAAACGTAAAAAAGAAAATCTTTTTCATTGTTTTTTGAAATGCACTTTGTGCAACAGAAATCCTTTTTTTAATTTATGTCCCTTTTGCTTGGTCGTTTTGATACAGGGGGACATATACATGTATTTTTCGCCCTATAAGACGCACCGGCCCATAAGACGCACCCAGGTTTTAGAGGAGGACAATAAGAAAAAATATTTTTCATTAGATCTCAGGTCAGACCAGCAATCAGACCCCCAATGTTAACCTCCGTTCACAGCACCAATTAGACCCCTAATGTTAATAAGACCTCAGCTCAGACCCCAGTGTGAATGACCCCCAGTCAGACCTCAGATAAGAGCCCCATGCCTCTCATCAGCCCGCATATGAGCTTCCATGCCTTCCTTCAGCCCCCATACCTGTAATTAGCCCCCAATGCCGCCGCTCCTCCTTCATCGGCTGTGCTGTGACCCAGCCGAACGGAGGAACAGGAAGCGGTAAGTACAGAGTCTTCGTCTTCACCGCTTACCGGTCTTCCATTTTTTGGGGACAAAAGTGCGTCTTATGGGGCGAAAAATACGGTTTATTTTCTCCGGGGGCAGGTCTAGAACCTGCAGTGTGTCGTTCTAAAGATAGGCGTGGGACCTGCACCTATCAGACATTGGGGCTTATCCTAGTGCAGGGATCAGCAAGCTCCGGCACTCCAGCTGAAACTACAACTCCCAGAATGCTCCATTCACTTCTGTCGGTGTTGTGAGAACAGCCGAGCATGTTGGGAGTTGTAGTTTCACAGCAGCTGGAGTACCAAAGGTTGCTGGTCCCTGTCCCTAGTGATATGTCCCCAATGTCTGAGGCGCGACGACCCCTTTAAAACATAAAGAATTCATACTTTCCCTCACCCCACGGCTCTGGTTGGATGACTGGAAGTGAATGAATATGTTAGATGAATGCACCAGAAGATTTCCTGGTACATACTCTATATGTGCAGGTCATACACAGCGTGAACAGCCTAGGCCAGGGGTCAGCAACCTCCGGCACTCCAGCTTTTGTAAAACTACAACTCCCAGCATGTTCTATTCACTTCTGTGGGAGTCCTGAGAGCAGCCAAGCAAGTTTACATGCTGGGAGTCGTCGTTTTACCACAACTGGAGTGCTGAAGGTTGCTGATCCCTGGCCTAGGCCATTCGGGATAATAGGAAAGGCGAGTTATTACCCATGTGCCCAGCTTTCTATCAAACTTAGAAATGGCTGAATTGTGTAAAAGCTGATAGAAGAGGACGACTTACAGATATCTTTTCCCAGTTACTGTGCAATTCATCAGAACGGCTTGTCACACACCGTATGACTGATCACACACAAGAAAACACAATCCGAGGAGATGACACCATCTGGATCACCTTGGGCAAATGATGTTGCCTGCCAACCTTATCAGAGGCTTGATGCCAACCAGCTATGTTTGAAAGTGTATAAACTAGCTGGAGGAGGTTGGCAGTACCACCCACCAGCCGCCTGGGACGTAGAGCAGTAAATCTAAGCTTTCCTTTTCAGGGTCCTGTATGAATGGAAGGAAAGGCTGAAACAGGGTTGTCACATCATCCAGACTACACCATATGGACGTCCTGCCAACATAAGCAGTAGCACATCCTCGCAGAAAGCCTACGTTACCTACCGAAGAGCCTCCGAAAACATGACCCAGAATACCTTGGCCGTGACTGATATTTGTATAATCATCCCCAGCAAAGGCGAGACTCCACCGCACACCTTCTGTAAGGTGGAGAAGAATCTGAATAGCAGCATGGTAAGACTTTATGTCCACCTTCTTCTTACAGTACCAGCAAAGTGGATGAGATTTTAGCAGATTGGCTTGTCAGTATAAGCTGCCGACTCCCATTGTGGATTTCACCCTTTGCAATGCAGATCCAAAGCAAAATCTGCAACAAATCCCTATGTAACCGTTCCGTAGTGGATTTTTCCACCACAGCTTATTTTGTTATTGCATATCCTGTCACCCAGGATTGTCCTGGGTTGCCTTTCTTGATTTTATTATTTTTTTATTTTTATTATTTTTTTTTTTTAGGTTAGGACTTACTTTTTTTTACCCTAGTGCTCAAGTGTTAAACTGTATGAGTGTTTAAGAATGTTTAAAAGGGTCTTCTTACAGCAACCCTTGTCCATATGCCTTACTAGGGTATATAGACCTCTTAGTGGTCTATATCTTAGTGGTCTTTATACCATAAGAAAGTATTGCGATACTTGATACCATTCGATACCACGCAAAAGGAGATATTTTTTAATAAGAAATATATAATCGGTGGCTCACTCAAATGTTGACGTGGATATAGGTGCTCACCCCGTATTCTAAAATAATAGAACAGTATGGATGCTAAGGGCACTCACTCATCTGGACCAATTAGAAGCGATAAAAAAGTAGTAAAAGGTACCGTATATACACAAATATTTATTAGCGACATACAAATATTAAGAATAGTATATATTATATAAAAAGCATAAAACCATGTATATATGCAATAGTTATAAACGTAGTGGTATTTCGCTGAATGCAAAGAAACTGAAAGAGAGAAAAAAGAACGGGAAGAAGTCCACTCTTTAGATTGCCAATCAAATATGTTCACCTAAAGCGAGGCTCTGTATGATTATCAAGAGTTATTGGGTATCACTTGTTGATAAAACTCAAATACAGAATCCACATATAACTGCTGAATTCTAAATTACATTGGCGTCCTTTATCTACTTCAGATTAGGGTCTCATAAGTACGTATAGAGAGTCACAAGTACTTGCGAATATTCGCCGTAGTAGATAGCGGACACAGTCACTGACAATACACAGTGGATGGCAGATGATAGTGTGCCGTAATAGATAGCCGATATTTCCAGAGTTGGTGTATAGGATTTCACTGGATATTAGTATTCACATAAGTATTAGTAGTATTCACATGAATATTATTGAATACATCACCAGACTCTAGCAGCTGTAAATAGGACCGCAATGTATGAATGCGCACCGGGGTCTACCGCGGCGTCCCACGTGACTCGCCGCACGTCTATCTCACGTGTTTAAAGTCTGGTAAGATAAAGATTTAAAGAGGACCTTTCATGGTTTATGATTACTGCAGATAAATACCTTTTGTTCCCGGGTATCCCCCGCTGATGCTGCCACCCTGCCTAGTTTTTTAAAATAGCGCTCCTACGCAGGGGCATAGCTAAAGGCTCATGGGCCCTGGTGCAAGAGTTCATCTTGGGCCCCCCTTCCCTCAGTGCTTTGTGTGTCTTCTTATACGGCACAAGGGTCTTTGGGCCCCCTTAGGCTCCTGGGCCCGGTAGCGAGTGCTACCTCTGCACCCCCTATAGCTACGCCCCTGCTCCTACGCCCCGCTGCGCCCCCCTGTATTTCTCCCGCTCAGTATGTAAATACTGAGCATCAGTACAAGGAGGAGGAGACGCCGGCATTTCTCAATATAAAATATTTCCCTGACTGTGCCGCGATCCAATCACAGCGGAGAGCGTCACAGCCAGGGAGAAAAAAAACCTCACCTTCTCCCTGGCTGTGACGTTCTCCGCTGTAATTGGATCGCGGCACAGCTAGGGGGAAGGAGACGCCCATTGAGAAACGCTGGCGTTTCCTCCTCCCTGTACTGATGCTCAGTATTTATATACTGAGCGCGAAAACTACAGGGGGGCACAGCGGGGCGTAGGCGGAGCGTTATTTTAAAAAACTAGGCAGGGTGGCAGCATCAGCGGGGGATACCCAGGAACAAAAGGTGCTTATCTACAGTAATTATAAACCATGAAAGGTCCTCTTTAAAGTCCGGTCATGTGACTCGTAGGTCCTGGAAGGTAAAATGAAGGTTTAAGGTCCTGGAAGTACCACTCGATGAAATATAAATTCTAGGTCCTAGAAATGTCTCTTGATTTTAGAGTCAGTCCTTTCAATCGACATGAATTTGATCCATATGTCCAATAGGAAATGGTGATCAGAAAGTCTTTATGGCTCCATACTTAAACTCATGCAATTAAAAAAATCCCAATTTTCACTTTAGGGGAAAAAGTTCCTTCCCGACTCCAAGCAGGCAATCAGAATAACTCCCTGGATCAATGACCCCTCTCTAGTAACTATAACCTATAATATTATTACCCTCCAGAAATACATCCAGGCCCTTCTTGAACTCTTTTAGTGAACTTACCATCACCACCTCCTCAGGCAGAGAGTTCCATAGTCTCACTGCTCTTACCGTAAAGAATCCTCTTCTATGGTTTGTGTACAAACCTTCTTTCCTCCAGACGCAGAGGATGGCCCCTCGTCACAGTCACTGTCCTTGGGATAAATAGATGATGGGAGAGATCTCTGTACTGACCTCTGATATATTTATACATAGTTATTAGATCTCCCCTCAGTCATCTTTTTTCTAAAGTGAATAAGCCTAATTTTGATAATCTTTCTGGGTACTGTAGTCCACCCATTCCAGTTATTACTTTAGTTGCCCTCCTCTGAACCCTCTCCAGCTCTGCTATGTCTGCCTTGTTCACAGGAGCCCAGAACTGTACACAGTACTCCATGTGTGGTCTGACTAGTGATTTGTAAAGTGGCAGGACTATGTTCTCATCACAGGCATCTATGCCTCTTTTGATGCAACCCATTATCTTATTGGCCTTGGCAGCAGCTGTCTGACACTGGTTTCTACAGCTTAGTTTGCAGTCCACTATAATTCCTAGGTCCTTTTCCATGTCAGAGTTACCCAACATTTTACCATTTAGTATGTACTGGTGACTTGCATTATTCCTTCCCATATGCATCAGCCTTACATTTGTCAGTGTTAAACCTCATCTGCCACTTCTCTGCCCAAGCCTCCAGTCTATCCAGATCCCTGATCTGAGAAATTAGAGGTCCTCCGAGCTAAATTTCAAAAGCCATAAAAAAGGGTCTGAATACTTATGTCCGTACGAAATTATAGAAACAGCGGAGCAGGAGAGCATTCACTACAACGGGAGCTACAGAAACAAAGGAATGCTGGCCTGCTCCGCTGTGTCTGTAAGCCCGGCCGACTGGGGCAAGTGCTTAGTCCCATCTTGCTTTGGAAACTGCAATATGGACAACCCCAGCTCTGCATCCAAGCAGTTATACCTCTGTAGAGTATTAGTCCAGTTTCTGCCCACAAATCCTCCTGCTGTAGATGTCACTTTAATGGAAAGTCCCAGACTAAACTGTAGATTAGTTTAACAGATGAGATTTAGCAGCTGCCGCCTGCAGGACCTGCTCCATATAATAATGACCGATCCTGATTTATTAATGAGGTGAGCGCAGCCATAGATGATATTCGTGTCTCCTTCTCTTTTACAGTGGGGCTCGGCGGTGTACCTCTGCTACAAAAAGTCAGTCGTGAAAGCCAATGCAGTATCTTACAAAGCTGGTAAGTAGTAATCAGTTTTAAAGAGAACCAGGCTACATTCACACGACAATATGAATGTGTCCGCATCCAATTTTGCGGAACGGGTGCGGACCCATTCATCTCAATGGGGCCGCACACAGTGTGCTGTCCGCATCCGTAGTTCTGTTTCTCGGCCCTGCAAAAGATATAGAGCAAGTCCTGTTCTTGTGGGTAAGAATAGGCATTTTCTATATAACACCGGCTTTGTCCGCAAAATGCAGAATGCATACGGCCGGTATACGTGTTTTGCGGGCCGCAAAACACGGCACGGTCATGTGAATGTACCCTTAACATGGGGTCCTATCTCCATGTAACAGAGCAGGAGAAGCTGAGCAGATTGATGTAATGCCGTGCTCATTCTGAGGTTAGGAGTCCAGTGGGCGGTCCCAATCAGTGATGCGTACTGTTACAGGGTAGCCTGTCAATCAGTGAGTAGGACTGGACTCACTATATGACAAGCTATACTGAATCTTTTCCCACAAAGTCTGCTCCGCTCCTCCTGCTCTATTACATGCTGCCCAGAGACAGGAGAGCACGTTTGTCAGTGATCGATTGGTCATTTTGTCCTAGTTGTCATTTTTAATTTATGGCGTTGTCATCCAAGACGACAACCTCCGCAGATCAAACGTGTAGTTTTAATCTATAGCAGAGATCATCAACCTCCTGCACTCCAGCTGTTCTGAAACTACAACTCCCAGAATCCTCCTTTCACTTTTATAGGAGTTGAAAACAAATAACAGCCAAGCAAGTGTGCATGCTGGGAGTTGTAGTTTCACAGCAGCTGGAGTGCCGGAGGTTGCTGATCCCTGAGCTATAGTATAAAGCAGCCTCCTGGTCAGGATCAGGTACAACTCATAACAATGACTCCTTATCTTACTCATTATGAATCCGTTCAGTGTGGTTTTGCGCCTTTGCCAGACGGCCAATCGTAAATGAATTTTGGAAGTTCCAAGCCCCAATTACACCATTAGCTAAGTAGGTGTCAAAGGCGTTTTACTATCCTGAGCTAATTCCTTATTGTTAGTGTAAATGAGAGCAATCAGCTACGGGAAGCTGCGGCTGCTCCTCTTATTAGCCCTGATTGCTGTCATTTCACTGCGACTCCTGCTCAGATTACAGAACATTATACGTGATTTTTTTTTTTTAATGCACTAGAGCAGGGGTCAGCAATGTCCGGCACTCCAGCTGTGGTGAAACTACGACTCTCAGCATATATACTTGCTTGGCTGTTCTCAGAACTTCCAAAGAAGTAAATGGAGCATGCTGGGAGTGCCGAAGGTTGCTGATCCCTGCACTAGAGGATATAGCTATGTATGCCTGATAACCTATATAGCTGCCTATACAGCTCCTAACAGGGATTGTCACTAGTCCTGGCTTTACATTAAGCCGAGTCTGCCCTATAAAGGGTATAAACCCATCTGCAGTGAACATGCCCATTGTCCGCAGTCTTGTACGCTGCCATTCCAGTTCATCTAGCAATCCGCTTTCCTGGCTGACTGCCTCCCCGAGCTGTATGTACATACTGCAATAGGCAGAGCGTTCAGTCCACCCCGAGAATAGTGATTGCTGTGAGTAGGTTAAAGGGGTATTCCCATCTCACAAATGCAGTTTGTATAGTTAGATATAGCCATACCAATATTATTACTAATAGAATGTATTTATATATAATGTACCATTTAGAAGATTTTCCTATATGTATTTCCATTGTCCCACACACATCAGTCAGGCCGTTGCCCCTGGTTACGACCACTGCGGCCATGTAGTAGTGGTGGCCGACTTGCTGTTGTTCAAACCTGCTCTGAGGTAACTGCTGTATTGTGAACACACATTACATGAACATGCGGGGAGACATCTTAGGGTACTTTCATATGTACCTTTTGGACGCTACCAGTCCAAAACGCAATGGTCAGGATCCGTCCAAAACGCAGGCTTTATAAACGGATCCTGCTCCATAGAGATGAATTGATCTTGCAACAGGAAACGTTTCTCTGGGTTTTGGAAACGCAGACAAAAATGCTACAACCCTAAGATGTCTCCCCGCATGCTCATGTAATGTGCGTTCACAATACAGCAGTTACCTCAGAGCGGGATTGAACAAGAGCAAGCCGACCACCACTACTACATGGCTGCAGTGGCCGTAACTAGGGGCAACGGCCTGACTGATGTGTGTGGGACAATGGATATACAAATAGGGAAATCTTCTAAACGGTACATTATATATAAATACATTCTATTAGTAATAATACTGGTATGGCTATATCTAACTATACAAACTACATTTGTGAGATGGGAATACCCCTTTAAAACTGCTGTAATTCGGTTACGACAATCAACATATTTCTGTTTGTACAGGTTTAATATGCAGATATCCAGAAGAGGATTGCCTGGTGCTCTGTGTCTAGCTATGCAAAGATACTGGCGCATTTCTCATATACGTAGTATTCAGCTTTTAATGGCAAATGGCCACAGTTTAAATGGCAGCCATTATGGCTTCCAAAAGCCACATCTGTCAGATTTGATAGGAAAGGTACTGCTGCATGCGGCACTAATCCCCCTGTCAGAAGGACCCCATTATATGCTAGCAGTATACATTGTATGAGAATACCACCCAGATGTGAACAGAGCCTAAGGCTGGCCATACATATCAGATACCTGTTGGCCGAACAGCTACGGTATCTCTCCCAACCCTTGTGTTCTGGATGGGGAGAGGGGAGCGAGCTGCTGCCAGACATCTGTGGCAGCAGCTTATCTCCGCAAGCACAAAAGGATTTTAGGTGGTCAGACAATCGCTCTGAAATCATCAGATTTGGCAAGTATACACCTTATGTGTAAGGCCAGCTTAAGAATTGTCCCAGTAGGCGTTCTCACATGTATGATCGTTTGGATTCCAAGAAAGATTCCTCATGTATGATCTTCTGGATTCCTAGAAAGTTAGATTAGGTGCTGGTCTTGGCTTTACATTAAAGAAGAACTCACGCAAAAATTTTATTCTCTGACCTGTTAGAAAGGTGCATGATATAATCTGTAGTGAATGTCATTTTCTTATCAGAGGCTGAAATTGAGAGTTTCCACTCTCTTCTTATTGTAGCTGGGTCATGTGACCAACTCCCTGACCTCCAACTGACCCAGGACAGAAAGCCAGTAACTGCTCTATTCATTCCTATGAGACTGAAAGTGAGGCTCCCATAGGAATGCATAGAGAATTAGACTCCCTGTCCACACATAAGGTGCTGTGTGAGTTGGTGGGTCTAATTCCTAGTCACATGACACAGATAAGAAACTTCAGGATGATATAACTCAAAAATTCAGCTACTGGTAAGAAAATGACATTCACTACAGATTATATCATGTCCATTTCTAGCAGGACATGGAATAAAACATTTTGCGGGAGTTCTTCTTTAAGCCGAGTCTGCCCTATAAAGGGTATAAACCCATCTGCAGCGAACATGCCCATTGTCCACAGTCTTGTACGCTGCCATTCCAGTTTATCTAGCAATCCGCTTTTCTGGCTGACTGCCTCCCCGAGCTGTATGTACTTACTGCAATAGGCAGAGCGTTCAGTCCACCCCGACAATAGTGATTGCTGTGAGTAGGTTAAAACTGCTGTAATTCGGTTACGACAATCAACATATTTCTGTTTGTACAGGTTTAATATGCAGATATCCAGAAGAGGATTACGAGTCCTTTCCTTTGCCAGAGTCCGTGCCTCTCTTCTGCTTGCCCATGGGGGCGACGATAGAAAGCTGGCCGTCCAACAGTAATTATCCGCTTCCAGTTTTTTCTACCTTTGTTTTAACTGGGGCATCAGCTGAAAAGGTACAGGACATTAGGATCCATAAGTGTATATATTATTATTATATATATTATTGGCCTACAGCTTTTTCCTTTTATTCAGTAATGCCTTTATGCTGGTTCATTGTAATCTTCTAGGGCAGGCTTGGCCAACCTGTGGCGCTCCAGCTGTTGTAAAACTACAACTCCCACCATGCGCTACTGTAGGCGAATAGCTGTAGGCTGTCTGGGCATGCTGGGAGTTGTAGTTTTGCAACAGCTGGAGATCCTCAGGTTGGCCATCCCTGTTCTAGGGTATGGAAGCATCTTGTGCTTCAACACAGAATAAGGCTTAGTTCACACGTCAGTGTTTTAGTCCGTATTTTGCATCAGTGATTGTAAACCAAAACCCTGAGTGGGTCCTACACAGACGTAAGGTATAATGGAAGGATTTACTCCTGTTCTGTGTTCTAGACCCGAAAAAGAAAAAATAAATGCAGCACCAACCACAGGCTTCAACCCTTAGGTCCGGACGCACGCCCCTGTCAGAGCTGTATCCATCCAATCCTTTAAAGATCCACATGAAAAAATGGAGGCAGCATCCCAGGAATCCATAAGTGATAGTCCAATAACAAGAAGCCCAAGTACATGCAACGTTTCGGCTACTCCTTAGCCTTCCTCAAGCATGCTGGGATGCTGCCTCCATTTTTTTCTGTGTTCTTGACCCGCAGCTTGGGTTTGGATAGCAATCACTGACCTAACACTGACGTGTGAATAAGGCCTGACATTTTGTAAACGCGGTTTGGGTGCTGTAGGGCTGAATGATATGGGTGGGGGATAGTATGCTTATGTTTTCTAGCATCTACACACCTATAGATAAATTCATAAGAATAGGCAATTATTGGGAATCAAACAATTCATACCTGATGATTGCCTGCTCATCAGAGGAGGTGAGAGCTGCATTTACAGTACGTGCAGCAATCATCTCTGCATGGGTATGAGCGACTGCTCCTGTGATCACTGGTTCCCATAGACAAATTTTTTGGACAGAAGATCCCTGTTTACGCAGGCCGATCTGCTGCCTAGAAATCATGATTTTGGTGTCACGTTGATTTCACCCAATCGATGAGCATTTGCTCGTTCGTGAGGTGAGCGGCGGCACCATTTAGGCTACTTTCACATCTGCGTTTTTGCTGGATCCGTCATAATACATAATACAATCGTCTGCATCCGTTCTGAACAGGTCCAGTTGTATTATCTCTATAATGACGGATCCGTCTCTAAAACTTTCTTTTGTGTCAGAGGAAACGGATCCGTCAATATTACCTTACATTGTGAGTCATGACGGATCTCTCTTGCTCCGCATCCCAGGACGCACTGAAAAACGCAGCTTGCAGCATTATCCTGTCCGCGATTTTAACGCAATCAAATAGAAGGGAATGCATTTTGGAGCACCCCGTTCCATTCAGTTCAGTTTTGTCCCCATTGACAATGAATGGGGACAGAACTGAAGCATTTTCTTCTGATATTGAGATCTTATGACGGATCTCAATAGTGGAAAGTGAAAGCGCAGGTGTGGAAGTAGTCCTACACAGGGCAATTGTCAGGGATGAGCGTTCCTAATAACCCTCCTTTACGATAATTGCTCCAATTATCAGCCATGTAAAGGGGTCTTTTTCATTCGTTGATCTAGCTGCGCTTGGCTGGTTATTTGCCATAGGGCGTCTTGGAATCGCAATGTTTTGCAGCGTTTCTCTTTACCATTAATGTCATTAAAGGCGTTGATAGGGACTACCACACCTGGATCTGTCTCCTTCATCACGCCAGCCATTGACAAAACAATAAAGGAACAAATCTAGATCAAACTTGTAGCAAAATACGGAACAAACTCATACTGACCCATGGACCAAATCATTTTTTCACCTATATAACTAACAGCACTGCCCCACAGAAGATTGCAGACACATCCCAGACATACCTGTGTGCACTGTGTGTCTGTATAACATGTCACATCCCAGACATACCTGTGTGCACTGTATGTCTGTCTGTATTACATGTCCAGGAAAAGCACTTTTATTCTGCAGGAAAACAGCTCCCAAGTGCCCAGCTCTGCTGCTGCAAGTGCCCAAAGCTAACCAGACTGAAGAGGGGAGGGCTGTTTAGCTGCCCGTATCTTGGGATTGGTAGCAGATAAAAAAATGGTTCTGACCTTATATGAAAGCTGACATTCCAAGCTTTCAAATGATACACAGCATTATATCCAGTATATCAGAAGATATAGCTGTTAGAAATCGAGTCGGGAGAGAAAGCTGTTTTTAGCTTCACTTTCAGCTAGGGACTTGGGAGCTGTTTTCCAGCAGAATAAAAGTGCTTTTCCTGGACATGTAATACAGACACACAGTGCACACAGGTATGTCTGGGATGTGACATGTAATACAGACACACAGTGCACACAGGTATGTCTGGGATGTGACATGTAATCACAGACACGCAGTGCACCAGGTATGATCTGGATGTGACATGTAATACAGACACACAGTGCACACAGGTATGTCTGGGATGTGACATGTAATACAGACACACAGTGCACACAGGTATGTCTGGGATGTGACATGTAATACAGACACACAGTGCACACAGGTATGTCTGGGATGTGACATTAAATACAGACACACAGTGCACACAGGTATGTCTGGGATGTGACATGTAATACAGACACACAGTGCACACAGGTATGTCTGGGATGTGACATGTAATACAGACACACAGTGCACACAGGTATGTCTGGGATGTGACATGTAATACAGACACACAGTGCACACAGGTATGTCTGGGATGTGACATGTAATCAGACACACAGTGCACACAGGTATGTTTGGGATGTGACATGTAATACAGACACACAGTACACACAGGTATGTCTGGGATGTGACATGTAATACACCACACACAGTGCACACAGGTATGTCTGGGATGTGACATGTAATACGGACACACAGTGCACACAGGTATGTCTGGATGTGACATGTAATACAGACACACAGTGCACACAGGTATGTCTGGATGTGACATGTTAATACAGACACACAGTGCACACAGGTATGTCTGGGATGTGACATATAATACAGACACACAGTGCACACAGTATGTCTGGATGTGACATGTAATACAGACACACAGTGCACACAGGTATGTCTGGGATGTGACATGTAATACAGACACACAGTGCACACAGGTATGTCTGGGATGTGACATGTAATACAGACACACAGTGCACACAGGTATGTCTGGGATGTGACATGTAATACAGACACACAGTGCACACAGGTATGTCTGGGATCTGTCTGCAATCTTCCGTGGGGAACTGCTCTTAGTTATATAGGTGAAAAACAGGTGAAAGACTCCCTTTAAGAAAAGTTCCGTATTTGATCTGCATTTATTTGAAAGCTATCTTTGTTCCTATCTTTTTGGCTTGTTCTTTTTTTTTTTTTACATAGAGGTTTTTACAAATTGCTTTACCTTTAGGTGTACGGAGCGGCCATACAGTTCTATGAGCCTTGTGGTGTCGAGCAGTTGACTGAAAAACAGAAAGTACAGTTAGGACTGACAAGCAACACAGAGGGGAGGTTGGAGGCTTCTAAGAGCATCCATGTCAGCAAGTGCATCTGCCTCCTGTCTCACTGGCCTTTCTTTGATGCGTTCAAGAAATTCCTCACTTTCCTCTATCGTTATTCCATCTCCGGACCTCATGTGCTCCCGATAGAGAAGTAAGTAATCCTACCGGAGGCTGTTAATAATTCACCGACATTGCATTGTTCTGTCTGCTCACATGAGTGCACGCTCTTCTGAGCAGTCCGACTTCTAGTGATCCTCTTTCAGACCCCTGTTTTTGCAAAATGTTTTCTCTTTGACAAAAAGTGAAATTTTTTCTCGCTTTGACATATGCAGTGGTTAATATTTCACGATTATTTTTTATCTTTTTCGTCTCTCGTCCAGACACATCTCCCACTTCATGCACAAAGTTCCATTCCCTTCTCCTCAGAGGCCAAGAATATTGGTACAGGTAAATCTATAGCTGCAGTGTTACATGGACTGAAAACGTAGGAAATCTATACAGCTAATACCAAAGTTTACTAAGTTTTATCTTAGAGCTCTGTGTGCTGTCATTCTGTAAATTAAAGTGCGTTCAAACTTTGTACAATTTGTATGACCTTTAAAAATGTACACTAAGTATAGAAGAAGAAAAAGCTGTTCCTCCCTTAACCTCATCTATTACTTACTGTACATTATATTTACAATTAATTACAATTAAAACTGAGAAATAAATAAGAAATCTCTGTGTGTCCCAGGAGCTCAGGCATGCCTCTCTACTTCTCCATTCCATTGACTTGTGTCTGGCTGTAAGACAACTGGTTGGACCAGGAGCCTCCCTGTTGTGCCTTTTCTGCAGTAGGATAAAAGACATAAGCCCCACACCTTGGCTAATTCACACCCCTCAGTTGTTTTCCTCCAGAAAATGGAAGAGCTCAGAAGCAGATTAACCCATGTATTCTCTGTAGAATATTTTAGAAACCTGCACCAAATTCTGTAGAACAGGGATCAGCAACCTCTGGCGCTCCAGCTGTTATGAAAGTACAACTCCCAGCATGCTCCAATCACTTCTTTGGGAGTTCTGAGAACAGCCAAGCAAGTGTGCATACTGGGAGTCGTAGTTTCACCACAGCTGGAGTGACGAACGTTGCTGACCCCTGCTGTAGAATGTTTAACTGTATGATTTTTCCTTTTAAAAATTCTGCAAGCCGGGATCCCCATCGATTGCTAGAGTAAAGAGAATAACCCAACCAATAAAGCCTTCCAATATGTCCAGAATTTTCAAGAACAAACGTACACTTTAAAGTGTAGCTGAGTTTTCAAAAAAGTTGACATAATGGCTGCGCTTCTTTTAACTGTGAAGGAACAGTTGTGTTTGGGGTTCCCTAATGTTTTTTTTCTGCCTCATTATTCCTTGTTTCAGCTGCACAGCTAGATGCATTTCTCTCAAAAGCAGGGAGTGTCTCCCTTATGTGGACTCTGCCAGCACTGTACTGCTGTGACATCCTTTCCACTATGTCTTTTTTTTCAGCTCGGAGCTCACAGTACAGATAAGGAGGGATAAATCACACTGACAGACACTCAGGAGGCTCATGTAATTTTCAAGATCGGTCTAGAAGCAGCTCTTTTATAAGTTCTTTTAGGAAGCTAACTCTGACACGCCTCCACTTCTGCTCAGTCGTCTTCTGCGTCTCTGTAAAATGCATCCATAGGAGACCTGGATAAGATTAAACATGGTGTCAGTCATGTGGCCCTCACAAGTATCCTGTGACCCGAGTTTCAGTTAACTGTTCAGGTACCTAACAGGTGAATAGTAGTGTATTACGGAGCAGAACGTGTACAGTATATACAATACTACCTGCAACAGTATCTTATCATGTCTGTCAGTGTCTGTGTGTTGTTTATTTGTTTTACACTAAATTTTATTAACAACATCACCTAGACCAGAGATCTCAAACTCGTGGCCCTCCAGCTGTTGTAAAACTACAACTTCCATCATGCCAGGAGAGCCTACAGCTATTGGGGCATGCTGGGAGTTGTAGTTTTGCAACAGCTGGAGGGCCACGAGTTTGAGATCCCTGACCTAGAGACAGGCGGCCATGTAAATACACACAGTAAAGTAGTTACTGTAATAAGCACCATACAAATCATGATTCCACCTCTAGTCCTATTTACTTATCGCATGGATGTGTCCTGTGTGCTGACCCAGCCCTTATATATCATGTAATGCTGCTGCTTACTGGGATCATATCATGTGAAGAGTGTCACATGACTGATGCCATGGATACATTGCACAGGACTAATGCATGGGCTATATCTTTCTACTGCATAGAGGGGTCAACAGCCTAACATAAGAACGGCATGTATGCAACATTTTAAATACCTGTATAATAGAGAATTACATGATTTTCTATCATATAAACAAATAAAATAAAAATAAAAACTGGAATAGCCCTTAAATCTTACGGGAACTGTGCTGAACCGAGCTCCTATGACCAGGACACATTTTTATACATGAGAGGTAACTAATGAAACTTCCTCTTAAATGACAGCAAGCAGAGATCTTGATGAGTTGTTGCAGAAATCCTGAAATCCTCAAATAAGTAGAAATAATTCAAAGTGTTTCAATCATCCATTTTGATGATATGCATGCTGATGATGATGCATAGCTGTAAGTAGTTATATCTGTAAGGCACCATTAGTAGCATATATGAGTTGTTTTATGTGTGGCTCTCATGAGACATGGGATACATTCACTATAAGATGCCGATGATCAGTTAGTATATTGAGACCCAACTCTCATTGGTGTTCATTGCAGAGAAGTAGCTAGCTGACTTAGAGGAATCCACAGGATAGGGGATACCTAACTGATGGTTGAGCCGGTGCCCCGCCGCTCCATTCATTCTCTAAAGGACTGCCAGAAATCACCGAGCTTTCTGCGTCAGTACCAACGAAAAATAATGGAGCGGCAGGGCACATACTCAACCTTCCTCTCCTTCAGGATGGGAAAAAAGGACCCCTGCTCTTGGAATTGGTGGGGGTCCCCATGGTCCTGTGGTTATGGGATACCTTATGTCTTCTCCTTGGGGTCCCCAGCTGTCAGTGACAGCCCAGGACCAGACCTGCTCCTGCTAGATTGCAGGAGCTTTTAATCCTGCCTTGTACATGTACGGTGCTCCTGAACCAAGTTATGTGGTTAATCCTGGTTTGAGGAGCATGACTTGAGTTGAAGGCTGAGGAGCATCACTTGAGTTGAGGACTCTCTGGGTTAGGCTACTTACACTGGCGTTTTTATTTTCCTGTATTGAGCTCCGTCATAGGGGCTCAATACCGGAAAAAAAACGCTTCAGTTTTGTCCCCATTCATTGTCAATGGGGACAAAACTGAACTGAAGAGAACGGAATGCTCCTAAATGCATTCCATTCAGTTCTCTTCAGTCTCCAGACCGGAGAGCAAACCACAACATGCTGCGGTTTGCTCTCCGGTCCAGGCATCCGCACCAAGACAGATCCGGAATGACCCACAATGCAAGTCAATGGGGACAGATCCATTTGGTGTGACACAATGGTAAACGGATCCGTCCTCCATTGACTTTCAATGGAGTTCATGACGGATCCATCCCCTTGCACTTTCCCCTCCCTCCAGCAGGGGGCGCTGTGGGGAAACTTACCCTTGTTCGTGCCGTCCTCCTCCTCGTCGCTGGTCGGGTCCAGAGCGGAGGTAAGTAACCGCCCCCCCCCCTTCTCCTCCTCATAGTGTCTGACACGTGTGGGGCCAGAGCGCAATTCCGGCCCCACACGTGCACCTGTGGCAAAACGGATCCGGCGGGGCCCTTCACCCGCCGGATCTGTGCTGCTGCTAGTGTGAAAGGGGCCTTAAATAGCATGGGAATGAGTGGTAATTCTGATAATAAGTCTTTATTGTGCTGCTTGCCCTGTATGTTTCTCCTCTCATGTAAATCCAGCCATTTTGCTCTGCTGATCAAACACAATTTGCTGTCTTTTCGCATAGCTGTCCCCGCACGATACCCTGATCCTGAGCCAACCTGTGTCCTCACCGCTTCCTCTGAGGCAAGTACACACCATTCGGCGCCAGCTCCGACACATACAGGTGCACGAATGCAGTTCCAGCTTCCCGTGGATTAGCATTGCATAATACTGCTCCAGTCACGCTAATTGCATCTGATGGGTGCTGTCATGTGAGGGGCATGTTTTTTAAGCCTCCCAGCACATTTGGAGTTTGGTTACTTTAGCAACCTCTCTTCCCCCCGCAGTGCGACATCTCTCCTTACCGTGTGTCACGGGATTCTGCTCTGTGACCAGCCCAGGACTGTAAACTGGCGTTCATTAGTGCATCGGGGATTAATTGAAAGGACGGTGATTTGTCATTCTCTGCTGCTGCATAATAGCGCCAACATTTACATTTAATTACTGGAAAATTAATTAGTGTTGAATAATTATGTTTTTTTTGTTCTGCTAGCTGGTCATTCCTGGCAGGGTCCCACGACCTTCACTAGCAAACTACAGAAGCTGTGTGTCTTCACGTTAATTGCTCTGTTAGCCGGATTGACCCTCTTTAGTTTAGTTCCTAGTCCGATTACTTCTATAGATCAGCAGAACTATCACAAACATTGTTACACTGCTACATCTTAAAGGGTTTCTGTCACCAGTTTTTTCGGTATGAATCAGGCTGACATTAGAGATGTGCTAATGTCACCTGATTCCAAATATATATCTGTTTTATTTACTGGTGCCCCCATTTTTATATAAAATGAACTTTTATTTTATTCTAATAAGGCTTCTAAGTGCAAGGGGCGTTACCCCTGCTCCTAGAGGCTCTTGATTGACAGGACCAGGCAGAGAAGAAACACTCCATTCACCATAGCTTGCAAGGACCTTCAATGATGTCATGACCATGTGATCAGTCACATGGTTAGGATCACACAAACAGCCTGTCTCCTCCTAAACCATGTGACTGGTTCTTGCAAGCTATGGTGAATGGAGTGCTTCTTCTCTGCCTGGTCCTGTCAATCAACAGAGCCTCTAGGAGCAGAGGTAACGCCCCTTGCACCTAGAGGCCTTATTAGCATAAAATAAAAGTTCATTTTATATAAAAATGGGGGCACCAGTAAATAAAACAGATATATATTTGGAATCAGGTGACATTAGCACATCTCTAATGTCAGCCTGATTCATACCGAAAAAACTGGTGACAGAAACCCTTTAAAGGGGTTCTCTGATTTATTTAGTTTTTTTATATTGATGACCTATGGTCATCAATATCAGATCGGCGGGGGGTCCGTAGACCTTGTATGAGCGCTCTGTTCTCTTCTCTGTTTACCTGCTCGCTGTCAGGTCATCAATAAATAGGATAGGTCATCAATAAATAAAAAATGGACAACCCCTTTAAAGGGAACTGTCACCATGAAATGCAGTGGAATCTGAAGGCAGCATGTTATAGAGCAGGAGGAGCTGAGCAGAGTGATATATAATTTTATGGGAAAAGATTCAATAAATTGTATAATTTATTTATTAAAATCTCTGCTCATCTGTGCTCAGCAGCCAAGTGGATGATCTTATTAGTGATTGACAGCTATCTATGTATACACTCTTATACAGGGCTGTCAATCACATAAGACTGCCTACACGGCTACTGAGTTTAGAAAGAGCAGAGATTTAAATAGGATCTTTCATGGGTTTTTTTTGTTTAGATAAATACCCGTTTTTGCTCGCCCCCGCTCATGCTGCCACCCTACCTGTTTTTTTTCTTCTTCAGATATCGCGCCTGTGCCCCCCTGTACTTTTTCTCGCTCAGTATGCAAATACTGAGCATCGGTACAGGGAGGAGGAGACGCCAGGGTTTCTCAATGGGCACCTCCTTCTCCCTGGCTGTGCCGCCAACAAAAAAAATACATGAAAGGTCCTATTTAAATGAATTCGTTCCAAATTTTACTGAATCATTTCCCATAAACTATGCTATTTATCAATCTGCTCAGCTCTTCCTGCTCTATACTATGTTGCTTGCAGATTGCATTTTGTGGTGAGAGGTTCCCCTTAAACAGAACGCTAACCTGGGTCAAACATTGTTCAAATACACAGAACAGTAGAACACAATGTATAAATCAGTAGAGGTGACACCGGCCTTGTATACTGTGTATACCCTCTGAATTCAGCTTCTACATAAACTGGGTGGACAATGCAGGAGCCCTTTTAATAAGAATGTAGCTTGTTCATTGAGGGGCAAGTTCACATCTGATGCACCAGGCCTGGGGTATTAACTAATATTAATGGGACATTCCAGTAACAAGAAGGTACAGGATAAGGGATAATGTTTAGATGAGGTGGGGGTGACTGGTGGGATCCCCACTGATCACAAGAACAGGGGTTTCATGCCCTTGTTTGAGCTGAGTTTTTGTATATACTGCCGCTCCATTAAAAGTCTATGGAATTGCCAAAAAAATAGCCAAATTCAGCAATTACCTAGCATTACCTAGATTTTGAATGCAGTGGCAGTGCACATGCTTAAAGGGAGTCATCCCAGACACATCCCAGACATAGCTGTGTGCACTGTGTGTCTGTATTACATGTCCAGGAAAAGCACTTTTATTCTGCAGGAAAACAGCTCCCAAGTGTCCAGCTCTGCTGCTGCTGCAAACCAGACTGAAGAGGGGAGGGCTGCTTTAGCTGCTCATATCTTGGGATTGGTAGCAGGTAGAAAATGGTTCTGACCTTTTTTGAAAGCTGGCATTACAAGCTTTCAAATGATACCAAAACCACAACATTATCCAGTATATCAGAAGAGAATCAGGAGAGAAAGCTGTTTTTACTTTCACTTTCAGCTGGGCACTTGGGAGCTGTTTTTCTGCAGAATAAAAGTACCCTTTCTGGACATGTAATACAGACACACAGTGCACACAGGTATGTCTGGGATGTGACATATAATACAGACACGCAGTGCACACAGGTATGTCTGGGATGTGACATGTAATACAGACACACAGTGCACACAGGTATGTCTGGGATGTGACATATAATACAGACACGCAGTGCACACAGGTATGTCTGAGATGTGACATGTAATACAGACACACAGTGCACACAGGTATGTCTGGGATGTGACATGTAATACAGACACACAGTGCACACAGGTATGTCTGGGATGTGACATGTAATACAGACACACAGTGCACACAGGTATGTCTGGGATATGACATGTAATACAGACACACAGTGCACACAGGTATGTCTGGGATGTGACATGTAATACACACACACAGTGCACACAGGTATGTCTGGGATGTGACATGTAATACAGACACACAGTGCACACAGGTATGTCTGGGATGTGACATGTAATACACACACACAGTGCACACAGGTATGTCTGGGATGTGACATGTAATACAGACACACAGTGCACACAGGTATGTCTGGGATGTGACATGTAATACAGACACACAGTGCACACAGGTATGTCTGGGATGTGACATGTAATACAGACACACAGTGCACACAGGTATGTCTGGGATGTGACATGTAATACAGACACACAGTGCACACAGGTATGTCTGGGATGTGACATGTAATACAGACACACAGTGCACACAGGTATGTCTGGGATGTGACATGTAATACAGACACACAGTGCACACAGGTATGTCTGGGACGTGTCTGCAATCTTCTGTGGGGCACTGCTGTTAGGTATATAGGTGAAAAACAGGTGAAAGACTCCCTTTAAGCGCTGCTTCATTTAAATGGGACATGTGGAACCCCCATTTTTGTCATAGGTGGCAATCCCAACAGTCAGATCCCCACAGATCTAATCGTTATCCCCTGTGCAGTGTGGATAGGGGGGTAACCTCTTGTTACTGGATATGGGATAAGTTCTTACTTGGAATGCCCCTGGGTTTAGTACTGATGTGTTGACAACTTATGACCCCTGCAACCGATCATTGGGCACAGCGGTGACCTCAGTGATTGGCTTCAGCGGTCACATATCATGTCAACACATTGTCAGTGGACCCAGAAAGCCTAATAAAAATGTAAGAACAGCATAGTATGACGGCATGTCTGCTCTCCTGTTAGACTGCACATCACACAAAATATTGGGACTAAAACATAGTTGCCAACAGTCCCTCAAATTTGCACTGTCCCGTACTGAAAATGGGTGGGGCTAATGCAAACCCCACCCATAAATGGGTGTTCCCAGGCAGGGTGGGGGCGTTCCCAGAGACAGGACTTATATGATCCTGATGTATGATAATAGGAGAGATGAATTAATGCAGCGTATTAATTTTGTGTCTCTTTAAAACACATTTTTGTCTCAACAGCGGAGGGCGGTTTTCTACGTTACTGCAGAATTTGGGCCCTGAGAACGCAGTCACTCTCCTGGTCTTTGCCGTCACAGAACACAAGATTCTCATCCATTCCTTGCGGCCGTCTGTTCTCACCAGTGTCACTGAAGCTTTGGTCTCTGTGAGTGGCTTTTTTTCGCTCAAATACATTTCAGTGTTTCCTTTTCTGAAACCAGGCAAGAAAAAAAAATGTGTTCATCAGATTCATCCCGAGTCTCATCTGGATAGTTCCTGGATAGATGGCCACCTACTGGAAGAATATTAGTCTGGAGAGATCCTGATGACGTGTTCCCTTCTGATTGCTGTCGTGGAGACTTTGTATGAAGAAAGAATCATCAAGCACAGCAATATCTAGTGGCAGATGTAGGTTTATGTAGGGACATCGATGTATTTGGTGATTTTGATCCTCACAAGGTCTTCACTGGTAGAAATCAGTAAAGGAAATGCCATCAGGATCTCTTAGGAGTACAGCATTAGGGCGCACTTACAGTGTACGCCGCAGGTATAAAGCTGGAGGATTTATAGCCATAGGGAGGCATAAGTCGCCCATTGGTTCCCTAATAAGAAAAGTCTATTTGTGTATTAATGTTAATTCTGAGATTTGGGGAAAAATAGACTTAAAGAGGACCTGTCACCTCTCCTGACATGTCTGTTTTAATAGCTTCATGTATTCCCCATGTAATAACAATTCTGGAGCATCTATTCTTATGTCTCTATGTTGTGCCATTCCTTTATTATTCCTGCTAGAAGTTATGAATGAATTGCTAGCAGTCTGCAGTAAGGGTACAGAGGGAAGGTAACCAATTGGGGGAGTGTACATGCACAGTCTGACTCTAGCCAATCAGTGCTGCCATTTTCAGACTGTGCAGGTACACCCCCCCCAACTGGTTACCACCCCTCTGTACCCTTACTGCAGACTGCTAGCAATTCATACATAACTTTTAGTAGAAATAATAAAGGAATGGCACAACATACAGCCATAAGAATAGATGTTCCAGAATTGTTATTACATGGGGAATGCATGAAGCTATTGAAATAGGCATGTCAGGAGTAGTGACAGGTCCTCTCCAACACTAAAAGAGTGGCCCAGACCTGCCCGACCCAAGGTGGGGGTGATGCTCACCTGATCCCTGCTGCTGAATCCAGTCTGTTGGGCTCCTGGACTGGCAGTTCCATTCCTACATGTACCGAGGACAACATCCATTGGCACGGGCACACATGACCCTTCCAGCCAATTACAGGCCGCAGCAGTGACCCGCTCCCCCTGTGTCACATGTGACGTCATGCGTTACACAAGGGGAGCAGGTCACCGTTGTGGCCTGTGATTGGCTGCAGCAGTCACGTGTTTCTCCGTCGACGGATGTTGTCCGGTGCGCTTGGGAGTGGAACTGCCGGCCTGGGAGCCTAACAGACCAGATCCAGTGGTGGGGATCAGGTGAGCATGACCCCCACCCTCGGTCGGGCAGGTCTGGGCCACTCTTTTAGTGTTTGATAACCCCTTTAACACAACACAATGATAAAAGATATACATTCAAAAGATAACATACATAGCATATTATAGTAAAGTAAGTAACAGTCACCAAAGCCGTGAACAAATGAGCGAGCTCCTCATCGACAAGTTCTCATCGTGGCACCTGGCCAACATCCATATGATACATAGAAAGACTTGATGGTAGCAAGGTGCATCTTACCCTGATGGTGTCCTCAAAGGAGCTAACCTCTTTGTTGCATAGCTAGATGTTTTCTTGCCTCCTGGCCCCTCCTAAATGTCTGCAGTGTGCAGAACAGTTAATTCAGACTTCAGGAACGCGGCAAGGTACTAGGTACAACAAACCAACTACATTACAAGGAATTAAAGGGGAAAGAACCAATAAAATACCTTACTATACACTTGGTTGCTTTACTTTACGGCAAAGAAAGAGATACACTGGGTGTACTGGAAAACTAGCCTAGTTGTCTCCAGCAACCAATCAGGTTCCACCTTTCATTTTCCAAAGGAGCTCTGAAAAAGAAAGGTGGAATCTGATTGGTTGCTATGGGCAACTAAGCCAGTTCTACTTTACACCAGTTTTGATAAATCAGCCTTACTGACCGGTCCAACAGAAGCCAAACAGACACTTTTTTAGCATCTGTCTGGTGAATGGCACCTGTGGATATATTAGACGTATATACCGAGAACTTTCCCAGTGCATATGCAAAATGCAGTAAGGATGCAACTTACGAGCTGTATTACATCAACAGATTATCTGACCAATTTCTGTCCAATCAGACCAATAGTTGGTGTGTATAACAAACGATCTGTGTGTGGAACGGCTATCTGAGCAATGGTTGGTCAGATAATCTGTTGGTGTGATACAGCCCTTAGGCTATATGCCTGTAACTTTAAGCGACCACGGAAGATAATTTTCTTTTTCCGTTGATGACCTGTCGGCGGTTACACATTATGACTATGCTTAATGGTAATGATGGTTTATAATTATCACATCACACAAAGGTCCTTATCCCTGGAAGATCTTCATCTCAGATTCAATCAGGAGCATCATAATAATCCATCATCAAGACATATCATTGAATTAGCATGCAGATCTTGCTGCAGCTGTGTGACCAGTGTACCAATCGTGAACAATGCCGCTCTTATCTGTGATAGAGTCACAGAATGACATTTTTAAGACGTAGTGCATCTACATGCAGAACATATTTCTGCGCGGTGCAGATTAAAGCGTAGCCCCGCAGCCGTCTCTTCTGTATACTGTCTTTGCTTTGCCTTCCATAGCAGTTAACATGGTTTTCCGCCTCATTGTCCAAGTGCCTCATGCCGGCGTAAGTCCTCATTTTACTGTGTGCAGCGACTCCTGATCCTGCAGGTATTTCTCGCCGTGGTAATGTTAGAAGCGGATTGAGATGCCCCACCGCCTCATTTGCATCACATTATCTGGCTCCTGTTACTGGACTGGATCCAAATGCAGTATTTCTGAGCCAGCCTGTAAAGTATGCGTGAATGAGGCATATGGCGGAGGAGCTTATCACCGCTTTGCCGTCTACTTCTCATGCACCAGCAGATTGCTGAAGGTTCTTGTAAATCACGGGCAGTTCCAGTGAGCCAGGGTGAAATCCATTGCTTAAAACCTGTAACTGTGACACATTGGGATCTGCCTCCAGCCGGCGAATTTTTATCTAGACAGGATACTTAGCATGTATGATGCATTGATTTTGGAGGAGAATTAACTCATTGTATTTTTTAAAATCCAGTAAAAGGGGTTGATGTAAAAAATGAAAATCACATCACAGTACACGACAATCTCTTTCTAACAAAGCTAGAGCCAGTCCTGTACCTCACATGGATCCAGAGATCTCCACATTCATTGCTCCAATTGCTCTGCTGGATTTATTTCAGGCCGGTAGCTCAGGCGGCACGTCCTTTCTGCTGCAGCACTTTCCCTGTAACTGCTTCAGCTTCTCAGAATGGTCCCCGGTTATAAGTGGTGTTCCCCAAGGTTCTGTGCTGGGTCCGCTATTATTTAACTTATTCATTAATGACATAGAGGACGGGATTAATAGTGCTGTTTCTATTTTTGCAGATGACACCAAACTTTGTAATACAGTACAGTCTATGGAAGATGTTAATAAGTTACAAGCTGACTTGGACAAAGTTACTGTTTGGGCCTCCACTTGGCAAATGAGGTTCAATATAGATAAATGTAAAGTTATGCACCTGGGGTAATAATCTGCATGCAGCATATGTCCTAGGGGGAGTAAAACTGGGAGAGTCACTTGTTGAGAAGGATCTGGTTGTATTAGTACATCATAGACTAAATAACAGCATGCAATGCCAGTCAGCTGCCTCTAAGGCCAACAGAATTTTGTATTGTATTAAAAGAGGTATGGACTCGGGGGACAGAGATGTAATAATACAGTGGATGAAGTAAATAAATTAGTGATGAGCACTCATTTTACATTGGGTCTGCATGAAAAATTGATTAAATTTCCCAGAAAATATACCTATGTTTGAATATTTACACGAAATAGTGTGGAGAAATATCAATATCAATATAAATGTCCAAATCGTAAGAGATGTAATATTGCCACTATACAAAGCACTGGTACGGTGTCACCTGGAATATGCGGTTCAGTTCTGGGCACCAGTCCATAAAAAGGATGCCCTGGAGTTAGAAAAAGTACAGATGAGAGCAACTAAACTCATAAAGGGCCTGGAAGATCTTAGTTATGAGCAAAGATTAAATGAACTGAATTTGTTTAGCCTTGAAAAAAGACGTCTAAGGGGGGACATGATTAACCTGTACAAATATATAAATAGACCATACAAAAAATATCAAGGGAAGCTATTCTGTGTTAAACCCCCGTCAAAAAAGGGGCCACTCCCTACAACTGGAGAAAAAAAGATTCAGTCATAAGAGGCGACAAGCATTCTTTACAGTAAAGGCTGTGAATCTCTGGAATAGCTGCAGGAGCTGGTCACAGCAAGTACAGGAGATGGCTTCAAAAAAGGTTTAGATGACTTTTTAATTCCAAATAACATTGAGGCTTATTATAATGTATAGAAACCTAGTTCTACACACCCTTTCCCTTTGGCCCAACCCCTTTTTAAAAGGAAGATGGACATTGATCCAGGGATTTGTTCTGTCAATATAGCAGGATTACAGGTTGGATTTGATGGACTTTTGTCTTTTTCCAACCTTAACGACTATGTAACTATGTAAGTTATGGCTGACAATTGAAGATTTAAACTGATCACGTGCAACCACCTCAGTAAGGTGGACAAGAAATAAGGAAAAGAACAAACAGCAGGTGGCGTTATACAGGTGCATTTTTGTGGATAGCTCAGTGGCTATGCTAAATTTTTAATTATGTGCAATTGCAAAGGTATTTAGATCCAGGTGCTGGTTTGAAAAATGTTGAGCTTCAGATTCTTCTTTAGCTTTATGAGTAAACAGTATGTTTTTTATACATGCTAATTTTACATTGTGTTGAACCTGTCATGCACATTTATTTCCTAAGTTCTCTTAAAGGGGTTCTCTGGTTAAAAAAAAAAAAAATATCTAGTACCAGCATCATAGCCTAGAAACAAATGCTTTATACCCAGTGTTCATACTACAAGTACCACAGTCTATACAAACATAAATCACAGACCACCCACCATAAAGTTTGACCCGTGGTGCGGTATGGATCCACCTCGCAGCTTTATACAACTTTATGCCTGCATTATTTCTTTCATCTGGTCTTCAGTGCATGTCTTCTGCTTATGCAGTACCGGGGTACCATATGATGGGTAGTCTGCTCTGCTGAATAAACCTGGCTCTACACGTTAGATGAAGTGTTGAGCGAGGGAAAGTCTTTCCCTACTGTACTTTTTTTTCTCTTGGGTGGGAAAAGAATACACATGATGGATCCCATCCTTTCCAATAAGGTAAAGCCCTTTGGGGTGGCTGAGGTTTTAAAGGGAACCTGTCATCAGGATTTAGTCCCTCCAAACCACCAACCAACCTGTTATCCATAATGGTGACAGGTTTACAATGTTGATCTTGTGTCTTTGGGGCTTGATTGGCATCTCACAGTTTAGGTCTCCTCCAGCAGTGTGTGGCCCCATGTAGTGTCAGAGGAGGCCTGTGATGATGTACCAGGTCTGTAGGGGGACCTGCCATCATGAATGTTCAGGAGAGTGTCTCCACCGCCATGACTTCAAACTGGCTTTGGTAAGCATCTAAATTCTGACATCTGCCATAAGATATCAGGGTGGCAGGTTGGTGGTGGTTTGGTGGGCTAAATCCTGATGGCAGATTCCCTTTACAACCTCAACCATCTGAATTGGTGCGGTTTTGGCTGTGTGGTTTTTGCAGATATAACACATGAAACATCTGCAAAAACCATAAGGTGAAATTTGCAATAAGACCACTGTAGCAAGGTATCTTAGTGGTTCTTTCCCCTTGATTTCCTTGCAGTGTAATTGGTTAGTTACCAGCCGCATTCCTGAGGTCTGACGTAACTGTACATATGTACTGCACACTGAAGACCTTTATGAAAGGCCAGAAGGCTAGAAAACAGGCATGTAACCAAGAGGTTAGCTCCATTGAAGACATCATCAGGGTAACGTGTCTAGCTACTCTTTTTGTATCATGTGGGATTCGGCCAGGGCCATTTTGGGAAAAGGTCGATGGGAGCTCACTCATTTGTCCACAGCTTTGGTGACTGTTACTTACCATACTTTGTATGTTATCTTTTGTATATATCTTTTTTCATATTTTAGTGAACTGTTATGCACTCAAGCCCTGTTAAGCCTATTTATTCCCAGATCTCAGAATTCATGGTACTACAACCACATGCTGTTGTGGTTACAGACAATCATCAATAAATAGGTGTCTGAATACATCCCAGTGATGATAGTGGTCACCTGCTGTTTCTATTACTGGTATGGACTGACATGGGAAATCTGAAGAGATGCAGGATTTCAGTAGAAAACATACAGGGACATTCTGTACGACATGTTATTGTGATTAGATTACAGAAAAGAGGTTTTATACGTGCAGTTAGGGTCGAAGATCATACAGAGAAGTCTGGACTATGAATTTTTGGCATCTCCACTGTTAACTAAAATAACCAGTAACAAAAACACGTTCTCTTTTCTTCCCTCTAAAGATGATTTTCCCATTCCATTGGCCTTGCCCATATATTCCTCTTTGCCCTTTGGCCCTGGCGGATGTGCTGAGTGCCCCATGTCCTTTCATTGTTGGAATTGATTCTCGCTACTTTGATCTGTATGAGCCCCCTCCGGATGTGAGCTGTGTTGACCTAGATACCAACACCATCTCTCAGTAAGTTTTCCTTGATTGCTTTGCCACAACAAAAGGAGATTGTCATGTCATTTGCAATACGTTAAACCTTAACGGGTGATTTCATAGGCCGAGAGTAATTAGGGATTACTTATTCATTCTGAAGGTGGTCAGTAGCAACCATTTTGATGACTAAAGACTTCATTTTATAATTCAGTAATCTCCAATACTGAATATATGCAGTCTGATTGTATATCTGCAGCAATTACTTCAGTGTGGAGCCATGGTCCACGAGCTGGGTACCTGTGTTAAGGTGTAATTTGGCCCCCTTGTACCCACGTATAATCTATAATATGTATGTGCACATGATAGTATGGTCTATAGCAGGGATGCCCAACCTGCAGTCCTCCAGCTGTTGTAAAACTACAACTCCCAGCATTCCTGGACAGCCTATAGCTATTAGAGCATACTGTGAGTTGTAGTTTTGCAACAGCTGGAGGGCCGCAGGTTGAGCATCCCTGGTCTATAGTATATTAGTGGTCAGTATATTACTTGTCTATGGTGTATAGTATTTTAGGCTATGTACACCTTTCGAGTCAATTTTTTATGATTGCATTTAACTTATTTTTGGCTAAAATCATGTTTTCAATTGGTCTTTATTAAAAATATTGAGCTATTCAGTCACAAAGGGTTAACTGTTTTTCTAACTGTGGGACTGGTACTTTCACTTTCACTTTGTGCCGGTCATCAAGTCTTATCTGTAAGCTACTGAGAGGTCATAAACACTTATTTAAGCCACATTCTTATCAGTAAGGTAAGGATTGAGCTTTAATGAGTGTTTATAAGGTCAGAGAGAAGAGATAAGGAATCTGTCTGCTCCTATGATCACAGAAAAGACAAGAAAATCCACAGGCAGCTAGTATAGCATCTCCACTGTGTACAGAATAATAGATTCCATATTGTTAATAAAGACCAATTGAAACAGTGAGTTTTAGATCAAAATTAGTATAATGCAATAATAAATAAAAAAAATGCCCCCAAAGGTGTACATAGCCTTTGAGGAAGAAGGACCCTTTAGACTGCAGGACCTCGGTGCAACTGTAATCTCACCATCACAATGGAGGGCCTGTGATCGTCTACTGAAAATTATTGATAAATAAAATATATTTTTGCTAATCTTCTCATCGTTTATGATTTTGCATCTGTCATTTTACAGGACTGAGTGTAAGAGGAATATCAGCTGGAAAATCCTTCCTAAAAAGGCCTGCAAGAATCTCCTGAATACCCTCAGCAACCTTTATCAGCAACTGGCTGAGTGTAAGTATATAACATGCGTGCTGCCCCTGTCCACCAATGTGCTGAAAGTCACCATAGAGAGCAGTTCTTGTGCGGTGGAATCTGATCTACTGTATTCATCATATTCAGCTCTACCACCACCACGGAAATTAGCCATGCATGCATGCATACAGGGGAAGGAGGGGGCTTTAAAGAAGAACTCCCACAAAAATTTTTATTCTCTGACCTGTTAGAAAGGTTCATGATGTAACCTGTAATGAAGGTAATTTTCTCACCAGTGACTGTATTTTTGAGTTATAACCTCCCTTCTGATCTCCAGCTGTGTCATGTGACCAACACTCTTATCTCCAAATAACACAGCATCTTATGTGTGGACAGGAAGACTGTTTCTCTGTGTATTCCTATGGGAGCCTCAATGTCAGTCCTGTATCAGTTGGTGATCACATGACACAGCTGATGATCAGAAAGGAGGTTATAGCTCACAAGTACAGTCATTGGTAAGAAGATTACTGTCACTACAGTTTACATCATGTACCTTTCTGACAGATCAGAGAATATATATCTTTTAGTGGTTGTGCTCATTTAAAGAATAGCTTTTGACGACAGCTATCCAAGGTGTATGGGTACTTTGTGTGTCCAATCCACCTTGCCAGTGCTGATAGGGAGGACCTGCCATTCATAAGGGGAGAAGCAGGAAAGCTTCATATCTTAAAGGGGTTACAGCGGTGAGCAGTGTAATTATAATTATGATGTCCCCATTCACTTCTATGGGGCGGTTCTGTCCTATTCACTTGAACAAGCGGGAGCAGTCCCATAGAAGTGAATGGGACGTCAAGCTTGTAATTACACTGCCTGACGGTGCAGTTGCTGCGGTGGGCAAGTAAACAGAGCAGAGACGACAGGGCTCGTACGAGAGCTGCTTTCTCTTCGAACAGCTGATTGGCAGGGGGATAGGTCATCAATAGTAAAAAGTGGACAACCCCCTTTAAATACATTTGCTGCACCCAGTACGTAGAACGGCTTTATTATAATAAATCCTACACAAATATTACAAACTGTTTGCCGTGTATTAAAAAAATACAAATCTAGATATCTTCACCAATGAGGCTTTTTATACAGAAGAGAACCAGGGAAATAAGGAAATTTTGATTTTTTTTTAAAGGGGTTCTCCGGGAATTAAGAAAATGAAAATACTTAAATATAACTTTATTATAAATATATTCCCAAATACCTTTCATTAGTTATAATCGCTTGTTTTGTCTAGGGAGCAATCATTAGGAGAAACAAAACGGCCACTGTCCTATTAGTTCACACAGAACCTGTCCTAATCACACAGTTACTTCACAACACTGAGGTAAAGAGCTACCTCATCCTCCTCTCTGCTCTACTTGTCAGGGTCCTGAATACAGACAATAAGATCTTTAGTTGAATGTAGGAATGGAGTTTATGAGCAGATGTGGCTAATGAGCAGCAGCACTGTATGCAGTCTCCATTACCACAGTCTGTCCTCTCTGTACTTTATGTCTCCTCATTAACTCCCACAACGATTCAGCTAAATATCATATTAAACTGTAGTCAAGATGATGACCCCTGACAAGCAGAGCAGAGAGGAGGATGATGGCAGCTTTTTACCTCAGTGTTGTGAAGTAACTTTTCCTGCTGTGTTATTAGGACAGGTTTTGTGTGAACTAACAGGACAGCGGCCATTTTTTTTCTCCTAATCATTGCTCCCTAGACAAAATGAGCCATTATAACTAATGAAAGATATTTGGGAATATATTTATAATAAAGTAATATTTATGTATTTTCATTTTCTTAATTCCCGAAGAACCCCTTTAATGAGTCCAGAGAGCGCTCCCCCTCCTCTCTTACATGGGGCAGCATATTCCACTGACAGATCCGCTATAAAGTCTTAATGATATTGCCAATATTCAGTAAAATTTATATTAGACCAATTTCATCCATACTGAGTGGATCAATAAATTCACATTATCCTTTTAGTGCAGCAAAGACCTAGAGAAGATGCTCTGCTGGAACTGGCGATGAACGACTATGACGTCAGCTCGGGAAAGAAAATGCATCAGCTGGATATGGAGATTCAAGAGGCCTTCTTATGCTTCATGGCATCCATTTTGAAGGGCTACAGAGCCTACCTTCGGCCGATCACACAGGCCCCTTCTGAGACTGCCACCGACGCCAGCTCCCTGTTTGAGCTCCAGGGTAATTATTTGTGTAATCTTCAGTCATGCTCTTCTTCTTCTTCCAGGTTATAAAGCTTACAGGCTACAATTTTTAAGTTTCTGGAGAAGCTGCCGCATTGGTCCTCACCCAGCTACCGTAGATTTCTGAATTGGCAAATATGCCCTGGCAGTTATAGATCTCCTGCTCCAGGTCTAGTAGAAGATGGCAACCACTTTTCCACAAACTGATATAACGAAGAAATGATTGTCATCACTCCTGACATGTCTGTTATAGTAAATACTTGTGTTCCTCATGTAATAATATTTCTGAAGCATCTTTTCCCATAACTATGCTTTGTACCGTTCCTCTGTTATTCCTCCGGAATATTTATGAATAAAATGACAATTGGGTGTTATCATTGCCTTTGTCAAAGGGTTGTCCCTACCTGATCTTACACTGGCAGCACTGATTGGACAGTGTCAGGGTGTGAAGGGACACACCCCAACTGGTAACACTCTGCTATCAATTTATATAACAAATTCTAGGAGGAATAATAGAGAAACAGTACAGTGGCGAGTTATAAGAAAATATGCTCATGCTGAATACAGATATTTACTAAAATAGACATAGTGGCGACAGGTCGCCTTGTGAAATGAGAAAGTAGAGGACTGAACTGGTGTGTCTTCATTAATGCCCGTGATGAGTCCAGTATGAGGTACTCATCTTATCTGTTCTCTTCTTAGGTTTTTTAAAAAGCCGCGATCGTTCCCACCACAAATTCTACAATATGATGACTAAAACCCAGATGTTCATCCGTTTCATTGAGGAGTGCTCATTTGTTAGCGATAAGGATGCCAGTTTGGCCTTCTTTGATGACTGTGTTGAGAAGGTACGTACCTGACAAATTTGCCTTGTCCTTTGAGGTGGCCCATTGTTGAGGGAAGCGCATTCTGCTTCTTTTTTCTAAAAAATTATACCAAAACCATACCAGCTCGGCAGAAGCAACTGTGGCCCGTGTTGTATGAGCTTTTCTGGGGCACACACCAAATGTCCAAAAAAGACAATGGGCCACATTTATTAAGACCGGCATTTTAGACGCCAGTCTTAATAAGCCCTATAGCTGGCCGTGGATCGCCGAAGTTCTGAAAAGGGCGCCGGCCTCTGCATAACTTTGGCGTATCCACCACTGCTTCTAAATGTAAGACCGCTTCCTAGCAGTCTTACATTTAGACCATTTTCTACGCCTAAACCAGGCATAGAAAATGAATGAGATGGGCCTGCCGACCCTTCCCCGCCCCACATCAACACAACATGTCATCTTTTCATGTGCTCTTTCTCTTGCGTTTTCAGTCCTAAACAAAACCTACCTTGCATGTTTGCTTCTGACCCATATTACTTAGTTATCATATGTTAGCGAGCTGCATCCCAGGGTCACGTTCTGATACTTTATTGCTCTGCTCTTTCATTAACAAGCTGTTCTCAGAAAGGAATTGTGCAGAAAAGGGGGTCAAGGTAAGTGCTGCTTTAGTACAAAAGCCAATTACTTTGCTTGAATCCACTGCATACTTTTTTTTTTTTTTTTAACAAAAAGTCATTTACTTTTGACATTCTGCTTAAAATGTTGAGTGTTTGTTTTTGACAGTATCTGTATTCTTCAGTTAGTTTGACCTGATGTGATTTTCTAAGACATAAGTGAATAACATTAGGGAAGAGTTTTGAAAAAAAGAGGTGGAATGGGCTAAAAACTCATGCTGTCCTGATCATTGGCCCATGTAAAGGACTGACCAAAGCTTACCCCACAAATAACAGCTCAGTAGCCATGAGTCTGTACTTACCAAAGGGGTTCTCATGAGAACTGATCAGTACTTTAAGGGTATATGCACACACTGCAGATTTGTATGAAGAATATCTACATAAATTCGAACTATTTATTGCAGTTTTTGGTGTGGCTCATTGCATGAACATGTCAAAATCTGCACCAAGTTCTTCATCTGCAGATTTTCTTTGTATTTAAAGAGGACCTTTCACCTCTCCTGACATGCCTGGTTTAATATCTTCATGCATTCCCCATGTAATAACAATTCTGGAGCATCTATTCTTATGGCTCTATGTTGTGCCATACCTTTAAGGTTACGTTAATTTTCACATTCAATATGTTCATTAGCATTTTGATGTTGTCGGTTCTTCTTTCTATTTCTTTCATCAGATATGCAAGTAATTATGGCTTAGATATACAGTAACTCACATCAAAGTTAGGCAATGTAATTCATTCCTCCTGATCATTTTAATGAGTACATAGGACCTGACATTCTGTAGTGAAGTACTTAGGCTCTTATATGATAAAATCTGCAATTCATAGACATTTCATGGAGTAAATACTTGTCTTTCATTTCATGTTTTGCTTATTAGATTAAAGGCTATGTGCACCTTCGGAGGAAATATTTTTATGATTGCATTTAATTTTTTCAATTGGTCTTTATTAAAAATATTGAGCCGTTTCCCTCACAGAGGGTTAACTGTTTTTCTAGCTGTATGCATCCTACTTTCCCTTTGTGCTGTCATCTAATAACCCTTATCTCTAAGTTACTAAGGGGTCATAAAGACTTATTTAAGCCACTTTCTTGTCAGATAAGAACTGAACTATAATAAGTGTTTATAATGTTAGAAAGAAGAGATTAAGAGCCTGTCAGCTAGCTGTCTGACGGAAGAGAGAGAACATTCAGATTCTGCTAATAGAGCATCTCAGCTCTGTACAGAGAAAAGGGCTCCATATTTCTATTAAACACCAAATGAAAAAATGATTTTATCTCATAATGAGTACAATGCAATAATAAAATAAAAATGTCCCTAAAGTTGTACGTAGCCTTTGGGTTTTTATACCATTTCATCACTTACTATGGCTTGCTAGTTTATAATCATTACAGTTTGTGCTGTCACACAAACCCCTATATTACATAGCCACACTCCTGCCACAACTGCCGGGATCTGAAAAAACTCTACTCCCAGCGCAGCCTGATTTTGGCATTGTACAAGGGGGTAGGAGCCCCCATGTAGCCATGATTGCCGGGTTTAGCATCAATATGGTGAAGACATGGGACCATATAATATTCTGGTATATTGTAATAAAAAAAATGTTTAGTAGAGGTTCCTTTATGGGATTATATAAATGAAATAAAAGTACTGTAAAAATAAAACAAAAAAAAAAAAACCATTATTAAATTAGTAAAAATTAAACATTAAAGGGGTTGTCCAGGGTACTGATGTTGATGGCCTGTCCTCAGGGTAGGTCATCAGTACCGGATTGGTAGGGGTCCTATACTCTGCACCCCCAGCAATCAGCTGTTTCAGGCATTGATTATGCCAAAAACTATACCGTATACGCTGTGTAGTTTCCAGCATACCGCAGCTCGACTCTCATTCCCTTAAAAGAGATCTGAGCATAAGTACCCCGACATGGCCACCACACAGTGTATGGAGCTGTCTGCTTCCATCACCGCACATTGTATCGTTTCCAGCACCAGCGGCTGTCCGGCACTGCGGATTTTGGGGACACCAAGTATGACGCCCCCTCCAATCTGATACTGATGATGTATTCACAGGGTAGACCATCAATATCTGGAGCCCGGACAACCCCTTTAACATATACCCCAGAATGGTATTTGTAGAATTCACACGTGATCCTGCAAATAAACTAGATGCCATATTGCTAGGTTGATTCAAAAATAAGAAAAAGTTATTAGTTTCAGAATGGCTAGATGGAAAATCCCCAAAATTTTTTGTTCTGCTGGTCTTCTCCGGGTTAAATAAGCCTGATTCCAGAAGTTGAGTGACAGTCATCTGTATATATAAATGCATACAGAAAACGCTGTCAGTCAGCCGTGCGTGGGTGGGGAAAGCTGGAGTTCCCGGCTTTCTGAGAGTCCTGGCTGCATGTAGCCTCAGATAGGGAAGGCCTGGCAATATTGTAATTACTCAGGGCCTCTCACGTCACTATATAGCTTACAAGTAACTGTATGGAACTACAGAGAGGAGTGAGTTATATTGTTCCAGACACTGCCGTTTTAAGAAGATTAATCCATGATGTTGGATTCCCTGAAAACTGGGTCACCTTCTGTCCTTTCGGCAGGAATTAATGCAGATTATATGATGCACAGCGCTAAAAATCTAGTCCAGAAAAGAATATGGATGTATATAACTAGCGGCCAACTGTGCAACACTTTTACCTTAATAATCGGAGAGGATACAGCCAAGCTGTATATCTTCTAAACTACCATTTCAGAACTGGGCCGCCCATTAATAGTGCTCACTTGATTGCAATGTTAGTATCTCACAAAGCTTTATAGGAGATAATTAATCAAGGACGTTTATACAGCGAGAGAAAATGTATTCCAGAAATATAGATCAATGTCCTCCTTGACCTTCCTGGCATTGAGCAGATTAAAAGAATGTGCTAGTTAACGAATGTTCTCCGCGCCGTGCTTGCCTCTGGGATGGCGGATCAATGCGTTTCAGGACTACCTGACTTCTACAGTCAGGGCCGAAAGATATTTCTTTTTGGCAGAAAGGTGTGCCTCATGCTGGCTGGTCATGATCAAGGGGGAAAAAAGAGGGTCTATGTGTTGGATCTTTTGGCCACTTTTCCCCTCCCTCTGGTATAAGTATTGTCAGGGGTGTCAAGCGGCTACTCACCACTTCTTCTTCTTCACAGAATTACCACGGCCTGGAAAAAGATTTTTGGCTAATGATATCTAGAGAGATTGCTAGGATTGGCATCATTATCCAAGCAGCCAGGAGCTTGGGTGGGGCCCTCTGAGATGACTATTGAGTAGGCCCTGACATGGCCCCTTCCACTGGTGCCATCCTTGTCTCCTGCAGTCTAGGGAAGAGAGAATAGAGCCACCGTAATAATGACGGCACTCCATTTTCTGTGTCTGGATAGAGCAGCAAAGTTGATGCCCACTGGAAGTATTTAAAGGGTTAACCCATGATTAATGCAAGAAAAGTAATAATTAAAATCAGACCTCATATAGTAGGTGGCAATCTCTTTCTAACAAAGCTACAACCAGTCCTGTACATTACACTGATCCAGAGATCTCCCCATTCATTGTTCCAGTTGCTTTTGTTGAAGCTCAGGTAGTGTGTCTTTACTGCTGTAGTAGTCTCCCTATCTCAGCTCAGGAGGCTTTTGAAGGATAGAACTGAACATGTGTTGTCCACGGGGAAATGAGAAAAAAAAATCAGCTATACAGATACATTTTATTTGATAACTCACTGGCTATACTAAGTTTTTAATTCTATGCAATCACAAAAGTATTCAGATCTAGGTGCTGGTCTGAAAATTACTTAAAATGTAACTATAGTAGTGCAGGACTTCAGTCTGCTGCACGTAACTATATATTCTGCCCCGCGTCCTAGGCTTCTGTATTCGATAGGACAGCCTCTGCTCATTTTCCCATTCATTTATTTAATTTTTTTCTTATAATATTTTCTGCAATTTCATTATTTTTAGTACAAGAATGGCAACCCACATCATATGTAAAACTACATACCGCTCAAGTGGATGTATACGATTGACATAACGCTACATTTTGCTGATTTTTTTTCCCTTCAGGTGGATGTAGACAAGTCGGGAGATATGCGTCTCATCGAGTTGGATGAGTCCCATAGAAGTGAGCACACAGTGTTTATTACTCCACCCGAGATCCCTCATTTACCTAATGGGGAGGAGCACCCAAAGAAACACAGGTAGGCACCTTCTTTACAAGAGCTGCCCAACAGGTCGTATCCTCTGGTCTCTTGTGTAGCCCAATTTGTAGGGTTCACTAAACTTTCCGCTATTGAGATCCGTCATATGATCTCAATAGCGGAGGGAAAATGCTTCTGTTTTGTCCACATTTATTTTCAGTGAGGACAAAACTGAACTGAAGGGAACAGAGTCACCAGAATGCATCCCGTTCCGTCTCATTGCGTTCCCATCACGCACACAAAAGTGCTGCAAGCAGCGTTTCTGAGTGCGTCCTGGGATGTGGAGCAAGATGTATCCGTCATGACTCAAAATGTAAGTCAATGAAGTCTGATCTGGTTTCTCTGAGACAAAAACACATCCGTTCCCATTGACTTACAATGGTTTTAGAGACGGATCCATCTTGGCTATTTTAGAGATAATACAACCAGATCCGTTCAGAACGGATGCAGACGGTTGTATTAATATGATGGAAGCGTTTTTGCAGATCCATGACGGATCCAGCAAAAACACAGATGTGAAAGTAGCCTAAAGCATCTGTCCGCTTGATTCGTTTTTTTTATGTCCTAATTTAAAAAAAAATAAAAATTTAATCGGTTCTCTCATCTCCTAAATGATGGCTCGTCACAAAAATAAGTGATCACTTTATGATCGTTGAGGGTCCTACCAATCCTGAAAATGAAGGGTCTGTGGTGATAGTTTAGTGTGCATCCCCTTCACTGTTTATCCCCACATAGCAGTGACCTGCCCCCACCACTCGCTGGCTGGTCAGGGAATTGCAGCAAGGCTGTCTCAGCTGGTTACTAAGAGCTAGAGTGGTGCAGCGCTTTGGCCCTTTTATTCTCAGGATCAGTGGATGTTTGAAAGTTTTAGCCATGTATCATGAGACCGGAATAGGCCTTTACTGCATTTTTTTATGGTACCAGCAAAGTGGATAAAATTTTAAGAAACCTCTCCCACATGCTGTTAAAGGCCCTTTCACACGACCATATGCCCTCCGAGACATACAGTCCGTGAGCGGGCCATATGTCCCTGAGCGGCATCAATCGTGCGCACGGAAGCGCACAGCTTCATAGATTACAATGATGTTGTGCACGTCGGGCCGCCCGCGGGACTATTGTCCTACACCCTTATGATTTTATGAGTGCGGGACAATGTCCTGCGGGCGGCCCGGTGTGCACAGCATCATTGTAATCAATGATACTGTGCGCTTCCGAATGCACGATCGATTCCGGTCCTGGACATATGGCCCGCTCGCGGACCGTATGTCTCGGAGGGTATACGGTCGTGTAAAAGGGGCCTAAAGCGTAGGTTCAGATGGAGTTTTTTGGAGGAGGTTTTTAGGCAGATTTTCCTGAAGGTTTTTCAGCCAAAGCCAGAAGTGGATTTGAAAGGAATTGGAAATATAAAGGAAGGACTTATACTTCTTTCTGCTGGATCCATTATTTTTTTTTTTTTTTTTTATGGCCTCAGCATGGCTAAGAAATTATATTACCAAAAACAAGAGATACAAAAAAATACAGAATACAAATACAGAAGACATGACTTCCCTGTGTAAAAATGTGCCTGTTACCCCATCACCATAGCTATACCATGACCTGAAAACGGAAATGAATCTTCTTTCCTCAAATCAATAAACAAACTGTGTCTGGAAGGAAGCTTTTAATAAAGTCTTGTGGTCTGCTCCATGCATCCATGTCATTGGATATGGCCTATTGGATTACACCTGGGAACCCCATTCCAGCTGAGTAAAAATGTCCCTTTTATGCAAATATGCAATTGTTGCATTTGTTCTTGAGATATAGCATTAATTATAAATTTTTATTGGTTGTTACTGATTAGATGTCATGATCCCAGATCACCGGATCATTACAAGTATATAGTCTTTAGTTCTTTTCTCCTTCCAGGCTGCAGCTTTGGGTTTGGGTTTCCGCATCTCCTTTTGTATGGCTCCTCTTTTCCTATTCTCTGGCTACTGTTCTTCCTGTTTTATTTTTTCTAGATGGCTTTTCTTATTTTCACCCTTTTTACTGGCTATGACTTCTTTTCTTATCCATCCTTCTTGCTCCAACGTCGCTTCTTAAAGAATCCATGGATCCATTATTGGCTGTGGCTGAAAAATCTGCAGGAAAATCTGCCTCAAAACCTCCTCCAAAAAACTCAGTGTAAATCTACCCTTAATTTGCTAACGATTGGATATTAAATCAATCTATGCGACAGGTTTCCAGTGCAGATCTTACCTATTGCAGTGCACAGGGTGAAATCTGCTGCAAAATCCACTACAAATCCACATGTAAATTACGTCCAATGGGGACATACCCTATAGGTCAGGGGTGCACAACCTTTTCTGGTTGGGGGCCACATTGTCAGACTGAAGGAATCCCAAGGGTCGAAAATAAAATTTAAAGGGGTATTAGCAGCTAAAATACTGTGTTTATGGTGTATTGTATATACTATAAATGTCTGGTTATGCCTCCAGGATTCCCATCTAATGGGAGAATACATAAACAATACATGTGAACAGCCACAAGACATAGACATACATGTCTGTCACCAGATGGTTGGGGGCCACACAGAATGATATTGAGGGTCGCAGGTTGTGCACCCCTGCTATAGGTGTTCTGTGAGGACGTATTAGATGACATACATGTAGTATGTAGATGGATGGTAATTATACCAGTTCATAGTGGGTTATCTGGTAATGAAGACCTCTGACAATGTTTGTTCCTGATCTTCAGTTACAATGGGTTTCCTGTTCTCACACTGGACCTTTTCGACACCCCAGACGGGCTCTTGAAAACCCATAGACTTTCCACTAAAGTTACAGCACCCTGCAGTCCTTCTCCTATGTTCAGAAGAACTAAACAGGTATGTCAGCCCAGGAATCTTTTCAATGAAAACTAGTTGTCAAAAGTCACTATTTTCATGTTCTTCTGCAGTCATAGATATTATATATGTAAAAATACCAAAATATAATATAATCCCTTATATGTACAGCGCAAGTTGTCACTTTAAAGATAGCACCAGCTCCGGAGCCATAGCTGATGTGTGCCCGCTGTTTTACACAGCAGACACCCGATGGCAATGTCCGTGATTGGCGATAACGGCAATCACTCACATTTAACCGCTCAGATGCTGTGGGAAGTTGCGGCCACGGCATCTGAGGGTGCATTCACTGGGAGCGCTGCCCTCCCGGGGCTCTAACAGCTTCTCTGTGAGGCTATTGAGCAAAGCTATTCGCTTGCAGTGGCAGCCTCAGGCCCTCTGAAGAATCCAAGGCCTGCCACAGCAATGTTCCACTGGCAGGGCTCCATAGGAACACAATGAAACTCCCATAGACTACAATGATAACCGATCTTCAAGTCCCCTAGAGTTATTAAAAATATTAAAATTCAATTTCCCATTTCCCATACTTTTCCAATGCGAACCAGTTCCCCCCCCCCCTCCCCCAGATGTTACTGGCCTGGAAGTAATTTTCTGCTGATCTACAACTTGTTCTCAGAGAGGCTAAATCTGCTGTGTCACCTTTTGTAGGAGATCAAGTCGGCTCATAAAATAGCGAAACAGTACGCCTCCATCCCCCAAATGTGGTCCAGATGCCTGTTAAAGCACTGCTACGGCCTGTGGTTTATATGCCTGCCTGCGTACGTCAAAGTCTGCCATTCCAAAGTCAGAGCCCTGCGTACTGCTTACGACATCCTGAGGAAGATGCAAGCCAAGAAAATTGACTCTCCCGATGAGGTAAACGGTGTATGTTTTTTAATAAAAATCCTTTGATCATTTCTGTGATTATTGTAGTGGACTAGTTTGTGCATTTTATACTATTCCATCACTCACGTTCCATACATACATTGTTACATAGTTACATAGTTGTTAAAGAAGAACTCCCGCAAAAATTTTTATTCCATGTCCTGCTAGAAATGTACATGATGTAATCTGTAGTGAATGTCATTTTCTTACCAGTAGCTGAATTTTTGAGTTATATCATCCTGAAGTTTCTTACCTGTGTCATGTGACTAGGAATTAGACCCACCAACTCACACAGAGACTTATGTGTGGACAGGAAGTCTAATTCTCTATGCATTCCTATGGGAGCCTCACTTTCAGTCTCATAGGAATGAATAGAGCAGTTACTGGCTTGCTGTCCTGGGTCAGTTGGAGGTCAGGGAGTTGGTCACATGACCCAGCTACAATAAGAAGATAGTGGAAACTCTTAATTTTAGCCTCTGATAAGAAAATGACAATCACTACAGATTATATCATGCACCTTTCTAATAGGTCAGAGAATAAAATTTTTTGTGGGAGTTCTTCTTTAAGGTTGGAAAAAAACACAAGTCCATCAAGTCCAACCTGTAATCCTGCTAAATCCATTCCTGGATGGACATTGATCTTTCTTTTAAAAAGGGGTTGGGCCATGGGGTTGTGAAGCCCTGTTACCAGCTGGAAAAGCAAATACTGATGTGGCATGGCTGTGATTGTCCTTCTAGGTGTGCTATCGCGTCCTCATGCAGTTGTGTGGTCAGTATGGGCAGCCCGTTCTTGCAGTTAAAGTTTTATTTGAAATGAAGAAAGCTGGAGTGCAGCCCAATGCCATCACCTACGGATACTATAACAAGGTAAGTGGACCGCAGGATTGGCAATGGAAACGGGAATGTCCTGTCACTTATGGACCAGATTCCATGTCTCCTGTAGACACAAAAAAAAGTTTGGCCAGTTTTGACATACGATATCCAGTATGTGTGGTTAGGACTGTTGACTTGCAGCACTGGGTTCCTGGGCTTCAGTTTGACCAAAGGACTGTTTGAATATTCTCCCCATTCCCTCTATGTACTCAACTTTGGGCCTACTTTCCATAACCATACTGAATGGTGACAATGGGCACATTCAGACGATCGTATCCAATGCTCCGTGTGGGAGCGTCACAGGACCACATGGCATTATAATTTATAACGCTCTGTGTCTGACCTAGACTGACAGCATTATTTCAGTATAGTTCAGTAGATGCAAGCTCGGACAGAGACACACAGCATTATAAATCATTATAACGCCATGCAGTCCTGTGAAAGGAGCAGCGTCCATAACGGGAGCATGTTTTCCACACTGGACATGATCATCTGAAAGATGAGGTCTGTGAAATATGTAGTCACTATATAATTTACCCCCCACAATATCACGGTATTATTCTTGTTGAAATCTGCTTCCCTTCTGAAATCTTTCCGTTTCTGAGCCTTGCATCCTTATATTTAAATCAATGAGAGGGTACAGCATGACTGGTCACTTAGAGGAATACAAGTACTGTTTGTGCCTGTATTATTTATAGGTGAAAGGATGAAATGTTCCTCCTAGCCTGTCACCACCTAATACTATTAAAAAAACAATAGTGCACAGAATAAAACACTACATGTGGAAGAGGTGCATTATAAGCATTTGTATTTAAGGCCTGATGCACATAAAATTAAAGTTAATCATGTAATCCTGTTGTTTCCTCAGTTTGGTATGTACTAGTGTTAGAGACCACTCCTTCATTATGGGGGGCCAATTCAGGAGACCATAGAAGTCAAAGGACGGTCTGGAGAAATGCATTATTACCGTATTTTTCGCCCTATAAGACGCACCTAGGTTTTAGAGGATGTTAAGAAAAAATATTTTTCATTAGACCTCAGGATAGACCACCAATCAAACCCCCAATGTTAATAAGACTCCAACAAAACCTCAGCTCAGACCCCAATGTAAATGTCCCCCAATCAGACCTCAAATAAGAACCCCATATGCCTCTTATCAGCCCCATATGCCTCTCATTAGCCCCAGCAACCTTTCATCAGTCCTCATATGCCTTTCATCAGTCCCCATTGCCTCATATCAGTCCCCATTGCCTCATAGTAGCCCCCATTGCCTCTCATATCAGCCCCTAGCAGCCCCTTTGCCTCTGATCAGCCCCCAGCAGCCCTCTTTGCCTCAGGTCAGAGTGCCCTCATGCCCCGACAGCCGAGGATCAGGAAGTGGTGAGTACAGAGCCTTCGCAACTTCCCGGTCCTCCAGTGCTAATGAGCGTTTCCATAATGGAAGCACTCATTAGTATTCACCCCATAAGACGTAGGGGCATTTCCCCCCCACACTTTTGGGGCGAAAAAAGCGCCGCATAGCAAGTAACGTTGAGTGAACCTTGTGTTTCAAGTTCGGAGTACAAGGTTCGGGTTTGGGTTATTTATGAATTCCGCTACTACGGACCATATAAGTCATAGTCCGTGGTAGCAGAATCCATAATGCAATTCTTAGATAACCCAAACCTTGTACACCGAACTGGAAACACAAGGTTCGCTCAACAGTGATAGCAAGCAATTATGTGATCGACTATCCATGTAAAACTTGGACAGTCAACGTGTGCTAGAATGAGGGCAAGGGTATAGCAAATAACCATTGGGCCCCATAGCAAAACATAATGGGGCTCCACCATCACCACTGTCAGTTCAGAAAATAAAACTGTATCATTATTTTGGTTTTTCTTCAAAGAGTTGTCTCATTTGAGAAATTGGTTACATATTGATAGGGTATGCCACCAACGTCAGGTGTGGGTCCCACCTCTGGGACATCTATCTCTAGAACATCGCCCCCAAAGTAAATGAAAATGGACCACACAAATGCAGCCACCCTCCATTTACTCTACTATTTACTGAAAATACCCGACCCCCCACACCCATGCCAGTCAGCTGTTCGGCAACAGCCCTGGCAGCAGACATCTCCATCTACTTAGTGGAGGACTGATCTACCAGTAGTCACTGCTGTGCTGCTCTCATTGACAAGCTCAGTTCTCTCCTGTCAGGGCTCTTGTCAAAAGGTTGATCGGCATGGACGTGCACCGCTCACCTACTACTGGCCTATCTCGGTAAGAGCCCCTTTAATTATTGGGCCCTGTAGCAACCGCTATGCCTTCTACTCCTGTGGTTACGCCCATGAATGAGGACATATGAGCAAGTGTTGTCCTCAAAGGACAGTTTCTACCTAAGGCCTACTTACACAGGAGAGAGCTTCAATTTTCTGTTTGAGTCCTGTGGGACCAGCAATTTTTCAGATTGATATTATAAAGAAAATTGTTATATGTTAATATCCTAGCCATTATGCATGCTGATAACAAATTCCTTCCTTGTACAGGCTGTTCTGGAAAGCGTGTGGCCCTCTGGGAACCGAGGAGGTTATTTCTTGTGGATAAAGGTCAGGAATGTTCTTCATGGAGTAGCCCAGTTTAAGAGAGCCTTGAAAAAGCAGCACTCTTTAGCACCACAGGCTACACCCTCAGGTAATTCCAGGGGATTTTTGTCACTGACACGTAATGTCCCATGAGTGATAGTTCAGGGTTTTGACCCCTCTATTCTCTCTCCCATTCGTCCTCATTAGACAGCAGCGATCTGGATGCTGTCAGTCATGGCAGTATGGACAGTTCTATTGACATGAATGCAGCAGATCAGCCTTCATTCAGTGCAGACGCTACCAGCACGGACCCTGCAGGATGACCAATCTAGCACAGGTGTGAAGGATGTTTCATGGTCATGTTCACTTTTCACCTGACGTAGTGAGATGCATACTAATATCAGCTGCTTGGATCTTTAGGTGGACAGTCTGATCTGGGATACAGCTCTTTATCCAAGGAAGAGGTTCGCAGAGGAGCGGTGCATGATATACAAGAAGAGCAGGAAGACTCTAGAGGGAGTGACTCAAGCTCATGTATGTTGCCATATAACTTTGACAAATAATCTGCAAGCTCTGAAGGTTTAAGGAAGTTTTAAAGGGAATCTGTCACCTCATTTTCACCAAACTAAAAGCACTGCTGCATAGAAGATTGCAGACACATCCCAGACAAACCTGTGTGCACTGTGTGTCTGTATTATATGTCCAGGAAAAGCACTTTTATTCTGCTGGAAAACAGCTCCCAGATCTGCTGCTGCAAGTGCCCAAAGCAAACCAGACTGAAGGCTTGGGGTGAAGGGGGGGGCGGTTAGCTGCTCATATCTGAATTGTAGCAGATAGAATGGTCTTGATTAGAGATGAGCGAGCAGTGCTTACGAGCACTGTAGCGCTTGGGTCCTGAAATGCCCGCAGGCATTGCGGATCCGTCCTCATCTCATGTAAGTCAATGAGGACGGATCGTTTGGTATGACACTCATACCAAACGGTTCCGTCCTCACCCGTCTTAAAGTCAGTGGGACGGAACCATTTGGTATGAGTGTCATACCAAACGATCCGTCCTCGACTTACATGCAGCTGAGGACGGATCCGCAATGCCTGCGGGCATTTCACACGGGACCCGAGCGCTACAGTGCTCATAACGAGCACTGCTCGCTCATCTCTAGTTCTGACCTTCTTTGAAAGCTGACATTCCAAGCTTTCAAATGATTTCAAAATCACAGCATTATATCCAGTATATCAGAAGATATAGCTGTTAGAAATTGAGTCAGGATAGAAAGGTGTTTTTACTTTCACTTTCAGCCGGGCACTTGGGACCTGTTTTCCAGCAGAATAAAAGTGCTTTTCCTGGACATGGAATAGAGGCACAAAGTGCACACAGGAATGTCTGGGATGTGTATGCAATCTTCTGTGGGGCATTGCTGTTAGTTATATAGGTGAACATGAGGTGACAGACTCCCTTTAAGTGTTGATGACCTATCCTCAGGACCCTTCTGATCATGTGTTTGAAGGGGTTGAGAACTGCAGCCTCTTCCTTGGCCTGTGACTTCACATCCGTCAGTCACATGGCCTGTATGTAACCAAGTGAATAGTATTAAGCCGCAATACCAAGCACAGCCGCTATACAATGTACATTGCTGTGCTGGTATACTGTGAAGAGGCTGCAGCACTTGCCTAAGTGCTGTGGCCGCCTTCAAACAGATGATTGGCGGTGGTGCCAGGATTTGGCACCCCACTGATCAGATATTGATGTCCTATCCTTGAGGATAGGTCATAAATATATTATTCCTGGAAAACCCCTTAAAGAAACAACACCACACGCAACCTGTTTTTGACAGAAAGCAGGCAGGTTTTTCTTACCATGGACAACCCCTTTAAGATCTATACTATAGGACTATAGAAGTCAGTATGTCATTCATTCTGATAAATCTGTGTCTTGAGTTAGTGCACCAACACAGCCTGCCAGACCCTGCTACCGTAAGTGTGAAAGTAGCCTTAAACAGGGGTCTTCAACGTTTGGCATGCCACCTGTTGTGAAACTACAACTCCCAGCATGCATACTTGCTCAGCTGTTCTCAGAGCTCCCTCATAAGTTAATGGAACATGCTGGGAGTTGTAGTTTTGCAACATCTGGAGTGCTGGAGGTTGCTGATCCCTGGTCTATAAGATACACATAAAAGAATAAAAACCTCTAACATGCAGCAAACATGCCCTCAGCACAGACGACTGGGTATCGGCATGCCTTTCCTGCAGTCCTTCTGACAAGGGTTGGAGAGCCCCGATCGGAGTGTCCCATCTGCACATCTATATTTATAGTGCTGCTGTCTCTTATTTGATTATTAAATGTAATAAATTAATATCTTTTCAGTATCGGAGACAGAGCTCTAAGGGCAGCCGCGATGGCCTTCCCCAGCTTCTAGTCCCATTTCTCAGGCCGCCAAGTCCGCTTCCAGTATTGTTCGGCAAGAGTCAACCAGACAATATGGCTGAAAACAGTTGGAGCAGGCAAGTACGCAATATCATTTGTACAACACCTAAATGTCACAAAGGACTAGCAATGCAATGTAGTATTTATTTTACTGCT